>CAWUFW010002481.1:1200000-1915000 GCA_963921515.1 Calotriton arnoldi
GCAAGAGAGGTGCAGAAACAAGCAAGAGAGATGCAGAAAGAGGCAAGAGAATTGCTGAAATAAGCAAGAGAAGTGGAGAAAGAAGCAAGTGAGGTGGAGAAAGAGGCAAGTGAGGTGCAGAAAGAGGCAAGTGAGGTGCAGAAAGAGGCAAGTGAGGTGCAGAAAGAGGCAAGTGAGGTGCAGAAAGAGGCAAGTGAGGTGCAGAAAGAGGCAAGAGGGATGCAAAAAAGGGAATAATGGTGCAGAAAGAAGCAAGAGGGATGCAAAAAAGGGAATAAGGGTGCAGAAAGAAGCAAGAGAGGTGCAGAAAGAAGCAAGAGAGGTGCAGAAAGAAGCAAGACAAGTGCAGAAAGAAGCAACAGAGGTGCCGAAAGAGGCAAGAGAGGTGCAGAAACAGGCAAGAAAGCTGCAGAAAGAGGGAACAGGGGTGCAGAAAGAGGTAAGAGGGATGCAGAAATTTGCAAGAGAGGTGCAGAAAGAAGCAAGAGCAGTGCAGAAAGAAGCAAGAGAAATGCAGAAAGAAGCAGGAGAGGTGGAGAAATGGGGAAGAGGGGTACAGAAAGAGGCAAATGGGATGCAGAAATTTGCAAAAGAGGTGCAGAAATAACCAGAGGTGCAGAAAGAGGTAGGCGAGGTGCAGAAAGAGGCAACAGAGGTGCAGAAGGAGGCGAGAGAACTGCACAAAGAGGCAAGAGAGTTGCAGAAAGAGGCAAAAGAGGTACAGAAAGAGGGAACAGGGGTGCAGAACAAGGGAAGAAGGGTGCAGAAAAAGGGAAGAAGGGTGCAGAAAGAAGCAAGAACAGTGCAGAAAGAAGCAGAGGTGCAGAAAGAGGCAAGAAGGGTACAGAAAGGGGTGAGAGAAGTGTAAAAAGAAGCAAAAGAGGTGCAGAATGAGGCAGAGGTGCAGAAAGAGGCAAGAGCAGTGCAGAACGAACCAAGGGATGTGCAGAAAGAGGCAAGAGAGGTGCAGAAAGAGGCGAGAGGTGCACAACAAGGGAAGAAGGGTGCAGAAAAAGGAAGAAGGGTGCAGAAAGAAGCAACAGAAGTGCAGAAAGAGGCAAGTGAGGTGCAGAAGGAGGCAAGAGAACTTCAGAAAGAGGCAAGAGAGTTGCAGAAACAGGCAAAAGGGGTGCAGAAAGAGGGAACAGGTGTGCAGACAGAGGCAAGAGAGGTACAGAAAGAGGGAAGAGGGGTACAGAAAGAGGCAAGAGGATGCAGAAATGTACAACAGAGGTACAGAAAGAAGCTAGAGCAGTGCAGAAAGAACCAACAGAGGTGCAGAAAGAGGCAAGAGGGGTACAGAAAGAGGCAAGAAAAGTGCAGAATGAAGCAAAAGAGGTGCAGAAAGAGGCAAGATAACTGCAAAAAAAGGCAAGAGGTGCAGAAATAGGCAGGATAGGTGCACAAAGAGGCAAAAGGGGTACAGAAAGAGGCAAGAGGGGTGCAGAAAGAAGCAACAGAGGTGCCGAAAGAGGCAAGAGAGGTGCAGAAACAGGCAAGAAAGGTGCAGAAACAGGCAAGAAAGGTGCAGAAAGAGGGAACAGGAGTGCGGTAAGAGGGATACATACATTTGCAAGAGAGGTGCAGAAAGAAGCAAGAGCAGTGCAGAAAGAAGCAAGACAAATGTAGAAAGAAGCAAGAGGTGGAGAAATAGGGAAGAGGGATGCAGAAATTTGCATAAGAGGTACAGAAAGAAGCAAGAGCAGTGCAGAAAGAACCAACAGAGGTGCAAAAAGAGGCAAGAGAGGTGCAGAAAGCGGTAGGAGAGGTGCAGAAAGAAGGAAGAGAAGTGCAGAAAGAAGCAACAGAGGTGCTGAAAGAGGTGCAAAGGGTGCAGAAAGAGGCAAGAGAAGTGCAGAAAGAAGCAACAGAGGTACAGAAAGACGCAAGAGAGGTGCAGAAACAGGCAGGAAAGGTGCAGAAACAGGCAGGAAAGGTGCAGAAAGAGGCAAGAGATGTGCAGAAAGCGGTAAGAGGGGTGCAGAAAGCGGTAAGAGGGGTGCAGAAAGCAGCAAGTGAGGTGCAGAAAGCAGCAAGAGGTGCAGAAAGCAGCAAGAGGTGCAGAAAGACGCAAGAGAAGTGCAGAAAGACGCAAGAGAAGTGCAGAAAGACGCAAGAGAAGTGCAGAAAGACGCAAGAGGTGCAGAAAGACGCAAGAGAGGTGCAGAAAGACGCAAGAGAAGTGCAGAAAGACGCAAGAGAAGTGCAGAAACAAGCAAGAGAAGTGCAGAAAGACGCAAGAGGTGCAGAAAGACGCAAGAGAGGTGCAGAAAGACGCAAGAGAAGTGCAGAAAGACGCAAGAGAAGTGCAGAAACAAGCAAGAGAAGTGCAGAAACAAGCAAGAGAAGTGCAGAAACAAGCAAGAGAAGTGCAGAAAGAGGCAAGAGAATTGCTGAAAGAAGCAACAGAGGTGTAGAAAGAGGCAAGAGGTGCAGAAAATGGCAAGAGAACTACAGAAAGAGGCAAGAGGGATGCAAAAAAGGGAAGAGGGATGCAAAAAAGGGAAGAAGGGTGCAGAAAGAGGCAAGAGGGGTGCAGAAAGATGCAAGAGGGGTGCAGAAAGATGCAAGAGGGGTGCAGAAAGAGGCAAGAGGGGTGCAGAAAGAGGCAAGAGGGGTGCAGAAAGAGGCAAGAGATGTGCAGAAAAGGGGAAGAAGGGTGGAGAAAGAAGCAAGAGAAGTGCAGAAAGAGGCAAGTGAGGTGCAGAAGTAGGTTAGAGAACTGCAGAAAGAGGCAAGAGTTGCAGAAACAGACAATAGGAGGGGTGCAGAAACAGGGAACAGATGTGCAGACAGAGGCAAGAGAGGTGCAGAAAGAAGCAAGAGAAGTGCAGAAAGAACCAACAGAGGTGCAGAAAGAGGCAAGAGAACTGCAGGAAAAGGCAAGAGAGGTGCAGAAAGAAGCAAGAGAGGTGTAGAAAGAAGCAAGACAAGTGCAGAAAGAAGCAACAGAGGTGCCGAAAGAGGCAAGAGAGGTGCAGAAACAGGCAAGAAAGCTGCAGAAAGAGGGAACAGGGGTGCAGAAAGAGGTAAGAGGGATGCAGAAATTTGCAAGAGAGGTGCAGAAAGAAGCAAGAGCAGTGCAGAAAGAAGCAAGAGAAATGCAGAAAGAAGCAGGAGAGGTGGAGAAATGGGGAAGAGGGGTACAGAAAGAGGCAAATGGGATGCAGAAATTTGCAAAAGAGGTGCAGAAATAACCAGAGGTGCAGAAAGAGGTAGGCGAGGTGCAGAAAGAGGCAACAGAGGTGCAGAAGGAGGCGAGAGAACTGCACAAAGAGGCAAGAGAGTTGCAGAAAGAGGCAAAAGAGGTACAGAAAGAGGGAACAGGGGTGCAGAACAAGGGAAGAAGGGTGCAGAAAAAGGGAAGAAGGGTGCAGAAAGAAGCAAGAAGGGTGCAGAAAGAAGCAGAGGTGCAGAAAGAGGCAAGAAGGGTACAGAAAGGGGTGAGAGAAGTGTAAAAGAAGCAAAAGAGGTGCAGAATGAGGCAGAGGTGCAGAAAGAGGCAAGAGCAGTGCAGAACGAACCAAGGGATGTGCAGAAAGAGGCAAGAGAGGTGCAGAAAGAGGCAAGAGAGGTGCAGAACAAGGGAAGAAGGGTGCAGAAAAAGGAAGAAGGGTGCAGAAAGAAGCAACAGAAGTGCAGAAAGAGGCAAGTGAGGTACAGAAGGAGGCAAGAGAACTTCAGAAAGAGGCAAGAGAGTTGCAGAAACAGGCAAAAGGGGTGCAGAAAGAGGGAACAGGTGTGCAGACAGAGGCAAGAGAGGTACAGAAAGAGGGAAGAGGGGTACAGAAAGAGGCAAGAGGATGCAGAAATGTACAACAGAGGTACAGAAAGAAGCAAGAGCAGTGCAGAAAGAACCAACAGAGGTGCAGAAAGAGGCAAGAGGGGTACAGAAAGAGGCAAGAAAAGTGCAGAATGAAGCAAAAGAGGTGCAGAAAGAGGCAAGATAACTGCAAAAAAAGGCAAGAGGTGCAGAAATAGGCAGGATAGGTGCACAAAGAGGCAAAAGGGGTACAGAAAGAGGCAAGAGGGGTGCAGAAAGAAGCAAGAGAAGTGCAGAAAGAAGCAACAGAGGTGCCGAAAGAGGCAAGAGAGGTGCAGAAACAGGCAAGAAAGGTGCAGGAACAGGCAAGAAAGGTGCAGAAAGAGGGAACAGGGGTGCGGTAAGAGGGATACATACATTTGCAAGAGAGGTGCAGAAAGAAGCAAGAGCAGTGCAGAAAGAAGCAAGACAAATGTAGAAAGAAGCAAGAGGTGGCGAAATAGGGAAGAGGGATGCAGAAATTTGCATAAGAGGTACAGAAAGAAGCAAGAGCAGTGCAGAAAGAACCAACAGAGGTGCAAAAAGAGGCAAGAGAGGTGCAGAAAGAGGTAGGAGAGGTGCAGAAAGAAGGAAGAGAAGTGCAGAAAGAAGCAACAGAGGTGCTGAAAGAGGTGCAAAGGGTGCAGAAAGAGGCAAGAGAAGTGCAGAAAGAAGCAACAGAGGTACAGAAAGACGCAACAGAGGTGCAGAAACAGGCAGGAAAGGTGCAGAAACAGGCAGGAAAGGTGCAGAAAGAGGCAAGAGATGTGCAGAAAGCGGTAAGAGGGGTGCAGAAAGCGGTAAGAGGGGTGCAGAAAGCAGCAAGTGAGGTGCAGAAAGCAGCAAGAGGTGCAGAAAGACGCAAGAGAAGTGCAGAAAGCAGCAAGAGGTGCAGAAAGACGCAAGAGAAGTGCAGAAAGACGCAAGAGAAGTGCAGAAAGACGCAAGAGAAGTGCAGAAAGACGCAAGAGAAGTGCAGAAAGACGCAAGAGAGGTGCAGAAAGACGCAAGAGAAGTGCAGAAAGACGCAAGAGAAGTGCAGAAAGACGCAAGAGAGGTGCAGAAAGACGCAAGAGGTGCAGAAAGACGCAAGAGAGGTGCAGAAAGACGCAAGAGAAGTGCAGAAAGACGCAAGAGAAGTGCAGAAACAAGCAAGAGAAGTGCAGAAACAAGCAAGAGAAGTGCAGAAAGAGGCAAGAGAATTGCTGAAAGAAGCAACAGAGGTGTAGAAAGAGGCAAGAGGTGCAGAAAATGGCAAGAGAACTACAGAAAGAGGCAAGAGGGATGCAAAAAAGGGAAGAGGGATGCAAAAAAGGGAAGAAGGGTGCAGAAAGAGGCAAGAGGGGTGCAGAAAGATGCAAGAGGGGTGCAGAAAGATGCAAGAGGGGTGCAGAAAGATGCAAGAGGGGTGCAGAAAGATGCAAGAGGGGTGCAGAAAGATGCAAGAGGGGTGCAGAAAGAGGCAAGAGGGGTGCAGAAAGAGGCAAGAGGGGTGCAGAAAGAGGCAAGAGATGTGCAGAAAAGGGGAAGAAGGGTGGAGAAAGAAGCAAGAGAAGTGCAGAAAGAGGCAAGTGAGGTGCAGAAGTAGGTTAGAGAACTGCAGAAAGAGGCAAGAGTTGCAGAAACAGACAATAGGAGGGGTGCAGAAACAGGGAACAGATGTGCAGAAAAGCAAGAGCAGTGCAGAAAGAACCAACAGAGGTGCAGAAAGAGGCAAGAGAACTGCAGGAAAAGGCAAGAGAGGTGCAGAAAGAAGCAAGAGTGGTTTACACACCATTAGTACCAATTTAATACCCACATTTAGCAATAAGTAACAGGTGACCATTCTAGGTTTGCAAAGGACCTTCCACCACACTAACACTTGTCACTGCATTTTTGGTAACGTTTGAGCCGTTTGAGCTTGAAACAAGGTTTTTTTTGTTCAAATCTGCAGATTAAGCAGCAGATGATGGATTATGTAGCAAATACAGAAAATGTATAATTGTGCAAAAGTCGGTGCAGCCAAACAGTCGCATAATTCCAGTGGCCCTGCTCATACCCCGGACTAGGGCCAGAAGTGCTCCTCAGTGGTTCCTTCTTTTTTTTGTCTCATTGAGTTTATAATTTAGCTTCTATGGAAACGAGGAAGACTAAACCTGAGGTCACCACTCCACAACGCAGACTATCATACCACACAATTACTCTCCATAACACATAATCCCACTCTACATAATTCCTATACACTAAATACCACATACTTTATATCCACATAATTTCACTGCACAACATACCACATAATTCCACTACACAACCTACATCCACTCCACGAAACATTAATAAAACACTTACATTTACAACGCCAATAGCACTAACTCTCGCAAATGCGAAACCAATTACATTGCAAATGCTTCTTTAACTGGTAGTCACGTTTTCAGAGTGGTGGAGAAAGGGGGCTGGGCCTCCAACCAGCGCCTAGGAATTCCGCCGTGTAGGACTTAAAGGAGGTACCAGGAGGGCTTCTTGGCCCCTAAAGTCCCTCAGGAGTAAAGTGGACTTCATCCCCCAACACGTAGTGTGCCAGGAGGTGGGTTTGCAGAGTGGTGGAGAAATGGAGGGCGTGGCCTCCGAAGACCTCTTAGCAATCCCACTGTGTGGGACTTACTGGAGTTAACAGGAGGGGTAGTTAGCCCCCAAGGACAACCTTGGTGGCCAACTACCCCTCCTATTACCTCCAGTAAGTCCTACACAGCACCATTGGCAAGTACTCATAGCAGGCCACGCTCCCTGGCGCGCTCTTCAATGGGGATTAAAGTCCCCTTCGCTGCTGGGGGTCCTTAGGGGCCAACTAGCCTACCCGATACCTCCAGTAAGCCCCAGATATTGGGATTGCTGAGAGGTGGACACAGGCCACGCCCCCTTTTTACACCACTCTGCAAACGCGCCTCCTGGTGCACTGCTGCTCGGGGGATGAAGTCCACTTGTGTCCTGAGGTCCTCAGGACACAAGAGGACCTCATCGCCCCACCAGCAGTGCTCCAAGAGGTGCGTTTGCAGAGTGGTGTAAAAAGGGGCGTGGCCTTGGACCACTCTCAGCAATCCTACTTTGTGGGGCTTACTGGAGGTACCTGATGGGCTAGTTGGCCCCCTGGGACCCTCAGGATTCAAGGGGACTTAATCCCCCAACTTAGAACGCCCGTTTGTAGAGTGGTGCAGGGAGGGGGTGGGGCCCCCGGCGAGATGCCGGCTTTTCTTTTTTTAATTTTTTAGAAGGGGGCTGTGTGGCCCCCCTTCTCTTAGTGATTTTTGGGCCCTGGGGACCCCATCCCCCAGGGCCTGAGCCTTTTTTTTTTTTATTTAAAAAAAATAAAAATAACTGGAAAGGGGCCGCACGGCCCCCCTCCCGAGGCCGATTTCGGCCCCGGGGACCCCATCCCCAGGGGCATGGCCTCATTTTTTATTATTAAAACGGGAGGGGGGCCGCGTGGCCCCCATCCTGAGGCCAATTATGGCCCCGGGTACCCCATCTCCTGGGGCCTGGCCTTACGTTGGGGACTGCGGGGTAGCCCCAACACCCCCATGGTCCCAGCCGGCTCCCTGCCTCCTGCGGGAGCCAGCATTGCTTTTGGACAAGGGGAGCTGCGGACATGCAGCTCCCCTTGTCCAAAAGCAATTCTGCTTCGCTTTATGGAAGCGAGAGCAGGTTCTCTGCTCTCACTTCCATGAAGCGAAGCAGAGTTTGCTATGACAGGGCGGGAGCAGTGCTCCCGCCCTGCCATAGCAAACTGCAATGTCCCAGGGGTGGGCACCCCGGGACATTGCTGGAGCCGGCCCTGGGGGGGGGGGGACCCCAGGGCCATAGAGGGCTCCAGGAGGGGAGCCGGGCAGCCCCCCTCCCTTCGAGTACAAAGCCCCGGGGAGGTGGTCGTCCCCGGGCCTTGGGGGGCCCGCGAGGCCCCCCCCTCGATAATGAAGAAAGCCCCGGGGAGGTGGTGGTCTCCGGGGCTTGGGGTGTCTGCGAGGCCCCCGCCAATAATGAATGAAAGCCCCGGGGAGGTGGCGGTCCCCGGGGCTTGGGGGGGCCCACCCCATTAATGAAGAAAGCCCCAGGGAGGTGGCGGTCCCCGGGGCTGCGGGGGGGCCGCGTGACCCCCCGCACATTAAGTTAAGCCCCAGGGAGGTGGCGGTACCCGGGGCTGCGGGGGCCCGCGAGGCCCCCGCACATTAATGAAACATTGCCCCCGGGACCTGGCCCTCCCGGGTGCTTAAAGAAACGAAGCGCTTCGTTTTTAAAAAAAACATTCTGACGGATTCGCGAACCCAGCGCGAATTCGGCCGAAAATATATATATATTTTTTTTAAATGCTTTTTTTTTTTGGGCCCTGAGGGTACCTTGTGAGACCCCTGAGCAGGCCTAGGGGGTCAGGGTGTTTCTACCCTGCCCCCTTTTCTTCATTTTTAACCTTTTTTTTTTTCCTTTTTCTTGGGACTCGGTTCTACCGAGGCACAAGATGGCTGCCAACACTTTCTGGTTTGGAGTGTTGGCAGCCAATAACTATGAAGCTCGTGGGGCGGAGCTTGGCTCGCGAAGAAAATGGCCGCTTGAGTTTAGAGCTCCCCAACTCAGCGCACTAATATTGCAGATATCCTTCCCCCATAAACCGGAGTGACCGTCGAACACAGCCCAGCAGTGTAAGAGAGACCGACGCATCCCGGGAAAGCAAGCTCGGCACTCGAGGAGCAACACGGCGAAGAATAGAGGGAGTCGCGCTGGCCGGAAAGTGAGGCCGAAAATCCCCGCGCCAGAGTGAGCCGGGAGACGCGGCACCGTAAGCGTGCGTGCGGCACGAAGAGTGGCGGTAGGGTGTAGTCGGACGTCACCTAAGTGCTGGCGCGTGGGAAAAGAGCGACAGCAGAGAAAGAAGGCAGGAGGATCCAGAGGGTGCACGGCGAGCATACAGACACCTGGGCACCCCTCCCCCAATGTGAGAGCTGGGCGGTGAGGAGCGGCCGTACACCGGAGCCACAACAGCAGGAGTAGTGTGGCGCACAGCGGGAAGCGTAAGGAGCACCAGAGGACACTGGTGAAAGCCGATCAACAGTCCGGCGCAAGTCCTGGTGAGCGGCCGGGGGCCTACGGCGAGGGACAGACAACGAGCACGGCAGAGGCGAGTCCGGCAGCGGGGGCCCTTAACGGAAGGCAACTACCTCGTACGTAGGGCGCAGCACTGAGAAAGAATACCATCAGATGACCTAGGGCAGCGTGGGCAGCGATTCGAACACTAAAGAAATTAGTGGGGAAGACTGCACAGTTCACCCATACCCCCAGCTGCCACAGGGAAGAGCACAGAAGCGTACGCCCGGAAGGGTGGAGGTAAATCGCAGTAGAGTAACGCGAGTCTGCTTGCGGGGTATCCTGCGCTGACCCCCTGGGGACAGACAGTAACTCACCAGCTATAGGCTTCCGGGCCGGGAAGCCCACGATCGATTAGCGAGAGAGGGCCCTGGGGCGGCGAAAACCAGAGACAAGATGTCTGCATAACTGCGCTATTTCGGCAAAAACGATGGGTAAAACGGACAGGTCGCAAACCAAGTTGACCTTTGACCAGAAACGCTCCAAGTCCCATGACCCCACACGCGAAGAGGAGACCAGAACTGAGCCCCCGACAGAAGAAGGACAAGACATCCGAAGTATGTTAATAGCAATGGAAAAAGGGCTGCAGAGCGGTATCACATCACTAGGGGCGAAAATTGACGCTCTATCGTACAGGATGGATAGAATGGGGGAGCGACTGGACAAGCATGCGGAGAGGCTGGACATGTCCGAACGACGGCTAACGGAAGTGGAAGAAGCACAGACGATGCTGGACACAGACCACAAAAAGCTTGGCAGGGTCATGCAAGTGCTACAAGACAAGACGGAGGACCTCGAAGCCCGTTCCAGACGCTGTAACCTACGCATCATGGGCCTGCCGGAGACGACCACAACCTGGAACATGGAACGGTTTGTGGAGAAACTGCTCGCCGACCTGCTGGGAGCAGAGGTGTTCTCTAGTATGTTCGTGGTAGAAAGGGCGCACCGCTCCTTGGGTCCACGCCCACCACCGGGCGCATTGCCACGCCCAATCATTGCCAAATTGTTGAACTACCGGGACAGAGACGCTGCACTTCGAGTGGCAAGGGAAAAACAAACTCTGCAGCACGAGGGTTCGACTATCTCAATCTACCCGGATTTCACCGCTAGAGTCCAGGAGGCTCGTAAACAATTTGTGCCGATGAAGAGGCAGCTGCGAGAGTTGGGGTTAGACTATGCAATGCTATACCCGGCTAAACTACGAGTGAATCGACAAGGAAGATCACACATCTTTGTGGACCCGAAGGCTCTGCAGAAGGCGCTCAAGGACTGGAACAAGGAGCAGAGACACAGCCCGGAGCGGCAACTTCGAGATGAGGCTTCCGGGGATCGCTGGAGAAACAGGACTGAGACGGACACAGTGGTGTACAGTAGATAAGTACTATGGGCGCCGGGGGAGGACACGGGTAGCCGGTTGGGGATAGAGTAAATAAGGCTGTGTGGACTCGGACAATAATAGTTAATTCCTCTGCAAGCTATGAGGCACGCCGCGCCCACCACAGAGGCAAAACGTGCGCAGATTATAGGCGGAAGATACGTACATAGGAAATACACAGGGAGAGGGGAGCACACTCTGGACGCACTGGGTGCGGCTGGAAGAGACCACTGAGCAGAGGAATAACACGGTGTCATGAGCTTGAAGGGGACGGTGACTAGGTACTGGGAGAGACGCTGGGGAGTTGAGCTGAGCCGTGGAGGAAAGGGGAGCAAACTTGCACAGGATTGGAAGTAGCGCGCAGAGCGACCTCCGCCCGCAAGTGTTAACCACCGTTACAGACAACTAAGTTGGGGGAGGGAGGTGGGAGGTGAGGGAAATCCCTATACGGGATGCAACGCGACCGTGTTGGGGGAGGTTCGCAGTGGGGGGGGGAGGGGGGCGGGGATGGGACAGGTTCCTTTTATTGTTTTTTTCTTGTTGTTTTGTTTATGTTAGGAGACAGTGAGGATCACATAAAAGTCGAACAACACAATGCACACATTACCCTAGAAGGAAGCCCACCACTATGGCAGACATGGCCGACAGCAGACTAAAGATCGGAGGGGAGGTAACTCGGGACCCACAGGACACCCTCAGGGTACTAACGTGGAATGTGAGAGGCTTAAATGATCACCGCAAGCTGCGCAAGGTGTTGAACTACCTAACCAGACACAAAGTAGACATTGCCTTCTTACAGGAGACACCTCCCATCACAGAGTCCATTGTTACGATCCAGAGGACTGCTGGGGAACATCAACGTGGCTGGTTTCACGACCCACGCGCGGGGGGGTGATGACCTGGGCTAACCCCAGATCTGACTATAAGTTGCAGCTATTGACGGCAGACGCGGGAGGAAGGTTTGTGATCTCCCGATGTCAGGGTAGGGGACTGGAGCTGCTACTGGTCAATGTATATGGCCCCAACTATGACTGCCCCGAGTTCTTCAGTAAACTGGCTACCACGGTGCGAGGCCACGGGACGGCACGTATGATATGGGGAGGGGACTTCAACCTGGTCAGGAATCCGAGCTTAGACAGGTCGGGAGGGCCGCCAAGGAAGCCGGCAGCGGCTGCGCGAGCAGTAGAAAGGGTAATGATCATTGAGGACCACTTAGATGTCTGGCGAGAACTTCACCCAGGGGAGGGGGGTTTTACACACTACTCCGCATACCATAACTTACATACACGGATAGACTATTGGCTGGTCTCCTCGCCCTTCGTGTCGCAGAGGTCAACATGTCAGGTTCTGCCACGCACGCTGTCTGATCACTCCCCGATCTTGTTGACTCTGCCCACCCCGCAAAAAACGATTCCCACGTTCACGTGGCGCTTCCCCCCCTACTCTCTGATGGACCCATTGTTCAAGGCAGCAATTGCAGAGGCGATAGAAATATTTTTCGACACAAATGTGGGGTCCGTGGAAGACTTCCAGATAGTATGGGAGACGTTTAAGGTGTATATCAGGGGGGTGGCCATGTCTAAACACTCCGGGGTACTCCGGGACATCAGACAGACTCACAACGCTGGAGCGGAAACTGGGTGAACTGGAGGGCAGACGGCAGGTAGACGCGGGAGGGGAACACGCAGAGGCAATGAGGACTTTGCTGGAGGAATTTCATGAGGCAGCGGACAACGAGGTACAACACCTGGGCAAATATGCCACAGCGCGTGCGTATGGGGTGCTGGCCAACATATTGAAAGCCCGACGAGGCAGGACGGCGGTAACTGCGATTCGTTCTGACGAGGGTACCTTGTTAACGGAGGAGGCAGACATTGCTAAAAGGTTTACACAATATTATTCGGGCCTCTACGCTACTCGCTCGACAGGGATGGAGGAGGAGATAATGACGTACCTGGAGCATATACGGTTACCTTTCTTATCGGAAGCGCATAGAGAATTTCTCTCGCTCCCCAAAGAAAAAGATGAGATACTGGAGGCCCTAGCGGGAATGAAGGTAAGCGGTGCCCGGGGTCTGATGGACTAACGGTGAATTTTTACAAGACTTTCATAGACATATTGCTCCCGCACATAAAGGAATTGTTTGACACTATGTGTATTACCGTAAGAATGGCTCAAACAATGAGAGAAGCTATTTTGGTCGCTATCCCTAAGTCTGGTAAGGACCCCGAGGAGTGCGGGTCGTACCGCCCGCTCTCCCTGTTAAACGTGGACAATAAACTGTTTGCGAAAATCTTAGCAACACGACTGAACCTACTGACCCCTGAATTGGTGGCCCCGGAACAAGCTGGGTTTGTCCCAGATAGAAACCTCACGTATAACTTGCGCACAATCTTTGGTACAATGCAACATATTAGGCAGGACACAAAAGCAATAGCAATTTTCCTGGACATGGAGAAAGCTTTTGACTCTGTGGAATGGCCCTTTATGAGACAGGTGCTGACCAGAATGGGACTGGGTCCCGACTTCCTGCAAATGATGGGGGTGCTATATGACGCCCGAACGCGCGAATCCGACTTGGAAACCTGGTAACAGACGCCATCCAGATCACAAGAGGGACACGCCAGGGTTGCCCACTATCACCCACGTTATATGCATTGATCGCGGAGCCACTGGCGTGTGCGCTAAGGGAGTACCACAGCCACAGAGGCGTCAGATTTCTCAGCTGTAAAATTATAGTATCCACGTACGCAGATGACACCCTGCTATATGTGAGGGACCCGGAGGACAATCTGGCACCGGTCCTGCGAGAGGTGGTACACTACGGGGCGCTATCGGGGTTAAGGGTGAACTGGACCAAGTCTATAGCTTTCCCACTCACCAAGTCCACTACTCCATTTCAGATGGAGTTCCCGTTGCAGTGGTCGGATGAGTCGGTCAGATACTTGGGCATCAGGTTGCACACAGACCCGGAAGTAGTTCTCAGAGAAAACTATGGAGCAGCGGTAGATAAACTGGAGGATGACGTCGAAACATGGATCGGGCTCCCTTTATCACTAATAGGCAGGGTATCTATAATGAAGATGGTGGTGCTGCCTAGATTCCTGTTCCTGTTTGCAAATATACCGATAGTACTTCCCCGCACCTTTTTTGCCAGACTTAAAAAGCGTTGGTGAAGCTTGCATGGGCGGGCAAGCAAGCTCGAGTACAGTGGCGGACGCTCACGCTACCTTATCACATGGGGGACTGGGAGCACCCGACTTAGAACTATATTACAGGGTGGCACAGGGGCGCAGGCACATAGCTGGATGCATGGGGCCGATAATGTACCATATATCAAGCTGGAGAGGCTGTTTGCCGACCCACACCCGCTACCAGCGGTCATTTTTGAAACAGTGGACCGCAGGACCGGCATTTTAGATTCCCTCAACTCAACAAGGCATGCATGGCACTGCATATTGCAGCAAACGTCTGGGGCACTACTGTACTCTCCGGACACGCCGGGGGAATGGGCGGTTTGGCTGGCACCATGCAGGGATAGAGGGTGCTACAGGCGCTACGGGCGTTGGGTATCCACAAGATAGGAGATCTCTTCTCGGACGGAGTGGCAAAACAATGGAAAGCAGTTGCAGGCGCAGCGGTAGCAGCTACACCACTTCAGGGTTTTCAATACCACAGAGTGTATAGCGCCCTGAGACAGCAATTAGGGGACGACATGGATGAACCGCCGGAGATCAGGGAATTATCGTATCTCATTAAGACAAAGTCTCCGCGTAGGATAGTGTCCAACCTATATAAGATAGCTATGTCCCAGAGAGCCAACCAATACACTAAAGCAAGATTAGCCTGGCAAAGAGACTTGGGTGTGGCAATTGATGACGACATGTGGGCATATTGCTGTAACAACACGAAGCGCATCTCACTACATGGCAAACACAGACTGATCCATTTTAAATACATCAATAGAGTGTATTACACACCGGAGAGACTATATAGGTACGGCCTGCGAGCAGATGCTGCATGCGAAAGATGCCGTGCCCCTGAGGCGGACTTTGTGCATCTAGCGTGGGATTGCCCTGGCGTCTTCGAGTTCTGGGGGAACATATTCCGAGAGATAAGCACTATACTGGAGTTGGAGATCCCCCCAGACCCGACGGTAGCGCTACTGGGCTATTCCAGGGAGCTGCCGAAAGCTGCTCGCAGATTGGTAGATATGGGACTGTTGATGGCGAAGCGGAGAGTTGCGATGTGCTGGATGCGGGGACCTTTACCCACGACTCAGCAATGGTCGCGAGATGTACTTTACTGTTGCACACAATCAGAAACATATAGCGACCTGCTACCACCGCGGAGTAGACCTAAGAATTTTTGGGGACTATACACCAAGTATCTGAAGGGTGGGAACGGGGGAGCGATAACAGAAGCAGAGCCAGGCGCAGAGACGGAAGCTAGTACATTGGCGTGATGAGAAGTGAACGAGAGCCCAGTGAGATAGGGAGGACTGCGGGGGTGGAATGGGCTGCTATGATCAGAGACTGCTGTGTGATCGGAGTTGACAGTCTGCACGGGCGGGGGTTATAGAGCAACATGGGAAAACACACGTAGAAAGTAGTTGCAGTGTTGGCTCCCCACAGCCGGGCCAGGACACAAGCTTAGATGCCCAGGCGTGAAAGACTGATGTGACACCTCACGGGTTGTTGTTTTTGGTTTTAGTTTTGGTTTTTATATTTTTTTGTTTGGAATAAATAGGTATAGGTGTATAAAAAAAAGTGTTTTGGAATTGTAAATAACAGATTTGACACATGGCAGAAAGGCCCCATCATCAGAGCAATAAGATAAGCAATAGCAAAGCGCTGACCGGCCTCCGGGATGTGGGAAGCGCTGAGCAGAACAGTAAAGTTATGTATAAGCACAGCCGGCCGTGAGGTTGTAGGCGCACTGCTAAGTATGTCAAAGAAGAATTTGCATATGAATAAATAATTTAAAAAAATAAAAAAATAAGAAGCTCGTGCTCGGGAGGATTCGCAAACCCTCCTCGGCCCTCAGATATATACATTTTTATTTTTTGAATTTCTCAGGAACTACTGAACGGATATACACCATTTAAAAAAAAGGTCGCTTTCTGAACCAAGAGCTACCTTTTTGCCAAATTTGGTGTAATTCCGTTAAGCAGTTCGGGCTGTAGCCGTGTCTAAAGTTCCTATGGAAATTAACATGGGAAAAACGGGTTTTGGGACCCCCCTATTTTCTCGGCCCCCACTTGACGAATCACCCCGAAACTTTCAAGACAGGAGCTGACCTGAGTGAACCATTAGTTTTGCAAATTTCGCAAAGATTCGTCAAACTGCGCCAAAGATATTGGCAAAAGAAAAAACGCTTTTTGAATAGAAACAAGGTCCTAAGCAAGAAGGCGGCCGCGTCGGTGGCCGAGTGAGCTGACTCCCACCTCCCTCCCTGCTATGCCTCTCCCTCCTGGGTAATTCTATGGAGAGCTAGAGACTTACCGGCTTTTTTCTTTCTCTTCACCGGATGATCTGGCGATCGTTTTCCTTGTTGGGTGGGATACCGCTCCCCTTCAGGCTGGCGGCTTGCAAATCCTTCATTGGGGAGACGCCAATGCCAAAACAGACTATTATGTCTGGCAAGGTGCAGGGGCCGCCAATTGTCTCAAGGACCCCCGCGAAACAATCTGGATGGGGACAGCCAAGGTACCGGAGGACTCCGCTCTGCAAAGGGAATGCCTGGTGGATCACCGCGGTCAGGGGACCCGCTAAAGGGAAATACTATGTCCACTCGCGGGAAGCAGACGGTCCCCGCTTTGTTTAAGGCACAAACCGGGAAAAATAAGGGAGCGCGGGACCCAGCAACCGGGGGTAAATCCAGCAGCAAAAATGGTGCTCCAATGTCTGCATCTGTGATCCGGGCGAACGAGCCTCTTCAAGATGATGCGGCCGGCGGACAGGATGGCGGTCGTGACTGCGGGCCTGATCTTGGACCGGTAAATGCGATGCATGCGGCGAATTTCCCCCCCAGCTCCATTGGGGACTGTGGCAATTTACAGGTGCCGGTGCTCTCAGAAAGTATCCCGGGAGCAATCGATGAGTCACAGACCCACCAGCATATGCAGTGCATTATGGGTGATGGAGTTCCTTCCAGCCACAGTCAGTCAAATGATACTGCTGATAGGATGCTCAGAGATCTAAGGTGTCTGGATCCTTTTCCATTATTATCCAAAGAGGACGAGGCTGCAGATAATTTCTTTTCATTATCAGATCACTCCAGTCTCTCCGGTGAAGACAGTAATGGAAAGGATTGGGCTGAAGGAGAGAGCAATGCCAGTAGTGTGTGTTGGGAGGAGGAGAGGGATAAGACTATGCTGAATACTGGAACTGCTCATAAAATAAAAGGGGCAACTATTTCTCTGGACCCAGTTGAAGGTGCCACTGGGCCACTTGCCTGGGATTACTCCTTTTCTACTAAATTGCACGACAATGTGGCAGCTTTAGGGGGGCCCTCGACAGGTATAGGGGACGACAAGTTTATCAACTCTGAGGAAGCCACGCTGCCAATGATATATCGAAGCATCATGGCACACCGTGCGGAGACTAGAGCTGAGAGTTCTCGAACTCAAGGTGCATGCCGTAAACTTTAGAATTCGATGCGCCGGCTGGCAAAGACGTGTTCTGATTTCTCGATAAGAATGGGAGAAGCTGAGACTAGGATTTCACAATTGGAAAATGACTTGGCTGCTCAGAAAAATTTGATGGAATCTATTAAGACTGTGAAAGATGATACAGTGTGGAAGTTAACGGATCTGGAAAACAGGGCAAGGAGGAACAATCTCCGGATCCTGGGTATTCCTGAAGGCAAGGAGTCTGACGACGTCCGTCAGTTCGTGATTGAACTTTTTGAAGAGGCACTCCCTGAGCTCCAACAATGGGATTGGAAAGTGCAAGTACAGCGGGCTCATCGATTCCCTTTCAATCAACGGAAAAAAACCGAACAGGGGGACAATCGACCACGGGCCATTCTCATTTCTCTCAACAACTTTTTGGCCAGAGAAGCCCTATACGATTTGGCTCGGCCAAATAAGAAAAGGACTGGGAAGGGCTGTGAGTTCTTTGTAAGGCCTGACTTTTGTCAGGCGACGGTTGAAAAAAGATGGCTATTACGGCAATTAATACCTGCTTTTCAGGCGAAGGGAGCTCAGGTTTTCCTCCTTAATCCCGCTAAATTGAAGGTGGTTTTTCATGGGCGAACTCATTTTTTTCAGTCCGAAATCCAAGCAAAAGAGTTCTTGCTCTCAATATAGATTTAGGAAGGCATACGAGAGCCAAGTCTCTGTCTCATATTATGAATTTTGATGAGGGTAAATAGGCTATTCTCAAGTTTAACTTTAGGGGTTTTCTTTTCGGGTATAGTATGATATATAGCCTATGAGGTTGGGGGGTATTTAGCGGGGAGGAAGGGGGCCTAGCTCAACATCACCTGGGACTGTTAGTCCCCATGCCCTATATGGTGGGTGGTGGGTGGGGGTGGGGGTGGTCATTCTGGGGGTTGGGGTGCTGGGTGGAAGGGGGAATGGGTGGGGGTGGGTGGGGGGATGGGGAGGTAAAGTTGTTGTTAATTTTTTTCAGGATGCATGGTGTCTAAGGAAACTGGTAAATATGGGTACAATGGGGAATAGTTCTTGTTTGATCTGGGTAAGCCCGCTGCGAAAATTCATTTGTTTTAATGATGACAGGTAGAAGTGGCGGAATATTGGTTTGCTCATGGAACATCTGTGGTCTAAATGATCGCAAAAAAAGGGGATTATTGGCCAAATGTGTACAACTTATGAAAATTGATATACTATGTTTACAAGAAACTCATATTCCTAGCAGTAAGAGTTGCTGGCTGAAGGAACTTGGCTTGGATCTGGTGGCATATACACGGCAAAGTACTACCATTAGGGGTGGCTGTTTATGCACGACGTGGCTTAGGGAAGTGTCAAAGAGTTAAGGAGGACCAATTTGGGCGGTGGGCAATCACTGAATTTATAATAAACGGTGCCCCCTTTACAATCTGTTCTGTTTATGGATCAAATCTGGATGATCCAGCAGTTCTGAATTATTTAAGCATAGAACTTGCTATGTGGCCATATCCGCTAGTCTTATGTGGAGATTTTAATATTCATCTCGAGGGAAATTTTGATCTATCTAGTGATTCCTTATACCATGGGCGGAAAGTTAGGACTTATAAGGCTTTACGGGGACTAATCAGGGAGCATGGGCTGGTTGATCTATGGTATAGGCATAAACGAAAGGATTTAGGATATACTTTCTATTCCGCCCCTCATAATAAGTTGGTCCGTCTTGATTATTTTTTTGTTTCATGCCAAATGGCAGAAGGAACCAGGATTAACATATCCCCTAGGGTTATTTCAGATCACAATCCAATAGTGGTGGAACTCCCAATAAGGGGGTTTGTTGCGGTACCAAGATTATGGACTTTTGAACGCAAATTACTACTAGATCAGTCATACTGTGAACATATGGCCAAGTGGATCGCAGAATTTCTTGATTTTAATAATAACTCTGCCCCAGATGTTATAGTCTGGGATGCTTTTAAGGCTGCAGTTCGCGGTGAGACTCTCAATTATTCCTGTTATCGCCATAAAATGCTTAAGGAAAAACTGAACGATTGGGTGGAACAACTTAGGATGGCGGAGGTGCAGATGATGCAAAAAATCTATGGTGGCCAAAATATTGAAGAATGTCAGCACTCAATTGCTATTATTAAGGCCAAGATACATCAACATTTTAGCGAAGAAATTGCTATTAAATATGTACAATACAGAACCGAAGCGTATGAGCTCGGAGAAAATACGGGTAGGGTTCTGGCCAAGCGGCTTCAACAGAGGGAGGTTGTAAACAGAATTAGTAGAATCCAAGATCGGTCTGGCCAAATTCAGGACTCGCCAATGGAGGTCCTGAAGGTATTTCAGAACTTCTATCAACAGCTTTACACTGAGGGAGATAATGAAGGGGCCAATGGAAGTGGGGAGGATTTTTCAGAGGTATTTTGTGAGGATCTTCAAACCACAAAGGTTACATTAGATCAAAATATAACTCTTGTGGCCCCAATCACTTTGCAAGAGATAGATGATGCTATAATGTCTTTAGCTCCCGGCAAGGCGGTGGGTCCGGACGGGATCCCGTTAGAATTTTTTAGAACATTTCGGAATTTATTAAAACCAAATTTAATATCTTTATTTCAGTCAGCACAGAGGTGCTCTACCCCGGATTCTTGGAGGAGGACCACTATTATTGTATTTTTAAAAAAAAGGTAAATCTGAATTAGATCCATCATCGTACAGACCCATCTCACTTATTAACACTGACAGTAAGATTTATTCAAAAATCTTAGCATCTAGATTAGCAAATATTATCAAGCCTTTGGTTTCCATGCGGCAGCATGGTTTTATTCCTGGGCGGGATACAACTGATCATGTTAGGAGGGCCATCGCCCTTCTTGACTGGGCACGGGCCACGGGGTCTCCGCTTGGGATGATCCTGTTGGACGCTGAGAAAGCGTTCGACAGGGTCTCCTGGCGGTTCCTGTGGTCCGCCCTGCGATGGAAGGGGATGGCTAATGAATTTATTCAGGCAATCCAGGCTTTGTACCTGTCACCGGTGGCTGGGATTCGGATTTCGGGGCAGGAGTCCGCTCTGGTCAGTATAGGCAGGGGTACTAGGCAGGGGTGCCCCTGTTCTCCCCTCTTGTTCTCATTATACATTGATCCCTTTTTGCAGAAACTAGAACTATGTAACAACATTCTGCCAGTAAAGCTTAATAATAGTGAATACAAGATACTGGCTTATGCCGATGACATCGCGATATTTACATCTGACATTATTCGTGCATATCCGGCGGTGATAAATCAGGCCGAACACTATGGCATCTATTCAGGGTATAAATTGAATACTGATAAGACCCAGATTCTCTATTCTGGTACGGAGTCTTTTCCGGATTTACCAATCGTGTCAGTAGTAACATATTTAGGGGTGAAGTTAACCGTCGAAGTCGATCAAATTCCAGGTATAAATATTGGTCCCATGGTTAACACAATTAATCAGACATTGGAAAGGCTAGATCATCTACATTTATCTATTTATGGGCGCAGTAACGTCATCAAAATGGTGGTTTTCCCAAAATATTTGTACCTCTTCAGGACTATTCCATTAGAATTTCCTGCTCTCTGGTTTATAAAGATTGAAAGGATGTGCTCCAGGTTTTTGTGGAGCTATCATAGATCTAGGAGAGCAGCTAAGTGGCTGACCCTTCCGAGATTGCGAGGAGGCTGGGCCATTCCAAATTTCTTGTTTTATCATTGGGCGTGTATGCTGCAGCATATGGGGGTACTTTTAGTTGGAGACAGGTCTAAATGCTCAGAGGCTGCTAGACCAACTATCTATGAAATCGGTTTGGGGGACAATGCTAAGCAATGCCTGGTTAAGATCTTAGAACCTAGCTATTATAAAAAGACTAGATTCAAGATAGTTGTGTCCGCCCATTCGATTTGGAGAAAGATACGCCGTAGATTTCAAATCCCCAATATAAATAGGTATACCCCTTTTTCGGCTACCGGTATCTTCCCGATAATCTTTCAAGATCAAACCATATATAGATGGGGTAGGGTCGGGATTAGTACGGTGGGGGATCTGAGTCTGGTAGACCAATTAGCCTCCTTCTCCTTTCTACAAGAAAAATACGGCTTGGATAAGCGAGATTTTTTTAAATATCTACAGATCCGTAGCTTTCTAGATAGTAAAGTACAAGGCTCGATTTTAAAATATGAGAAGGTAGCATTAGTTGAATTAATTCAAAAGAAATCCCGGATCGGCGTAATTTATCAGATGCTGCTTGAGACCGCCCCGGATGATCTACTCAGTCAGAATGAGAAATGGGACCGGGAATTTGGGGTGGAAGGCATTAATATTGAATATTCACTGGAATTGGCCAGTCAGACTCTTTTAACCGGAAGCCTTCGGAGCCAACATTTTATGTCTATCTTTGACCTTTATTATACACCTGTAAAAATTGCCAAATGGGGAGGGAGTGTGGGCGGCTCATGCAGCAGATGTGGTATGCGATTAGCAGATACAGTGCATATGTTTTTTTCTTGTCCTAGGCTAGCGACATTTCTACAGGACATTGAACTTTTCTTGGCTAAGGTTTTAGGATTTCCAATCTCTATTACTCCAGACTTGGTTATTTTGGGAGTGAATAGGACTACTATTTGGTCGCATTCTATTACTGGGTTTGTTTTTCTGGGAATGGCTATAGCTCGACTTTGTATTACATCACACTGGATTAGCCCTGACCCTCCCATATTTTGTAATTGGCGCTCTAGGCTCCTTGCTATATATAATATGGAAGTTTCAGTCTATCGCATGAAAGGGAGAAGGAGACGGGAAAAGGGGCAAAAGTTGTGGGCTCCTATAACTGACTGGCTACAGCAACATGAGTAGTAACCAATATTAATTTGCAGATATCCCCAACCTGTAAATATGTCTATAGGGAAATATGGCATTATCTTTAGTCTGGAAGTCCCGTTTATTTAAGTTGAGATTGTCTCCCATTCTGCAGGTCAAATAATATTGTATCTTCTGTTTTTTAATGTATATTATTTGTTTGCATGCATATTCTAAGGAATCAGTTATTACATGCTAGAATGAAATGTGGATCTGTTTTATTTTCCCCTTTTTTCTCTGCTTTGCATCGTTTTCTTTCTTCCTTTTTTTTTTTTTTTTCCTCTTCAGTTACTGTTAACAACAGAAACAATAAAAAAAAAAGAAAAAAAAGAAACAAGGTCCTAACTATAACTACCTACTGGCGACATATACATATACACATCAATATATATATAAGTGTGTGTGTAATCTACACACATATATATATATATATATATACATAATCTACAGCCTGGCAATGGGCCTGCCCACTATGCCCACATCAAGATAACAGTATTGGTGTGCTGATGTTTGAGGCATGATATGCTGTGCGTCCAACCTACATGGGAATCCCCATTCAGTAGATCTGTGGGAGGATACAAGTATTACTATTCTTTCCAGCTTGAGGGTGCACGGCGAAAGGGCGGCTTTATTGGGGTTGAATCAGCTGCCCATTGGCCCCAAAGGGTGCAGGATATCAATGGTTCATATGAAGTCACATTGGCGGGGGGGCGTGGCCAACCAGCCATGATGGCAGACACATCCTAAATAGCTCCGCACTGTGGCCCGATAATCCTGCAGTTATCCTGCGTTGGTAGATGCCATCGAACCGCCTCGACAACACCACTGGGTGCCCGGTGCCGGTGGGGACCGGCGGTGAAGATTTGGAGCTGCGGGGCGCCTCATCCATCGAGAAACAGTCGCCTGAACTGGGACCCCGGAACGGACGAGGGCCGAGGCCGAACTGTGACCTGGAGGCGACCGAATGAGGCTGTCCCTTGCAGGCGGGACCGAACTGCATCGATCGCTGCGGAGGTCACGTCGACCCGATCCGCTTGGGCCTCTGAGCACCTGACGCCGGTGGAGATGTGCGGTGTGGGCTTGGAGCAGCGGGACGCCCGGTCGGCTGAGGGCCAACCGTCCGTGTCTCGGCGTCGGAGAGGAGGTGGGCTGGGATCGTGTGGCAGCCCTGGTGCGGCCGATTGGAGTGATCCCCTGCGACTGGGACTGCGCTCCCCTACGGTGGCGACTCACCGGGATGGAACAGCGCCGTTGACCCGGGTGAGTCGTGGAGCAGCATTGAGACCCGCGAGGGAGCGAGACCAGACTGTGAGGCGGCCCTGGCCTGGCTGCGCGGCGCTGTGCGGGGTGCTCGGTGCGATTCGACGCGCGACCTGCTGGGGGCCGGAGGCAGAGTTGACCTACCGGGAGCTGCGCCTGCCTGCGATATCTGAACGCGGGCTGTGCGACTGCAGCGCAGCTCCATCTGGAGGTGAGTGTGAGCTGGGCCGAATTGTAGACCTGGGGCCTGGCCGACGTTCCTGTGCTGAGGGGGAATTCGTGCACGACCCAGGAGGTGTGCTGACCCGGCCCACACAGGTACCATTACTGGATTCAGCCCACGTAGAGACTCATGGGGGTCTGCCTGCTCATGATGGTCATAACTGGGGGCCTGCTGCCATAAACAGAACTATACAGTGAAATACAGGAAACGCGGCAGACGGCGGTGCCTGTGCTGAGATGCAGCCGTAAGTGGAGCGAGGCCTGAAACTAGGGACTGCAACAGGCTCTGCCTGCATAGACCAAACTGCAACCCTTGTGACCCTCACAGCATTGGCCACCACGACAGGGTTAGCAGCAAACTGGGCAGACCCAGCCGTCCACGGGACACAACCTGAACTGTCTCGTCGCATCGGGAGCTGACCCATGGGACTAAGGAGGTGAAACGTGTCAGCACCACACAGCGTCACCACTGAGCAGTGGTAAGGAGGCATAAAAACAACCAAAACAGGAAAAAAGATAAAGAAGCGAACGAAACCAAGAAAAACTTGGCCTTGGTTGACAGGCACCAACTAGAACCCACAGATCCGATCAGCGCGCTGTGTGCGGGGAGTCTCCCGCAGCCCCCAGGAAAGACAATAAGGTGCGGCCAGCTGTGCAGTCACTAAACAAAAGCACACAACCCACAACACGCAATGGGTAGGAACCGGACGGGCGCAGGCGCCACGCATACACAGCCAGCCCCGGACCCTGCGCAGCCAGGCCAGCCTGCCGTGGAATCTGCCCCACATCCATCCACGCTAGAATCCAAAATAGATTCGGTGCTCCAGGCGGAGGCGGGCATCGGCGAAACCCTAGCACACACCAGAGCGTCACTTGAAAGCTGCATAGATAAGGTCACGTTGGACTTTACTCTTCTCCATACGGATCACAAGAAACTGGCCACGAGGGTTTAGGAGCTGGCGGCGGAAACTGCGGAGGTTGCACCGATCGCCAAGGTACTAACCGCTGATGTCAGAATTTACTGCGCGTCTGAGATCTTTGGAGCACAGAGTGGACGATGCTGAGGGCCGTTCCCGTAGGAACAACGTCTGAGTGGTGGGGCTAACGGAAGGTACACAGGGAAGGGACCCGCCCTCATACGTTGAATCCTGGATGAAGTCCCTGCTGCCTGCAGATTCACTCTCTTCCTACTTTGCAGTAGAACGGGCACACAGGGTGCCGTAGGGCCTGCCGCTGCCGGGTGCAATACCTCGCCCTTTCCTATTTCGTCTACTAAACTTCAGAGACAGAGACACGATACTTTGAGAAACCAGAAAAATGGAGTCAAAGTAGACAACTGTCAGGTCCTTTTCTTCCCGGACTACGCAGCAGGGGTGCAAAAGCAGCGCACCACGTTCCTCCCAGTCATGAGGCGAATGAGAGACCTGGGCATAAAATGCTCCCTCATTCCTGGCCCGATTACGGGTGGTCACAGATGGGTCAACTCATTTCTTCAGCGAGGCAACAGATGCATGGGACTGGCTCGAATCTGCAGGCCACCATACCTCGCCAAGCCAGAGGGGTAACGCTGGAGAGCCAAGCACGAGAGGTCATAGAAGCCGTCGTAGAAGGTACAAGCTACATGCGGAAGGTTCGCCAAGGCAATTGAGGAACGCTCCTAACCCAGAACAAGCACTGCAAGAGAGACAGGACGTCCTGAGAGCGGTGGAGAGTATGAGAAGCCGACGGCCTAGCAGACACAGTGATGCCTCGTCGAACAAGTTACTTACCTTCGGTAACGATATATCTGTAAGAAACATTAGTTAGTTATAGATTCCTTACCTTAGAATTACCCCCAGGCGTCAGACTGGATCCGGAAAGTTTTTTCGTCAGCAGTACCTCTGCGCGTCAGAAGGTGGCGTCGGCCGGCTCCGCGTCCGTCGTCGTGGTCGCCGGGATGACGTCGCAGCAGCTACTTAGATGCCGCCCTTGCGCGCTGACGTCAGTTCTGTACACGACTTTCCGCGCCAGAAACGCAGAGCCATGCAGGAAACTGACACTGGTGTCTGAAAACTAGGGCCCTGATGACCTTAACCATAGAAATCAGTTCGCAGAACAGGGAGGATGGGTGGGGCGGTAAGGAATCTGTCACTAACTACTGTCTCTTACAGATATATCGTTACACAAGTTAGTAACTTGTGCATCTGAAAGAGACACGTTAGTGACAAATTCCTTACCTTAGAATAGATACCCCAGCAATACCAACCCCGGTGGTGAGTCTGCGAACAAAGATCAGATGAGGAAGTCTCGGAGAACAGAACGGCCAAAGAAGCCGTCTCTCCGGACTTGGCTGTCAAGGCAGTAATGATTGGTAAACGTGTGCAGCGAGGCCCATGTAGCTGCCTGACAAATGTCCTGCAATGGGACACCACGTCCCAAAGCCGTGGTGGCGGCTGTCGCCCTGGTGGAATGGGCACGTAGCCCAACAGGGGGCTCCTTCTTAGCCAAAGAATAGCAGGCTTTGATACACAAGACAACCCAGCGGGAGATGGTCCGCTTGTGTACCGCCCGACCTTTTTGGCGCCCACGCTAGCCAACAAAGAGCTGGTCGTCCACCCGGAACTGTTGTGTGCGGTTCAGATAGAAAGAAATCGCACGTTTTGGGTCCAGACGGTGGAGCCTCTCTTCCTCTCTGGAAGGATGCGGAGGCGGAAAGAAGGTGGGCAAAGTGATGGTCTGCCCAATATGGAAGGCAGTAACCACCTTTGGCAAGAAGGACGGACGCGTCCGAAGAACAACCTTGTCTGGATGGACAGACAGAAAGGGGGGCTTGCAAGAAAGAGCCTGGAGCTCACTCACCCGCCGAGCGGAGGTGATAGCCACCAGAAAGGCGGTCTTCAGAGTGAGAAGACGAAGAGGACAGTTATGGAGAGGCTCAAAGGAGCGCACATTAAAAGGTAAGAACCAAGTTCAAGTCCCACTGAGGCATCACAAACAGAACAGGAGGGAAAAGGTGTGTAATGCCTTTAAGAAACCTGTTAACAACAGGGGACTTGAAAAGGGAGGGATGATCAGGAAGCCTGAGGAAGGCCGAGATTGCACAAAGGTAGCCATTGATGGTACCCAGGGCAGAACCCTGTTGGGCCAGAGAAAGAAGGAACAGAAGAACCTCAGAAAGAGGGGCAGAAAGGGGATTCACAGCCATTGCTGTGCACCATGCCACAAACTTGTTCCACCTGCAGGCGTATACCACCTTAGTGGAGGGACGCCTGGCTGCCAGAATCACATCACAAACTTCGGGAGGCAAGTCGAAAGGAATCAACTGCCGCCGCTTAATTTCCACGCAAGGAGGTGGAGACTGGACAGGTTCGGGTGGAGGACAGTCCCCTGCTGCTGCAACAGAAGATCCTCCCGAAGAGGCAGACGGATCGGGGGATCGATGCTCATACTGAGTAGCTCGGGATACCAAACTCTTCGAGCCCAGTCCGGAGACACAAGAATGACTTGGGCCCGGTCGCGCCGAATCTTCTTCAACACTCTGGGTAGAAGTGGTATAGGCGGAAAGGCGTACAACAGACCGCAACTCCACTCGCGACGAAAAGCTTCGCCGAGCGAGTGCCGCCTTGGAAATTCCAACGCGCAGAACTGCTGACATTGCGCATTCTCTTCGGTGGCGAATAGATCTAACCAAGGCTCTCTCCACTGTAGAAAGAGTCCTTGCGCCACCTCCAGGTGAAGACGCCATTCGTGATCCATCATGCACCTACGGCCGAGTTCGTCCGCCCTGGCGTTCAGGGAACCTGCCAGGTGTTGAACCATCAGGAATATGCATTGATGTTCCAGCCATGTCCAGAGACGCAGAGCCTCCTGACAAAGGGTCCACGACCCCACCCCGCCCTGTTTGTTGCAGTACCACATGGCGGTGATGTTGTCCGTGAACACCTCCACTACTCTAACCCGGACAGAGGGAAGGAATGCCTTGAGTGCAAGACGAATTGCCAGGAGCTCCAGAAGGTTGATGTGGAGCCCGGACTCTGCCGGAGACCAGAGGCCTCTGATCTCCGCCTCTCCCATGTGGCCGCCCCATCCCAGAAAGGACGCGTCCGTCACCACAGTGTGGTCTGGTTGGGGAAGGGAGAGGGAGAGGGATCTGCCATTGACCCAATCTTGGTTTGTGAGCCACCACTGCAGTTGACGTGCAGTGCCCTCCGAGATCTGGACGCAATCGGACAGATTCCCCTGATGCTGCGCCCACTGGACCGTCAGGTCCCACCGCAGAGCCCGCATATGCCACCTGGCATGATCGACCAGCAGGATGCAGGAGGCCATGAGGCCCAGCAGCCTCAGAGTCACTCTGACCATAACCCGGGATAGAGGCTGAAAGATCGGAATCATAGCCTGAATATCCCGGACTCGCTGCTCGGGAGGATAGACCCGAAACCTCGTCATGTCCAGAACCGCTCCGATGAAGAGGAGCTTCTGAGAGGGACTCAGGTATGACTTCGGCACATTGATGGAGAACCCGAGCGAATGCAGCAGGTCAGCCGTAGTGTGGAGGTGGGAGCCGACGGCCTGGGGCGAGCCCGCCTTCAACAGCCAGTCGTCGAGATAGGGGAAGACTGAAACCCCTGATCTGCGCAGATGAGCTGCAACCACCGCCATCACTTTCGTGAACACCCGAGGGGCGCTGGTAAGGCCAAAGGGGAGCACGGTAAATTGAAAATGCTCGAGGCCTACCGTGAACCCTAGGTAACGCCGGTGGGCTGGCAGGAAAGGGATGTGAAAATAAGCGTTCTGCAAGACCAACGCTACCATCCAGTCTTGCGGGTCGAGGGCAGACAAGACCTGAGCAAGCATCAACATCTTGAACTTCTCCTTCCGGAGGAAGCAGTTGACGTCCCTGAGATCCAAGATAGGACGCAGGCCCTTGTCCTTCTTGGGGACCAGAAAGTAGTGGGAGTAACAACCACGACCTACTTCTGGGACAGGTACGCGCTCGATGGCTCCCTTGGCCAAGAGAGCCGTAACTTCCTGCTGGAGAAGGGCCAGATGATCCTCCGACATGTGGTGGTATCTTGGTGGCATGGCTGGAGGGGTAGTCTCGAAGGGGAGGGAGTAGCCCCTTCGGACTATTTGCAAAACCCACCTGTCCGACGTGATGGTGCGCCAGTGGGGGTGGTGATGGCGAATCCTGCCGCCCACTGGCATTTGATGGGCCTGAAAGGTCTGACTAGGAGGGTTTGGAGGCTGCTGCGGAGGGGGGGTGTTGGTAGACTGGCCCGCCCGCTGGCCCCCGGAACCACGACGGTTGTTCCCACATCCCCGGCCGCGCGAAGGTTGGGTAACTTGCTGCGGCCTGTGGCTCTGGGCGGGACGTAGCGGGGCACCCCTTCAGTAGCCACGAAAAGGGCGAAAAGCAGACTGCGCAGGGCGGGTGGAGAGGCCCAAGGACTTGGCCGTAGCCCGTGAGTCCTTGAAACGCTCAGAGCGTTGTCTGCTTTGTCGCCAAAAAAGCGACGGCCATCAAAGGGCATGTCCATCAAGGTGTTCTGGACATCCCCCGAAAAGCCAGGCGACCTCATCCAGGCGTAGCGACGAAGCGCTACCGACGTTGAAATGGTCCTGCCCAGAGAGTCGGCGGTGTCCAGCCCACAACGTATGGCAAACTTTGCTGCATCTCTCCCGGCGGCCACAGCCTGAAAGAGCACTGCCCGGGCCTCCTCCGGGCACCTGCGCCACCGTATCCCACACGGAGTGGGAATAACGGCCCAAGAGACATGCAGTGTTTACCGACCACAGTCCTAAGCTGGCGGAGGAGAAAATCTTCTTCCCATGGTGGTCCAGCTTCTTGGATTCCCTTTCCGGGGCAGCGGTAGGGAATGCGCTTTTGGAAGTGGAGGCTTGGACTACCAAGCTCTCCGGGCTGGGATGTTGGGAGAGGAAAGTCGGGTCGCCCGGAGGTGGCATCGGGCAATCATCCTGTCCACGGGAGCCCCCGTGTTGGGCCTGGACCAGGTGCCCAAAAGGACATCGGTGAGGGCCTCATTGAACAGCAGCAAGGGCTCCGAAGAGCTCGCAGCCGGTTGAAGCACCTCCGTCAGGAGGTTAGTCCTGACCGCCACCGCAGGAAGCTCGAGGTTGAGAGCCTCGGCCGCCCTACGCAACACCACTGCGTACGACGCTCCCTCCTCCGTAACCACGGTAGGAGGAGTCAACATGCCAAGGTCAGGGGAGGTGTCAAGACCACTGGCATCCCCCAGTTCCTCTCTCCAGTCCTGTTCACTGTCCAACTGGTCAGTCAGAGGGTCACCTGACCCCTCCCAGTCCTCCTCCTCATCCTCTGGTTGCCACTCAGGTTGAAAAGGGGCCCCAGGAGTGAACAGGGGCACAAAAACCCCTCTTGGCGCCGGATCCGGCGTCGGGCGACGTCGGTTGAGGCTCCGTGTCCACGTCGGGGATGGAGGCTGGTGTCGACGCCGGCCGGGGGGCCCACCGGCATTGGACGCGGTAGTGGTGCCGTCGGAAGCGGCGCCGGTAGAGGCGTAACGAGGTCAACCGACGCCGATCCGGATCCAGGCCTGGATCCAAGGGGGGCCTGCGGCGCCGGGGCCGGAGCTGCCGGCAGAGAAGGCCTAGACCCCCCAACCGATTCCGCGGGGCCCGAAGGCGCGCCAGCGGGGTCGGTCCGCCCAAAGATGGCATGCATTGCCTCGTAGAACGTACGAAGCTGGGCGAGAGTCGCTCCGGGTCCCGGAAAGGGAGGGAAGCGCGGAGTCGACTCTTCATGCTCCGTGCGCGGAGCCGCGGGAGGGGCACCACCCGCGCGCCTCGTCGGATCGGCCAACTGACGAGGAGAAGTCGAAGAGCGACGATGCTTCTTCGACTTATTTTTATGCTTCGACTTACCCGACCCCGAGTGCCAAGACTTCGAAGATTTCGAACCGGAATGGTGATGGCTCTGCGACCGGTTCCTCGACCTCCCTCTCGACCGGGACCTCGAACGCCGCGGAGCAGACTGCCGGTGCTCAAGCAGCTTTCGGGACCGCTCCCGCAAAGCCTTCGGCGCCATCGACCGGCAGTCGGAGCACGACTTGGGGTCGTGGTCGCGCTCCAGGCAAAAAAGACACACACGGTGCGGATTAGTCACCAACATCATGCGATGACAGGAGCCACAGGCCTTGAAACCGGGCATCCCTCGTGCACCTTCGGAGTCGAAGACTCGAAAAAGACGTCGACAAAAGTCGAGAAAAAGTTAGTCAAAAATTGACTGAGGTACCGCTCTTCCCGGATCTGCGCTGGCTGGGGCGGAAAAAGAAAGAACTGACGTCAGCGCGCGAGGGCGGCGTCTAAGTAGCTGCCTCGACGTCATCCCGGCGACCACGACGCACGCGGAGCCGACCGCCGCCACCTTCCGACGCGCAGAGGTACTGCTGACGAAAAAACTTTCCGGATCCAGTCTGACTCCTGGGGGTAATTCTAAGGTAAGGAATCTATAACTAACGTGTTTCTTTCAGATGGAACATTTACTGAGCGGAGGCAGCCCATCGGCAATGTGGCCAAAGGCGAGGACTCGCAGGCACTTCCAGTGGTGACGCCACAGACTGCAGATGATCTAATGTAGTGGTACATCACAATTGGTGGTCCTGCATGTATGTATTTGCACCAAATCTGAACACTCGCCCTCAAAGGTTAGACATACATCACACATGGCATCCTAGTGACTCGTACACGGGGCGCGATGGGCCGAGCCGGATACCCTGCGTGCGCACTGGCTGCCGGGCGCCTGGTGCACCACACAAATGAAACACACCACGCGCGAACACATAGGTCACGCGGGCCCACAATGTTAAGGCGCTCATCGCCAACTATACTTCACCCGATTTCTCCCCCCCGACATGATCGAGTCAGCGTATATAGCCGTCACTTGCCACATGGCATTGTTAGTTGTTTGGGCAGATACTTGTTGTCCTTCTGCTCTAACCCAGTTCAATCCCACACAGCTCCCTCTCTCATCAATTCTATGCACCGACGTTCACACGAATCTCAAACAACCATTGATGCGCCTTGCGCTCATTGACTGTAAAACATATAGCTATCCAACCCTAGACATATTGGGCGGGGTACACGCGGCGCTGCACTTTTCCCTTGACGCATGCCGCCCACTAACGTAGTCACCTAGAATGTCCGTGGGTTGCACACGCCAGCCCGCAGATATAACATCTACGCATATCTTAAACGTCACAAAGCCCACGTAGCGCTCTTGCAAGAGACTCGCATAGCACAGCCAGAGATCCGCAAGCTCCAACAAAGGTGGAAAGGTCAGATACTGGCCACAGGCTACTCATCTTTTGCTAGGGGGGCCCTAATTTGGATCAGACCGGGGACATTATTCACACCAGAAGAGACTGAAATAGATATCTATGGCAGATATGTCCTATCTAAGGGGCGACAAAATGGGAAGCATATGGTGATAGGCTCCATATATGCCCCAAACACGAATCAAAACAAGTTCTGGCATGCGTTGTCCGACCTACTCTCACGCTGGTGCGATGTTCCCTGGCTACTAAGCAGGGACTTCAATTCGGTCCTCGACACTGTCATAGATAGGTCCTTCTCTCCACTGTCACAAACAACTGCAGCATCTATTGCACGAGGGCTGGGTGAGTGGTTACGCCGCTGGGGTCTATCAGATGTGTGGAGAGCCCTAAATCCGCAGACGCACTTGTACACTTATTACTCCCATCCAAATGGACTACATGTCCGCATTGACCGTTTTGTAGCAAGCCAGCAGGTGCTAACGCAATGTGCCAGAGCAGACTACTTTGGTAAAACGCATTCAGACCACAACCCCCATGTACTACAGTTGCAAGGAGAGAATGAGGGACCTACTACCCACCTCTGGAGGCTGCAGCCCCTGGCATTAGAAGACCCCTCCATTTAAGCAGACAGGCGCGGCGATAGGCACATATTTCGAAAGGAAACACTGGCTCCGTGACTGATGCAGGAGTACTGTGGGATGCAGGAAAGGCAGCGATCAGGGGGCATTGCCTGGGCTTGATCTGGTCCGTTAGAAAACAACTCGACGATGAAATCACATCAAACATACCCTAACCAGACTGGAAGCCGACTTGGTACACAGTGGGGCCACACAACAAGCAGTAGATGCACAAAGGCAGAAACACGCAGAGGTGCTAGAGAGATTACGCTGTTTAAATTACACATCGCATGCTGCGCGCGCTCACGCCGCAGCTGACAGGGCGGGCAGGCTACTTGCACGTATGATCAGGCAGGAGCACGCACAGCTACCTATAATACTTTTACAATCCGCCACCGGGCAAATACTCACCAAACAACACGATATACATAAGGAATTCACGTCACACTATACCAGAGTATAGAGATCTGCGCACTGCGCTGCTACATACGAGTTGGTTTCCTTCCTCTCCCCACTAACCCTGCCGCAAATCACTGCCGAACAGCGAGAGGAGCTGAATGAGCCAATCACATTGTCGGAAATACAGGAAGCGATAAGCTCACTGGCCACTGGTAAAGCTCTGGGGCCAGATGGCTTCCCGGCTGAATACTACAAAGCCTATCAACAAACACTGGCGCCGCAGCTTCTCTCCATGTATTGTAATGCGCTAGAGACAGGGATTCTGCCAGACACATTGCGTGAATCTTTATTGGTGTCGTTACCAAAGCCAAATAGGAACATGGAGTTACTAGGCTCATACCGCCCGCTAGCACTCCTAAATACAGATTATAGGGTTCTAGCTAAACTGCTGGCGTGCAGACTGGCCCCTCTGGTTCCGAAATTGGTTCACACTGACCAAAATGGTTTTGTGCAGGCTCGCAGCACGTCTCTAAATCTGCGTCGGTTCTTTAGAGTGGCTCACTACTCCAGGGAAGTTTGGCATCATTCTGGATGCCTAGTACTAGATCTGGAAAAGGCATTCGACACCCTGGAGTGGAGTTTCTTATTTGCTGCGCTGCGTAAATATGACCTGGGGGAAGAGTTCCTAAGCCTCGTCCAGCTTCTCTATACCCAGCCGGTGGCCAGAGTTAAAACTGGCCCGTACCTATCAGATCGAATTCCAATTGAGCAAGGTACACAACAAGGTTGCCCGCTCTCGCCGCTTCTGTTTGCGCTGGCCATTGAGCCACAGGCCGAGTCTTTGCGCAACACACAAGACGAGTGGGGAATCCCCTTGGGTGATGGCATGCATGGCGTCTCGTTATACGCAGATGATCTGCTAATATACCTCAGAGACGATAGGTCATCTTATGCAACGATTGAACGAATACTGCTTGAATTTGCTAACGTTTCAGGGCTTTGTGTAAACTGGGACAAATCGTGCCTGTACCCCTTCTCAGAGTCCACTTTAGACCCACACCTGTCCCTCAGCGGCAAGCCAGTGCACTCTCAATTATCGGCATTCTGATAACTCGGGATACTTATCTACAGAGATCCTGCGGACCTACTTGAGGGTAACCTGGTGCGAGCCATCACTGCGATAAGGGCGCAGATGGCATTCTGGGGCACCCTGCCCTCGACGGTCATGGGGCAGATTGCACTACTTAAGATGGTAGTTCTCCCGCGACTTCTGCACCACTTTGTAAATGTGCCCCTGTGCCTTAAACTATCACTGTTCAAAAGCCTAGAACTAGATATGCGGAGGTTCATTTGGGGCGGGTCCCGCAGCAGGGTGGCACTAATCAAGATGTACCCTTCGGCAACCGGCGGAGGTCTCTCGCTACCCAATATGGAACAATACTATCTTGCAGCGCAGCTTCAGTGGGTAGCAATATGGCTCGGCGCACGCCACCTAGAAGACTCAGTGACTCTTGCCCCGGGACTCACCCACCCTCAGATGGTGGCGCTGTTCCATCCCAACAGAAAGGGCAGACCGCCTGCCCAGTAACTGGTGGAAGTGGCCCACTACTGCTTCCGTCGCAGCCTGCGAGTCACGCGCTGTGTGACCCCGTATGCGCCGTATCTCCCTATTCTGGGCACACCCAGAAGACACCGAGCTGTCACAAGCGCAAGCTACCCCAATGGGAGGAGGTAGGTATTCTGACGTTAGGGGACTTCTATAGCGATGGGCAGCTCTTGCCGTTCGATACGCTTGCTGAAGACTCAGGCCTACCCCAGGGTCAGTTCTTATTACATGCGGCGGTGGCTCGCACACTGCAAGCGAAATGGGGTAATATCGCGCAGGAGCCGGCCACGCATCTGACTGTGCAATATCTGCATGAACTGGGCGCGGGTCGCCATCTAGTCAGATGGTTTGCTGAATCATTGAGGGTGCATCCCTTCGCGCCCACTGGGATGCGGATCTGCTGCATCCCAGCACTGAACATGAATGGGAGAATATCCTTAAGAGCCCTACCCGTATCCCCCGCAACGCCAGGTTCCGGCTCATCCAATACTATATAGTACATGGGGCTTACCTGACCCCAGCCAAAATAAACAAATACTTTGATCGCACTGACGCCAGCTGCCCAAAATGCGGTGAGGCAGGAGGGGACTTACTACATATGTTACGGTCCTGCACATCCATACAATCATATTGGGGAGCGGTCACTAGAAGTCTAGGACAGTGCACAGAGAGCACGCTTAACTGGTCATGGGAGGTATGCATATTAGGATTATACCAGAGATCTAGTAAATATAAAGTGACATCCCGCTACATAGACTTAGGGCTTATAGTAGCCAAGCGCTTACTCACACTGCGATGGAAATCCCCTGAACCCCCACCAGCGAAATCCTGGTTCCAGTCACTACTTTGCTGGGCACAAGCGGAGAGCATAGCGCTGCGTCGGGAAGACTCGATAGGTGTTCGGAAGCAACCGCTGGTGACGGAGTGGGACACGATCCTGGCGGACTTTCGCGCAATCTGGCAGAATCACCCTGAGGAATCAGATAGTGCACCTGAGCGAGCGGCTAGCTAGTATCTGACGGACTGGACGAAGTGCGCGAGGCAAGTTAGTGCATGCGTCACAAGCTTCGCGTTATTCGTTGAGTGGCGGGGCTGTGCCCCACCGCTGACATTTACCCAGGCCAAACAGTACAATATATGGCAGACACCAGTTGAGTAATGGGGACCTCGGCAGAGGCATACATCCAGGGAAACACATAGCTGTGTGCGGCACACAAGTGAAAAGCTAGGCAGCATGGAAGTGTGCTATATGATGTCCAGAACGAGGCGCTATCTTTAATGTTTCAGCTCTGAGAGTGGGAATAAATGTGTTATTCTCCCTGTTAAATCAATGTTATGTTGTAAACAGTTTAAGGTTTAATGGAAACACACTGAGATGTAAGGCTGCTCATGATAACTATTGAATTTAAAAATTGCATTGTGATGTAACTGTTTGACCTGATGCACACCACAAAATGGAAAACCAATAAACAAATTTAAACCCAAAAAAAAAATAAAGTCACATTGGCGTGGGACTCTGGCCGTCCAGGGCCGGTCAAGGTAGATGCAGCAGATAGGTTATCCCCTATTTGGTTCAAGCAGTCATTGCTTCACACTATTTTTATTCCAGCTGTTTAATCTTATGGAATATGGTGCTCAAGGTAATGCTGCAATATTAACATTACAGAGTTCAAGCAGCTGCCTCTGAGAAGAAGGCAAAACAAGTGGAAGGAGGAGAATAGTAACAGATTCTGGACTGTTCATGGCCCCAAAACGAGGGAGGAAAGGGAATAATGGTGCACAAAATTATTTGTCGCAGAAAATTTTACAACAGGCTGATGTGAAAATCCCATCTCTCAGTCTATCTTTTGGGATACACTTTTAATATGACCTTTTCAGGTGTAAATTTGGGGTTGGCATCTGTGTCAGTCAATCCATTGACCTCAATTGCCTATTTCTGATTACTACTAGAATGTTATATGCTCAGATCAGTGGTATCAATCTGTGGTTTGAATGGACAATGTACGTGCACTGGCTTGAGGAATATATTGTTTGCTTCTTGAATGGCTGGTGTTTTTTGGAGTGCCCCCGTTGATTAGGGGTGTGTCTTAAAAGAGCAACTATCAATCCTCAACTAGTGGGTTTTTTTTGTGAAGGGGAGTGTGAGAGGTGAAACATGTCTGAAGCAAGAGGTCTGTCAGAAGTGTGGGTCTTGTTAATAATAATAATTTTTTTTTTTTTTAAACGAGTTCCCACTTTATCCAATTTTATATTTTGTCATTTTCATTCAGCCTAGAGAGAATGAATGAGCTGTTCAGTCCTATCTGTGGTACGGCTCTCCCAATCTGGCAGAGCTTTATTTTGTTTTCCCAAGCTGAAACTTTTCCTAAGACCTCGACATGGGGAATACGAAGTTCTAAACAACAGTCATTGGTTGGATATTTTGGGCTACCCAGACGTGCAGCTGGGTAATGAAGGGAGAAGAAGTTTTGCTTCAACCTCATTAAGCCTTGGTGAGAATGTTTTCTTCATGAAATCCGCTCCTTATGAAGTTTGCCATCCTTAAGCCTTAAGCACTGGGTTGGTTCTTTTTGTGTTCCCACTTTATTAAATAGTTCTGGCATATGGGAATCAGCTTTATTGTGTAATCTGTATAATTTGCAAAGTGTCTGCTGGCTTACCTTAATAGCCAGAACAAAATGGAGGTGCACTATTCTGCTTCTGACAAATTGCAAAAGGCTGGACTTACTGCATAAGGTGTTCAGCTTAAGTCTCCCTAACTTCATCTAATAAAAAGAACTGTGCACTTCTCTAAACAGCAACTTACTGATAAGCCAGGCCAATATCTTTTTTCTCCTAAGTAATCATCTACATCAGTGGTTCTAAACTTGTGGTCCACTGGGACTGCTAGGGGTCCGCGAAGCCTACTCAGGGGGTCCACTATTGCTTAGAAAATCAAATAATATTAACAGATTAATAAAGTGTAAATAAATAAATAAAGTAAAATGTACAATTGACAGGGGGCGTGGCTTAGGAGCCAAGCATGGCGGACATGCTTCAGTAGAGCTCCGCTAGCCTGAGCCCGTTCGAGCCATCATCCGTCACTAATCCTGACCCCAGACACCACAGGAATCGCGGATTGATTGGGGCGGCCGCCGGTGCCTTTGTGGCGGCTTATTTTCTGCGGAGGCGGGCGGCATTGGCCCAGGCCCGGAGCCGACGTGACTGCGGCCAAGTGGGGACGGCGGCCGAGCGCGGGACGCGCTGCGTATGCCGCGGAGCTGAGGCCGAGGTCGACAGATCCTGACGAGGGAGCCCTATCGGAGGGACCGCCGTCGATCTTCTGGGCTTGCGGTTCCCGGCGCCGGTAAGGTCTCGGGCCAGGTGGGGCCTGCTGGCGGGCGAGATTGGATTCCGGGTCCTGGCCTTCCCCGGGGTGCCCTGGCCGCGGGCCCCTCCTTCTCCTTCAGTGATCCGCCAAGGGGCGATGCGGCTATTGGCCTCCTGGCCTCCAGGGAACGCTCCGTGTTTGACCAAGCGCCGGCTGGAGCCGCGCGCCCCAGAAGATATCGGCCCGGGCGGGGGCCTTGGGCTCGGTGCGGCCGCCCTCATTCCCCCTGCCTGCCACGTTGGTGGGACGCATCGGCGGCTGGGAGCCCGCAGCGCCTTGCGTCACGTGTGCTTTGCCAGCGCTGGAGGCCTTCACCCGACCGGGTCCTGGGGCGAACAGTGAGGGACCCATCCAGACGGTCGCGGCTTCGGTCCTGGGGAAGTCGGGCCGGCCTGCCTCGGTGTGGAGGCGGAGGCGCTGGGGGCCCTGGCTTTCACGGGCAGGCGTTCACCTCTTATAAGGGCAAGAGCAATACAGTGGACGCATATGCTGTCCCTGTGGCCCGTCCATTCTGGGCCGTTCGGTGTCTCCCTCCCTGCCATCAACTGTTGACCCATTGCACCTTTGGAGACTTCCTGGGCATAGGAGAAGCGGAGCCCCGTGAGGCGTGCTGCGGCGGCTCGGGCACTCTTCAGCGCCTCTAACTCCTGCATTTTGCTGGCGCTCCAGTACAGTTGAGGACAGCCCGGGGTGAGGTGCAGCCGTAGCGGGGCCTGCTATTGGGTGCTCCTGGTCGCAGTCGGCCAGGGCGGACATCTGGGTCGGGGGTCCGGCGAGTCTGGTCCCTGTAGGGGGCCTACTTGGCTGTCCCTCCTTGGTGGCGGAAGCGGCCAGGCTAGGCCTGGTGCGGCTTGCTGTCGGGAGGGTCGGATTCTGTGAGGCCCGGCCTGGCGCCTGCCCTGGGTCGGTATGTGTCACTGCCCATAGCCTGGTGGACCCGGCGCTGAGGAGCTCCTCTGTCTGACACGGGCTGACAACGCAGCAGAGGGGAGTCCCATCCCATCCAACATACTTGCCCTGGCCGTCAGTTCTTGGCTCACATTCCCGCCTGCCTCTCCTCTTCACAATGGGCAAAGACAAACACGGGACGGCTGCCCCCAAACAAAACACAATGGATCATTATACCACCGCGCCTGTAGGGAAGGAGGGTGCAAAGGGCCTGTCCCCAGACAATCCAACTCTGTCTGCTTGCGGCAATCAATCAATCGCGGACCGCGCTCGAGGCCCAGATCGGGGCGGTCGGATCCGAGGTGTCGTTTCTCCGCCAGGACCTTCGGAAAGCTGTGGATCGGATCACAGAGGCGGAAACCACGGTCTCCACGGTGGAGGACACGGTGTCCACCCTCCAGAAGAAGGTCGATAGACTCACCGTGGTCACGAAGGAGCTGGCCTCGAGGGTTGAAGATGCAGAAGGCAGGGCGCGGCGCAACAATATCCGTCTAGTGGGCTTTCCAGAGGGATGGAAGGGCACATCCATGGACGACTTCCTCTCTGGTTGGCTTAAAGCGCTGCTGCCGCCTGAAGACATGTCCCCCTGTTTCGTGGTTGAGAGGGCCCACCGCGTCTTGACTAAGAAGCCACCTCCCGGGGAGCGCCCGAGGCCTGTGATCGCCCGGCTCCTCAACTACGCTGACCGCGATGCCATCCTCCGCTTCGCCCGGCTCCATAAGGACAAAATGACATTCAATTCTCATACAATCATGGTCTTCCCCGACTATACCAGGTTGGTGCAGCAGCAGCGGCAATCCTTTGTAGCGGCCAAGCGTAGGCTCCGGGAGCTGAATATATCCTATGCGCTACTATTTCACGCCAAGATGAAAGTGATTTTTAACGTCAAGACCTACTTCTTCGACTCTCCGGAGGAGGTATTCGCTTGGACCGACGAGAGGCGAAACCTCAAACCGCACTCGCCGCCGCCGCTGGACTCAGACTCCTCGCAGGGGTCCCATAGGAGCGGCCTGTAGGACAGAGACACATCAAATAGGCGGCACAGATCCCGGTCTAACTGGCGAGCCTATGGCCAATCTGAAACCACTGATTGAAGCAGTCCTTGCCAGGTTCTTGGTCTTTTGCTGTGGCTGCTGGTCCTTCCTGGGGTGTAATGGAACTTAATGTTCTGGGGTCATTTGCATCGGCTCTGGGCAATGCCGGACTGTCCACGCCCCTAGACACTTGGGTTATGTTGGGTAATGTTGGGTTGGGTGGGCTCCATTGGAGGAACTGCTTGGGTCTTCACGTTTGGGGCCTGAGACATGATTCCACCGCAACAGGTACTCCTTGTTTTTGGAAGTATGGGGGTGGGGGGAGGGGGGCAGGGGCGGTTGCGTTTTATGTTGTTGGTTCTTATGTTCTGCGCACCAGACACACAGTCACACACTATGCCACAGTTCCTACACCAACCAACATACACTTTGATGTTGGGAGATGACACACGACACAGATAACTCCCCACTGGGAGAACTTAATATTCTTTCCTGGAATGTATAGGGACTACTGACAAGATGAAACGTGGGGCGGTACTTCGCTTAGCGAAGCGTTATTCAGCCGATATCTTATTGCTGCAGGAGACTCATCTCCTAGGTAATAAAGCCCCGTGCCTTACTAGGTTCGGGTTCACCACCGTCTATCACTCCGGCTTCACGAGGGGCGCACGGGGCACAGCGATTCTTATCCACCGCCGAGTGCCGATTCACATTACACAACACTGGCTAGACCCTGGCGGGCACTTCACCATAGTCTCGGGTACAGTGGGCGGCGAACGGATGACACTTGGGAGCGTTTATGCCCCTCCCCCGCTGGGTCAAACATTCATAGACAAAATCACACAGCTTTGGGGGGACCTTCCTGGCGGCCTGACGATACTGGGTGGAGACAGGAACAACACTATGGCCCCGCAGGATAGATGATGTGCGATACCGCTCGACGCATTGCCCGCCCCCCCCCCCATTTCCAAACTGAATGTACTCGCACACACACTGGGTTGGGCTGATTCTTGGCGTGCATTTCATCCCACCGAGTCGGGGTTCTCTTACGCATCGGCTGTCCACCCTACACTTTCACGTCTCGATTATATTTTCCTCCCACATAGCTACATACATAGAGTAGCGCACACCTCCATTCTGCCAAGAGGCCTTTCCGATCACTCGCCTGTCCAACTCAAGTTGCGCCTGCAGATCCACCGGACCTCGTATAGGTGGCGCATGTCTCCATGGCTCCTCCGAGACGCCAACTATCGGGAGACCTTGCATTTTGCTATCGCAGATTACCTTAGGTTCAATGCGGGCACCTCTCCGTCGCGTATCATCATTTGGGAGGCTCTTAAACCAACGATTAGGGGGGTGGACATTAGTTTTCGCACGGGGGAGAAACGGCGGCGTTTGGCACAGGTGAGGGAGCTGGAGGACCGCCAGGACCGACTGCAGTCCCAAATGATGGAGGGATCTCGCCGGAATCTTTTACACGTCCAACAGCAGCTCCACCAGCTCCATACTGACAGTGCCAAAGAGGCGTGGCTGGCGACTCAGCACAGGATTTATCAATGGGGCGATAAGTCCAGCCAAATGCTTCACAGGCTCTGCCAGGTCAGATCGACCCCGGCGCAGGTTCCCCTCCTGAAGGCCCTGGACAGCACTACTTGTACCTCCCCCGAGGCCGTGGTCCAAGCCTTTGCTTCCTTCTACGCCGCTTTGTACGAGGAGCGAGAGGTAATAGCTGAGCCCCTTGTAGATTAATTCCTCTCCGACATTCCCCCCCACCGGCTGTCTGATGAAGTGCGTGATTTGCTGGATGGCCCTATCACGACGGACGACCTGCAGGCGGCGCTGGCTAATATCCACCCGGGCCAGGCTCCGGGTCCGAATGGGTTCCCCAGCGACTTTCTGCGCCCACATATGGTGACCTTGGGTTCCCACTTACTCGAGGCACTGCATGAAGCCCTGGACCAGCGCGTTCTGCCATTAGATTGGCGGCACGCTGAAATCGTTTTCCTTAAACCCGGTCGCCCTCCGGAGGACCCAGGCTCCTACCGCCCCATTTCACTGTTGAATTTCGAACCCAAGCTCCTGGGGAAAGTTCTGGCCAACCGTCTTCGTACCTGTATTCAAGACCTCGTACATCCAGACCAGTCAGGCTTTATGCCACAGCGCTCCACCAGACATAATATCCGGCGAGCCCATAATGCCATCGCGGGAGCCTCCAGCTTAGGTCGCCCCGCGGCAGTTCTAATAGCTGACATTGACAAGGCGTTCGACTCGTTGAGTTGGACTTACCTTTTTAAGCTCCTGGAGGCCGTAAATCTGGGTCCACGGTTCATAGCGTACGCGAAGCTGCTGTACAAGAACCTCACCGCCTCGGTTTGTGTGGCCGGTCGCAGCTTGGCCCCCTTCCCCATCCGCAGGGGCACGCGGCAGGGATGCCCCTTGTCCCCGCTTTTATTCGCCTTGGCGATAGAGCCTTTGGCCGCGTGGCTGCGCCGGGACCCCCAAATTAGGGGAATGGACAGGTCACAGGAGCACTCCGATAGAATTGCGATCTATGCGGATGACGCGCTGTTCTTCATGTCAGACCCGTGGCCCTCGGGGCCCCGTGTCCTCCAAATCCTTCGCATCTACGCCAATCCGTCTAAATCCACGCTTTTTCCTATTCATGAAGACCAAAGGAGCCTGGTCTGGGCTTCGGAGCTGATCATCGCAGAAACGGGCTTTAAGTACCTGGGGGTCTATATTTCCCGGTGTCCCACCGTCGCCTGGACGCACAACATTGCTCCACTACTTCCGGCCGTTCGTAACGAAACGATGATTTGGTCTCAACTACCCCTATCATTGTACGGTAGGTCTGCGATTTTTAAGATGGTGTCCTTACCGTGCTTACTCTATAGGCTCCAGAACTATCCACACCCTATCCCCCCGTCGTGGTTCACCCAGCTCAACGCACTTTTGAATGGATTCCTCTGGCAGGGGGGCGCAATTCGTGTGGCACTCTCAACGTGTACACAGTCCACGTATTGCGGGGGTATCGCGGCTGCGGACGTTCGCACGTATTACTCCGCCTCACACCTCCTGGTGATCAACGAATGGTGGTACGGATCCCAGACGGACCCGGCCTACGCGGTAGAACAGATTGCCATGGCGGGCACCCCTCTGCTTCATCTTCTATATAGTAGTGCTTCATTGGGTGCGCTCCCTCCGGCTTGTCAGATAGTCATCCAGACATGGAGGCGGGTGGTTGGTGATCAACGAATGGTGGTACGGATCCCAGACGGACCCGGCCTACGCGGTAGAACAGATTGCCATGGCGGGCACCCCTCTGCTTCATCTTCTATATAGTAGTGCTTCATTGGGTGCGCTCCCTCCGGCTTGTCAGATAGTCATCCAGACATGGAGGCGGGTGGTTCGGTCCACGGGTTGGTGAGGCAGGTTGACGGGCGCCACTCCCCTCTGGCAGGGTACCCATTTACGGCCGGTTTTGGCCCTCGAGGGATTCCGCAGGTGGGACCTCACCGGTATTTCCACGCTCGGGGACATTATGCAGGGGACCACTATTAAATCCTTTCAAAGGCTGCAATCGGATTTTGTTCTACACAAATCGCACTTCCATCGCTATTTGCAGCTCCGACATGCCTTGACCCCCTTGATTCGGCAGTAGAAGTCTTTACCAGAGTTCCACCCGCTGGAGGGCCGCTTACTGATGGGGGATATCGGGGCCCACAAAATTCTGCAAATTTATCAGACACTCAATACTCATACTAAGAACACCATCCACAAAACCCGGGAGGCGTGGGCCGCTGATCTGCCGGCCCTCACAGATGACGATTGGGCCGAGGCTTTGGCTAGCCCTCGGTATGCCGCCGTGTCTACCAGATACAGACTAATCCAGTTTAAATACCTTCACAGGGTGTATTACACTCGCCATAGGCTTTGGAAAATGGGTGCAATCCAGTGCCCGATCTGTCTCTGCTGCCACGCGGACGATGGGTCATTTTTACACACGGTGTGGGGTTGTGTGGCGATTCAGCCGTTCTGGTCCACTGTGTTGTCTTGTCTAGGTCGTGTCCTTGCGTGGGATATCCCGTTGGACCCCAGACTGGCGCTCTTACATAGCACGGAGGACATTGGGGGGAACCGCTACAAGAGACACCTTTTATTTTTGGGCCTCACCTTAGCTAAGCGCGGCATAGCGCAGCACTGGAAAAAGCCGTCCCCTCCCAGTGTCACTAACTGGAAAAAGGCACTGGACAGATGCATGTCTGCGGAGGTTGTAGTGTTTCAGGCGAGGGGGTGCCCGCAGAAGCACGGGAAGATCTGGTCTAGGTGGGCCGATTACAGGGGTATAGAGTTACCTCCAGTGCCGCAGTCCGCCGTTCGTGATCCCATTGAACAATTGGTGGTGAACAACTTACCTGTCTAGTGCATTGATGTTAATGGAACGTGGCTGGGAACTTTCTTGAATCTATATGTAATGTTTTTCAAGTATGTATGGTGCGTTTTGGGGGAGGTGGGGGGTTTCCCGTTTTTCCGGTCTGATGTTCTGCAGACTATTGGGGGTCTCTCCAATGTACCCAGAGACATTATCTTATGCACTTCCTTTGTATTTTCTCGTTGGACCTTGTCTACCTAGTACGCTGAAAATTCAATAAAATTTATTGTTAAAAAAATGTACAATTGACATTTTTAAAACGTTCTGTAAATGTGAAGGAGTATGAAAACTGGAGGCTAAAAATGTTAGTATCCTCAGATTGATTTGTGGGAGCAGTGCAAATGCAGCAAACACAATACAGAATGGACGATGAAAAAGGTCCAAGATTCCTATTAAAATGTGGATTTTTGGGATATTTGTTTGGGAATAAAATAAAATATTCATCTATTTGAGCTCAGCCTTTGGCCAGGTAATAGTAAAGGAGACCATATCAAGGCGGAATCAAACATCACGCCTAAGTGTGTGCATTTTGGGCCTTTATCGCAGATCTAAAAAACACAGGGCGACGTCTCTGTTCATAGATCTAGGGCTACTTACTGCTAAGTGCTTGATTACTAAATGGAGACGTCCGGAACCCCCGCCGCTGGAAGCATGGTACCACTCGCTCAAACTGGGCGCAAGCAGAGAGCGTGGCTTTGCGGCGTGAGGACACCCTGGGACTGCGCAAAATCCAGATAGCAAGCGCGTGGGATGCAATATTCCAGGACCTCCGAGACACCTTGAGGGAACCTCCGGCTCCGCGCTCTGATCCTGGGGGGACGCTGAAGACAGCGGGCGACGGCGCACAGCAGACACATTCACAAGACAACAGCCAATCTAAAGACTAGCCCCCCAGATCCCAGTTCCCTTCACACATGAGCAGGTGGACTACCCAAGTAGGGTGGAGTGATTGCTGACAATGTTAGGATAGTGGGTGGATGATGGAGAACGGAAGCAGCAGGGACCTTTGTTTGGCACGTTCACCCAGTTAACACCGTATTATCGTTCCCCTCCACTCCCTCCTGCTTCCTACCTCTATCCCCTCCCTTCCTATCCAATTCCACTCATCCCCAATATGCAGTGTACGGACGCGTTGAACGCCAACACAGGCAACAATAATTAGTCTCTATCTGCGTAGAGATCTCAGGCAACAGGTGAGATGCAGACACCCCAACAGTTCACAATATGCTGAAACTACAAATATGTACTATCTGTTGGTTATATTTAAATTTCAATGGTTATGTACTCAACAATGCCTATAAAGATTGTACATGCATATCTATTACCCTATGTTAACTTACAAAACAAATAAAGAAATGTAAACAAAAAAAACGTGGGATCAGTGGAGGGAGCGGACACGTTATGGGAGGCAATTAAAGCCACAATAAGAGAAATTTGTATTAGTACGCATGCAGACAAAGATCTGCGAGGGCAACTCAAAATGACTGAGCAAAAGCTGCAGAGGCTTGAGAGGGATCTAGAGAAAGCGGAAACCCTAGTGGAGATTAGAGAACAAAGGACACAATATAATGACATAGCAGACAGGGATGTGCGCTACATGACCAGATGATATGTGGCTATGGCCTATGGGGATGGAGGACGACCAGGTGGCATACTGGCTGCTGAGTTACAGCCAGCTGGTGGACATAAGCCTGTAATGAAGATATAAAGATAGCTGATGGAGATGGAAGGGATCAGTGTGACACACCTAGTGTTCTTAACACATTTTCTGAGTTTTATGAGAATCTAAATGCTTCCAAGGTATCTCCCATGGAAGCCAACATTAAGGCCCATCTAGAAGACATAGCCCTAGAATGGCTGTCTAGCGGGCAACTGGAATATCTGTTGCAGCCCATAGAAGTAGAGGAGGTGATTGAGGCCATTCGATCATTGCCCAATGGAAGAGCACCAGGGAAAGATGGCTTAAATAGCGAATTTTACAAAGAGTTTGCAGACCTACTGGCTCCTCACCTTCTGGGGGTATACACAGAGGCATATACAAAGCAGAGACAACCTCTACCTCTTCGTGAGGCCCTGATCATAGCTCTACTGAAACCAGATAAACGGCCTGACAAATGTGAGTCACACCGCCCTCTCTCACTAATTAGCAGACACCAACATTCTGGCACGAATACTAGCCACCAGACTGCAAACCCTGTTGCCAAACATGGTCCTACCAGATCAATCTTGGGTTCATATCAGAGTGATCGACAGCGCATACCTTACAGACCATCTTTGCGTTACGACACCAGTTGATTCCAGATCTAGTGGCGGCGGCGGAACTTGTAGATGTCGCCAAAGCCTTCGACTCAATAGAACAGCCCTATATGTTCACCACTTTAGTTCACTTGGGAATTCTGGAGGCATTCTTGAGATGGGTGCGTATGTTGTACACCACCCCGGTTGCTCGGGTACGGATCAATGGACACACGTCAGACCTACTGCACATACACCACAGTATGAGACAGGGATGTCCGCTATCCCCAATCCCATTACCTGCCCCTGGAATCGCTCGCCTGTAAAATTCGACATAAAAGTGCAGCGCCGAGATTCCACCAGAGACCGATTGGCATCTCTCTATATTTTTATTTTTTTATTTTATTTGTGTTTTATAGAGCGCACGAATCACCCCATAAGGGTATCTCAGCGCACGGACCGCCTAAGAGTGCCAAGGAGAAATGATTTAGAACAGCGATGTTTTTAACAGTTTCCTGAAAACCAGGTAATCTGTGCATTGTCGCAGAAGTAAGGGGAGTTTGTTCCAGTAGAGTGGGGCAATATGGTAGAAGGCCTTACCACCTTGGCGGGATTTTTTGAAACGCGGGACTTGTATCAGGGCTTTAGCTCCTGAGCGGAGGGGTCTGGAAGGTACATCATTGACAAATTTGTCATTTAGATAACTGGGGCCTAATCTGTTAACGGCTTTGTAGGCCATACAACATATTTTGAATTTAATCCTTTTTCGTATGGGTAGCCAATGTAGTTTCTGAAGTAAGGGGAGGGAGGCAGTTCTAGGGGTAGCATTGGTTACCAGTCGAGCCGCGGTATTCTGGACGACCTGTAATCTGTTTAAGGCACTTTCATTGGCTGAAATGAACAGTGTGTTACAGTAATCTAGGCGGTTTAAGATTAGTGCCTGGATCAAGGTTTTCCTGGAAGATAATGGCAAAAAAGGGAAGACTCTTCTGAGCATGCTAAGGTTATGGAAGCAAGCTCCGATGGTAGAAGAGACGTGGTCTCCCAGCGTGAGTTTATGGTCCAATCAGACTCCTAGGTTTTTTACCACCCGTTTTGGACATGGTGTGGGGCCCAGTTCCTCTGGCCACCAGCTGGGGGACCATTTCACAGTGGCCTCGCCAAACAACATTATTTCTGATTTAGCAACTTTCAGTTGTAGAAAATTAATTTTCATCCATTCCGCTATAGTCTTCATTCCTTCACCAAAGGTGGTTTGAATATTGGGGTTGGATTTGTCAAATGAGAGGAGTAATTGGGTGTCAGCCGCATAGGACATGGGGATGAATCCCAGTTTCCTCAGCAGTCTCGCCAAGGGAGTCACATAAATGTTGAACAAGGTTGGGCTCAAACATGAACCCTGTGGTACTCCCTTGGTCACCTTGGTGGTCTTAGAATGGTAAGGGCCTAAATTAACGGTTTGTGTTCTGTTGGACAGAAAGTTAGACAGCCATTTTAGAGCATTTCCTGTGATGCCTATGTCACCCAATCTTCTGAGTAAAATTTGGTGGGAGATGGTGTCAATGTGCTGGAGAGGTCAAGCAGCACCAGAAGTACCGCTTGACCCTCATCCAGCAGCATCCTAATGTTGTCTGTGACTGCTACGAGAGTGGATTCCGTGCTATATCTGGGGCGGAATCCAGATTGTGAGGAGTCCAGGATATTATTGGATTCAATGAAATCGGAGAGGTGTGTGTTGATGTGCTTCTCCAAGATTTTTGTATGGAGGGGAAGGAGAGAGATGGGTCGATAATTTGTTACATCTTCCGTTGAGATTTTGGAATTCTTTTTAATCGGAATTATTTGCGCGGCTTTCCAATCTAGAGGGAGGGCTCCTTCCCTCAGGGAGCTATTAAGAATATCGCAAATGGGGTTGGCTAATTGTTTGTGTAGAATGGCGATAATTTTAGCAGGTATGGTGTCCAGTGGGGAACCTGATTTTGCGCATTTTAAAAATGCTTCTGTACCTTCAATTGTGAGTGGTGGGAAATATTCTAACGTGCAAGTTAACGGCGGGGTATGTGGGAGTTCCATTTCCAAATTAGTTTGAGGATTTATTGTGGAAGTAATTTTGTTATAGATCGTGTCAATTTTCTGAGTGAAATGGCTAGCTATGTTGTCGCACAGCGTTTGAGATGGAACTGATGCTGTGTCACAGGCAGTAGGGCATGCTGACAACATGGTCCTATATGTCCCGATCCCTACACAAAGCCTAACAACGCTACTTAGGGAATACATAAGATTTGAGGGACACTCTGGTCTGGGCATTAACTGGTCCAAATAGGTAATATTGCCACTAACACTGTCTACAATGCCACATGCACTGGATTACCCATTGGAGTGGAGCACAGACTCAGTGAAATATCTAGGGGTGTGGATACACAGACCCCGAAATGGTGATTCGCGAGAACTATGGGAGCGCATTGGACAATATTAAAAATCAAGTGCAAAGGTGGATAAAGATGCCATACTACCAAGCTGATAGAGTGGAACTCATGAAAATGGTTATAGTGCCCCACTTTCTATATCTATTCAGTCACATACCAATAGTCCTGCCCCAATCTTTTTTCAAAACGCTGCGCGTGCATCTGATCACATTAGCTTGGGCAGACAAACAGTCATGTATCAAGTGGGACACTATGACACTCCCATATGAACAGGGAGGATTTGAAGTGCCTGTTATGCACTTATATTATCTCTGCGCCCAAGCACAGTATACACACTACTGGTGCTACCCACAAACGTACTTGCTTCACCTGGCGGTTGAGGAGGGGGTTGCACACCTGATACCACAGACACGTATTGACACACAAGCGTACGACTGCAAGCCGCACTGAAATAAACACGATTCACTGCACAACTGCTGCCTGAAGAGCACTAGGAACAAGAGCCCACAAGCTCCCGTTGTATGCCCCTGCAAAACACAAGAAGCGAGTGCGTTGAACCTATTTAAACAGGTTGGTTTGGTGACGATGGGAGATATATACCCGGAAGGGCGATTTATTGACCAGTCAGACTTATCATATGTAAACAACACAAAACCGATTTTTACATTTGCATACCTTTGTCTCCGAATTATCGCAAAAGTGTTATTCCCTACATTTCCGGAGGAACTTCCTGCACTAAACGCCTTGCAGACACTATTAGTCACCACTTCTCGTAGACACCTGGTCACTATACTCTACAACACAGCACAAAGGGACAGACCAACACCAGAATCACCAGCGTTAACCCGCTGCAACACCTCCCTAGATCAACCAATGTCGTTGGAAGATTGGGGTTTTTGCTGCGCATTGACAGGGGTGCCAACTTTAAATTGTAATTTACGTATTATCCATTTCAAATACTTACAGCAAATGTATTACACAACGCATAAATTATTGCGCTATTGGCTGCAGGGGGATGCATGCTGCACTAGATGCAGGATGGCTGAGGTGGATTTTCCGCACCTGGCCTGGGACTTTGGTCTGGTGCATGAATACTGGGAAAGGGTGGTGCAGGCCCTAAGGGATAGGACGTCGGACCAGGTTTCCTGTACCCCCAGATGTGCCTCTTGGGGCTGGTCAACACCATACACCAGCTAACGAAGTTCACAGCAATAGTATTATTATTAGCCAAGAGGTGTGTGACAATGAACTGGGGTAAGAGAATTGCACCAAACTTCTGCAGTTGGATAATGGACATGACCTATTGTAAAACAACTCGAGACATATGGGGAGGAGCTACCATCGTCCTTGCGACCTAGAGATATATGGGGCCCACTAATGTACTTCCTGTTGAATAATCCAGATCTGGAGCTACACGTGAGGTAATGGTCTCTTGAATTGAGGGCAATATTTTAAGTAACACTAATGGCGGAAAGTGTGTTAGCTACGTAATTGTGTGTAGTATATGTTTGTGATAATAACAGCTTAAGGTATTTCGTTCTGTACTGAACTTGAAAAGCCAAATTTAATTATTTTTTTTAAATCTTGGTATCCTGGCTATTAAAAATCTTTTTAGCCACAAAGAGTAGTTTGCAGACTGGTCCCTGGACTGTACTTTTTCTACCAATTTCTATGAGAAGTTTTTGGTAAAACCATCCAATATATGAAATGGGGGGCCTCAGATCCCAACTTAGAATTATATTGCTTTTGTGCTGAGGCACGCCTCGAACATTTTTGGTACTACTTGCCTTCCTTCCTGTCCCATCTTGTGATAGAAGCAGACATTACAACTCTTGTGGCACTCACATTGGCATTATGGCCACCGTCTACCAGGTCCACCTCCAGCGTTAAAACTGTGGCCTCCACTATATGGTCTTGGACTAGGCTATTTGTGAAGGCAGACAAGGTTAGGCTTTACTCATTAGAGCTACCCCTGTTGGGAAACACCCATCTGCCACTGACGCTGGAATCAAAACCTGGTGCACAACTGTGAAGATTAGGGCTAACTAAACTAATGACTATATTCCCAGAATGGTCAATTTCTTTGAATAAAGTATCCATTGACAAAACTACTGGCAATCTATATTCCAAGATAGCTCCCTCATGGTTGGTCAAATACTTTACCCCTCACCTCTGGCTTTCTCTCCTCTGGTAAGTGGAGGATATCCCAGCCAGCGTTCATAAACAGACTGCTTTTTCACTGTTTCTGGTGAAGAGGCAAGTAGCAATAACTTGGTTTGCTAGGCTGCAGTCCATCAGTCCATGATTGGCTGACAGACCAAATAAACTGTAATAATACACTAAACGTGTATTCATTGCTGCCCTCATTAACTGCTAGCCCCCAAAGACATTTAGGAGCCGCTAGGCCACTTCTTAAACCAGAATAAGAATCCACATCCACCTAGGCCAGAATCGGGAGTATAATACAGAACACTACGTGGCATTTCAGGAATTGTGATGGGGAAGAGGAAGGTACATGTGCAGAGCAAGATGTTACCCAGACCTCCAGACCCAACACTAGGTAATTTGCCAGTTGCGTCACATTAGAGGCTTTGATCTATGCTACACTTTAGAATATTTGCATGCATCCTGGCACTATACTCCTTTCAACTGTTTTACCCACTGCCTAATATAATGTACTGCGAAGGACGCTGTACACTCTATGACCACTAAGCTGATTTCTACCTTTTTGATTTTTTACCTTTTTCCTTATTATCACATTTTCTAACATCTAGCACTAGTGCAATTATAGCAATTGTTTGCCGCCTGATAGTTGCAGACAGAGTGCCTGTCCTCATGCTTGCACCTCTCCCATGATGCTCTATAACCAGGAGGCATCCACTCACCAAGAGTTCTTAAGTCTCATTCCTTACTCTACACGCTGATATGGTCTCCATGAAATGCAGATATCACTCACTCCTCACTCGCTAGAGCTAGACCTTTACACCGTCTGCCAAAATGTGATATGGGGGAGGTGGGGGGGGGGGGGGGAGGGCTAGGTGTGAGAGTCAAAGGTGAACTTTAAAATGTAGTCTGCAGCCCAGTGTTTAGGTCTCATAGGTGACCAAGGCCCAGCACTGCGAAATGGAGAATGTGCTGCCAACAAGAATGGCATAAAAGGTAATAGACATGAATGAAGAGCTCACCATCACAGAGTGACTTCCAGAACAAATTAGTAGAAGAAACCGATTTTGAACAGCAGCCTCATTTGATGTTCCCAGTAACTGGTGAAAGGTACGATTCCTGAACGGTGAGTTGTAGACACACAGGTAATAGTAAAATTGATGGCTATGAGTACATTTGCCTCACACTGGTTAAGGGTTTTGTCTGCAGGCTTGGGAAGAAGCTGTTGTGGGTAAACAGTAGTCAATTACCGTTTTCAATATCTCCTAGATGAATAAAGAGGACTTTACTTATCGAAGACTTCCCATACTGAGTGTCGAAGTTATCCCGTTGCAGGTTATTTGTTACTGCATATTGTGTGCTCTCCAACTAAGCCCAACACATGCTTTACAGACTCCTTGGACACCTTTGGCTCAAGCGAGTCTCTCTCCACCACAGCCTCCCACCAACTCACTTATTCTTTGTCTGAATTATTTCTCTAACTGATCTCTTTGCTGAACAGCCTATAACAAGCCGACAGCCCGGCTTTAAGAAACACTGGAAGCCATTTAGAACTTTTTATTGTCATTTCTTGGGCTAAATTTAGTTTCATGAGCGTGCACGACTGTATCTTCCCGCCATTTCCACATGTATATCCCCTCACTAATACATTTATTAAATATCTGTGATCTATGATTTTACTATTTCTTCTTGCGTATTAAGAAAGGAGCTCTCAAACAGGACCTCTCATATCTAAGGGTCTAAATCTGGATCCTTCTGTTGTAGTCCATGTTGTCAGCTCTCCTTAGTTACTGGGGTCGAAGCCATGGCCTCTACAGTCCTATGGTTTCATCCAAGTTCTCTCAGTTACAAGGAAATTGTGTATTGTGTCTCAGATCTGAGGGTCTTGGTCAGGGAGCACCAGCAGTGAGAGGCTGTATTACAGTCTTAAAACTGTTAAGATATTACTCAGTGTCAATCAGCTGCAAGTTTCTCAGCTATGGTCCAGGTGATCAGATATATTTCATTAAAGTGTTTGGCGCTCTAGTAAGGACCCTCAAAAACAAGGGTGTTCGCCAGGGCTCCTTAAATGTGAGGACTTCTGCGCAGCGCTCAAGTAGCCATGAGGCGATGTGCAGTGTTTTACAAAAACAAACCTATAAATAAAGTATGTGATCTGTGTCAGGGTCCCTCGGAAAAGAAGATATGAGCAAAGTGCCTCATGAAAATTATCTGCACGAAGCTTAGAGACCGGATAGCTCACATCTTAAAATGATTGCTGTACCTATTACAATGTGGTGTGTTACAAACTGACTACACACCCACAACTTCAGGCTGTCAGTGTTTAAACATTCAAATTAATATTTCTTTCAATTATTTTGAACTGGCATCAAGCACAGGATACTTTGTACACTGCCCCTGCACCTCAAACAAGATTGCGCCACCCAGTGACTCAAAGGTTTGCACATCCTTAATCCCAAATGGGAAATGTATAAATATTTAACAATTAGTTGAACTTTTAAAGGGAAATGTTTTTCCATGATTTTGAAACAACTGTATTTGCCTTTCCAAGGCAGCAATAAATGAACTTCTGCCACAGTCCTTACCAGTGAGGTCAGCCACTTTCGCAGCAATCTTTTCTGCAAAGCCAATCCTCGTATTTAGTCCAGTGCCAACCGCAGTGCCACCCGCTGCCAGTTCATACACTCGTGGCATAGCAGCTTTTATCCTAGCTATGCTGTATTTCACCTGTTGTACATAGCCACTAAATTCCTTTAAAAAAAACAAATATGAATTAAAAAAAGATCATTTAAACAAATGAAAGATACAGTTGACTCTGGCTCCTGTTAAACTTGATATTGCAAGACTTTCATGGGCTACTTCTTTGGCAATTATTAGCAAAGGAAAACAAGACATATTAGGCAATGTACAAGCAACCAACAACTAGTTGATGAATATGCCCTTTGCCAGCAGAAATTAGACAAACATTGCCCACGTGTTGCAATCAATTTTATGTAATCATTAACAAATATGCATCAAATGGACTTGGACTTCTGAATTAACCTGCAAAGAAAAAAAAAAAAGACACTCATTCTCAAAGGATTTTTTTTTCTTCAAAATGGCTCGACCCAGTCCAATCTACAAATCACAAGTCTTGTGCAGCGTATTCCATAAGCCCATAGACCTTGAAATGAATACGAAGAGGTCCATAAACATACATAAAATATTGCAAAATCGTGTTATTTGGAATATAACAAATCTCAACAATTACCCTATTTATTATCAAAGTTGTCAGACTGCAATTGATCTCAATTATCAAAGAATTAAGGAAAGCAATTCTATTACACGATTGTTAGTATTGCTAATATGTATGGCTATACAAGAGACAGGGCTTTAAGTGGGCCTGGTCTTGCCGAGTCTAAGACCCGAACAGGTCACTTTCGAGCTCTATATTGATGTCCTTAACTTTACTAGCAAAAGACTGATCAATTTCTCAATAATGACTGTAAATACCCTTAAGGTATTCCATCACAGTGATGCAATCCCCGTTTACATTTCACCTTTTATTCAATCTTGCATTCCCTTTCTTTCAAGCTGTAGTAATTGTATCTATATAGTGCTCACTACCACTAACGAGGCGTTGAAGCACTTTTCTGCAAGTAGCACATTACTTCGGAACCCAAAGGATTAGTGGTGGATTAGTACAGGGAAATATGAGTTGTTAATTTAAGCGGTGGACATGTGAGTCTATTAGTTTGATTGAATAGGATAAAGGAGGAATAGAGGAGGGAAAGAGTCTAGAAAGGGTTATTTGGTGGATCATAGTAGTAAGATGAGGTTTGGGATGAGTCAAAGGAGGGACAGAGGCAGGAAGAATCAAGAAAGGGTTATTAGGGAGATCACAGTAGTAAAATGAGGTTGCGGTGAACCAAGGAGAGCTGGTGACTAGGGTTTGAGTGACGGTTTTCCTGTCGATGGGGAGCCATTTGAAGATACTTCGAAGCATGCGGACAGTATGGAAGAAGGCAGAGGAGACAGCGTTTATCTGTCGTTTCATAGTGAGTTTGCTGTCTAGGATGATTCCAAGGTTGCGAGCATGGTCTGTCAGTGTGGGAGTGGGTCAGAGTTCAGAGGGCCACTAGGTGTCGTTCCACTGAGAGGTGTTGTTCTTAAAGATCAGCACTTCAGTGTTGTCAGTGTTGAGCTTCAGACAGTTGATCTTCATCCAGTCGGCGACATTCTTCATGCAGTTGTGGAAGTTGGTCTTCGTAGTGGAGGAGTCTGCTGAGAACAAGAGGATGAGCTGGGTGCCGTCAGCGTAGGAGATGTTGAGATCATGGCTTCTCGCGTTGTCAGCTAGAGGTGTCATGTAGGTGTTGAAGAGGGTGGGGCTGAGGGATGAACCTTGAGGGATGCCACAGTTGGTGCTCTTTGGTACTGAGGAGGAGGGTGGTAGGCGGATTCTCAGCGTTTGTCCAGTGAGGAAAGATGAGAGCCTTCTGAGGCTGTCTCTCTGGATTCCAATGTGGGACAGTCACTTAATGAGTGTGTGGTGGGATACAGTGCCAAATGCTGCGGAGAGGTCAAGGAGTATTAGGGGCGCCGATTCTCCCCTATCAAGGAGGGTGCGGATGTCGTATGTGGCAGCAATCAGGGCAGTTTCAGTGCTGTGGTTGGCATGGAAACTGGATTGAGAGGTGTTGAGCAGATTATTTCTCTCCTGGTGTTCAATAAGCTGATGGATGATGGTCTTCTTGAGGAACTTTTGCAGGCAATAGGAGAAATGAGATGGGGCGGTAGTTATGGGGTTGGCAGGGGGTTTCTTGAGGAGAGTTCTGACTTCTGCTTGCTTCCTTGCATTGAGGAAAGTGGCTATGGAGGAGTTGAGGATGGTGGTGAGTTGGCAGGTGATTTCCGTGTGTCCGAGGTTTAAGAGGCCATAAAAGGCAGGGGTTCATGGGTGCTCCCGAGTGGATGGAGTTCATGATGGCAGTGGTATTGTGTGTGGTGAGCTGTTCCCATGCAGTCAGCGGATGGTCTGGGTCGCGTCCATTTGAGTGAGGAGGCTGCAGAGGTCGGTGGGTTGGAGTTTGAAGTTTCTGTAGATGGTGGATATCTTGTTGTGGAAATGGTTTGCTAGAGAGTCGCAGAGAACCTGTGACGTGGGGGGATAGTGTTCTCGGTGGACGTCAGGCAGTAGAACTCGCTGACGATGCTGAAGAGCTCCTTGGTTTGGTTGGCGATTGCTTCAATGCAGTTTGCTAGGGCATCTTTTTTTGCATCTTTGAGGCTTTGGTGGTATTTGTTGAGGGCTGATTTGAAGGTGGCTCTGTCTGTGGTGCCTATGCTGGTGCGCCATCTTCTCTCCAGTTATTTACGACAACTTTTCATTGTCTTGAGTTTTGGTATGTACCAGCTGGCTTGTTTGGTGGATCTGCACTTCTTGGCTGGTTTGAGGAGGGCGACTTGGTCGGTGCAGTTGGTGATCCAGGTGGTGAAGTTCTGGGGCCTGTTGCAGGTTGGTTGCGGGGTCGGTGGTGTTGAGGGCGTCCGTCCATTGGGTCTGTGTCACTTTGCTCCAGCTGCGAAAGGAGTTGGGAGTCCCAGGGGCGGTGCGCGGCGGTCCTGCGATGGTGAGGTGGAAGATGGTGTGGTCGGTCCAGGTGAGTTCTGTAGTATGACTATATTTGATTTGGTCGCTGGCCATGAAGATCAGGTCAAGTGTGTGTCCAGCACTGTGGGTGGGTTCAGTGACCAGCTGGGTGAGGCCAATGTTGCTCATGCGTTCCAGGAGGTTGGCAGAGTTGGTGTCTGTGAGGTCTTGAAGGTGGAAGTTAAGGTTGCCGAGAAAGATGTAGTGCTTGGACTCTATAGCTAGTGGGGTGATGAAATCAGTGATGGTGTGGCAGAAAGTGGGCGAGGTCCAGGTGGTCTGTAGGCGAGGGTGCCTCTGTTGGTAATTCTGCTGTTGGGGTGGAGTTGGAAGTGGAGGGGTTTCATGATTGGTGTGGTGTCTTCGGTGGTGGTGCAGTGAATTGTTTCTTTGTGGATGATGGCGATGCCTCCGCAGCAGCGATGTCGGGGGTGGAGGAGGGGTTAAGCCAGGTCTCTGTGATGAAGATTACGTTGGGGGCAAGGGTAATGATTGTGTCCCAGATTTCAGTGGTGTGCTTACAGAGAGATCAGGCATTGGAGTGGTTCCAGGGTGGTTGAGCTCGGTGGGCATGAAGCATGTTTCTGTGAAGGCGGTCGGTCCTGAGTTGCAGGTGAAAAGGCAGCGGTAGCAGGTGAATGGTCCTACCGTTGATCAAGGAGATGCGGTGCACCATTCGCCGTTGCGATGTCTGTTGTCCAGGTGTTGGAGTTATGCGGTGGAGTACCTGTGGGTGGGAGGACAGCAAGGGTTCCTGGCGCTGGGCAAAGTCCAGGTGTGGACGAGTGCAGACGGACTTGCCTTTGGCACGCCGCAGCACAACCGCGCTGCGGCCTCCATTAAGAAGGTCCTGGGAGGGGGTCTGAGCGCTGGAGCAGGGCAAAAGAAATGGAGGGAGGCGGGCCGGCTCGCTTTACAATAAGCTGGAAAAAGGCAAAAAACAGGTGCAACAGAAAAGACAGCTTAATGGACACAAAATACTAACTAAAACAGGAATAGAAGGCTGACTGACCACGGGCTGTAACCCAACAGGAACAGAGGCTAAACATAGGACAGCTTCACAGTGCAGGATTGCGGTAGAAGCGGCAAGCTAGGGGAGTGAGAGGGAGTGCTCAAGGCGGCACATGGACAGAGTCAGAGACTTGCTGGACTGAGCAGTGGAGCTGGCACAGGACCTGCTCCATGGGGTCACTCTGCGGCCTCCATTAAGTAGGTCCTGGGAGGGAGTGGGCGCTGAGTGGCAGGAATCATGTGCAGGGCAAAAGAAACAGCGGGAAGTGAGCAGGGAGGCGGGGTGGCTCGTTTTACAATAAGCGGGAAAGGGGCAAAAAACAGGCACAACAGTAAAGACAACTTAATAGACACAAAATAGTAACTAAAACAGGAATAGAAGGCTGAATGACCACAGGCTCTAACCTAACAGGAACAGAAGCTAAACTTAGGACACAGCATCACAGTGCGAGATCGTAGCAGGCAGCAGCGAGCAGGGCGAGTGCTCACAGCGGTACAGGACAGTCAGAGACCTGCTGGACTGAGCGAGGACCTGCCACGGGAGTAGTAGAATGAGGTTTGGGATGAGTCAAAGAGATGAGGTAGAGGTTATATTGAGAGCAGTATAGGATGAGACTGAGTAGTGCATTGAGGGAGATGAAGGCTTTTTTCTACAGTAGGATTAAAGTACTAAATATGTATACATAACTACATAGAAAGGGTATGCATGTATAAGGAAAATAATAAAGAGATATAAAGAAGAATTGTATGAAGTTCCATAAGTGCATGTATGGATAGATGGTTAGAAACAGAGACTTTCAATTGTTGCTGTACAAAAAGTTAACTTGTGTATTTATTTATATTTTAATTTTCTCTATATTTTATTTTTTCATTTTCCTCAATATTTCAATAGTGAAGCACTTATGTATACAACTGTTATGATCATATTCACATATTGTGATATATAAATACAATAAAAACAGAGACCCACAAGCATCAAATAAAATGTCTTATGAAAGCTATGCAGTGACCTATATAAATGTTAAGCATACAATGAGTGTGTGTATATTATATATATATTAAGCAGATCTAAAGAATATCGATATATTTTTAAACCATAACTAGTACATATTTGTTAAAAGATATATCTAAATACATAAATATAATCAAATTACACGTTTACATGCACAGGCATATGCTGCACATTTGTGTTTGAGTATGGTCGTCATGTATGAAAGCCAACTCTTGAGTAGTCTTCAAAAGATAAGATAGTTATCCGTGGACATTACATTTGGGGGTAATGAATTCTATAGATTAGCTACTTGAACAGAGAAAGATGTACTACCCATGGTTTTTTTCTTGTATGCTGGGGTTTTGAGGCGGGGTGTCAGTCTGGAGTGGAGTTTCCTTTGTTGTATGTATTTGGTGATTTTAATCCTGATGAAAAGTAGTTCTGTTCCATGTATTGCTTTGTAAGTGATACAAAGCAGCTTGGAGGTGGATCTTCTGGCAACCAGTAACCAATGTAAGGCCCTCAAGGCAGGGGAGATGTGGGCTTGTGGCTTTGTGTTTCTATAGTTTTTTTCTTGCTGCCTATGACCCATGTAAAGTGCATATTTTAAACTTAGCAGCCTCCAGTGTCTGATTGACTTCTGATTCTCAGAAGCTCTTTATGAAGGCTCATGATTGAGAGCTCTGAAGCTGTGGCTACAGGCAGTGCAGGTTTCTCCTAGTGCCTGTCAGTGGGTCCTAGAGTAGTGCAAACTGCATGCACATACAATCCTGGGCCTCACTGCACAGCGCACAGATAGTTGCATATGTGCCAATGCAACTATGGGAAAGAGTGAGATATGCAGATGGAGGACTTCAGAAAGATGTAGGGAGAAAAATGGCATAAGTGTCTAACAGAGAAACTGTAGAAGGAGAGAAAAAGTGTCTGCAACCCTCTGAATGCCACTACTCCCTCCACATACTTTAGTAACCTTTACGTTTTTATTAATTTATCTCCTACAGCTAACAAGCAGTGGCAAAGTCAATAGGCCTTGCTTGTTTTATGTATATGTGTTTGTAGTTGTGCGTCATCTCTGGGTGCAATAACAAAAGAAAAAGAATCAGAGAAGTAACCAAATACTGGTCAGACTGTAAGCTTACCAAACAGGATTTTAGTTTACATATTGTAAGCCATGCCCGAATTACGTTGTCCAGGTCTCTTGGAAAGGATTCCAAGTCTTTTTGGCCAAGTCCCTTTTGGAGACCTTACCCCCACATTTTTCATCCCACTTAAAGCACTTACAGGACAGGCTCAGTAGCCAAGTCGCCATGACTGTTCATAATGCTTGTTAAGCATGGTAAGTGACAAATACCCATATCTCATAATTCATGCTATGTGTGAGCGTGGTTCCTATATATGTATGTTGATTAATATGAAAAAGATCCCTGGACTTCATGTGCAAGTAATTTCTAGTTTCATAATGCATCAGAAAGTACATGAAGAAAATGTGCATATAATCCACGTTACCCCATCCTTGAGATCCTCTCATCCCAATATTGCTCATGCGAGTACCAGTGCTTGAAATCTCGAGTATATATACTGAAAGGGGGAATTTGAATAGATGGCTCATCCCTTATGGTCAATAAGGTGAGCCCTGCTATGCGTTCATATGTGACGTCCAGGTGGAAAAGTCTAGTAAGGGTAAGCTAGGGTGCTACATTTGGAATAAAGTGTTTTCCTTCAGTAAAGTCATTTTTGGATACATGACGGGTCCCAAAGCCAATCGCTGGCACTTGGTGGAAGAGGTTGGTGTTCGTGTTTGAAAACAGATATATTATATATTTATATTTAGAAATAGGATTCCTGGTTGGCAAAGGTATTTGCCCTGTTCAAGCAGAGGCCACAATCCTAGTCAGGGTAAGCTAGATACACACTAAAAGATACTGCTCACCCTATGGTAGCTTAGCTTAGAGGAGTCAGGATTATCTAAAGAGGCAATGTGTAAAGTATTTGTGCAACACACACAAGAACTCAATTAATGCACCACAAAAAGACTCCACAAAGATTTAGTAAAATAGATTATATTCTGTACAAAACAAGCCCAAACCGACAAAATCCCCATGTATAGAAGTTGAGATATTGAATTTGAAAGGAGTAAATACAGTAAAGCACTGAGAAGGAAGTAGCACTAAAAAGGTTACTTCAGGTGGCGCTGGACCAGGTCAAATTCAAAGTTCTGGCCGACAGCGATGGAGCGCCAGCCGGCTACAGGACCACGCAGGCCCGGTGAACTAAGTACCTTTCCTGGGCGCAAACAGCGAGGTGCGTCGATCTTCTCTACGCAGTAAAGGCAATGCATCAGTTCCAAAGATGGGTACCGGAGCAGAGAGGCACTGAGCAATGCGTCGATTTCACCAAGCTGCAGCGGCGGCAATACCGTGTCCAATGTGTCGATCTCTGGAGGCAAAGCACTGGTTCTGATGCAATGCAACTAGATCGGTGCACAGGTTCTGTTACACACAGACAGGAGATGCATCGAAATTCATGTTGTAAGTATCTGGGCCACTTCCTGTGAGCCAGGCACAGGAGCAGGTGTCGAGACATATCTCTGAGTCTCGAGCAACAGGAGGCAAGCCAAAAAGCCCTTGGAGATTACTTGGAGGGAAAGCTGAGTCCAGATCTCCCTCAGTAGAGACAGAGAGCAGCAGGCAGCAGGGTGACACAATAGAAAAGCAGGCCTTCCAAGTCTGCAGTCCAAAGTTGAGTCCTTGAAGAAGCACAGCAGTCCTTCTGACAGAGGTTCAGTTCAAGATCCAGAAGTGTCTGATTTTAGGGGGTCAGAGACCCAGTACTTATACCCAAAAGTGCCTTTGTGGTGGGGGTTGACTTCAAAGCAGCCCTCTGAAGTGCACAAGGATCCCTTTCAACCCAGCCCTGTCTGCCAAGCTATCTGTGGGGGGTAATCAGTTCTCTGTGTGGGGAAAGGGCACAGCCTATTCAAGTGAAGTGTTAAACCCTCCTGTCCATCCTTCCCAGGCAAGGCCATCAGAATGCAGATGTATGTACATGGGTACTCTGACACACCTATCCTTCTAATGTTGTGGTGGTCTGGAGGGAACGCAAAATGGGTAGCTGTCATCCACCCTAGACGTGTATTGGAGACCGGCTGTCAGGCACACAGAGAAATACGTGCAGAGAAATGTCCACTTTCTAAAAGTGACATTTCTAAAACATTAATGTTCAATCCAACTTCACCAGTAAGAAGGATTTATCATTACCATTCCAAACATATAAACATGAAAAAGGTTAGTTCTCTCTGATAAAGAATTACAGCTTAAAAGTGTGTTAAGGAATCCCCTATGTTAGCCTATGAGAGGAGTAGGCCTTACAGTAGTGAAAAACAAAATAGGCTGTTTGTCACTACCAGGAAATGCAAAACAGAAAGGTACATGCCCTACCTTTTACTAATATAGCACCCTGCCCTTAGAGTTACTTAGGGTCTACCTTAGGGGTGACGTATATGTAATAAATGGGGAGTTTAAGGCTTGGCAAGTAGTTTTAAATGCCAAGTCAAAGTGGCAGTAAACCGTCACTCAGGCACTGCAGTGGCAGGCCTGAGTCAGGTTTTGAAAGGCTACTTTTGTGGAAGGCACAATCAATGCTGCAGCCCACTAGTAGCATTTGAAGTACAGGCCATGGGTATATGGTATACGGTATACCAATTTACAAGGGACTTACCAGTACAACAAATATGCCACTCAGTTATACACCAATGTCATCATGTTCATGCGAGAAGCACATGCCCTTTAGTACTGGTTAGCAGTGGTAAAGTGCTCAGAGCCCTAAGGCCAACAAAAAGAATCAGCAGAAACGAGAGGTAAAAGGCAAAAAGCCTGGGGGAAGACCACCTTGAGGATATGGATATACATATACTTATACTGGGTACTCCCTTGTGTCTGGACAAAGCTGAACCTCTCTGAAGAGCAGTAATGACAGCTCTTCTTCTGTAATGACAGCTGTAATGATGTGTCAGGGGTTGCTTTTATTCATTTCAGGTTGGCTTGGATGGTGTTTTACCAATCCAAAGCTGTAATACTGTGCCGGGAGTGGTAAATGGCTTTTGTCATTTTACAGCTCGGCATGGATGGCACTGAGCTAATCCTATGCTTAAAGACTTTGCTGTATAAATGGCAATAGACTTTGTCCCTTTCTATCTCGGCGTAGATAGCATTGTGCTAATCCTATGCTTAAAAACTTTGATAGCAAAGCAGACATTTGAGGTCAGCAAATTTAGAGTGTCGCTGGTGTTGCAGGGTGCTCTACACAGGAGCTGCTCTCCACTTAAACTTGGGAATTACCCAGAATACTCTGCTTCTTTTTTGCATAATTTATGCGTCACTATGCCTGCAAGGGATATATATATTTATTATTCTCATTTCCAGATACCGCCTTTCTCAGTCACCAACCGATCCAACACGGGTGTCACAGGAAGACGGCACACACGAAGGTATGGAAATTTCAGTTGCAATGTTAATTCATTCATTTTTTGTAATTTTTCTTCTTTCAAAGTGGTGTGTCAAGGAAACAGACCTACGCGTTTCGGCCACAACGTGTGTGTGTAGGTGTGTGTGTGTAGGTGTGTGTGTGTGTGTGTGTGTAGGTGTGTGTGTGTGTGTGTGTGTGTGTGTGTGTGTGTGTGTGTGTGTGTGTGTGTGTGTGTGTGTGTGTGTGTGTGTGTGTGTGTGTGTGTGTGTGTGTGTGTGTGTGTGTGTGTGTGTGTGTGTGTGTGTGTGTGTGTGTGTATACACACATACATATATATATAAATAACGCATGCAGTATTGAAGTATGGACTTGAAGTCCCGCCCACTCTCCGCCCATATTTTTAATTGGCTTGTGTCATTGTCCTTCGTAAACACTGGCTTCCAATTCATTATTAGGCTTGTTAGTCGCTCCTTGGTACTGCTTCGTCTGCATTGGTTACCTCCCATAAGGACTGGACCTTTTACTTGTCATGTTACACGGTCTGCTTTATCTTAGCTGTGAGCACTATTTTGTTTAATGATTCTTTAATTTGCAGCGCGGTCCGCTTTCACTTTAGCGGCCGCGGTTCTTTAATTAATTTGCATGCAGCGCGGTCCGCTTTCACTTTAGCGGCCGCGGGTCTTTATTTAATTAATTTGCATGCAGCGCGGTCCGCTTTCACTTACGCGGGCGCGCTACAGAAACTTGTTTCATTTGCATTCTTGCTGCCAGGCTGAGTGAAGGGAGGAGGAAGAAGGCTTGGATGCACCTCGTTTTTTTGCAACGTGGAAAAGAAGGGAAAACAACTTAACACACGGCTAGGATAAAACTTACCAAGGGGGAGCCGCCAGGGCCCCCCTCAATTCCTGCAACTTATGCCAACCCCCCCCCGTGTGCGCTTGTGCCTCCCTCTGCCCCTGAATCCCCATCCCACACCCCTATTCCTCCCCTTCCTTCCCGACCCGGAATCAGTTGCCCGGAGCCGGTGCCAGCCTCAAAGTTCAGATGAGGGGCACAGGCGGGGCTGGAGCCAGGCACCTCACGCGAGGCTTGCTGCTTGCTTCTGCTGTGATGAAAGGCAGGCACTTTTACCTAAAAAGGGGTATTTTGGGTTGAAAAGACTTGCGCTGTTATAAAAACGGAGAAAACTGAAAAGTGCTTTTTTTTTAAATAAAAAACTGGGCTACGTGGAAAGAGATGGGCGGCATTTTCCCTCTCTGGGTCTTTTATTTAAAGTGCTTTATCGAAAGATCTGATGCCCATGAATGTTGCTTCAGGCAGAGTAACACCACATACAATGTCTAGTGTATATAGAGAAGCATTTAGGGGCACACGTGTCCTACTTCCCTCATCGTTAAACCTTTTTTGCAAAGGTAATAGCTACGAAGAGACTTCGGTAGATGCCCCAAGTCTGAGTCTGTGGAAATGCGCATCGGTTAGAGGGTTTGTTGCAACCTGGGTGGAAGTGTTCCCTTCATCTCTCCGGGGAGCTTGTTATACTATATTTTTGTACTCAAGTGTTCAGCTTAGGCTCCTCTGTTTGTTGTTTGTGTGTTTGTTGTTTGTGTGTTTGTTTGTGGCAGACAGCTCAGATTCATTGGTGAATTCTTGAACCCAGAACAAAGCGTTTCTGGCTTCTCCAGACGTTCACCATCTCTTATTTTAAAAGTGTATGTGCGTGTGTGAACAACTTAACAAGAGTTTAGGGCTGGCATGTTTGTAGCCAGACTACCTTCCAGTTCCACATCTATTCTAGACACGGCCCTTCAGAATGGCAGGAACTGTCCTGGAAAATTTCTACCCGTGGATTTGGCAAGTTTTACCTTCCTACTAGTCTTGTTTTTGTGGGAGAGAGAAAAAGAATGGAATACGTTTACAACTGAATCTTTTGCCCCCAAGTGACAGGTATTTTGAGCATCACTGGGCAGTCTATTTTAGAGCTACATGGTTGAGAAAATCTAACAAGGGTATGGGGTGCACGTGTTTTTTCTGTCTTTCCCAGTGGAAATTCTAATCAATTCCCAACTCATTACATGTTTAGCCCCGATAATTGAGACACATGCATTAGATAGCAATTTAGGCACAGGGGTGTTGTGGTGATCCCCACAATCAGACACATTTTATACCTGATAATTATAAATATTAACCGACACCTTTACAGACTGGTGAAAAAGTAGTGACATTTGAAACCAGTCCCAAGAGGCAACTGGAGTTTCCTCGAGGGAGAACAGGCCGTGACAAGCTCTTGGGGTGAATCGTTGAACATGAAGCTGCCAAACACAAAGCCCTCATATTACAGGGCTAGACGGGAGGGGACATCTAATGAGAGGGATTCGAAGGTTGTGTTTGTGGCCTGGCACCTGACCTTCCAAGAACCTAAAAGGGCATGGGTAAGCTTGTTCGGTTTACAGATGGCAATTGAAAACAAGCATTTGTAATGCAATAGGTGTCGCATTATTAAAAGTTTGAGCTATTGGCATTGCTAATAATAATGCATGCCAAGAGCTCAAGCTTTCAGTAATGCGAGACCTATTGCATTGTAAATGCTTGTTAGTTCAGCTGCTGTGTTGAAAGTTTCAAGGTGATCCATCAAGAGGGGGCCAAGAAAAAAGGGGCGTCCCAAAATGCGTATTCCTCATGTTACGTCTATGGGGATTTTTCATTTTTTGAACACGACTACAGCCCAAACTGCTTAAACAGAATTGGTGTAAACCCCTTCAGTAGTTTTTGTGATATCCAACTTAAAAAAATATAGATATCTGGGGATGCGAGTCCTTGCAGTGGACTCACGAATCCTACTAAAACTCGATTGGCTTCTAACACTTCAACCAGGAAAGGTTGGCAGCCATCTCGGGACTCTGCTTGATGCAGAGTCCCACAAACAAAGTAAAAAATGAAGAAAAGGGGGCAGGGTAGGAATACCCTGTCACCCAGATATGGAGGGAGGGTACCTCTGGGGTTAAAAATGTTTTTTTTTTTATTTTGCAGTGGATCCACGACAAAATAAAAATATTTAAAACGTGTCTTCTCCCGTGCATCTTTTTTAAAAGTCCCCGGGTGAGCCAAATCCCGGGGGCATGAAGGAGGGGGGGGCTCATGGAGGCCCCTCCTAGGCTTATGCAAAGCCCCGGGAACCACCACCTCCCCGAGGAAATGTGAATACAAGGAGGACAGCTCGGCCCCCCGCTACCCCGGGGATGGCCCCCTCCCCGGGGCACACTGTTTAATGAAAAATGCAGGAGAGGCCCTTTGGCCTCCCCTGCTGCCCCGGGGACACTACCTCCCCGGGGCAGTGAGTAATCTAAATGCGGGGGCCCGCTTGGCCCCCCCCGCTGCCCCGGGGATTGCCACCTCCCCAGGGCACAAACACAATAATGAAGGGGGTCCGTTGCGGACCCCCGGCACCGGGGACCACCACCTCCAAAGGGCTAAAGTTAACATTGGTGGGGGGACCCTCCTGGAGCCCTAGATCGCCTTGGGGATCACCACCCCCAGGGCCGGCTCCAATCCCCGGGACATTGTAGTTTGCTATGGCTTGGCGGGAGCACCGCTTCCACCAAGCCATAGCAAACTCTGCTCTGCCTTCAGCAAGCAAGAGCAGAAAATGCTCTCGCTTGCAGAAAGCAGAGCATGCATGTTTCCCTGCCCGCTGTCAAGCGAGCAGGGAAAAAGACATTGCTTTGAGATCCAGGGAGCTGCATGTCCGCAGCACCCAGGGTCTCAAAGCAATGCCGGCTCCCGGAGGAGGCGGGGAGCCAGCAGGGACCGCTGGGGCCTTCAGGCTCCCCCGCAGTCCCCGTTTTAAATGTGGGTGCCCTGGGTGGGACCAGGGCACCCACACTTCAGGCCGGGCCCCGGGAGATGGGGTACTCGGGCAGAAAATGGCCTGGGAGCGGGGCCGCGCAGTCCCCCTCCCTTTTAATTTTTTTTTTTTTTTTTAAAGTGGCAGGCCCCGGGGAATTGGGTCCCCTGCCCCCCCCCCCCTTTGAATTAAATATATTTTTTTTAAACAAAAAAGGCCGGTGTATGGGGTCCTGGGGGCCAAAATAAGGCCCCCCCTTCCTTTTTGTTTTTACAAAAAAATATATATTTATAAAGGGTTATGCCATGGGGGATGCGGTACCTGGGGCCCAAAATGGTCCAGGGAAGGGGGGCCACACGGCCCCCCGTTCCGAAAAAGTAGAAAACATTTTTATTTTTTTTATTTAAAAGCCGGCAACTTGCCAGAGACCCCATCCCCTTTCTCCACCACTCTGCAAACGCTACGCTCGGCGCACTGCTGGTGGGGGGGGGGGATGAGGTCCAATTGCCTCCTGAGGGCTTCAGGACTAAAGTGGACTTCATCCCCCAAGCAGCAGTGCGCCAGGAGGTGCATTTGCAGAGTGGTGGAGAAAGGGGGCATGGCCTCCTACCATGTCTCAAATGCAAAAAGAACTCAGAACCCAGGTCTCAGTAATCCTGTTGTGTGGGACTAACTGGAGGTAACGGGAGGGGTAGTTGCTCCCCCGAGGACGTCCTTGGGGGCTAACTACCCCTCCTGTTATCGCCAATAAGTACCACACAGTGGGGTTGCTAAGAAGTCTTCGGAGGCCAGGGCCCCCTTTCTCAACCACTCTGCAAAACGGCTCAAGGTGCACTACTGGTTGGGAGATGAAGTCCACTTTACTCTTGAGGGACATTGGGGGCCAAGAAGAACTCCTGGTACCTCCTGTAAGTCCTACACAGCAGGATTTCTGAGCTGGTCAAAGGCCCAGCCCCCTTTCTCCACCACTCTGCAAACGCGACTACTAGTTGAAAAACCACAGAAAAAAACAAAGGTTACAGGGACGTTATAGTCAGGAAATGGAATTTAAAAAACCTTAGAAATTCACTGAAACTAACAAAGGTTACAGGGGTGTTATAGTTAGGCTCAGGTTTCACTCATACAAAACTAGTGAAGTTCAGCAGTTAAACTCGCGCCCCCGCAATGCACTGCTTATGACCTCACATATTACATCACTCATGACATGGTCAGTGACATCACTGATGAGATCTCAAATTACATCAGTGATGACATCATCCACAGAATCACTGACGCACCCACTCACACCCCCATAGAACCTTTCATACACCCACTCCAACATAACCATTCACAAACCTATTCAGACCCATACCAGTACTTACACAGCCACTCACTAATTCATAGATCTACACACAAATTCACTCACTCATTCACCCACTCACTCACTAATACAGCCACTGACATATCCACTCATACACCCATACAACCACTCACACTGAGTCAGTCACCCATAGAGCTACTCACACATCCACTCACTCGCTCATACAGTCAGCCACTTACTCACCCACATGTCCACTCACTTACTCATGCAGATGCTAAAATGTACTCACTCACCTATACAGTCACTGACGCAAGCACACACTTACCCATACAACCCCTCTCACATACTCACCCACCCATACAGTCACTCATATACCCCATCACCCACCTATACTGCCCCTTTCATATGCCCAGTTACTCATCCATATACCACCGACACATCCACTCACCCATACAACCCCTCACACACATTCACCCAAACAGCCACTGACTCACCTACTCACTCATCCATGCAGGCAATCACACACACCCTCATCCACCCACTCTGACACCCATAGAGGTACTCAGACAACCAATCATTCACCCATAAAGCCACTCACGCACCCACCCACACAGCCACTTAGACACCAACTGACTGAATCATCCATACAGGCACTCATACTCCCACTAATTCACCAATACACCTGGATGATGTTATCAGTGGTGTCATTTGAGTTGTCATCAGTGATGTCACTGACCATGTGATGAGTGATGTAATATGTGAGGTCATAAGTAGTGCATTGCGGGGGTGCGGCTTATACTAACTATAACTGGCGAATTTCACTAATTTCCTACAAGTGAAACCTGAGCCTAACTATAATGTCCCTGTAACCTTTGTTTTTTTTAGTGAAAATATAAATACACACATACATATATATACACATATACATATGCACATATACACATACACACATATATACATCTATCCATATATACACATATATATATATATACATACACATACATCTACATACACATATATATATACATACACATACATATACACATATACATACATATACACATATACATACATATACCTACATAAATATGCATACATATACACATACATATACACATACACATACACATACACATACACATACACAAATACACATACACAAATACACAAATATACACACACAAATATACATACACAAATATACATACACATATGTATATATAAATACATACACACACATACATATTCACTGAAAAAAGCATAGGTTTCAGGGACGTTCTAGTTCGAAATTAGCATTTAAAAAACCTTTGAAATTCACTGAAAAAACCACAGGTTTCAGGGACGTTATAGTTAGTTGGACATTTCACTCTTACAAAACCAGAGAAATTCGGCCGTTATAGTTAGTTGAGCTAAGTATAACTTGCGCCCCCGCAATGCACTGCTGATGACATCACATGTTACAACACTCATGACATGGTCAGTGACATCACTGATGACATCACTGATGACATCTCAAATGACATCACTGATGACATCATCCAGTGACTGTGTATTTCTGTAAAGTTTAAATATGTTATATATATTACCTACTGGCGGTCGCCAGTAGGTAGTTATAGTTAGGACCTATTTTCCATAGGAAATTCACAACATTCTATTTCCAATAACTTTGGCGCCGGTTGATGAATCTTCGCGAAATTTTCAAAACTCGTGGGGCGCTCCGGTCCGCTTCTATCCTGAAAGTCTCGGGTGATTCATCAACTGGGGGCCGAGAAAAAAGGGGGGTCCCAAAACGTGTTTTCTCCATGCAATTTTCCATAGGAACCTTTAGTCGCAGCTACAGCCCGAACTGCTGAACGGAATTACACCAAATTTGGCAAAAAGGTAGCCCTTGGTTCAGAGTCGTGCCTTTTGGTTAAATGGTGTAAATCCGTTCAGTAGTTCCTGAGAAATTTGAAAAAGAAAACACATATCTGGGCGGAGCCTAACCACACATGTCATCGTGAGATCTGATTGGCTGTCAGCACTTCATCCTGGAATTGCTGGCAGCCATATTGGGACCAATATAAATGATAGTACCCCATTGAAATGCATTGTAGTGAATCGAAGATTTTGAGGGTTACCAAAAGGAGAACTATAAAGGGTGATAACAGACTTTAGTTACATTAGAATTCATTTGTTGATGGTACCATACTAATTTCAGGAATTGTGTTGTGTTCTAAGGTGATTTTACCCTGTGAAAAACCTTCTGCTGGGATATCATGAATCATGTTTGAGAGAAAACTATTTTCACATGCTTGTCCCATACAGTTTTGGAAGGTGCTCCAGGAGCTAAAATGAGAGCATATTTTCTGTAAATTCACATTATCTTTCTCAGTCATGTGAGAATGAAGTCTGACATTCTCAGTAAAACATGTACATCCAACAAGGGCAGAGACTGTCAGTTGATTCCTTTGTGTTCTACTGCAGCTTCCCAGAGTGTTCTAAAGAACAACTAGAGTGCTAACAGCCTTACTTATGACAAAAGTATGGCACACCTGAAGCCATCTTGATTGGAATAAACTGGTAACACTTAAAACATTTAATTTAAAAAGGAACAAAATGATGGGGTTCATTTTGTCATAGAAATTATGGTTAGTGCTGTAGAAAGAAAAATTAGGACATGTTTCAAGTGTGATCTCAAATACCTTCCTGTTATATTTCAACAGGAGCAGCCTGTCAGTTGATGCCTTTGTGTTCTACTGCAGCTTCCCAGAGTGTTCTAAAGAACAACTAGAGTGCTAACAGTCTTACTTATGACAAAAGTATGGCACACCTGAAGCCATCTTGATTGGAATAAACTGGTAACACTTAAAACATTTAATTTAAAAAGGAACAAAATGAGGGGGTTCATTTTGCCATAGAAATTATGGTTAGTGCTGCAGAAAGAAAATTTAGGGCATGTTTTAAGTGAGATCTCAAATCCTCTTCTATTTCATTAGAAAATTCTGACATGCAGACTGAAACAATCACTTTCAATACCAGCAGTAGACTTCCAGTTAACTCCCTGGTGAGCAGTAGCTTTACTACAGTGATCTAATGAACAACTAGTGCTAACATTCTGAATTTATGGCAAATGTGTGACACATCTGAATGCCTTCTTGATGGAATCAAAGTAAAAACTGAAAGCATTTCCTACTGAGGAGACTGCAGTAAATGACGAAATTAGGAAACTTCATAACAAATAAGTCTCCCAAGATGTCCACCAGAGAAAAAAGAGCCCAAATGTAGCACAAATATCACCCAGATGTAGCCCACATATAGCCCAATGACAGAAGTGTGCAAAACACTTTTTCTTTTTAGTTTTTCTGCAGTTTTATATAGTGCAAACTGGTCAGGTATTGGAGCGTTACATCTTACTTGGACCCTTATTGCGTATTTTGCACGAAGTACATGAGATTGATCTTGCGAAACATTGAACTTTACGATTCTGTTAACCTGAAGTTGCTCTGAACCGGGCTTTGTAACACCCGTTTTTACCTACTGGTTTTAATTAATTCTCACTGTATTGTATTAGGAAAGAGGATTTACTGTTTATGTACACTTTTATGATCTATGTTTCTAAATCAGATCAAATAAAGTTTAATGAATTCTATGGCAGGACGGAGGCGAGGATTATGCATATCTTTCCTCACTTTATTTGCATAGCAGTTCAAAGAAAACGTAACGCAACAATCATTAAACAAAAGACTACACAACCCATGAACCATTAGGGGGTAGTCTCCAAGGCAACTATAGTCCAATCATATCACAGTCCATCGTATATAATATCATGACGTCCCATCCGCTTCCTCTTTCTTCACTGCTCGTCAGTTAAGTGCATTCCTTACATTCTTGGCTTAATCTGACGTTGTTGCTGTTTGTATAGCGGTTTCTTGTGCACGTTATTAGCATTATTGCCTTGGTATTGTTTCATATTCCCTGCGCAGCAGGCTCTTGCCCGAGCGCGTTCTCCCCTCGCAGTTTCTCCCGCTGTGTGCTCTGCGCGCGGTGAGATCCTGTCAGGCGCGTCTGGTCCGAGCGAGGCAGCTCCGTCGAGCGCTCCCGCTGGTCTTTACGCGCGTTTGGGAATCCGGTCACTCCTTTAGTGTCCGCTGATTCCCGACCAACCCTTGCCTAATTTTGACACCGCTACGCGGTGATTTCCCCACACGGCCACGTTAGTGACCAGCGCCACCTGGTGGTGGTAATTGGTATTGCGCCTCAGTCTATTCTTATAACAGCTTCGGGGAAAGCCCAGCTGTTGGAGCACCGGCGAGGGGGCTGTCTTAAGGATTTTAAGGGCATTTGTTCTGTGCTCACACCCTCTGCTGTCATGTCTTCTCCAGAAGACCATTTTTACTCCTCCTACTAGGAAGTGGAGGAGGAATGGCCCCCCAACTTCTCCCTCCAGCAGTGGACCAAGCCCTCTCTCTGGCTATTTCTAGGGCGCTGGCTCCTCTTAGGGATCAGATTGATAAGCTGGCGAAAAGCATCCCTGGGGTGTTCAGTGACCCAGATCTGGTGGTGGCGGGTCCAAGTAGCTCCCAGATGGGGAATAAAAGGGCCGTTAAGCATAACGCGGGGCACTTGGAAGGATCTGATAAACTTACGGAGACCTTCCTCAAGAGTGCGCGAACGCTGAAACATGCACCCTGCCGGGAGGAGGAGGGGCCCGGAGAAAATTGCGACACTGTCACCACTATTGTAGACCCCGACGGCGTGTTTCCTTAGAGGGAGAGGTGTATCGGAGGACGATTTCTCCTCCGATGAGGATAAGGACTCGGGGCGTCCCTGGCGTCCAGAGTCCCACTCCTCTCAGTCCCTGGTTGGGGACGGGGTCCACTCGGACATGTTCGAGCCTACCCAAATTTACCATCCTAGGTCGGGCAGAGTGGACACCTGACGCCAAAGTGGCAGAGTATGTGGTGGGGAAAATCCATCAACCCTTGAAAGGGAGGTCAGGAATAGGATGAGGGGAGAATGCCCCAGGCCCTCACTGAAGGGGAAGGTGGCACACACGCCTGAAATTGATGAGAAACTATGTACCTTTTTCTCCAAGTATATGAGGGATCCCAAGAAAGGAATTGATAGGTCTTGGACGTGGGTAGGGCCCTTGACCCAAATTATTCAATTGACGGAGCGTTCCAAAGAGTCAGGATCCCCTTTGTCCACGGATATTGTGGCTGGTTCGGCGCACTACCCTAAACCCTAAAACACTACCCCCAGCACGACACCCTACACTACCCAAACATAACTGCACTACCCTAAACCCTAAAACACTACCACCAGCACGACTCCCTACACTACCCAAACACCACTGCACTACCCTAAACCCTAAAACACTACCCCCAGCACGACACCCTACACTACCCAAACACCACTGCACTACACTAAACCCTAAATATACCCCCAGCATGACCCCCTACACTACCCAAACACCACTGCACTACCCTAAACCCTAAAACACTAACCCCAGCATGACCCCCTACACTACCCAAACACGACTGCACTACCCTAAACCCTAAAACACTACCCACAGCATGACCCCCTTCACTACACAAACACCACTGCACTGCCCTAAACCCTAAAACACTACCCCAGCACTACCCCTACTCTACCCAAACACCACTGCACTAACATAAACCCTAAAACACTACCCCCAGCACAACCCCCTACACTACACAAACACCACTGCACTACCCTAAACCCTAAAACACTACCCCCAGCACAACACCCTACACTACCCAAACACGACTGCACTACCCTAAACCCTAAAACACTACCACCAGCACGACTCCCTACACTACCCAAACACCACTGCACTACCCTAAACCCTAAATCTACCCCCAGCACGACCCCCTACACTACCCAAACACCACTGCACTACCCTAAACCATAAAACACTACCCCCAGCATGACCCTCTACACTACACAAACACCACTGCACTACCCTAAACCCTAAAACACAACCCCCAGCACGACCCCCCTACACTACTGCACTACCCTAAACCCTAAAACACTACCCGCAGCACGACCCCCTACACTACCCAAACACCACTGCACTACCCTAAACCCTAAAACACTACCCCCAGCACGACCCCCTACACCACACAAACACCACTGCACTACCCTAAACCCTAAAACACTACCCCCAGCACGACCCCCTACACCACACAAACACCACTGCACTACCCTAAACCCTAGAAAAGAAACCCCACCCCATGCCCAATCCCCTTACCTCTCACTCCTCATGGTTCCTCTCTCCTCGTGGTTCCTGCTTCACGTCATCTCTGAGGGGCGGTGCACGTCGTCGTGAGGAAACGGAACAGCCTCTGTTTCCTTACAACGACATGGATCGTCTACATAGTTTTAGAACGCATGGTCATTTACCATACATACCTTTACAACAAAATTCGTTGTAAAGGCATGCGTGGTAAATGACCATGCGTTCTAAAAAATGCGTAGTAATGACTTTCGTGATGTACAACGCATGCGTGGTAATGCATGCGTTGTAATGGTATCGCAAAGTAAAAAAGTCGTTGTAACGGCTGTTTACCGATCGAAGCTGGCCCCTGTTCTTCAGTGAGACGTTTATTTGATTAATTAGGATGAAGGAATGTGGTTTTTTTACCGAAATGTGCATTCCCGGCTGTTGTATTGTGAAAGTGTCCGCGTGGCCTGGTTTCACTTCCGGTGAGCGAGTGGAAGAGTCTGTTTGGATCTAAAGGAGTTCTGTTGTTGGACGGGGCCGGCGCGACATGTCATCAGAAAACATAGCTAATGGAAAGCGTCCTCCCTGAAGTGTGGAGCAGTGCCATGAGAGGTCAACGAGTGTGCGTCCCACCGCAGTATGACCGTATCACGCGTGACCCATGTGCCGCCTCCAGGGTACGGGAGGCAGAAGCGGCATCGCAGGTCCTCTTGAAGACCGTTGTAGCACTAATTCTACATTTTGGTACTAGGGCATTTTAACTTCGTTGTTCCTGCCAGATACAAAGAGAAGATCCTGTGTTATTCAGTGCCCTCGTTACCTTTTTTGTGGGTTGTGGTGCTTGTCACGTCGCTGCCCCGCCGGTGCACACGACTGGGCACCCCACCTCGTGTGCCATCTGCAGGGCCTCTGCCCTCCGGTCACTGGTTTCGGTTTCTGGAGTGGCAACAAACAGTTGCTCCCAAAGGACTAGCCTGAACACTTAGGTGAATATCCCCTGCACCAGCATTCCACGGAAATTCTTTCCTAGCTCTCCCACGTCAACGAGCACGGCTCCGCCGCGACACCGTATGACGTCATCGGAGCCATAAGAGGACCTCGTCGGCGTGCTGACGTCAGTTCCACCCATTTTTTCCGTGCCACCGAGGCAAACAGGGGACCGAGACATTTTCACATTTATACATAGTATAATAAATATATATATATATTCACTGAAAAACCATAGGTTTCAGGGGCGTTATAGTTAGTTGGACATTTCACTCGTACAAAACCATAGAAATTCCCCGTTATAGTTTGTTCAGCTAACTATAACTCGCGCACCCGCAATGCACTGCTGATGACGCCACATATTACATCACTCATGACATGGTCAGTGACATCACTCATGACATCACTGATGACATCTCAAATGACATCACTGATGACATCATCCAGTGAATGTGTGTTTTTCTGAAAATTAAATATGTTTTATATATGTATATCTCAAGGTCGATGGAAGAATAAATGGGTATATAAGTGTCTAAATGGATGATTTGTTTTTGTTTTTATAAAATTGATTGTATAACTGACTAAGTGTATCTTAGTGAATACATGGGTTAGTGAGTAATGTTTAAATATGAAAATATCTGTATCAGTCTCTCACTTTGTGTATAAGTGGCTGCATGGGTTGGTGAGTAGCTACATGAGTGTCTATATGGGTTATTAGTTGGTTTTTTGAGTATCAGTATGAGTGTCTGAGTGTCTGTATGGTTCGGTGGGGGTATTACTTAGTGCATAGATGCATGAATGAGTGACTCACTGTTTGTATGTGTTGAAGACAGCATGTGTGCAGGACTGTATAGGTGGATGAGTATGTGTATGGGTGTGTTAGTGAGTGAATGACTGTCTCAATAGTGTCTTTATGAGTAACTACATATGTTTTAAACTAGTATATGTGAGTATTGGTGTATATAAGTGAGTATATGTGAGAGTGAGAGATTGGAAGAGTTCCTGTACAAATAAGTAGGTGTTTCTATAAGTGATTGTTTAAGAGAGTAAGTATGTGTAAGTTTCTGTAGAAGTAAGTGTGGTAGTGTGTGTATAACTGTATATGCAAGTAAATGGATGTTTGATACTTTGTTTGCATGTGTGACTATGTGTGTGAGTAACTATGGATGAGTGGCGGTGTGTAACAGGATGTATAGGTGTATGAGTACATATGATGAGTGAGTACATGTATGAGTGACTGTATAGGGACTGTTGGTGAATGAGTGGATGTGTGTGTAGATCTTGGAATTACTGAATAGGTGTGTTGTAACTGGTATTGGTATGTCCATTGTTTTGAAAATGTTAGTTTGTATTTTTGAGTGTGTGCATCAAAGGTTAGGGTGAGAGGAGGTCTGCCACTATCACAAGGATGATGTCATCAGTGATGTCATCAGTGATGTCATTTGAGATGTCATGAGTGATGTCATGAGTGATGTAATATGCGACGTCATCAGCAGTGCATTGCGGGCGCGCGAGTTATAGTTAGCTGAACTAACTATAACGGGGGAATTTCTATGGTTTTGTACGAGTGAAATGTCCAACTAACTATAACGCCCCTGAAACCTATGGTTTTTTCAGGGAATTTCTAAGGTTTTTTAAATGCTAATTCCGAACTATAACGTGCCTGAAACCTATGGTTTTTTTCATTGAATATATATATATATATATATATATATATATATATATATATATATATATATATATATATATATATATATATATATATACCAAGGTGTATTGAAAATGAGTGGGTGTACGACTGTCTGAATGGATGATTTAGTAGGTGCATGACTGACTGTATAAGTGAGTGATTAAACGGGTCTTACCGAATGCATGGGTTAGTGACTAAACTGTGAATGTCTGTATCGATCTGTCTGTTGGTGTATAAGCGGTTGCATGGGTTGGTGAGTAGCTACATGAGTGTCTATATGGGTTATTGATTGCTTGTCTGAATATCTGTATGGGTGCCTGAGTGTCTGTGTGGGTGGGTGGGGTGTGTGTGACTCACTGCATGGATGTGTGAGTGGGTGATTCACTGGGTATATGGGTTCAAGAGTGTGTCTGTGAGGGGCTGTATGGGTGGGTGAGTGTGTATGGCTGTGTTGGTGAGTGAATGGATGTCTCAGTGGTACATGTGTGAGTAACTACATGTGTGAAAGGCAGTATATCTGAGTGTTGGAGTATATAAATGACTGTGAGAGTGAGTGATTGTGAGTGGCTGTGTGGATGAGTGTATGCTTGTGTCAGTGATTGTATAAGAGAGTAAATATGTGTTAGTATCTGTGTGAATAAGTGAGGTGGTGTGTGTATAACTGTATAGGTGAGTAAATGGGAGTGCGATTGATTATTTGCATGACTAACTAGCGGTGTAAGTAACTCTATGGGTGAGTGGCAGTGTGTGAGTGTCTGTATAGGTGTATGAGTGCATATGATAGTGGCTGTATTGATGAGTGACTGCATGTAAGAGTGACTGTATGGGTGAGTGAGTGGATGTGTGTGTGTAGACCTAGGAATCAGTGAGTGGGTATGTAGTAACTGGTATTGGTGTGTCTATGGTTTCGAGAAGGGCAGTCTGTATTTTAGAGTGGGTGTATCAAAGGTTATATTAGGCTGTGAGGAGGTGCATCAGAGGATCACATGGATGATGTCATCAGTGATGTCATTTGAGATGTCATCAGTGATGTCACTGACCATGTCATGAGTGATGTAATATGTGATGTCATCAGCAGTGCATTGCGGGGGTGCGAATTATACTTCGCTCAACTAACTATAACGGCCGAATTTCTCTGGTTTTGTACGAGTGAAATGTCCAACTAACTACAACGTCCCAGAAACCTGTGGTTTTTTCAGTGAATTTCTAAGGTTTTTTAAATGCTAATTTCTAACTATGTCTACAGAGGTAGGACATGTGCAGAAAGAGGAAGAAAGGTGCAGAAAGAAGCAAGAGAAATGCAGAAAGAGGCAACAGAAGTCCAGAAAGACGAAGAAAAGTGCAGAAAGAAGCAAGAGATATGCAGAAAGAACCAACAGAGGTGCAGAAAGAGGCCTTGTTGCAAAGTCATCCTGTACCCCCAACTTTTTGCTGACTGGTACTGGTGGTAACTGACTGACTAACCAGGGCCAGTGCTATGCTGAAGGACACTTAGAATACAGTGAAAACACCTACATCCACTAGGGTACACTATGGGTCGGGGTACCCCTGTGATTGGCATGACCTCCCCTGCAAGGCCCTAGTACATAATAGGGCAGGGGGATTAAAACTACCTCTAACTCAGAGGTGCAGAAAGAGGCAAGAGAAGTGCAGAAAGAAGCAACAGAGGTACAGAAAGAGGCAAGAATGGTGCAGAAAGAGGCAAGAATGGTGCAGAAAGAGGGAAGAGAGGTGCACAAAGAGGGAAGAGGGGTGCAGAAAGAGGCAGGAGGAGTGCAGAAAGAAGCAGTAGAGGTGCCGAAAGAGGCAAGAGAGGTGCCGAAAGAGGCAAGAGCAGTGCAGAAAGCAAGAGAAGTGCAGAAAGAGGCAAGAGGAGTGCAGAAAGAGGCAAGAGGAGTGCAGAAAGAGGCAAGAGGGGTGCAGAAAGAGGCAAGAGGGGTGCAGAAAGAGGCAAGAGGGGTGCAGAAAGAGGCAAGAGGGGTGCAGAAAGAGGCAGGAGGGGTGCAGAAAGAAGGAAGAGAAATGCAGAAAGAGGCAAGAGAATTGCTGAAAGAAGCAACAGAAGTGTAGAAAAAAGCAAGAGAAGTGCAGAAAGACAAGTAAGGTGCAGAAAGAAGCAAGAGGTCTGCAGAAAAAAGCAACAGAGGTGCTGAAAGAGGCAAGTGAGGTGCAGAAAGAGGCAAGAGATCTGCAGAAAAAAGCAACAGAGGTACAGAAAGAGGCAAGAGTGGTACAGAAAGAGGGAAGAGAGGTGTAGAAAGAGGCAAGAGAGTTGCACAAAGAGGGAAGAGGGGTGAAGAAAGAGGCAGGAGGGGTGCAGAAAGAGGCAGAGGTGCAGAAAGACGCAAGAGAGGTGCAGAAAGACGCAAGAGAGGTGCAGAAACAAGCAAGAGAAGTGCAGAAAGAGGCAAGAGAATTGCTGAAAGAAGCAACAGAGGTTTAGAAAGAACCAAGAGAAGTGCAAAAAGAGGCAAGTGAGGAGCAGAAAGAAGCAAGAGCAGTGCAGAAAGAACCAACAGAGGTGCAAAAAGAGGCAAGAGGGGTGCAGAAAGAGGCAGGAGGGGTGCAGAAAGAAGCAAGTGAGGTACAGAAAGAGGCAAGAGAGGTGTAGAAAGAGGCAAGAGAGGTGCAGAAAGAGGCAAGAGAGGTGCAGAAAGAGGCAAGAGAGGTGCAGAAAGGCAAGAGAATTGCTGAAAGAAGCAACAGAGGTGTTGAAAGAAGCAAGAAAAACACAGAAAGAGGCACGTGAGATGCAGAAATAGGCAAGAAAGGTACAGAAAGAGGGAAGACGAGTGCAGAAAGAGACAACAGGGATGCAGAAAGAAGCAAGACAGGTGCAGAAAGAAGCATGGAAAGTGCAGAATGAAGTAACAGGGGTGCAGAAAGAGGCAAGAGAAGTGCAGAAAGAAGCAACAGAGGTCCAGAAGGAGGCAAGAGAACTGCAGAAAGAGGGAAGAGTTGCAGAAACAGGCAAAAGAGGTACAGAAAGAGGGAACAGAGGTGCAGACAGAGGCAAGAGAGGTGCAGAAACCGGTAAAAGGGGTGCAGAAAGAGGCAAGAGGGGTGCAGAAATTTGCAAGAGGTGCAGAAAGAAGCAAGAGCAGTGCAGAAAGAACCAACAGAGGTGCAAAAAGAGGCAAGAGGGGTGCAGAAAGAGGCAGGAGGGGTGCAGAAAGAAGCAAGGGATGTACAGAAAGAGGCAAGAGAGGTGCAGAAAGAGGCAAGAGAACTGCAGAAACAGGCAAAAGGGGTGCAGAAAGAGGGAACAGGTGGGTAGACTGAGGCAAGAGAGGTGCAGAAAGAGGGATGCAGAAATTTGGAACAGAGGTGCAGGAAGAAGCCAGAGCAGTGCAGAAAGAACCAACAGAGGTGGAAAAAGAGGCAAGAGGGGTGCAGAAAGGGGTAGGAGAGGTGCACAAAGAGGCAAGAGGGGTACAGAAAGAGGCAGGAGGGGTGCAGAAAGAAACAACAGAGGTGCTGAAAGAGGCACGAAGGGTGCAGAAAGAGACAAGACAGGTGAAGAAAGAAGGAACAGAGGTACAGAAAGAGGCAAGAGTGGTGCAGAAAGAGGCAAGAGGTGTAGAAAGAAGCAAGAGTTGCACAAAGAGGGAAGAGGGTGCAGAAACAGGCAAAAGGGGTGCAGAAAGAAGCAAGTGAGGTGCAGAAAGAGGCACGAGAGGTGCAGAAAGAAGAGAGTTACAGAAAGAGGCAAGTGAAGTGCAGAAGGAGGCAAGAGAACTGCAGAAAGAGGCAATAGAGGTGCAGAAAGAGTCAAGTGAGGTGCAGAAAGAAGCAAGGTAAGTGCAGAAAGAGGGAAGAGGGGTGGAGAGAGGCAAGAGGGGTGCAGAAAAAAGCAAGACAGGTGCAGAAAGAAACAAAAGAAGTGCAGAAAGAAGGAACAGAGGTGCAGAAAGAGCCAAAAAGGGTGCAGAAAGACGTAAGAGGGGTACAGAAAAAGGCAAGAGGTGCAGAAAGAGGGAAGAAGGGTGCAGAAAGAGGCAAGAGGGGTACAGAAAGAAGCAAATGAGGTGCAGAAAGAGGCAACAGACGTGCAGAAAAAGGGAAGAGAGGCGCAGTAGGAAGCAAGAGTGGCTCGCACACCATTAGTACCAATTGAACACCCAATTCAAAGAACTTTATTCGGTTACTATGAGAAAAATAACCATAAAAGCACAATTGATAAATCCCACAAAAATTCCACAATCATAATAAAAGACTATGCACAAAAGCTAAAAACATTTTAAAAATCATATCAAAATTGATGTACGAAATTTAAAAACATTTTTTAAAAAGGCAATAACAGAAGCAATAATAAATACATTATCCAGAAATTGCAACGCTAGGAATGCTGGGCGACATTGTCTCAGTCCCAATCTTTTTAACACAGGGATAATCCATTTTTTCCTAGGTATAGAGTAGAATGTGCAAAAGAACAATATATGTATAGATGACTGGGCGGACATGTCATCACATGGGCAATTACAAAGTGTTCTCGACCAATCATTAACTTCGGGAAAACTTAACAATCTGTGCACTATATTCAGTCTAAAACGTGTTAGCAGGAATCTGTCATAGTCTCTAATAATTAGCAGAATATACGGTTGTATAGTTACGGATGTCAAAGTAAGGTGATGTGCTATCACCGTAGTTTTACCCATTTCAATCATAGTTCTGGTTTCACTAAGGAATAGCATACAGCTACCTTTAAAATCCTTCCTAGGCACGCCACACATAGTATAGGGGTCATTATAATATTCTGGATGGCCTATTCTAGATAAAAATGTTTTAACATATTCTAGCCATCTTATATATTTGACCCCATCAATTCCCAGTGCATCCTTCAGAATATGGCGATTAAAATCGGACTCATCCGTGGTCCAAATCCTGTGCCAAAGGAGTAGAGGCTGTAACTTAATCACGTCTTCTAGGTATGGCATGCCAAGTTCTGTATGACAGATGAATGTTGACGTACTATCTGGCACTGCCAAAAGAAACCTGAAAAAGTATTTTCTGCTATCTGCAGTGAATTGACATTAGCATAGCCCCAGATACCTGCTCCATAAGTGGCAATAGCGACGCATTTTGCCCTAAAGATACACAACATTTCCCCAGGAGAACGTCTGCCTAGTTTCCTGCTAAAATTTGTTAGTGCCATCAGTGATTTAATAAATAACAGCCTTCTGGCTTTAATTGCCCGACTCCAGGAACCTGATTGTTCAAATAAAATCCCTAGATAAGAAAAAATACTAGTATTCTCTATTGCCTTAGTGTTAATAAAAATGGTATTTTTCTTTTTATTTGACCCGATCCCGCAGTTCATTGAGAACGTTTTTGTACAATTAATTGCGAGACCCAGATTAGCCATAAAATTTGTAAAAGAAGTTACTACTCTTTGGAGACCGAGGGCGTACGGGCCATCAGGACCGCATCATCTGCATAAAGGAGTGCAGGGATAGGACGAGTTGCTACTAATGGTAAGTCCCTGCACTCCTTGAGCAGGGTGGATTCCAGTCCATTTATATATAGCGTAAATAGGAATGGGGCAAGGACACAGCCTTGCCTCACTCCTCTCTGTACTCTAAAATTCCTGGTGCATTCTCCACCCTGTCCAAAACGGACCCTCGCCCTTGCCCCTGAATAAAGCCGCCTTAAAAGGAAATAATAGAATTATCTACCCCCAGCCCCTCTAAAATTATCCAAAGCTTCTCATGCACAACACAATCAAATGCTGACGTTAAGTCAACAAAAGTTAAAAACATCCTTTCCTTTTTCGCTTTAGTATATTTATCTAATAAAATGTGTAAATTTAGGCCCTGATCAATTGTACCCAGGCCCTTGCGAAAACCGTATTGAAGGTCGCTTAAAATTGAATGCTCCCCTGCCCATCTCTGTAGTCTATCTAAAATCACTCGCCCAATAATTTTGACTGTAGAATCCAGTAAAGAAATCGGGCGATAGCATACTGGATTCGCCCTGTCACCCTTTTTAAAAATAGGGACGATTGTAGATTCATACCAAGACGATAAAAAACCCCTGGAACAGCATGCATTAAAAAGTTGCGTTAAAAGTGGTCCCCACAATGCCATATTAGTTTTAAATAGATCAACCGGGATGCCATCAGGCCCCGGGGCCTTACCACCCAAGCTGGCAATTATGGCCTCGTTAACCTCACTCAAAGAAATATCCAATGCAAATTTTTGAAAGGTAGGAGAGAGCTCTGGGTCAACTTCAGTCTCCGATGTTCCCTGATCAGCTAACAGTTGATTAGTGTAAAGCTTTGAGTAATGTGATACCCACTCTAATTCTGATATCGTGATCTCTATCGTAGCTTTATCTTTCTCAGCAAAAAATGGCGCATTGACCGCCTTCCAGAATGCAGCAGAGTCTCGATCGATTGAAGCATCATGTAGGGCATTCCAGGCTTCCTCTTTTAGTTTTTCCTTCCTTGCATATAATGTCCTTTTATAATTTCTTCTGGCTTCCCTAATTAAATCCTGATCCTTCTCTCTGGCCTTTAATGTGTATTTTAGTTTAGTATAGGCCTTAGTACATTGAGAGTCAAACCACCCTTCGCTATGGTTATTCTTCCTTTTCATATTTACCCACAGCGTTTCTTTAATTTGATTTGAAATAACTAAAAAGCTCTCTATGATTTCTAAATGAGAAGAATTTTCATCGAGGCAGGCAAGAAACATATTTTTACACTTTGTCACTAGTTTGGTGACAAATTCCTCCTGATTCAATTTCACCCATTTTAGTGCGTACCCATTTTGCCTACTCAAGGTAATATTCTTCAGATGCTGCGTAGAGTTACCTTTTGTATTAAAATCCTGTTTATACACCATGACATCAATACTTAATGGAAAATGATCGCTTAAAGCGATATCATGGGTAATAAAATCCTTAAGTCGAGGGAAATATCTACTCGATATCAAAATAAAATCTATAGTAGAAAAGGTACCTCGTCCATTGAAGGTCGGGCTAAAAGGGACCACAGGTAAACATAAGTTATTAGCAAACCCCATATCGCATGAAAACATGATATCATTCAGGAGATCTCCGTACAATGTGTGCGAAAAATGAGGAAAGCTGGTACCTTTTTCATAAGTTATTCCACAAACCCCCTTGTCACAATTATTACACAAAAAACAATTAAAATCCCCACCCCATACAACAATGACATCTTTGGTTGAATGAGTCTGCAAGTTATTCACGTCTCTATTTAAATTTCTCAATGTTCCCTCCAGCATTTCTGGAGATGCATTATTGTAAAAATTCAATATTATCAAGCAGAAAACCTGATCTATACATATACTAATAATTTGATAATATTGATTGCTAACAACTAATTCAACTTTCCTCAATTTTAGATAGTTAGAAATATAAGTACAAAGACCCCTTTTGCTCTGCCATGGGTCGAGCTTACTGCTGGGGTATGAAATGTTTTATACCCACACATGTGGATTGGCTCCTCTGCCCATGTTTCTTGCAGACTAAATATCTCGTAATTACACACATAGTCAATCCACACTTTGTTGGTCACTTTAGATTTTAAACCAGCCACATTCCAAAACATAATCTGACAATTAGCTTTCCTACTTATATTATTTTTACAACCAGTCCCTCCCCGCCTTCTTCCACCGACGGAGGTATGAGTCCAGTTAGGGACATAGGGGTTTGAGCCGGAACACCCTCCGTATCTAGTGTTGTAATGTTAAGTATCTCAGTGATTTCCGCTATTACTTGGACTGGTGGTTTGACTATTACGATATTAGATCTAGTCATTAGTAATCCCATATTACGGGGAACATCCATGCTACTGGATTTCACAACTAAAGTTTGATCCTCTGATCTCAGTCAATCAACTGCTTCGAGGGTACTGAATCTATCAAAACGGTTTTGAGTGGGAATATTAAACTGTCGCCTATCGAGCGGAGTGTAGAATTCCCGGTTGATCCTGAGATCATTGCTATTCATAGGTTGATAAAAATAGCCTAAAGGAACAGCACTGACACCGGGGCCAAACATGGCATTGTCACCCATTCTATTCAATATCGATCTTACTAAAAAGGGGTTTTAAATGATAACACTACGCAGTCCCCTGAGAGTTTTTTTGGCCCTCTGCCTAACCATCCCACTCTCCTTACCATCTTAAATTCGTCAAATAATTTCTCAGTTAGACCTGTCCTGGTGCCAAGCCACTGTAAGGACTTGTTCCTTAAATCCTCCCAAGGTTCTACTGTCCCATCTGCTAATGTGGGAACGTTAACTAACACCACTACATAAGGCGTAACAGCTGGTGGTAAATCCAGATATGTAATATTTCGCACCCTCTGATTCGTATGCACACAATTAGAATTTATTGATGGTAAAATAGATGTGGGCATAGTTACAGCTGGTGGGATAGTAAATGGATGAACCTCAATATTTACAGGAGAAGTTTGTTGAATTATATTAGATGACACATGTCTTACTGCGTTTTGGATACCTAGGGCAGGGCTAGTGATATTTGGTCTTGTGCCATTAATATGATGGTCGTAATTAATCGTTTGGGCAGGCATACGCATACCATCAGGCACTGGGGGCTGAAATTTATCCAAACATTTAGCTAAAATTGCTTCCATACTGTCTATTCTAGATGTCAAACTGCTTAGGCTCTCTCTAATTAGCAAATTCAGATCATCCAGTTTTATTTTTAGTTTTCCAACCTCACTTTGAGTACGCATATTGGAGCTAATTAATGATTTTTCCCAGTTTTCAATTTTATTAGCTGATGTGGACTTTACCTTTACCTTTTTAGTGGCCCTTTTACGAACTTTAGGGGAAGACCTTCCAGTCAAAGAACATAGTTCATCAGGAGTACGAGGGCAATTATCAGGGTTCCTGGCGCGCTTATTCGGTGGTTGTTGTTGCACGTCGTACTCCTGCTCGCTACCTGATAAATGGTCCGAGATATTCACCACACAACCATTTGTGCCCAATATACTTTTCTGAGACTCAAGTTGATTAGAACTTACTTCCACCAAGGCACCCTCACCCACTCCAGGTTTTAAAGCCTCTTCGACCGTTGTAATCTGCCGTTCTATGGCACCCACGGCTCCAGTTAAATAGCTAAGTAAGGATTGACGGGAATGCTCCCCTGATTTAGCTATCTTATTATTCTTAACGCTCGCCATTTTCTCTTCCCCATACTATCTATATCACAGTAAGGACACAAGGGAAAAAGAAAGAATATGTACCGAAAATAGGATACAGCACCCGAGGTTTAGCAAACACAGAAAGTAAAGATATCTATTAACAATACTACTCAGAGCGCCTTATACCCCATATAATTATTTCCTGCCAGATACGTGATGGAAAAGTGAAAGTCAAAGACAAGTAACTACAATGTCCTTATACAAATATCTTCTTTATCGCAGTTAGCATCGAATCACAGTACCTTGATACATAAATGAAAGAGTTATGGCCCAGCCCAGCCTCTGACCGTCTATGACGGGCTAAGACGGGCCCGTCTTGGCCCGGTCTTCGCCCGGGCCGCGCCCGGGCGCGTCCCGCGTGCGTCCCGCGCTGCGAGACCGCGGGGCGGCTTATCAGCGTGTTGCAGCCCCTCCAGGGGCTGTGTGCAAAAGAGCAAGTTCCAGGGACCAGGGGCAGGGATAGCAGCAAAGTTACCGGCGAGGTGCCGAGTCAGCGCGGTCTCCCACATTTAGCAATAAGTAACAGGTGACCATTCTAGGTTTGCAAAGGGCCTTCCACCACGCTATAACACTTGTCGCTGCATTTTTGGTAACGTTTGAGCCGTTCGAGGTAGAAACAAGGTTTTTTTTGTTAAAATCTGCAGACTATGCAGCAAATGATAAATTATGTGGCTAATGCAGAAAATGTATAATTGTGCGAAAGTCGGTGCAGCCAAACAGTCGCATAATTCCAGTGGCCCTGCTCATACCCCTGACTAGATCCACAAGTCCTCCTCAGTGATTTCTTCTGTTTTTTGTTTCACGGAGTTCATAGTTGAGCTTCTATGGAAACGAGGAAGACTAAACCTGACGTTACCACTCCACAACACAGACTACCATACCACATAATTACTCTCCATAACACATAATCCCACTCTACATAATTCCTATACACTAAATACCACATACTTTCTATCCACATAATGTCACTGCACAACATACCACATAATTCCACTACACACAACGTACATCCACTCCAAAAAACATTAGTAAAAAACTTTTACATTTACAACGCCAATAGCTCTAATTCTCGCAAATGCGAAACCTATTACATTGCAAACACTTCTTTAACTAGTAGTCGCGTTTGCAGTGTGGTGGAGAAAGGGTGTTGGGCCTCCGACCAGCGCTCAGGAATTCCACTGCGTAGGACTTACAGGAGGTACCAGGAGGGCTTCTTGGCCCCCAAAGTCCCTCAGGAGTAAATTGGACTTCATCCCCCATCCCGTAGTCTGCCAGGAGGCGTGTTTGCAGAGTGGTGGAGAAAGGGGGGCATGGCCTCCGAAGACGTCTTAGCAATCCCACTGTGTGGGACTTACTGGAGGTAACAAGAGGGGTAGTTGGCCCCAAGGACATCCTTGGGGGCCAACTACTCCTCCCATTACCTCCAGTAAGTCCCACACAGCAGGATTGCTAAGTTCGCATAGCAGGCCACGCCCCCTTTGCCCACCACTCTGCAAACACGCTCCCTGGCGCGCTCTTGGATGGGTATTGAAGTCCCCTTCGCTGCTGGGGGTCCTTTAGGGGCCAACTAGCCTACCTCTTACCTCCAGTAAGTCCCACACGGTGGGATTGCTGAGAGGTGGACAAAGGCCATGCCCCCTTTCCCCACCACTCTGCAAACGCGCCTCCTGGCGCGTTCTAAGTTGGGGTATTAAGTCCCCTTCATTCCGGAGGGTCCCTGGGGGCCAACTAGCCCACCAGGTACCTCCAGTAAGCGCCACACACCTGGATTGCTGAGAGTGGTCCGAGGCCACGCCCCCTTTTTACACCACTCTGCAAACGCGGCTCCTGGCGCACTGCTGCTCAGGGGATGAAGTCCACTTGTGTCCTAAGGTCCTCAGGACACACGAGGACCTCATCGCCCCACCGGCAGTGCGCCAAAAGGCGTGTTTGCAGAGTGGTGTAAAAAGGGGGCGTGGCCTCGGACCACCTCTCTGCAATCCATCTGTGTGGCGCTTACTGGAGCTACCTGGTGGGCTAGTTGGCCCCCAGTGACCCTCAGTATTCAAGGGGACTTAATTCTCCAACTTAGAACGCACCAGGGGGGCGCGTTTGCAGAGTGGTGCAGGGAGGGGGCGGGGCCTCCGGCTAGATGCCGGCTTTTTTAAAATATATTTTTAAAAGGGTGGCTGTGTGGCCCCCCTTTTAGTTTTTTTGGGTCCCTGGGGACCCCATCCCGAGGCCGGTTTCGGCCCTGGGGACCCCATCCCCGGGGCATGGCTTCTTTTTAAAAAAAATATTTATAGGGAAGGGGGGCCGCGTGGTCCCCCTCCTGGGCCACTTCTGGCCCCGGGGACCCCATCCCCCGGGGCCGGCCCTTAGTGTTGGGGACCGGTGGGGGAGCCCCAATGCCCCCACGGTCCTTGCCGGCTCCCCGCCTCCTGCGGGAGCCGGCATTGCTTTTGGGCAAGGGGAGCTGGTAACATGCAGTTCCCCTTGCCCAAAAGCAATTCTGCTTTGCTTCGTTGAAGCAAGAGCAGGTTTCCTGCTCTCGCTTCAACGAAGCAAAGCAGGAGTTTGCTATGACAGGGCGGGAGCCGTGCTCCCGCCCTGCCATAGCAAACGGCAATGTCCCGGGGCACCGGGACATTGCAGGAGCCGGCCCTGGAGGGTGGCGGTCCCCAAGGCCATCGAGGGCTCCAGGAGGGTACCGCGCGGCCCCCTCACTACATTTTCAAAGCCCCGGGGAGGTGGTGGTCCCCGGGGCCCAGGGTTTGCTACGGATCCCCGCATTTAAATTAGTGTATCCCCCGCTTATTTACATATATTTAAGCCCCGGGGAGGAGGCAGTCCCCGGGGCTTGGGGGGGCCCGCGAGGCCCCCCGCACATAATTAGGGATGCCCCGGGGAGGTGGCGGTCCCCGGGCCAGCGTGGGGGGCAGGATCCCCCCCCACACGTATTTTTTTAAGACAAAGCCCCGGGGAGGTGGCGGTCACCTGGGCTGCGGGGGGCCGCGTGCCCCCCGCATATGATAAACAAAGCCCCGGGGCTGTGGGGGCCCCCACACCTTAATTATTGCCCCCGGGACCTGGCCCACCCGGTGGCTTGAAACAAACAAAGCGTGGGAGACCGCGCTTCGTTTTTTTTAATAATTTCGGCCGGATTTGCGCACGCAGCGCGAATTCGACCGAAATTATGAAAAAAAAATGCTTTTTTTGGGCCTGGGGGTCCCTGTGGGACCCCCTGAGCAGGCCTAGGGGGTCAAGGTGTTTCTACCCTGCCCCCTTTTCTTGTTTAACACTTTTTAAACTGTTTTCTTGTGACTCGGTTACCGAGTCACAAGATGGCTGCCAACACTTTCTGATTTGGAGTGTTGGCAGCAAATTAGAATGAAGCTCATGCTCGGGAGGAGTCGCGACTCCTCCTCGGTGCTCAGATATATAATTTTTTATTTTTTGAATTTCTCAGCAACTACTGAACGTATGTACACCATTTAAAAAAGGGCGCTTTCTGAACCAAGAGCTACCTTTTTGCCAAATTTGGTGTAATTCCGTTTAGCAGTTCGGGCTGTAGCCTGTTGCAAAATTTCCTATGGAAATTAACATGGGGAAAATGCGTTTTGGGACCCCCCTTTTTTCTCTGCCCCCGCTTGATGGATCACCCCGAAACATTCAGGACAGGAGCTGACCTGAGTTAACCATTAGTTTTGAAAATGTCGCGTAGATTCGTCAAACGGCGCCAAAGATATTGGCAAAAGAAAAAACGCTTTTTGAACAGAAACAAGGCCCTAACTATAACTACCTACTGGCGACCGCCAGTAGGTAATATATACATATATATATATACACATATACATATATATAATTCACTGAAAAAAAACATAGGTTTCAGGGACGTTCTAGTTAGAAATTAGCATTTAAAAAACCATAGAAATTCACTGAAAAAACCACAGGTTTCAGTTTCAGTTGAGCTAACTAACTCGCGCCCCCGCAATGCACTGCTGATGACGTCACATATTACATCATTCATGACATGGTCAGTGACGTCACTGATGACATCACTGATGACATCATCCACGTGATAATCTGATGCACCTCCTCATACCCCAATATAACCTTTCATACACCCACTCTAAAATACAGACTACCATTTTCGAATCCATAGACACACCAATACCAGTTACTACATACCCACTCACTGATTCCTAGGTCTACACACACATCCACTCATTCACCCATACAGTCACTCATACAAGCAGTCACTCATCAATACAGCACTATCATTTGCACTCATACACCTATATAGACACACACATCGCCACTCATCCATAGAGTTACTCACACACCTAGTCAATCATGCAAAGAATCATTCACACTCCCATTTACTCACCTATACAGTTATACACACACACCACCTCACTTATTCATACAGATACTAACACATACTTACTCTCTTATACAATCACTGATACAAGCACACACTCATCCATACAGCCACTCTCACAATCACTCACTCTCACATATAGTGATTTATATACTCCAACACTCACATATACTGCCTTTCACATATGTAGTTACTCACACATGTACCACTGAGACATCCATTCAATCACCAACACACCCATACACACACTCACCAACCCATACAGCCCTTCACAGATGCACTCTTGAACCCATACACCCAGTGAATTGCCCACTCACACATCTATGCACAGAGTCGCACAGAGTCACACACCCCCACCCACCCACACAGACCCTCAGGCACCCATACAGATACTCAGACAACCAATCAATAACCCATATAGACACTCATGTAGCTACTCACCAACCTATGTAGCTGCTTACACACCAACTGACAGACTGATAAACATTTACAGTTTACTCACTAACCCATGCATTTAGAAAGACACGTTTAATCACTCACTTATAGTCAGTCACGCACCTACTAAATCATCTATTCAGACACTCATACACCCACTCATACTTCAATACACCTTGGTATATATATATATATATTCCAAATGAAGTGCCCGAAGGATGAGGAGCCACACACAACGTCCGTTTCAACCTTTAATTTCCAGTAGACAGGCAGCATACTCGGTTGAGCCCCCACAGCAATGATTCTTGGCCATACGCGTTTCGGGACCAACAGTCCCTTGTTCTCTGGCTCGTTTAGGAAACGGCTATGTAAGTTCAATCGCACTCGCGATACTTGTAATGGGTCCCGCCACAGTGGGCATGCAAAGGATCTTGGTCTTTGTAGTGAGGTAAGTATTCAATCCATAGTGGAGGTCGCCGTACATTCCTTTTGTTATTTTAGAAATATCCCTCTGGATTGCTGTTCGAAGCAAAACCAAGCTGCTGCCTCATTTGTGTCAGACCAGAATATATATATAAAACATATTTAAACTTTACAGAAACACACAGTCACTGGATGATGTCATCATTGACGTCATCAGTGATGTCATCATTGATGTTATCAGTGATGTCATTTGAGATGTCATCAGTGATGTCACTGACCATGTCATGAATGATGTAATATGTGATGTCATCAGCAGTGCATTGCGGAGGTGCGCGTTATAGTTAGCTCATCTAACTATAACAGCCGAATTTCTCTGGTTTTGTACGAGGGAAATGTCCAACTAACTAGAACGTCCCTGAAACCTATGGTTTTTTCAGTGAATTTCAAAGGTTTTTTTAAATGATAATTTCTAACTATGCCTACAGAGGTAGGACATGTGAAGAAAGAGGAAGAAAGGCGCAGAAAGAAGAGAAATGCAGAAAGAGGCAACAGAAGTCCAGAAAGACGGAGAAAAGTGCAGAAAGAAGCAAGAGATATGCAGAAAGAACCAACAGAGGAGCAGAAAGAGGCCTTGTTGCAAAGTCATCCTGTGCCCCCAACTTTTTGCTGACGGGTACTGGTGGTAACTGACTCTGACTAACCAGGCCCGGAGCCAGTGCTATGCTGAAAGACACTTAGAATACAGTGAAAACACCTACATACACTAGGGTACACTATGGGTTGGGTACCCCTGTGATTGGCATGACCTCCCCTGTAAGGCCCTAGTACATAATAGGGCAGGGGTATTAAAACTACCTCTAACTCAGAGGTGCAGAAAGAGGCAAGAGAGGTGCAGAAAGAGGCAAGAGAGGTGCAGAAAGAGGCGAGAGGGGGGCAGAAAGAGGCGAGAGGGGGGCAGAAAGAGGCGAGAGGGGCGCAGAAAGAGGCGAGAGGGGCGCAGAGAGGCGAGAGGGGCGCAGAGAGGCGAGAGGGGCGCAGAAAGGCGAGAGGGGCGCAGAGAGGCAAGAGGGGCGCAGACAGGCAAGAGAGGCGCAGAGGCAGTCAAGAGAGGCGCAGAGGCAGTCAAGAGAGGCGCAGAGGCAGGCAAGAGAGGCGCAGAGGCAGGCAAGAGAGGCGCAGAGGCAGGCAAGAGAGGCGCAGAGGCAGGCAAGAGAGGCGCAGAGGCAGGCAAGAGAGGCGCAGAGACAGGCAAGTGAGGCGCAGAGACAGGCAAGTGAGGCGCAGAGACAGGCAAGTGAGGCGCAGAGACAGGCAAGTGAGGTGCAGAGACAGGCAAGTGAGGTGCAGAGACAGGCAAGTGAGGTGCAGAGACAGGCAAGTGAGGTGCAGAGACAGGCAAGTGAGGTGCAGAGACAGGCAAGTGAAGTGCAGAGACAGGCAAGTGAGGTGCAGACACAGGCAAGTGAGGTGCAGAGACAGGCAAGTGAGGTACAGAGACAGGCAAGTGAGGTGCAGAGACAGGCAAGTGAGGTGCAGAGACAGGCAAGTGAGGTGCAGAGACAGGCAAGTGAGGTGCAGAGACAGGCAAGTGAGGTGCAGAGACAGGCAAGTGAGGTGCAGAGACAGGCAAGTGAGGTGCAGAGACAGGCAAGTGAGGTGCAGAGACAGGCAAGTGAGGTGCAGAGACAGGCAAGTGAGGTGCAGAGACAGGCAAGTGAGGTGCAGAGTCAGGCAAGTGAGGTGCAGAGGCAGGCAAGTGAGGTGCAGAGGCAGGCAAGTGAGGTGCAGAGGCAGGCAAGTGAGGTGCAGAGGCAGGCAAGTGAGGCGCAGAGGCAGGCAAGTGAGGCGCAGAGGCAGGCAAGTGAGGCGCAGAGGCAGGCAAGTGAGGCGCAGAGACAGGCAAGTGAGGCGCAGAGACAGGCAAGAGAGGCGCAGAGACAGGCAAGAGAGGCGCAGAGACAGGCAAGAGAGGCGCAGAGACAGGCAAGAGAGGCGCAGAGACAGGCAAGAGAGGCGCAGAGACAGGCAAGAGAGGCGCAGAGACAGGCAAGAGAGGCGCAGAGACAGGCAAGAGAGGCGCAGAGACAGGCAAGAGAGGCGCAGAGACAGGCAAGAGAGGCGCAGAGACAGGCGAGGCGCAGAGACAGGCGAGGCGCAGAGACAGGCGAGGCGCAGAGACAGGCGAGGCGCAGAGACAGGCGAGGCGCAGAGACAGGCGAGGCGCAGAGACAGGTGAGGCGCAGAGACAGGTGAGGCGCAGAGACAGGTGAGGCGCAGAGACAGGTGAGGCGCAGAGACAGGTGAGGCGCAGAGACAGGTGAGGCGCAGAGACAGGTGAGGCGCAGAGACAGGCAAGAGAGGCGCAGAGACAGGCAAGAGAGGCGCAGAGACAGGCAAGAGAGGCGCAGAGACAGGCAAGAGAGGCGCAGAAACAGGCAAGAGAGGCGCAGAAACAGGCAAGAGAGGCGCAGAAACAGGCAAGAAGGGTGCAGAAAGAATCAACAGGGGTGCAGAAAGAATCAACAGGGGTGCAGAAAGAGGCAACAGGGGTGCAGAAAGAGGAAACAGGGGTGCAGAAAGAGGCAACAGGGGTGCAGAAAGAGGCAACAGGGGTGCAGAAAGAGGCAACAGGGGTGCAGAAAGAAGCAACGGGGTGCAGAAAGAAGCAACGGGGTGCAGAAAGAAGCAAAAGGGGTACAAAAAGAGGCAAGAGGAGTGCAGAAAGCGGCAAGAGAAGTGCAGAAAGAAGCAATAGAGGTGCAGAAATAGGCAAGAGAGGTGCAGAAAGAGGCAAGAGAGGTGCAGAAAGAGGCAAAAGAGGTGCAGAAAGAGGCAAAAGAGGTGCAGAAAGAATGAACACATCTGCAGAAAGAGGCAACAGAAGTGCAGAAAGAGGCAACAGAGGTGCAGAAAGAGGCAACAGAAGTGCACAAAGACAAGAGAGGTGCAGAAAGAGGCAACAGGGGTGTAGGAAAGAGAAGTGCAGAAAGAGGCAAGAGAAGTGCAGAAAGAGGCAAGAGAAGTGCAGAAAGAGGCAAGAGAAGTGCAGAAAGAAGCAACAGAAATGTAGAAAGAGGCAAGAGAAGTGCAGAAAGACTCAACAGTGGTGCAGAAAGAGGCAAGAGAAGTGCAGAAAGAGACAAGAGAGGTGTAGAAACAGGCAAGAGGTGCAAAAAGAAGGAAGAGGGTTGCAGAAAGAAGAAAGAGGGGTGCAGAAAGAGGCAAGAGGGGTGCAGAAAGAGGCAAGTGGGGTGCAGAAAGAGGCAAGAGGCTTGCAGAAAGAGGCAAGAGGCTTGCAGAAAGAGGCAAGAGGGGTGCAGAAAGAGGCAAGAGGGGTGCAGAAAGAAGCAACTGAAATGTAGAAAGAGGCAACAGAGGTGCTGAAAGAAGCAACAGAGATGCAGAAAGAGGCAAGAGAAGTGCAGATAGATGCAACAGAAGTGCAGAAAGAGACAACAGAAGTGCAGGAAGAGGAAAGAGGTGGACAAAGAGAAGAGATGCACAAAGAGACAAGAGAGGTGCACAGAGACGAGAGGTGCACAAAAAGACAAGAGGTGCACAGAGACGACAGAGGTGCACAAAGAGAAGAGAGGTGCACAAAGAGAAGAGAGGTGCACAAAGAGAAGAGGTGCACAAAGAGAAGAGGGGTGCACAAAGAGAAGAGGGGTGCACAAAGAGAAGAGGGGTGCACAAAGAGAAGAGGGGTGCACAAAGAGAAGAGGGGTGCAGAAAGAGAAGAGGGGTGCAGAAAGAGAAGAGGGGTGCAGAAAGAGGCAAGAGGGGTGCAGAAAGAGGCAAGAGGGGTGCAGAAAGAAGGAACAGAGGTGCAGAAAGAGGCAAGAGGGGTGCAGAAAGGCAAGAGGGGTGCAGAAAAAGGAAAGCGAGGTGCAGAAAGAGGCAAGAGGGGTGCAGAAAAAGGAAAGTGAGGTGCAGAAAGAAGCAAGAAAGGTGCAGAAAGAAGCAAGAAAGGTGCAGAAAGAAGGAACAGAGGTGCAGAGGCAAGAGGGGTGCAGAAAGAGGCAAGAGGGGTGCAGAAAAAGAAAAGCGAGGTGCAGAAAGAAGCAAGAGAGGTTCAGAAAAAAGCAAGAGAACTGCAGAAAGAGGAAGAAAGGCGCAGAAAGAGGAAGAAAGGCGCAGAAAAAGGAAGAGAGGCGCAGAAAGAGGCAAGAGGTGGCAAGAGAAGTGCAGAAAGAGGCAAGAGAAGTGCAGAAAGAGGCAGGAGAAGTGCAGAAAGAGGCAGGAGAAGTACAGAAAGAGGCAGGAGAAGTACAGAAAGAGGCAGGAGAAGTGCAGAAAGAAGAAAGGTGCAGTAAGAAGCAAGAAAAGTGCAAAAAGAGGCAAGAGAAGTGCAAAAAGAGGCAAGAGAAGTGCAAAAAGAGGCACGGGAAGTGCAGAAAGGCAAGTGAGGTGCAGAAAGAGGCAAGTGAGGTGCAGAAAGAAGCAAGTGAGGTGCAGAAAGAAGCAAGTGAGGTGCAGAGAAGCAAGTGAGGTGCAGAGAAGAAAGTGAGGTGCAGAGAAGCAAGTGAGGTGCAGAAAGAGGAAGAAAAGCGCAGAAAGAGGAAGAAAGGCACAGAACGAAGCCAGACAAGTGCAGAAAGAAGCAAGAGGGGTGCAGAAAGAAGAGAGTGAGGTGCAGAAAGAGGCAAGTGAGGCGCAGAGAGAAGCAAGAGGGGTGCAGAACGAAGCAAGAGAGGTGCAGAACGAAGCAAGAGAGGTGCAGAACGAAGCAAGAGAGGTGCAGAACGAAGCAAGAGAGGTGCAGAACGAAGCAAGAGAGGTGCACAAGTCACACATTTGTCACAGAGTGGTCTAATATTACGTTTTTATTTCTTGACCTCAATGATGACTTATCGCTGTCAGGGTGGTCTCTTTCCTGCGGCCTTCTTAGAGGGGGTACGAATTCTGTGTTAGTGAAACGTTTCCCAGGTAAATAAAACATAAGGCCTGAGCTTCCTCAGCTCGCAGCCTTGCTCCTTGAAGCTTTGCGCCTGCTACGGAAAGGAAGAGCGTGCCATGGACAATAGCCAGCCTTGATTAATCTGGTCTTTGTGAATGGCTCTCCTCCTTCTGCGCACACACAAAAGCGGCGATGGGCTCTCAGAGCACGCTGGTTCTTGCAGTCACCACCACCTCCCTCGCAGACTAAGCCAAAAATTTGATTTATTGCGACATAGTGCAGGAGAGAATCTTCAAGGTCACTTTACAACTAGGCCTGTTAAGACTCTTCTATATACTATATTGAAAAACAAGAGTGATTCCATGAATAAAGAGCCTCAGTGTCTCGTCAGGGGTACTAAGCACTATATAATTGTCGATATCATTCCAATCCATGCATGTCAAAATATATCCACTGATACTGACCATGAGTTGGTGTGTTTCAAGGTTGGATAGCTGTCTCCCAATTGGTGTGACATTACCTGGAAGTACTGATGTCCCTTGCTAGCTCCGTCCCCTGCAGACACGTCCAAGTCAATATTCTTTTTTTTGGATGGAGAAGCCTAAACTAAGGTTGGTAATGACATAATGTTCCAATTTTTATCATTCTTTTACAAATCACTCCATGCAGTTTTTTTTCCTCATCAGTTGGACAGATCATCTTAATTGAACCATAACTACAAATCGCACAATGATGTTGGTTAATAAACTGCATCATTATTGACTCTGAGACGTGTTAAAACCATGGCTTAAACATGGATTGTTTCTATTTTACTCGTCTTTGTCTCGACATGCCATACTGGCCCCCCGTTGTGCAGGTGCAACTCTGTGTGTCCCAATTAAGCGGATATGATTCATAATATTATCCCAATGCCCATATTCCACTAGCCCTAAAAACTTCAGTAGACAAGTAAGGCCGGACCAGCCTTGTACCAGGACAGCACAGTGCAAACTGTGAGGCCACCCAAAAAGACGCTGTGCTGCAACCACATCTGTTTACGCCCTAAGTACTCCTTTTTGGATGGGCAAACCCCTGTTATTCCGAGACTTAGTAAACAAAAAGCTACCGGTTTCCCGGCGAAATCCCCTGAAAAGGGCATTCTGACAAAAGCAAGGCGCCGCTGAAGCATCATTTCAGTGCTTCACATCTCCCCTGGTTACTGTGACAGGTATGCAAACTCATACGGTGCCCATTATTTCCAAGATAAGTCTGTATTTAAAAAGACAACCTAGTGATACTTTTAAAGCACAGTTTAAGCACATGCAAATACAACACACAACATTTACATAAAACTCAGCTTGCAACTTCCTTGTGTAAAGAACTCGGGTAAGGAGGCAATCCTGTCAGAAATACTACAAGTAACCAGTGGCCTCAGCAATCACTGCCCCTTACAGTGAGACTGCAGCATCATAAGCTAAATACACAAAATGATGAGCCGGTGAAGGAAAGCACAGGGAGGTGCAGGGCTAGTAAGTCACTCAGCATGGTACGTACACAAAAAAAGCAGTATTAGCCAACTCAGAGAGAGCTGGCCTCTAGAGAGGAAGGGGCGGGCGATGCTTTGTGCTCAGCGTTGCCTGGTTCTCGACATGAGCTGCATGAGCTGGGCTTTGTCCCGGAACTCTCTGCTCAGATCTGGCCCCAAAAACAAGTTTACATGGGCCGCAAAGACACGACACACCACCCACCACACCCCCAGTCCAGCGGCCGACGAAATCACAGGCTATACCCCAGAGTGGCAGGAGTCCCCTTCGGCCAGCAACCACCCCACGCCGACCCGCTCACCTCCCTGGTATCTGTGGGCTCTGTCGCCGTGGTTCACATAGTGTCCCGATCTCGGGGATACACATAAATAAATGAGTGAGAGGCGAGGGACTGGCTCCTGGGGAGCTCCCCTGCTCACTGCGGCGGCTCTGGACTGCCGGGAGAGGCAGCCATGAGTTCCCCGTCTCGTGGATAAAAATAAATAAAATATTGTGAGGCGAGGGACGGGCTCCTGGGGAGGGCGGCCGGGCTCAGCTACGCTGTCAATGTGGCGGAGTGGGTCTCGGCCGGCGAGCTTCCCTGCTCACTGCGGCAGCTCTGGAGTGCCGGGAGAGGCAGCCATGAGTTCCCAGTCTTCCTCGGAGAGCGCTGACGGCCGCGACAAAAGCACGCGTTCTTCTCTGCCTTTACTCGGGGCTGCTGCTCCTCCTTCTCCCACCGCCCCAGCTTCACTGTGCTTAGTGCCGGCCGGAGCTGCAGTGCGGGTGGCGCAGGATAGTAGGCACCAGAGGACGGGGCCAGGGAAGACCCTCAGAGGAAATTCGAGGCACCTGCTGTGATAAAAACACTTCAGGAAATAAGCCCCTCAGATGAATAAAATTATCAGCTCCCAGTTTGAAAAACGAAATGTGAACTTTCTCAGACTGAGATTTTTAATCCTTTTTTCTTAGTCACAAGATGGCTGCCAACAGTTCCTGGTTGGAACTGTTGGCAGCCAATCAGATCTCATGATGAGGAGATGTGTGGTTAGGCTCCACCCAGATAGATATTTTTTTATTTTTGAATTACTTAGAAATTACTGAACGGATTTACACCATGTTAAAAAAAGCACGCTTTCTAGACCAAGACCTACCTTTTTGCCAAATTTGGTATAATTCCGTTCAGCAGTTCAGGCTGTAACCCGTTTCAAAATTCCTATGGAAATTAACATGGGGAAAACACGTTTTGGGACCCCCCTTTTTTCTCGGCCCCCGCTTGATGAATCACCCCGAAACTTTCAAGACAGGAGCTGACCGGTCCGCCCCATTAGTTTTGAAAATTCCGTGAAGATTCGTCAAATGGCGCCAAAGATATTAGCAAAAGAATAAACGCTTTTTGAATAGAACCGAGGTTCTAACTATAACTACCTACTGGCGACTGCCAGTAGGTAATATACACATACACACATATATATATACACACACATACATATACACACATACATATACACACACATACATATACACATACATATATATACACACATACACATACATATATATACACACATACATACATATACACATACATATATACATATACATACATATATTTCTCACACGGGGAAAATAGAAAATTAGCCTGGGACTACTTCTCAGATCCCTGTTACCCCTACAGGGAAGAGTCCATATGGTCCACTTTGTTTAATGTTCTGAGGAGTACACATGTAGCACTACAAAAGTCCATATAAAGTCTTTATTTCCAAAGCTTCTTCACGATAAACATCTTTCCAAAATTCTCCATTTTAAACACATATATTCGACAGCCAAGCCAACACGTGTTTCGCGAGTGTCTTGCTTCTTCAGGGCTTCCAAGATTGAAATTAAAGTAAGAACTTCCAGTGTTCGATTCTTCTTGGTATCTCGACCAAATCATTTAATAAGACATTTATCATCTTATCTCGGGTGTTGCCATGATCCATTTCCTCTGAGGTAGGAGGCTGGCTTAGTATGTGGTGCACACTTATTCAAGTGGTGCACCTTGCACTAATCCAGGCAACCCTGATGGTGATTTTAGTGGTCTTTAGTAACCATAGAAAGCTCTCAAAATGGTAGCTGTGGAGAGCAGCCTTCAGGCTTATCTTGAAGTTGTGTTAAGCATCTTGTTTTACCAGTTTAACCTGTAGTGTACATTAGATGAAAATTAACCACACAGTGTTACACACTATCACACTGATATATCACCTACCTGGAGATATCAACACAATGAACAAGTTACTTACCTTCGGTAACGATGTATCTGAAAGAGACATAGGTTATAGATTCCTTACTTTAGAATTTCCCCAAGGCGTCAGACTGGATCCGGAGAATTTTTTCTTAGCAGTACCACTGCGTGTCGGTAGGTGGCGTTGGTCGACTCTGCATCGGTATCGGCGTAGTGGTGGCCAGGATGACGTCGCGGTGCCTACTTAGACAACACCCCTGCACGCTGACGTCTGTCCTGACACTACTTTCCACGCCAGTAGCGCAGTCCCATGAAAGACAGTGACCACTGGTACGCCACAACTAGGGCCCTGTAAGGGAGTCCCCATCCTTAGGAGTCAGTTGACAGAGCGGGGAGGATGGGTGGGGCGGTACGGAATCTATAACTAACCTATGTCTCTTACAGATAAATCGTTACTGAAGGCAAGTAACATGTTCATCTGAAAGAGACAGTTAAGTATAGATTCCTTACCTTAGAATAGATACCCCAGCAATACCAACCCAGGAGGAGGGTCTGCGAACCAAGTTCACACCAGAAAGTCCTGGAGGACAGAACAGGCAAAATAGCCATCCCTCCGGACTTGGCTGTCCAGGCAGTAATGTCTGGTGAACGTGTGCATAGATGCCCACGTTGCTGCCTGGCAGATGTCAAGGAGTGAGACTCAACGTGCCAATGCAGTAGTTGCTGCTGAAGCCCTAGTGGAATGAGCACGCAGCCCCACTGGAGGTTCCTTTTACACTAAAGCGCAACAGATTTTAATACAAACGGCAACCCATCGGGAGATGGCACGCTTTTTGGACAGCCCGACCTTTCTTGGCACCCACATAGCCAATGAAGAGTTGATGATCCAACCGGAAATCTTTTGTGCGGTCAAGGTAGAAGGACAGTGCACGTTTTGGGACCAGGTGGTGGAGTCTCTCCTCCTCCTTGGAAGGGTGCGGAGGTGGGAAAAAGGTTGGCAAAGTGATAGTTTGTCCTATGTGAAAAGGTCTAACTACTTTAGGAAGGATCGAGGGTCTCGTCCTAAGCACCACTTTGTCCGTGTGCACAGAAAAAAAGGGGGCTTAGAAGAAAGAGCCTGAAGCTCACTCACCCTGCGAGCAGAGGTGATGGCAACAAGAAAGGCAGTGAGGAGCCTAAGAGGACAGTTGTGAAGAGGGTCGAAAGGAGCGCACATAAGTAAGTTAAGACAAGGTTCAAGTCCCACTGGGGCATTATGAAAGAAGATGGAGGAAAGAGATGAACAATGCCCTTAAAGAATCTGTTTACAATAGGGAACTTGAATGAAGAGGGATGATCTGATAGCCGAAGGAAAGCAAAAATAGCTGCAAGATAGCCTTTAGAGCCCTGCTGGGCCAAAGAAAGGATGAATAAAAGAGCCTCTGAAAGAGGGGCAGAGAGGGGATCCACAGCCTTTGCTGTGCACCACGCCACAAACTTATTCCATCGACCGGCGTATACCGTCTTACTGGAGGGACGCCTGGCTGCCAAGATGATGTTACAGACTTCGGGGGGGGGGGGGGAAGGTCAAAAGCTGTCGACCGTCGCTGCTCAAACTCCACGACAAGGAGGTGGAGGCTGGACAGGTTCAGGTGGAGGACCGTCCCCTGTTGCTGCAACAGAAGATCCTCCCGAAGGGGCAGTTTGATCGGAGGATTGAGGGCCATGGTCAGGAGCCTAGGGTACCAGACCATGATTTGGGCCCAGTCGCACTCTATCTTCTTCAGCACTCTGGGCAGAAGTGGTACAGGCCGAAAGGCGTACAGGAGGCTGCAATTCCACTCGTGACGAAAAGCGCCGACGAGCGAGTGCCGCCTTGGAAATTCCAACGCGCAGAATTGCTGACATTGCGCGTTCTCTTCGGTGGCGAACAGATCTAACCAAAGCTCTCCCCACCACTGAAAGAGACCTTGCACCACCTCCGAGTGAAGACGCCATTCGTGATCTACCAGGCACCGACGCCTTAGTTCGTCCGCCCTGGCATTCAGAGAACCTGCCAGGTGGTGAACCACCAGGGTTATGCCCTGATGTTCCAGCCATGTCCAGAGGCGGAGAGCCTCCTGACAAAGGGGCCACAACCCCACCCAAGACGGGTATCTTTTCCAATATGGCCGCCATGTAATCGCACACACTTCACGGATACTCAACGAAGGCGGGGACCGCACCACGTGTTGGCGCGTCATCTCAATTACCGGCACTGTTCAAATCTCGCATAGCATCAGACCGCGTCTCTACGATCCTGTGCGGACGCCCCATATACGCCCGAGCCGTTTTTAGTTTCGGTAAGCCGCTCCGTGTCAGAATAGTGTTTTACAGCTTTTACTTCTGGTCTTTAGGCGGGACCATACGTTGATGTTTGGTTACTTTTCTTTACAAGGTCCCGTTTACTTGCTTTGGACCGTCCGGCAGCATCCTGACGTCGTTGGATACTCAAGGTGTTTACTGGCTGAGCCGCTCCTGTTTCGGTAAGCTGTGTTCCGGTAGCATATTCTTGTACATTATTGTGCTTTCATGTTTAGTTTCACCTTCATCCTAAGTTGTTGCATTGTTTATAGATCTCCTGATAGTAGTCGTATTCTACAGACGAAACCACACAGTCTCTTTGACCATCTTCGACGCTGTCCTTGTGTGACAGTAAGTAATCCATTAGGGACTTTCACACATATACTTCGTAGATTTATGCAGTGTGTCTTGGCATGAATTATGGCTTTCAATCACACTTTATGGTCTACATTTGTCGGGTTGTTGTATCTAAGTTGTGTCATTTACTCTTGTTGTGACATTGTTCTCCTCTCCTTGGATCTCCAGCGGAGTTGGTCACTCATGTTCTCTATCATTCACAATTTTGGATTTTTTTTATTCTGTACTGGGGGTTTCACCTAGTAAGTCTGCATGATTCACCCAAGTAGAGGTGTCATTTAATAAGGTAGCCAGACCTAGTGGTTTATGAACTCATTTAACTAGTGGCTTTTGTTTATTTTACAGTGGCCCCTGAAGAAGGGACAATTTTCTCCCGAAATGCATAGGGCATCACGCAATTAAGTAGAATCTAAAAGATTTTTGAAAATTGTTCATGATGTTTACGTTTATGTATCATGTATAAGTTTCATCAATTGATTTGAACTGTATATCGTTTGGCAACATGTCATTGTTATGAATCAATGAATGATCTATGGATACTTGATTATGACTATGAATTGTTTTTGAATCAATCATGTTGAAATGATATTAATGCTGTCGACATTAAGATAGAAGAGTTAAAAAAATTACCTTAATTAGTGCACACTGTTCACTCAGGCAGTTCGCCAGAGTTTTTTCAGATCTATTCATATGTGAGACGGGCAGCCCACAAATACGGTGCAGCACACAATAGCATTCAAACTTGAAAAAAACAGTTAATCACACTCTCATTTCCAGTATATGTTTGTGCGGTGTGCATCGCTAGTAATTGTTTTGATTCAGAGAACCTGCCAGGTGTTGAACCACCAAGGTCATGCCCTGATGTTCCAGCCATGTCCAGAGACGAAGAGCCTCTTGACAAAGGGTCCACAACCCCACCCCACCTGGTTTGTTGCAGTACTACATGGCGGTGGTGTTGTCGGTGAACACCTGCACTACCTTGCCCTTGAGGGAGGGAAGCTATGCCTTCAGTGCCAGGCATATCGCCTGGAACTCCAACAGGTTGATATGGAGCCCGGACTCCGCCGGAGATCAGACTTTTCTGATCTCCACCTCTCCCAGATGGCCGCCCCATACCAGGAGTGTTGCATCGGTCACCACTGTTAGTTCTGGTTGGGAAAGGGAGAGGGATCTGCCTCTGACCCAATCCTGGTCCGTTAACCACCACTGCAGTTGTTGTGCAGTTCCCTCCGAGATCTGGACGTAGCCGGAACGATTTCCCTGATGTTGCGCCCACTGGAACTTCAGGTCCCACTGCAGAGCCCACATATGCCACCTGGCATAATACACCAACAGGATGCAGGAGGCCCAGCAGCCTCAGGGTCATTCTCACCAAATATCCGGGATAGAGGCTGAAACATCAGTATCATAGCCCGAATATCCAGGACTCGCTGCTCGGGAGGATACTCCCTAAACTGCAGAACAGCTCCGATGAAAGGGAGCGACTGAGAGGGAGTCAGGTGTGACTTTGGCACGTTTATAGTAAACCCCAGCGAGTGCAAGAGGTCCGCAGTAGTCTGGAGGTGGGAGACGACAGCCTGGGGCGAGCCCGCCTTCAACAGCCAGTCTTCGAGATAGGGGAAGACTGGAACCCCTGTCAGTGCAGATGAGCTGCGACCACCGCCATCACTTTCGTGAACACCCGAGGGGCACTGGTAAGGCCAAAGGGGAGAACGGTAAACTGAAAATGCTTGTTGCCTACCGTGAACCATAGGTAGCGTCTGTGGGCTGGCAGGACGGGAATATGGAAATAGGCGTCCTGCAAATCCAATGCCACTATCCAGTCTCCAGGGTCGAGAGCAGACAGGACCTGAGCCAACGTGAGCATTTTGAACTTCTCCTTCCGGAGGAAGCGGTTGAGGTCCCTGAGGTCTAAGATAGGACGCAGGCCTTTGTCATTCTTGGGCACCAGAAAGTAGCGGGAACAGCAACCACGACCTACTTCTGGTGCAGGGACCCGTTTCGATAGCTCCCTTGGCCAAGAGAGCTGAAACTTCCTGGAGGAGAAGTGCCAAATGATCCTCCAACATGTGATCGAAAGACGGTGGTATGGAGGAAGGGGCAGTCTCGAAGGGGAGGCCCTTTGGACTATTTGCAAAACCCACCTGTCTGACGTGATGGATTGTCAGTGGGGGAGGTGATGGCGATTCCTGCCACCCACTGGCTGTTGATGGCCCTGAAAGGTCTGACTCCGAGGGTTTGGAGACTGCTGCAGGGGGGAAAGGGTGGACTGGTCCGCCCGCTGGTTCCCTGACCAGCAATGTCACTGGGTCCCACGGCCATGCAGAGGCTGGGTAGCTTGCGTGAACCGGTGGCTAGACTGGGCCGGACGTGGTGGGGTGCCTCTTCCGTAGCCACGAAAGAGGCGAAAGGCAGACTGTGGTGGACAGGAAGACGCAGCGAGGCCCAAGGATCTGGTCTTAGCTCGAGAATCCTTAAATTGCTCCAGCGCCGAGTCTGCCTTGTCACCAAAAAGGCGAAGGCCATCGAAGGGCATGTCCAGCAGGGTTGACTGGACATCCCCCAAAAAGCCAGACATCCTCAAGCAGGCGAAGTGCCGAAGGGCTACCGACCTGGCAATCGCTCTGCCCAGTGAGTCGGTGGTATCCAGACCACAGCGAATCGTGAATTTTGCTGCAACTCTCCCATCTGCCAATGCTTGGGAGAGAACGGCCAGGGCCTCCTCCGGGCACTGAGGCAGCACTTGTGCAACCGTATCCCAGATAGTATGGGCATATCTGCCCCAGAGGCACGCAGTATTCACAGACTGCAGTGCTAAGCTGAAGGAAGAGAGCATGCGCTTCCCAAGATGGTCCAGCTTCTTGGATTCCCCGTCTGGGGAAGCAGAAGGGAATGCACCCTTAGAAGAGGAGACTTGGACCACCAAGCTCTCGAGGGAAGGATGTTGGGTGAGGAAAACTGGGTCGCCCGGGGCCGGGCAGTGGTGGCAGGAAATCGTCCTTTCCACAGGAGCCCCTGTGCTGGGCTTGGACCAGGTGCCCAGAAGGACATTAATGAGGGCTTTGTTGAAGGGCAGGAGGGGTTCACAGGAAGTTGCCGCGGTCTGAAGCACCTCTGTCAGGAGATTAGTCCTGACCGCCACTGACGGGAGCTCTAGGCCCAAGGCCTCGGCTGCCCTTCGCACCACCACAGCGTAGGACGCTCCCTCCTCTGTAGCCACAGTAGGGGGAGAAAGCATGCCAAGGTCTGGAGAAGTGTCCAGACCACTGGCGTCCCCCAGGTCCTCTCTGCAATCCGGCTCTTCAAGCTGGTCTGCTAAAGGGTCTGATGACCCCTCCCAGTCCTCATCACCACCATCTGGGCAGTAGGGAACACTAGGGATTAACAGGGGAACAAAAGTACCCTCCCGCATCGGATTTGACGTCGGTCGACGTCGACCCGGCTCAGGGTCCATCTCGGGGATGAGAATGGAGACGCCGGGGAAGGTAGAGTATGATCGACCGGGGCCAATCCAGATCCTGATATGGATCCACGGGGGCCCTCCGGCGCTGGGCCGGAGCCGCCGGCATCAAAGGCCCAGGGCCCCCCGACTGACTCCGCGGGGCCCGAAGGTGCACCGGCGGAGTCGGGCTGCCCAAAGATACGGTGGAGGGATTCGTAAAATGTACGAAGTTGGGCAGGGGACGCCCCAGCTCCCGGAAACAGGGGGAGGCGCGGAGTCGTCCCTGAATAAGGCACCGGAGACGGAGCCTCAGAGCAACGACGCTCCGGATCCCGCTTCGTGTCAGCCGACAGACGGGGAGAAGGCGAAGAGTGCCCTCTTCTTATGCTTCGACTTACCAGAGGACTTCGAAGACTTTGAATGGGATGAGGAGTGGGGGCTCCGCATGCCTTCGAGACCTTCCCCTTGAACGGGAGCGACATGGAGCCGACCGCAGTGCCTCCAAAAGCTTTCGGGACCACTCCCACAAAGACTTAGGACTCATGTTCCGGCAGTCGGAGCACAACTTCGGGTCCTGGTCGAGCTCCAGACACCAAAGGCACACAAGGTGCGGGTCCGTCACCCACATCAGCCTGTGACAGGCCCCGCAAGGTTTGAAGCCAGTCCACGCACCAGGAGTCGAAGACTCAAAAATAAGTCAACAAAACGTTGAAAAAAGCTTAGTCAAAAAGTGACTAAAGGGGTAGCTCTCTCCGGATCTGCGCTAGGCTGGCGTGGAAAAAGAAAGAACTGACGTCAGCTCACAGGGGCAGCGTCTAAGTAGGCACCACAACGTCATCCCGGCGACCGCAAAGCCGACGACGGATGAGTCGATCGACGCCACCTACCGACGAGCAGGGGTACTGCTAAGATAAAATTCTCCGGATCCAGTCCAACACCTGGGGGAAATTCTAAGGTAAGGAATCTATAACTAACTGTCTCTTTCAGATACACAAGAATACTTCAAATGCAATCAGGTAAGGAGCACAAAATACAGTGGTCTCCAGGGGGAGACCAAGCCATATACTAAAATAGTGGAATGCGAACTGCAAAGCAGTACGTGAATTGGACCAGAAGACCCAAAGGAGCAGGGGACACAAGGAACCACCCAAGGTAAGAACCCAGCAAGCCCACGGAGGCTGTGTGCAGAGTGGAAACACAGCTGCATGCCCAATGAAAGTCAATGGCGAAATCACGGTTGCAATTTTGAAGAAGGACCCTTCCTAGAGGACCCCGAAGAATTCCCTTGGAGGATAGAAGATTTGAGAGCCAACCCCACCCGTGGATGCCCCAGGAACCAGGTTACCTACACCAGGGAAGCCATGTGCATAGGGGTGAAGAAACGTTGGAACCTGCCTTAGACGACAATGGAAGACTTAGAAGAAAATGCCTCTGGAGAAGTTCAGGAAGAAGGCCGGGTGAATCAAAGGGTGGATTCTGGAAGTGAAGAACCTGCAAGCAGAAGGGACGGAGTCTATGCCACTCGGAAGTGACCAGGAGGCACAAAGACACAATGACCACCGACGCCGGGAGATTCTGTAGAGTTGACAGTGACCTTGTTGCTGCAGCTGTGAAGACCAGGCGATGCTGAAAAAGACCAGCAGCCGTGCACGAGCTGTCCCACGTCAGATGTCAGTGACTAGGCGGTCGGTGTCCGGCAGGAGCACCAACAAGCCTTGGTAGCCGCAACTGGTGTGGAAGATGAAGGAGCAACGTTAGGACCAGCAAGCTCCAAGGGACTCACCAACAGCAGGAGAGTCAGAGCCAAGCCCCGAGCAAGCAAGGGAGCCCACTAAAGCAGTTGAAGACACTAAGGAGGACCCACAGGACGATGGCACAGGAGTCGCAAGAGGAACTCGAGCAGCTCACTAAGGATGAAGGCCCACGGTGCAGAGGGTGCGGTGAGGACACTGATCTTGGAGGGAAGAGATGCTGGAGGCTGGGGCTTCTTGTAGCCCGAAGATCTCTGGAGTGCAGAGCCAACAAGCCTTGGCAACAGCAAATTGACACCAGTGCACAGGGGTTTGGTCCTAGAGGTTCTGATGAGGGATACTGGCCTCAAAATTTCAGAGAGGACCGGTAAGGCCTCGAGGGAGTTGCAGAACCCCCACCTGTGTTGCTGAGCCTCAGGAAGTCCGTAGGACGACAGGAGCAGCAGACCGGTCAGCTTAGTTGCGGTGCCTGCAGATGCAGGCGAGTGACTCCTTCACTCCAAGGGAGATTTTGTTGGGTGTCCTTGATGCCCACAGGTCTGTTGAAGAACCTGACAGAAGCACAGACACAGACAAAGAAGATTTGGAGAACAGTGAAACCAGGAGCAGCAGGAGTCTTCCTTGGTGCAGTCTCGGTTCCAGACGAAGTCCAAGGGCCTGATTCACAGAACTAACTTACGTCAAAATCCTAAACTTACAACAATTTTGGTATTCACAGAATGAACTTACACATTTGGGTATTCACAGAATGAACTTACACATTTGGGTATTCACAGAATGAACTTACAACAATTTTGGTATTCACAGAATGAACTTACACATTTGGGTATTCACAGAATGAACTTACAACAATTTTGGTATTCACAGAATTAACTTACTCATTTTGGTATTCACAGAAGGCACTTACTCATCAATGAGTAAGTGCCTTCTGTGAATACCAAAATGTGTAAGTTATACAAAATGTGTAAGTTACACAAAATGTGTACGTTACACAAAATGAGTAAGTTACACAAAATGTGTAAGTTACACAAAATGTGTAAGTTACACAAAATGTGTAAGTGTCTTCTGTGAATACCAAAATGAGTAAGTTTATTCTGTGAATACCAAAATGAGTAAGTTCATTCTGTGAATACCAAAATGGTAGTAAGTTTAGGATTTTGTCGTAAGTTAGTTCTGTGAATCGGGCCCCAAGTGTCCAGACGGTTGAAGAGCGACGTAGTTTCAGGGTCGAGTCTTGTCCCATAATGAATCTAAGGACCCACCCACAGGTAAGCCGTTAAGTACCTCAAGGAAAGGGTTGGGACGACTCAGGAGTTCCTCCCAGAGGAGGGACTGGATAGAGGGGAGGGTATTCCCATGTCCTTTGTCCAGTTTCGCCCCATAGTGGGAGCCAAGGGCTCCCTGAACTGGCTCAAACTGGAGTATTCATACCATAAAAAGAGGGAGAGAGAGAAGCAGAGATTCATTCGGCTTCTGCAATTGATAGAGTCACAATCAAAGGGAATGAATCATGTAGGTCAGTTTTCCCGAGTCTCTATGTGTCCATCAAGGAGACCCTCATTCACACTAACAAAGGGCGTAGAATATGTTGATTTTCCACTCTTCCGGTTAGGTGAGCAGCATCATCATCAGGTCTATATCACCTGAGTGTTCAGTTCTCTATGTGATCTGCTATCCTCCACCAGGAGGGAGACTGTCTGCACAAGCATCAACAAAAGGTTTGTGCTCTTTTCCCTGTAAGCGCCGAAGGAGAAACATTGGTCTCCTTCATGAGTTATAGGCAGAGTCTGCACCTGTAACACGTCAGAAATTGAGCGATCGAGCTCACTGACGATGAGTGTTAAGTGAATCTACTTACACAGGCTGAGCGATCCAAAAACAAGTCGCTCTCACACTGGTCCTGATGAAGGCCCCACGACCCACAAGGGGGACCTAGGGCTGAAACATGTCGACCTACCACTAGGTGCTGCGGATCACTAACATCCACCAAAGCACTATTTTTTAACTTTTTTAATGTTATCCCTTTACTGACCAATAAAAGACTTTATACGGGAACTGAGGTAATTTTAACTCTCACTCTTTTCACTATCCACCTATCATTCACGGCTGCCGTAAACCAGACAGTCTCCCTCCTAGTGGAAGATAGCAGATCACCTGGAGAACTGAAAACTCAGGTGATAAAGACCCGATGATGATGCTGCTCACCTAACCGGAGGAGCGGAGAATCAACATACACGCGCCCTTTGTTAGTGTGAATGAGGGTATTCTTGACAGATACATGGAGATTCTGGAAAACGGACACACGTGATTCGAACTGGAGTATGCAAGGAGGGCACCAAATGTGCCCTTCAAAGCAGTCTGGTGGCGCTGGGAAGCGGCCCCACCCCAGTCCAATACACTAAGTCCTGTCTGGGAGGTGGTCACACCTCCCTGTGACAGGAAACATATTGTTCTACCTTCCCCCGCTCGAGCTCAGCAGCAGGAGGGCAGAATTGTGTCTGTGGTCGGCAGAAGCACTAGCTTGCTGGCAGACCCTGAAAGGCTGTTACCGGGAGTACAGGGGGTTACCCTAAGGAGCCCCCCAGTACATGGGATCATACTTCCAACACTGGAATCAGTGTTGGGGTATGATTCCAACATGTTTGATACCAAACTTGACCGGGTCTGGTGCAGCCACTATATAGTTAGACATCTTGTAATGACGGATGTCCACTATATGCATTGAAATCGCTGACCGCCCTTACAAAGACTGGAGAATCGACTCCGGGGTTTGTAGGGGTGTCCTGCTCATGCAGGGACACCCTCACACTTATAACCAAGCACACTGTCCTCAGAAGTGAAGAGCCTCCAAAGGGGTGACTTATAGGTTTAAAGTGCAGTGACCTCAGTGTCTTGCTCCGCCTTTCAGATAATACAGAATCTCCCACAAATTCCACTTCCACACGGTGGCTCAAACACGGCGGAGCAGGAGACATAAAACACAACACCTAGAAAAGGGTTTCTCTTTACAAAAATGCAAAGACTCTTTTTAGAATAAGGCTTGGGGTTTTATTTATGCAATGCTCTCTAACAGAAAGGCTTTCCCTGATGCCAAATGAAGAGATATATATTTATTTGCAAGCAATAATAACACACTTGGTAAATGCAACAGTTAAATGCATGAATAATACTAATGAATAAACAAGCAGCAAATAATATGAGATAACACTCAAGAAAATATACTGGACGTCCTGCAGGAGATATACACTAAATACATCAAATGATTACTTTGGATGTGCACCTCACTCATTCACACATCACAAAGAAAACAACTCAAATGACCACACCCACTGGAACCTCGCATCACAATGGCACTAGTCAATCAAATCACCTCACCCGATTGTTCACTCGACATCCTTGCCAACTCAAGCTGGGGGGACCCGTTCACAGCTGGGCTTGGACTCTCGACCGGGACTCAGGTTCAGTTAGTCTTACAGCAGTACGTCTACTCTGTAAGTGAGCTCCCCACCTTGGCTGTCAGCAACCCTCAGCTTTATAGTCTCAAAAACTCACTAGAAGGTTCGAGAGTCTTCCCCCCTGCGCCAAGGAAACTTACTGGAACTGGCCAGCTTCCAGGCAAGCATTCCACGGCAGGAGGGAGTTCCCACGTTCCCTTTACATTTTCACATGTTCCAGCCTTTATCTTAATGAAGCTTACGAAAGCCTTCCAGGGTACATTAAACAATATCTCACAAAGCAATCCTTGAACGTGATTAACCCAAACAACTTGCAAACCTGTCTGTGCCGCAGAAAAGCTCAAGCAAGGCAGAGTCAGAAATCAGGATGAAATGAGGCCATGTCAAAGCCAATAGTAAGAACTTCATAATTCTTCCCAATGTACAACGTAATGCACATTTGTGCACCACTGCCTATAGCATCACATACTTCATCTCTCAATGTACAACACAGTGCACATTTGTGCACCACTGCTCATAACACTGCACTTCGAGACCAAACAGTACATTCCACACCTCTCTCTCATGCTTTCAAATGCACATCCCACACGTTCTGTTCTTCGCAAGGCTGTTCTACTGTGTGACAGCTCCCACTGTAAGACTGCAAGATTACAAGAACACAACCTTAAATAGAAACACGGCATATGCAGGACGTCGTACATTCCTGCTAGGATAAAATAACACACCAAAGTCAATTAAAATAATGGTAGTCAAAGGCCATCACGTGGTGTCAGACCACAAGAGTGCCTCTAGCACTACACTCCGATATAAAGAAACGTATATCTGTCGTGAGAGGTGCAAGCACCAACTCACACAGGCTGCAATGACAGGCCTGTAGTCACCGTTTAAGTGGACTCCCATGGGTGGCATAGTAAATGCTGCAGCCCATGGGAGACCTCTGGTGTACCTATATCCTGGGTACCTCTGTACCATATACGAGGGACTTATCAGAGTACACCAGTAGCCAATTGTGGCGGTACCAAAGTATTTACCATAACCAATTTAGGGGACAGAGCGCAGTTGCTGGGGTCCTGATTAGCAGGATTCCAGCAGACTAGGTCAAAAACACACTGACACCAAGCAAAAAGTGGGGGTAACCATGAAAGCAGATCCTACTTTCCTACACAATATATATATATATATCTCAATACTTATCAGTGCGGTCAACCACTTACGCAGCAACCTTACCTGTGTGTTATTATGTGTACTTTGTAGCAAGATAGCCACTTGAAAAGTTTCAATGGTACATTTGTACCAGTATGTTGCCCACAATTAATTTATTTTGAAACAGTGGTGACAGAATAAAGTCAGCTAAGAAGAAAATACAGAAGAACCCCTTTGAATCAAACTCTAATAGGTGTGGTGGTTAATTTGGGATTATATACTTTTGGACCACTTTACCACAAACAGGGTTGTAACCTACAACATAACTTGTGCTAAGCATTTCATTAGCAACATTAAAGATTACAAGCTTCAACTTGGGGCTAACGCACCAAGGGGAGTGTTGGAACACTCTGTTATACATTTGCTGCAAAAGGATGGCTTTCTGCGATTGTACTATGGAATGTCGAGGCTAAGAAAATCGTGATACACTAATACTGTAAACAGAACATCGAATGACATTGGCAATACGGAAACGTAAGCGCACACAGAGGAAGTATAGATTTATAATTTTTTACTTCACATCTGTGCAGCTTAAAGATCTACATCTATATCTCTATATATATATATATCTCTATATATATATATATATATATATATATATATATATATATATATTCACTGAAAAAACCATAGGTTTTAGGGACAGTTATAGTTAGTTGGACATTGCACTCGTACAAAACCCGTGAAATTCCCCCGTTATAGTTAGTTCAGCTAACTATAACTCGCGCCCCGCAATGCACTGCTGATGACGTCACATATTACATCACTCATGACATGGTCAGTGACATCACTGATGACATCACTGATGACATCTCAAATGACATCACTGATGACATCATCCAGTGACTGTGTGTTTCTGTAAAGTTTAAATATTTTTTATATATATAGGGAAAGGCGTATTGAAGAATGAGTGGGTGTATAAGTGTCTGTATGGATGATTTAGTAGGTGCGTGACTAATTCTATAAGTGAGTGATTAAACGTATCTTACTGAATGCATGGGTTAGTGACTAAACTGGGTGAATGTCTGCATCTGTCTGTTGCTGTGTAAGTGGCTGCATGGGTTTGTGAATAGCTACATGAGTGTCTATAAGAGTTATTGATTTGTTGTCTGAGTATCTGTATGGGTGCCTGAGTGTTTGTGTGGATGGGGTGTGTGCGACTGTGCATAGATGTGTGAGTGGGTGATTCACTGGGTGGATGGTTTCAAGAGTGCATCTGTGATAGACTGTATGGGTGGGTAAGTGTGTGTAAGAGTGTGTTAGTGAGTGAATGTATGTCCCAGTGGTACATGTGTGAGTAACTACATATGTGAAAGGCAGTATATATGTGTGTTGGAGTATATAAATATCTATAAGCGAGAGTGAGTGATTGTGATAGTGGCTGTATGGATGAGTGTGTGCTTGTATCAGTGATTGTATAAGAGCGTAACAATGTGCTAGTATTTGTATGATTAAGTGAGCTGGTGTGTGTATAACTGTATAGGTGAGTAAATGGCAGTGTGTTTAATTATTTGCATGACTGACTAGGTGTGTGAGTACCTCTATGGATGAGTGGCGGTGTTTGAGTGTCTATATAGGAGTAAGAGTGCATATGATAGTCCTGTATTGAGTGACCATAAGTATGAGTGACTGTACGGGTGAGTGAGTGGATGTGTGTGTGTAGACCTAAGAATCAGTGAGTGGGTATGTAGTTATTGGTGTTGGAGTGTCTATGGTTTTGCGAATGGCAGTCTGTAATTTAGATTGGGTGTATCAAAGGTTATATTAGGGTGTGAAGAGCTGCATCAGATTATCACGTGGATGATGTCATCAGTGATGTCATTTGAGATGTCATCAGTGATGTCATCAGTGATGTCACTGACCATGTCATGAGTGATGTAATATGTGACGTCATCAGCAGTGCATTGCGGGGCGCGAGTTATAGTTAGCTGAACTAACTATAACGGGGAATTTCACGGGTTTTGTACGAGTGCAATGTCCAACTAACTATAACTGTCCCTAAAACCTATGGTTTTTTCAGTGAATTTCAAAGGTTTTTTAAATGCTAATTTGTAACTATAACGTCCCTAAAACCTATGGTTTTTTCAGTGAATTTCAAAGGTTTTTTAAATGTTAATTTGTAACTATAACATGTCTGAAACCTACGGTTTTTTCAGTGAATTTCAAAGGTTTTGTAAATGACAATTTTTAAATGTATTAATTGTTATATAAATTTTTTTCATACTGATTTCGAAATTTTTTAGAAAACATTTTTTTTTACATATTTTATTTTTTAAATTACATTGTAATTATATTATACATTACAAAAATACTTTCTCAGAATGAATTACTTTAGTTTAAATACTTTGCACATAGGCAATAGACTTTTAAGTACAGTAGTTACAGTTGTTGCAATGGGCAACACATTTTCAAACACAATGCAACATTCAGCTCAATGTGAATTTCTAGTTAAATGCAATTAGTTACTTTATGGATTACTTTTTCTAACCACAGGACTGGATCCTAGATTCAGTCCTGGGACATCTCCTGTAAACAGTTGAGTAAAAGCGCTTTGGTTACAGTCGTGATTTTTAAGGAATATTATTGTACTTTAAAAGTTGACACTTAGAAACTTTTTCTCATAGAATGACCAATGTTATCCTATGGAAGGAAATTCACTTAGGAGGTAAAAACTGTTATCGTTACTTTTTGTTACTCAGTGTTGGATCCTGGATCCAGCACTGGTGCATCTCCTGTAAACAGTTGAAAGAATGCGTTTAAGTCATACAGGCGATTTTTAAGGAATATTTGTAGTTTGTGAAAATCGACACTTTGAAACTTTTCTGCTGAAAACCAGACAAAGGATTCCTATGGAAGAAAATATAAGTTACTGGTAAGTACGGTTAAAATTACTTTTCAGGGTCAGTGCTGGGCTAAAAGATGCAGCACTGGGTTCTCTCCTGATAACAGGTGAGTAAATTGGAATTCGTACTTTGGTTGATTTTAGAGGAATATTATAAAGTTCCAAAACTCCACACTTAGAAGAATTTCCAAGTGAAACCAGTCAATGTTAGCCTATGAAGGAAATTCAAGTTACCGGTAAGTACGGTTAAAATTAATTTTGAGGATCAGTACTGGGCTGAAAGATGCAGCACTGAGGTCTCTCCTGATAACAGGTGAGTAAATCAGAATTCGGATTTCGGCTGATTTTAGAGGAATATTTTAAAGTTCCAAAAATCAACACTTAGAATTTTTTTCAGCAAAAAGCAGGCAATGATATCCTATGGAAGGAAATTCAAGTTACCGGTAAGTACGGTTAAAATTACTTTTGAGGATCAGTACTGGGCTGAAACATGCAGCACTGAGGTCTCTCCTGATAACAGGTGAGTAAATCGGAATTCGTATTTCGGCTGATTTTAGAGGAATATTTTAAAGTTCCAAAACTCCACACTTAGAAGAATTTCCAAGTGAAACCAGTCAATGTTAGCCTATGGAAGGAAATTCAAGTTACTGGTAAGTACGGTTAAAATTACTTTTCAGGACCAGTACTGGGCTGAAAGATGCAGCACTGAGGTCTCTCCTGATAACAGGTGAGTAAATCAGAATTCGGATTTCGGCTGATTTTAGAGGAATATTTGTATGTTTCAAAAATCCACACTTAGAAGAATTTCCAAGTGAAACCAGTCAATGTTAGCCTATGAAGGAAATTCAAGTTACCGGTAAGTACGGTTAAAATTACTTTTCAGGACCAGTACTGGGCTGAAAGATGCATCACTGAGGTCTCTCCTGATAACAGGTGAGTAAATCGGAATTCGTATTTCGGCTGATTTTAGAGGAATATTTGCACAATGGTGAAGGGAGGGGGCGGGGCCTGAGGTGACATCTGTGCAAACGCGCCCGTGGCGCGTTTTAAGTTGGGGGATTAAGTCCCCTTGAATCCTGAGGGTCCCTAGGGGCCAACTAGCCCACCAGGAACCTCCATATGCGCCAGGGGGCTGCGTTGCAGAGACGTGTAGAGAGGCCACACCCCTTTTTACACCTCTCTGCAACGCAGCTCTGTGGCGCTTTCTGGATGTACCTGTTGGGCTAGTTGGCCCCAGGGACCCTCAGGATTGAAGGGGATTTAATTCCCCATCTTAAAACGCGCCACGGGGCCTGTTTGCACACATGTCACCTGAAGCCCCGCCCCTCCCTTCACCACTGTGCAAACGCGCCCCGTGGCGCGTTTTACGTTGGGGGATTAAGTCCCCTTGAATCCTGCGGGTCCCCGGAGTCCAACTAGCCCACCATATACCTCCAAAAGCGCCACAGAGCTGCGTTGCAGAGAGGTGTAAAAAGGGGTGTGGCCTCTCTACACGTCTCTGCAAGGCAGCCCCTGGCGCATACTGGAGGTTCCTGGTGGGCTAGTTGGCCCTCAGGGACCCCCAGTATTCAAGGGGAATTTGTTCCCCTCTGCAAACGCGCCAGGGGCGCGTTTGCAGAGTGGTGAAGGAAGGGGCGGGGCCTGCGGGCCCGATCGGTTTTTTTTTTTTGTCTCCTGAAGGGGGCTGTGTGGCCCCCCTTCCTTTTTTCTCTTTTTGGGCCCTGGGGACCCCATCCCCCAGGGCCTTACCCCTTTTTTAATTTTTCAAAAAAAAAAAACGGGAAGGGGGCCGCGTGGCCCCCCTTCCCTGGGCCTGTATTGGCCCCGGGGACCCCATCCCCCGGGGCATGGCCTCTATATTTATTATTTTGAGGGGGCAGCGTGGCCCCCCTCCTCTGGCCATTTTAAGGCCCCGGGGACCCCATCCCCGGGGCCGGCCTTTCCATTTAAAAAAAAAATGTTCTCTTTTTTGGGGAGGGGGGCCGCGTGGCCCCCCTCCCGGGCCACTACTTGCCCCGGGGACCCCATCCCCCGGGGCTGGCCCTCTCCGTTGGGGACTGTGGGGGTCCCCAATCCCCCACAGTCCCGCCGGCTCCCCACGTCCCTTGGGAGCCGGCATTGCTGTTCCACATGGGGAGCAGCTGACATGCTGCTCCCCATGTGGAAAAGCAATCGCTTTGGATATTGGAAGAGAGAGCAGGTTTCCCTGCTCTCTCTTCCAATATCCAAAGCAGTTTGCTATGGCAGGACGGGAGCCGCGAGGCTCCCGTCCTGCCATAGCAACTACAGTGTCCCGGGGGTAGGCACCCGGGACACTGCAGGAGCCGGCCCTGGGGGGTGGTGGTCCCCAGGGCCATCAAGGGCTCCAGGAGGGGGCCGCGCGGCCCCCTCCCATTCAGTACACAGCCCCGGGGAGGTGGCGGTCCCGGGGCGTGTGGGGGGCTGGAGCCCCCACACTGGTTTTATTTTTAATTAAAAAAAGCCCCGGGAGGTGGTGGTCCTCGGGGCTGCGGGAGGGCTCAGAGCCCTCCCGCACCATTTTTCAAAAAGCCCCGGGGGTGGCGGTCCCCGGGCTTGGGGGCCCTTGAGGCCCCCACACATTAAATTATCCCCCACCATGCCCCCGGGACTTGGGCCACCCGGGGCCATTACCATCGAAGCGCGGGAGACCGCGCTTCGATATTTTTTTCGGCAGGATTCGCGCACCCTGAGCGCATCCTGCCGATTTTTTAAAAAATTTTTTTTTTTGCCCAGGGGTCCTTTTGGGACCCCTGAGCAAACCTAGGGGGTCAGGGTGTTTCTACCCTGCCCCCTTTGTGCGCTTTGCACACTTGTTTCTGTCCCTCGGTTCTACCGAGGGACAAAATGGCTGCCAACATTTCCTGAATCGGAATGTTGACAGCCAGCTGACAGCCAATTAACATGCAGCTCGTGATCGGGACGGTGCGCGCAGGGTGCGCTGAGGGTACGCGGACCCTACTCGGCCATAGATATCACTAACTTTTACTTTTCATTTTCTCAGCAACTACTGAACGGATTTACACCATTTAACAAAAGGGTTCTTTCTGAACCAAGAACTACCTCTTTGCCAAATTTGGTGTAATTCCGTTCAGCAGTTCGGGCTGTAGCCGTGTCTAAAGTTTCCTATGGAAAAGTGCATGGGGAAAACGTGTTTTGGGACCCCCTTTTTCTCGGCCCCCGCTTGACGAATCCCCCGAGACTTTCAGGGTAAGAGCGGACCGGAGCGGGCCACAAAGTTTGAAAATTTCGCGAAGATACGTCAACCGGCAAGAGAGTTATTTCAAATAGAATGTCGCGGATTTCCTATGGATAATAGGTTGTAACTATAACTATCTACTGGCGACCGCCAGTAGATAATATATATATATATAATTTTTTTTTCACTAAAAAAACAAAGGCTACAGGGACTTCATAGTTAGGCTCACTTTTCACTCGTACAAAACCAAAGAAATTCGGCAGTTACAGTTAGCTGAGCTAACTAGAACTTACCCCCCCACAATGCACTGCTTATGACCTCACACATTACATCGCTCATGACATGGTCAGGGACACTGATGACATCACTGCTGAAATCTCAATTGACATCACTGATTACATCAGTCTTTTTTTATGGGACACGGCTCAAGTCGAGTTCCAAGATGGCTGCCAATACTCCCTAGTTTGAATTGTTGGCAACCAATCAGATCTCAGCACCGGATTGGGAGGGGTCGCGAATCCTCCACGACCCTATATATATACACAATTGAAAATTTATTTTAATAACTCCACAACTACTGGACGGAATTACACCAAATCACAAAAAGGCACTTCCCTGGACGAACATCTACCTTTCTGCTAAATTTGGTAGAATTACGTTCAGCAGTTTGGGCTGTAGCCGTGTCTAAATTAAACCTATGGTAATTAACATGGGAAATGCACGTTTTTTGACCCTGCCCTTTTTCCTCGGCCCAAGCTTGCCAGATCACCCCGACACTTTCCATGCACAACAAGAATCAGTGGGGCACTTTTTTGGGAAACTTTTAAGATTTGTCACACAACGCCAAAGATATAAGCAAGTCAAAAACCACTTTTCCTATGGAAACTAGGTCCCAACTATTACTACCTACTGGTGACCACCAGTAGGTAATGTATTGTCAAGGTACACATATGTGGAGTTAGGTATAGAAAATCTTTACTTACCTTTCAATATTTTGTCCTTTAATATTGTGCCCACAATACTTGGTGCCATCGAGATTCCTAACTCGATATTCCAGGGGCACACCACTTTCTGCATACTTCCATCTCTCTGTACGTTTTCAGAAGACCGACAGGTAGAAGGGGTAATTTCAGTAAGCGATTGTGAGCTATGAAGAATAATCAATCACCAGAGACTAGACATGTTTAAAAAGGGAATCCTATTCTTGAAGCCACTATAAGGAAAACTACCATTAGTCTAAGAAAATGCAGACATTTGAGTCAAATCAAAAGATCACCATGGTTTATTTTTAAGCCTACGAGCACATATGTTCACGACCAGCTGCTGGCTACAGTCTTCAAAGAGATCCCTCATCCTAGTCAACATTTACAGATGTTACTTAGCCGCCGACTTCAAGAGTGTGACATTTTGCAAGCTTCCATGCCAGCAAATAGTTGGAACCGAAGGGTCCCAAAAAGTGAGTCTTCAAGAAGACTAGTGGGGCAGTCACTTACCACAGTTCTCACTGCTGTGGATTTTACTGACAAGCTGCTTTCTGTAGAAAGACTTTAAGCTGATGTAAGACTTTCTAAATGCTGTTTTTCCATGCCAATACCTATTGTACTTTAAGTATACGCATCAAAATGGGTTAATGCAATAAACATAATAAAAATGTCTACCCTTTAGATCTATTATGAAGTGATCATTTTAATGTTGTGACCCTTTGTTTTCTCTACAAGCTTGCCAATATACTCAAGAGAAAGATGCAGGGGAAGCGAGGTGACCAGGAGCAATTCACCTCTGTGACAGCACCTTCCATGTCAGTCATAATACTTTATTCGGTATTCAAGACCATAAAAGTACAGCGAACAACAACAGGACAAATACAGATGTACTGAGCATAAATACATAGAGATGTACAACCACAGTTTAAAAAAGTAGACAATTAAAAAACACAGGTAGTTAATATCATCATGTTAAAACAGATCAAAAGCCCCACATAGGACATTTCATGCGATAAAAGATTAGTGCAAAAGTCACAATGATTGGAAATCACCCTAGCAGCTCTCGTAATACAGATGCCAGTGCTGGGAATAGACCTCGGAAAAGAAACATGTCCTAGAGATCTCGTAATGTTGTAAATTGTGAGAAAGCATGTCGAGTATAGATGGGGTCATGTGCAAAATTCATGTAGGACTCAGCGCAGGGAAATATATCAAGAAGCGACACCTAGATGCCATGGAACATATCCCAATGCCTTGGTTCGAATACCTTCCATGTAAAACAGCCAGCACAAACCCCCATGATACACACAAATAAAAGGAAGTCACTTCATGCAAGAACGGTACGATTAGGGCACATGCCCTTTCTCATCTTCAAGGTCTAAATTTTGTTCGATGGCTTTGAGACTGTACACAACAATACCATACAGGTTACTGAAACCCTACACATTTGCTTGTATGGTACAGAAGGGTTAGGGGCTACATAAAACCCACTGAGTGAAGAGATCAGACATATAAAGACTGTGTTGGGAACAACTTGGCACAGACTCTATTGCTGCCATAGTGAAGAGACAAGAGTAAGGCTTCCCATATTCTGTGGAGTCACCTACCTGACCAAGGGAAAGCGGAACGGCATCCTGCGTGTGAGTGCGGCCAATTTTGATAATGTCAGAGAACTCCTTCGATCTGCCCTCAAGAGCGTCGTGGAGCTTTTGCAGCCCTGGCAACAGAACTTCATGAACTTCCTTGGCTGCAGCAATATGCATGGCAGTAGGAAAAGTGTCGTTTGAACTCTGTCAAAACAAGTAATTACAATATGAGATCAAATGGGAACATTAAATTGGAATTGAAATGTTAGCTTGTAACTACTCGGAGCCTCTCTTCTCCCTGAAATATGGAATGTTGATTTGGGTTAATGAGACTAGATCCTTCCAAATCGCACTTAATACTTTGTGCCTTGAACAGGATCGGTCAGTCAAATCAACAACCATTCCCAAAAAGCCACCTTATTAATTAATGAGTGAATGAACACTTCATTGTTTGGTTAATTAAAATATTTCAGCTTAAAAACATCACTAAAGTTAACGTCAGTTAAAATACTGTATGAGACCACCTAAATATTAAATCCATTTCACACAGAGATCTAAAATTTGGTTCAACACAGAGCCTATAGGAACAAAGTTAAAATACAGCAAATCACAGTGTACATCAGATAGAATTTTTCAAAAGGATACATAAACGTAATCAGTGTAGACTTAAGCTTCTTGGGGGGCTGATACACATCATTAATAGTTCCTCCGATGCAGCCACAATTGCTTCTGGTTGGCCTCTGTATGCACTGGTACAAATAAGCTACATACAAAAAACAGGGAATGGGACTTGCCACAAACCAATACCCAATGGTTAAAAATGATGGAAGCATTCCATCACTTTTTTGCTGTTGATGAAAGACGGCAACAAAATAGGCATCAGCCTTGACCCACCCACCTGAGATGCATCCGTCACTGATCCTCCCTCATGGAGGATGACACTTAGTACATCTACATGGAGAGCAAATTCACAACTCTACCATACCACCTTCTACTCTCATCCTCTATTGTTTGACTGGTCTACGCATGCCTCTAGGGACCTAGGAGGTGTAAATCATTGTAGGCATGCCAGCACGGTTAAAGCAAAAAAGGCCTGTTTTTTGTCTGGCATTGAGACACCGTTGGCTGTCTTGCCAGCCTCGTGTTTTCCAAAATTGAATTGTCATAGCAAAATACATATGGTTATACATACATAGAGAAGCTTTTGTTCAGCACTCTTCATCTATTGGTCTCTCCCCAATGAAAGGGGAGCGGAGAGGAACAGTTATGTGGGAAAAGCCCTCAGTTTCCCTGAACTGATATACATTCACCAAAAGTGGAGGGCGGCTCACAAAACAAGCAGTCACTATGCCCTGCTCCTTAGTGCTCACCAGGCACACTACATGAGTTCTTATAGAACCCTCAACCTCATGCTAATCATGTGGCATGCTTCATCATCGCGTCCTCACCTGGTGAGGTACTCGCTGCCAGATGGGCTCAAACTCGTAGTGGGAGGGATCTGTTTGATACTCTCTATATCCTTACTGCAATCTTAGGACAGAAAAGGTTAATAATATCTCCAGGGAACCCTAACCCAAATCTTTAATTAGAGAGGTACTATGATATGGTTAAAAACATAACATGACACAAAGAAGCATTTACTGAACCAATGTGTCTATTTTAGGTCGACATGTTTCATATGCTCCGCAAGATCCGAAGATTTCATCAGGACCTCATTCACATTTTGCTTCTACCTACGACTGCCTACAGTATGGGGCAACTGGTCAGCCCACTTCAGCCAATGGCTCTCTTTACCATGATAGTATTTTGCTTTTGCGCATGTGCACACCCACCTAGAAAGTAGTCGATTTCTAAGTCGGGTTGATAGGTCAATTTCGGCTTTAATTTTTTAAAATTTGTGTGGGGGTAATTTTTGTGATTCGCCATTTTGTATTCCCTCTTGTTTTTGCAAACATATGCACACCACAATTAGACACTTAATGTTTATCGCATATGCGTGGGGGGAAAAAAGTAAATAAAACTGCAAGCTCCCCAAGACCAGACCAATTGGCTTTGCCAAAGCTGGTTTCTTAATACAGATGTGCTTCACGAGAGCTGCCGACAGAAATTTGCACTGTGTCATTATGCACACTTAGATTGGTATTAAGTCCAATACACAATCACTATTTTACATTTTCACCACAGGTTCATACCATTGAAGAGTAGTAGCACTTTGGCAATATCCAAGACAGTCCACGAGTAGGGCAGAATCTGCAGAATAGCCAATACACCGGACACAATAATTACAGAAAATACGCTCATTGAGATGCTTTTCTAGGTGGGACATGCAGCAGCAGAGGCGAAGGCTGCATGTTGTTTTGTCTGTTGTGCTCAAGGTATACCTAAATGTACTCATTTTAACATGCTCCTCAATGCAATGTTTTACAAGATGGGGGAAGCACTCCCTAGAACTATGCTATCACATACAGTTGAAACAAAAACACATTTGAGGGCAGCGTTAACAGCAATTCAAGCCCAGAACACTAGGTATCGGGCAAAGTGTTTAATTAGGTGCGGTGCTGACCTGGCTCTTGTTGACGTGATCGTTGGGGTGCACAGGGTCCTTGCTCCCCAGGGTTCCTCCCAGCATCTCGATGGCTCTATTGCTGATCACCTCATTTACATTCATGTTGGTCTGAGTTCCGGATCCAGTCTGCCACACCACCAGTGGGAAGTGGTCATTCAGCTGACCTTTAGCCACCTGCACAGGCAGTACACATATGAAACCAAATGCCGATACACAAGTAACATTGTAATATGCATAGACAGAGGCATGCAAAATGGTCCAGATAATGCCCGCCAAGCAGCGGGCACTTTCCGGTGCCATTCTTTGTATTTGATAGAATTAAAACATCTTCCTTAGATTACAGCTTTGCTCCAGCTTGCTCCCCTCAAACCACCACACTCTTCACTTGTGCCTCCTCAGAGTTTTGAAAACGCCATTACTTTGTAGCTTAACCTGACCGCTGGAGGGCAATTTTCAGCATCCTCCGTGTTCAAGCTCCAGTGAGTAATTGCTAGGTTTGTCTCTACTTCGACCTCATCCAAACATTTAACAACTGGGTTATTTCTTTCTCAATTCAAAGGGCCAGAGAACAATTTTGAACACTTACAAACATTAAAAAAAATTTCGGGGCAAGCAGTTAACCGGTTCCTACCCCATTTACAAACTTTGGTTGCACCCAGCAAATGCAAAAGTGAATAATGTGGGCTAATAAATCGGGCACCAGCATAGGGCCTACGGACCTCACGCAATGATCCTCCACACTGTAATATCTGCGAACTCACAAAAACAGCAAACGAGGTGACACCATGTTCCTAAATTCTCCCTCTTATTGTCCTGTGATTTTCAGCTGTTGGCAAAAAAAAAAAATGAATAATTTGTCTAGCCGATGGGAATATTGGGGGTCCTCTCTATTCTTTTATTCTTTATTGGTTTGGGAACCGCACTCCCCATTCTTCCACAATTCCGGATACGTCTTTTACGAAACAGAGGCAGAAGACACAACCGACCAAACCATCATGAATTCATTTTTCCAGCCAAGTCAATTTTTCTGATAATTCGGGCTAATTTTGAAACCTAAAGCAAGTAAGCATCTTCACAAGTGTTCCTTTTTCTGCGGTCAGGGTGGAAGCTGTAACTCCTACCTACGCTTCTGTCACCTTCCATCTCATGAAACCACAAAATGTTCGTGGCCCCACTTTGCTTGACCAAGCATAATTCAGCTTGAGGACGATCACTAGCCATTGGAAAGGATGCATGCACCCTGCAGCAGCTGTCACAATATAGTGAAGAATAATTCTGTAACGATTAGGTGTGTGATGCGATTGGCCTGACCAAGATTCCAGTACATTTTAATGCTTTGTGGAAAAAGTCCACAAAATGTGTTCAACAATAATGAGGCAGCACTTGGGGTCAAATGAGTGTCACAGCCAACAAAGGTCCCAAAGTCAATGGCTTTGGTTGTCGCCATTACAACAGTTGGAAACCTGATAACTGCAGCTCAGGGGCAGAAACAATGTTTTAACCCATAAGGTTTTCAAGGCTCCCTATTGAAGCGGGGGGGGGGGGGAGGGGGGGTTGTTCAGTCAAACAGAATAGTATACTGGAGATTCCATGTTGGGGAGCAGAGGTGAAAAACGGCAAAAGTGCCTTCTCTGCAGTTAGCAAGAAAGGAGAAAAGGACAGAAAGTCAGATTCAAATTGCTGTCTCAAAAGGAAGAAGTCTGGATATTAGGCTTGCGAGTTCATGTGAAAGAGAAAAGGAGCGGGAAGAACGGTGGTCTAACGTGAGCATTCAGACATACACGAACAAAGTGATGGCACAAAATAACCTACCATCTTGAATGCCCATTTCCTCATCTATTGTAGCTCCTCAAGACCATGCTTAAGCCCTTACTCAAAATGTCACTTTAATCCTAATTCGGGGACACAAATTCTGTTTGCATCAAAATCAGGATTATTACTTGGGTCCAAATTGGGGTCTCTGGGGGTTTTGCCCAAATGATTTTCAACAGGAAAAGTCTGGTTCAAATCATGTAAGCAAATAACACTTATTGAAAAGTTTCCCTGTTGGAATAGGTTAAAAAAAAAAATTTTTAAAAGTACTGCTATCATGTTATTCTCCATTTCAATGTGTACATACCTGAATGGAGTGCAAGTAGCACAAGCTGTAAATATCGAACCCTGATCTCTTAATATTGAACAGAGGCACAGTTACACCGAAGATAATGCACAAAGTACATGTCTCTCAGAATGAGGGCCTTTGTGTTCGATTTCATCTCAATATCACTTTTTGCATTTTAAATTCCATTATTTTGTAGGTTAATTTATGCAACAGTAGGGCTTCAAAATGTTTCTATGACAGTCTTTGAATGAAAGTCAGTGGGAATTTGATGAAGATTCATTTTAAGGACAAATACAAGAAACTGGGATTGTTCACAGCTTTAACTTTGACAATATTTGGGTTGTGTTGGCGAAGATGGATGTGCTCTTTAGGTTGAAGCCTACCAGACACTGCAGCTGTCTAGTTACAAAGACATATTGGGGACATGCTGAAAGCAGACCTAGGAATGCATTGCTCCTATTGCGTACCATTGGCTTTGTGTCTTGTAGTTCGAATTTGTCTGCGTTCTATTCACTGGCTTTATTTGGTTTATGCCGTCCAAAATGTATTTGTCCCCTGCTGTGGAGCAGAGACTCTTCACCACGTCTCTCTGGCTCGTATTTTTCAACAAGGGCTCGCTTTCCGGGAACTCTTTTTTACTTTTTCATGAGACACTCCATGAGAGTGCTTGGGTTTTCAGCAGTCTTCCTTATATGCTAGTTCATGGGGCAGCTGCTGTAGCTCAGCACTGGATTTCTTTGAAAAGGTTTCCTATATCCTCTGTACTTGGCTAAACATTTGAAGACGAGCATGATCTAATATACAACCCACCACTCATGGCAGGCCACATCAAGTTTCTGTCCACATTCCTATATCAAACAGTTCTCTTTTCCTCTGTGAATTACCTTTTTGCATAACTGATTCAGCTGATCTCTGGCACAATGAGTTTATCAATCAAGCAAGCCTGTGACCATGCTGGAGTTCAGAAGGCGAATGAGAAATAAAGAGCCCTATAAATTGGGTTATCTTGGCACATTTGCTGTGCATTCATAAATAAAGATCAAATGTTAAGCTATATTTTCTGACAAATTCCTGTTTATTCTCTTAAAAGGGAGGTTGGTGTTTACTTTTTTTTCTCCTACTGCAAAACAAGAGGATTTTGTAAAGTCAACTATGTGACATTCGTGTTCGGTACATGAAGTGCGGAAGGAAAGGCAGCAGGATATCATACAACAAAATTTAAATACCAGTAAATGAACAGTACAAATATTTTAGAATATTTTAGCAGTTAAGAAAACACTAAATGAAGCACATATTTTGTAATTCTGCAGTGTGATAAAAACAAAGATTTTAATAGGAACGAGACAAATTAATACATTTGGTTATGTGCAAATGAAATATGCCTTGAAACCCAATTTCCACACATTAGTGTGCTGCATAATTTTAATCAGTAAAACTGTATGTCTTTGCAAACTTAGTGGTAATTTAAGTGATAAATGTGTTGTCAGCAAATGACAGTGCGCTACCACACCATGCTTTAGTAAATGGTTTGCGACAGTATGCTCCAAAATGTACCACTAGCTATATACTACACCCTTAACACTGTCCTGCTGAATACGTTTGCTTTTGTGTGACACATGGATTTTTGACAATCCCTATGACTTCAATAATGTAACGTTAATGGCAGCACCCCACTCTGAAAATTGTTCCAGCACCACTGGTGCATGCCAATTGCATAATGTCATTCGCGGACAAGCACTTGTTGGTACACTTCTTTTGAATGATCCTGTTCCTACGCAGGTCCTGAAGGAAGCATCAGTATAATTTAATCAGCTTTTGCTCAAATATGTGGCACACACTTCTCAGCTTTTACTTCAGTATAAAGTGTTAACACACAAGTGCTGAAAAAGAATAGTCTTCATAAATGAAGCATATATACAGATTATTGGATTACCATATGTAATTCAAATCTCAACTAAACATTACAACGGATGCTAATAGAACTTGCTGAAAACCGTGCAGCATCACATTCAGAGGACTTTTCGCAAGAATCTACAAATATACAGTGATATAATCAAAAGGAATAAAGGAAGTGTGTGCACAGACATTACAGACAACAATTAGAAGAATCACCCAATATGCTCCTTTCACCATCAACACTTATAGTGCAAGTCTTGACAAAGTGAGGGGTATTTGTCAAAGAGTTTTGTAGCACTTGCTATTTTAACTGAGCCTCTTCCTAAGCGTTCCTAATGATTACAGATAGGAGACTAAAGGAATAAGGAGATAGTGAGGCCTAAGATTCTATTTCATTCTAATTCATTAATCAAGTTCCTTCCTTTGCACATGTGACTCGCTAAAGTTAGCAACAGCAAGCAAAGAAGGCTTACCAGAGGGGGCAGTAGTTGGATAGCGACTAAGGTACAGCATAACACAGCACTGTCAAATCTGTGTCTCTTCTAGAGATTAGGGACATAATTTAGATGGCGGTATGGAATGAAACCCTCAAAATAATTTAACGACTCACAGTCCACATTATGTGTCTTCCTAGCTGCTCCTTTGCCCATCTTACATCCATCTTTCCATAAACCCAACACTGCTGGCATCAATGCGGACCTCAACCACACCAAAGACAATATATTTTGGATCCTGGAAAACAAATTGAGGACCCATGGTGCACAGCATCAATAAAAACCATTAAAGTGAATAGGACCCCAAGACGAGACCTGTTGGCTTTGCCAATGCTTTTTTAAATTTAAAGGTCACTTGGTCTGTGAGGTCTCAAATTCCACTGATAAGTGCATAACATTACTGAACAAAAGTAGGGTCTAAAGGCATTTTTGTGTTAAAAGGCTTCTTCTGGGAAAACTATTCATAACTGACATTTGCTCATCTTGGCCCAGCACTAAACCAGCTCTTGTTATTCAAAATGCCTCAAAAGGATCCGCAGAATGCATGTTACTGCATGTGTACAGTGCATAATCTAAATGAAAGTTGCAGCTGTGCTCAGAGTGGAAAATAAACCAGAATCACATGGGGCAATGGATAGTATTTGCCCCCTACCTGTGATATTTTAGCCTGGAATACAACACGAATGAATAATGTGCAACATTATATTTCTGTCTCTTGTCAGAAGTGATGCCAAAAAGTTCCTAAACAACCCCTGTTTAGTATCTGCACACATTCCCCAACAGGCAGCCCCCACCCAAACTCACCTTCACTGCAAACCACCTCACATGCGTAGTTTTCTTTCTGAGGTCTGATGTCATACTTGCTAATCCTTTCTGCACAGTGATGATGAAATTAGTGTCTGGGTGGGTTTGTGAGGTGCAGCAGGTTGTGTCCTTTTTTTAGGTCTCGCTCTGAAAGGCTCTGAGCGAGACATTTTGTAGTGTGGTTGCAGAAATGCAACCACTCTTTTTGGCTGGCATCGAGTGTGCGGTTACGCGCACAAGGACGAACGGAGGTGCCATATGGCTTTCCTCTCTCGTCATGGTGCGCGCACATCACACACCATTTGCCAGCCTGCTTCGCAATCTCTCCTCCCTTCTCCCCCTCCCTTTTCGGCTTTGATGAAGCTCCTCTGCTGCTGGCATTCCCCCCTCCCTTCTCGCCCAGCCCTTCTTGTCTAACTTTCTCTCTCTCTCGCCTGCCTCTGCTGCTGGCATTCCCCCCTCCCTTCTCGCCCAGCCCTTCTTGTCTAACTTTCTCTCTCTCTCGCCTGCCTCTGCTGCTGGCATTCCCCCTCCCTTCTCGCCCAGCCCTTCTTGTCTAACTTTCTCTCTCTCTCGCCTGCCTCTGCTGCTGGCATTCCCCCTCCCTTCTCGCCCAGCCCTTCTTGTGTTCAATGTAAAGTGCCCTGCTTCTCCTTCAAATTAGGTGTGTGCAGTATCAAATGCCCGAAATGAATAAAGCATAACCGGATACGCACTGTGAACGAACGTGGGCATTTCAGGATGAGATGAAAGCACACATCTGACATGGGACTTAACAGTGGTTTGTTGGAAACAGTTCCAGCCTCTGACTGCCTAAAAGTATGTCACTTGCTGCAAAAAAAAAAAAACTACAATAAATGCTTGTTTATTGCTCATTCTCCTGCCAAACTGTGAATTAACCTCCCTCTCTACCTCTCCCTCTCTCTCTCTACCTCTCCCTCTCTCCCTCACTGCCACTCTATCTCTGCCTCTACCCCTCTCTCTACCTCTCTCTACACCTCTCTACCTCTCTCTCTCTCTACCTCTCCCTCTCCCTCTCTCCACCTCTCCCTCTCTCCCTCTCTCCCTCTCTCCACCTCTCCCTCTCTCCACCTCTCCCTCTCTCCACCTCTCCCTCTCTCCACCTCTCCCTCTCTCCACCTCTCCCTCTCTCCACCTCTCCCTCTCTCCACCTCTCCCTCTCTCCACCTCTCCCTCTCTCCACCTCTCCCTCTCTACCTCTCTCTCTCTACCTCTCTCTCTACCTCTCTCTCTCTACCTCTCTCTCTCTACCTCTCTCTCTCTCTACCTCTCTCTCTCTCTACCTCTCTCTCTCTACCTCTCTCTCTCTACCTCTCTCTCTCTACCTCTCTCTCTCTACCTCTCTCTCTCTACCTCTCTCTCTCTACCTCTCTCTCTCTACCTCTCTCTCTCTACCTCTCTCTCTCTACCTCTCTCTCTACCTCTCTCTCTCTACCTCACTACCTCTATACCATCTCCTTCTACCTCTCTAACTCTCTACCCATCTCTCTACCTCTCTCTCTACCGCTCTCTCTCTACCTCACTGCCACTACCTCTACCTCTACCCCTCTATCTCTCTACCTCTCTCTCTCTCTACCTCTCCCTCTTTCCACCTCTCTAACTCTCTCTCTCTACCTCTCTCTCCACCTCTCTACCTCTCTCTCTACCTCTCTCTACCTCTCTCTCTACCTCTCTCTATACCTCTCTCTATACCTCTCTCTATACCTCTCTCTATACCTCTCTCTACCTCTCTCTACCTCTCTCTACCTCTCTCTCACTCCCCCTCTCCCCCTACCTCTCTCCACCTCTCTCCACCTCTCTCCACCTCTCTCCACCTCTCCCCACCTCTCTGTACCCCTCTCTCTGTACCCCTCTCTCTGTACCCCTCTCTCTGTACCCCTCTCTCTGTACCCCTCTCTCTGTACCCCTCTCTCTGTACCTCTCTCTCTGTACCTCTCTCTCTGTACCCCTCTCTCTGTACCTCTCTCTCTGTACCCCTCTCTCTGTACCCCTCTCTCTGTACCCCTCTCTCTGTACCTCTCTCTCTGTACCTCTCTCTGTACCTCTCTCTGTACCTCTCTCTCTGTACCTCTCTCTCTGTACCTCTCTCTCTGTACCTCTCTCTCTGTACCTCTCTCTACCTCTCTCTCTCTACCTCTCTCTCTACCTCTCTCTCTACCTCTCTCTACCTCTCTCTACCTCTCTCTCTCTACCTCTCTCTCTACCTCTCTCTCGCCACCTCCCTAACTCTCTCTCTACCTCTCTCTCAACCTCTCTCTCTATCTCACTACCACTCTACCATCTCCTTCTACTTCTCTAACTCTCTACCTATCTCTCTCTACCTATCTCTCTCTCTCTCTCTCGCTACCCCTCTCTCTCGCTACCCCTCTCTCGCTACCCCTCTCTCTCGCTACCCCTCTCTCTCGCTACCCCTCTCTCTCTCTACCCCTCTCTCTCTCTACCCCTCTCTCTCTCTACCCCTCTCTCTCTCTACCCCTCTCTCTCTCTACCTCTCTCTCTCTCTACCTCTCTCTCTCTACCTCTCTCTCTCTACCTCTCTCTCTCTACCTCTCTCTCTACCTCTCTCTCTCTACCTCTCTCTCTCTACCTCTCTCTATACCTCTCTACCTCCCTCTACCTCTCTCCCTCTACCTCTCTACCTCTCTCCCTCTACCTCTCTACCTCTCTCTCTCTACCACTCTACCTCTCTCTCTCTACCACTCTACCTATCTCCCTCTACCACTCTACCTATCTCTCTCTACCACTCTACCTATCTCTCTCTACCACTCTACCTATCTCTCTCTACCACTCTACCTATCTCTCTCTACCACTCTACCTATCTCTCTCTACCACTCTACCTCTCCCTCTCCCTCTCTACCTCTCCCTCTCTACCTCTCCCTCTCTACCTCTCCCTCTCTACCTCTCCCTCTCCCTCTCTCTCTCTACCTCTCCCTCTCTACCTCTCCCTCCTCTCCCTCTCTACCTCACTGCCACTCTACCTCTGCCTCTACCCCTGTATCTCTCTACCTCTATACACCGCTCTACCTCGCTCTACCTCGCTACCTCTCTCTATACTTCTCTACCTCTCTCTCTACCTCTCTCTCTACCTCTACCTCTCTCTCTACCTCTACCTCTCTCTCTACCTCTACCTCTACCTCTCTACATCTCTACATCTCTTTCTCTACCTCTACCTCTCTACATCTTTCTCTACCTCTCTACCTCTCTCTACATCTCTTTCTCTACCTCTCTACCTCTACATCTCTCTCTACCTCTCTCTACCTCTCTCTACCTCTCTCTACCTCTACCTACCTCTCTACCTCTCTCTACCTCTCTCTACCTCTACCTCTCTCTCTACCACTCTACCTCTCTCTCTACCTCCCTCTACCTCCCTCTACCTCTCTACCTCTCTCTCCCTACCTCTCTACCTCCCTCTACCTCCCTCTACCTCTCTACCTCTCTCTCTCCCTACCTCTCTACCTCTCTCTACCTCTCTCTCTACCTCTCTCTACCTCTCTCTCTACCTCTCTCTCTACCTCTCTACCTACCTCTCTCTACCTCTCTCTACCTCTCTCTACCTCTCTCTACCTCTCTCTCTCTACCACTCTACCTCTCTCTCTACCTCCCTCTACCTCTCTACCTCTCTCCCTACCTCTCTCCCTCCCTCTACCTCCCTCTACCTCTCTCTCTCCCTACCTCTCTCTCTCTCTACCTACCTCTCTCTACCTCTCTCTACCTCTCTCTACCTCTCTACCTCTACCTACCTCTACCTACCTCTCTCTACCTCTCTCTACCTCTCTCTACCTCTCTCTACCTCTCTCTACCTCTCTCTACCTCTCTCTCTCTCTACCACTCTACCTCTCTCTACCTCCCTCTACCTCCCTCTACCACTCTACCTCTCTCTCTACCTCCCTCTACCTCCCTCTACCTCTCTACCTCTCTCTCCCTACCTCTCTACCTCCCTCTACCTCCCTCTACCTCTCTACCTCTCTCTCCCTACCTCTCTACCTCTCTCTACCTCTCTCTCTCTACCTCTCTCTCTACCTCTCTCTACCTCTCTCTACCTCTCTCTACCTCTCTCTCTCTCTACCACTCTACCTCTCTCTCTACCTCCCTCTACCTCCCTCTACCTCTCTCTCCCTACCTCTCTACCTCCCTCTACCTCCCTCTACCTCTCTACCTCTCTACCTCTCTCTCCCTACCTCTCTACCTCTCTCTCCCTACCTCTCTACCTCTCTCTACCTCTACACCTCTCTCTCTACCTCTCTCTACCTCTCTCTACCTCTCTCTCTACCTCTCTCTCTACCTCTCTCTCTACCTCTCTCTCTACCTCCCTCTACCACTCTACCTCTCTCTCTACCTCCCTCTACCTCCCTCTACCTCTCTACCTCTCTCTCCCTACCTCTCTCCCTCCCTCTACCTCCCTCTACCTCTCTCTCTACCTCCCTCTACCTCCCTCTACCTCTCTCTCCCTACCTCTCTACCTCCCTCTACCTCCCTCTCCCTCTCTACCTCTCTACCTCTCTCTCTCTACCTCTCTCTCTACCTCTACCTCTACCTCTACCTCTACCTCTACCTCTACCTCTACCTCTCTACATCTCTTTCTCTACATCTCTACCTCTACCTCTCTACATCTCTTTCTCTACCTCTCTACCTCTACCTCTCTACATCTCTCTCTCTCTACCTCTCTCTACCTCTCTCTCTCTCTACCTACCTCTCTCTACCTCTCTCTCTCTCTACCTACCTCTCTCTACCTCTCTCTCTCTCTACCTACCTCTCTACCTCTCTCTCTCTCTACCTACCTCTCTCTACCTCTCTCTACCTCTACCTCTACCTCTCTACATCTCTTTCTCTACATCTCTACCCCTACCTCTCTACCTCTCTCTCTCTCTACCTACCTCTCTACATCTTTCTCTACCTCTCTACCTCTACCTCTCTACATCTTTCTCTACCTCTCTACCTCTACCTCTCTACATCTCTCTCTCTCTACCTACCTCTCTCTACCTCTCTCTCTCTCTACCTACCTCTCTCTACCTCTCTCTCTACCTCTCTCTCTCTCTACCTCTCTCTCTCTCTACCTCTCTCTCTCTACCTCCCTCTCTCTACCTACCTCTCTCCACCTCTCTCTCTCTACCTCTCTCTCTCCACCTACCTCTCTCTACCTCTCTCTCTACCTACCTCTCTCTACCTCTCTCTCTACCTACCTCTCTCTACCTCTCTCTCTCTACCTACCTCTCTCTACCTCTACCTCTACCTCTCTCTACCTCTACCTCTCTCTACCTCTCTCTACCTCTACCTCTCTCTACCTCTACCTCTCTCTACCTCTACCTCTCTCTACCTCTCTCTACCTCTCTCTACCTCTACCTCTCTCTACCTCTACCTCTCTCTACCTCTACCTCTACCTCTCTCTACCTCTACCTCTACCTCTCTCTACCTCTCTCTACCTCTCTCTACCTCTCTCTACCTCTCTCTACCTCTACCTCTCTCTACCTCTCTACCTCTGTCCACCTCAGTCCACCTCTCTCTACCTCTGTCCACCTCTCTCTACCTCTGTCCACCTCTCTCTACCTCTGTCCACCTCTCTCTACCTCTGTCCACCTCTCTCTACCTCTGTCCACCTCTCTACCTCTCTCTACCTCTGTCCACCGCTCTACCTCTCTCTACCTCTGTCCACCTCTCTACCCCTCTCTACCTCTGTCCACCTCTCTACCCCTCTCTACCTCTGTCCACCTCTCTACCCCTCTCTACCTCTGTCCACCTCTCTACCCCTCTCTACCTCTGTCCACCTCTCTACCCCTCTCTACCTCTGTCCACCTCACTCCCACCTCTCTCTACCTCTGTCCACCTCTCTCTACCTCTGTCCACCTCTCTCTACCTCTGTCCACCTCTCTCTACCTCTGTCCACCTCTCTCTACCTCTGTCCACCTCTCTCTACCTCTGTCCACCTCTCTCTACCTCTGTCCACCTCTCTCTACCTCTGTCCACCTCTCTCTACCTCTGTCCACCTCTCTCTACCTCTGTCCACCTCTCTCTACCTCTGTCCACTCTCTCTCTACCTCTGTCCACCTCTCTCTACCTCTGTCCACCTCTCTCTACCTCTGTCCACCTCTCTCTACCTCTGTCCACCTCTCTCTACCTCTGTCCACCTCTCTCTACCTCTGTCCACCTCTCTACCTCTGTCCACCTCTCTACCTCTGTCCACCTCTCTACCTCTGTCCACCTCTCTACCTCTGTCCACCTCTCTACCTCTGTCCACCTCTCTACCTCTGTCCACCTCTCTACCTCTGTCCACCTCTCTACCTCTGTCCACCTCTCTACCTCTGTCCACCTCTCTACCTCTGTCCACCTCTCTACCTCTGTCCACCTCTCTACCTCTCTCTACCTCTCTACCTCTCTCTACCTCTGTCCACCTCTCTACCTCTCTCTACCTCTGTCCACCGCTCTACCTCTCTCTACCTCTGTCCACCTCTCTACCCCTCTCTACCTCTGTCCACCTCTCTACCCCTCTCTACCTCTGTCCACCTCTCTACCTCTCTCTACATCTCTACATCTGTCTAGCTCTCTCTCTACCTCTCTACCTCTCTACCTCTCCACCACTCTACCTATCTCACTCTACCTACCTCTCTCTACCTCTACCTCTCTCTCTCTCCCTACCTCTCTCTACCTCTCTCTACCTCTACCTCTCTCTACCTCTCTCTACGTCTACCTACCTCTACGTCTACCTACCTCTACCTCTACCTACCTCTACCTCTACCTACCTCTACCTCTACCTACCTCTACCTCTACCTACCTCTACCTCTACCTACCTCTACCTCTACCTCTACCTACCTCTACCTCTCTCTACCTCTCCCTACCTCTCTCTCCCTACCTCTCTCTACCTCTCTCTCTCTCCCTACCTCTCTACCTCTCTCTACCTCTCTACCTCTCTCTACCTCTCTACCTCTCTCTACCTCTCTCTACCTCTACCTCTACCTCTCTCTACCTCTACCTCTACCTCTCTCTACCTCTACCTCTACCTCTCTCTACCTCTACCTCTACCTCTCTCTACCTCTACCTCTACCTCTCTCTACCTCTACCTCTACCTCTCTCTACCTCTACCTCTACCTCTCTCTACCTCTACCTCTACCTCTCTACCTCTACCTCTCTCTCTCTCTCCCTCCACCTCTCTCCCTCCACCTCTCTCCCTCCACCTCTCTCCCTCCACCTCTCTCCCTCCACCTCTCTCCCTCTACCTCTGTCCACCTCTCTCCCTCCACCTCTCTCCCTCTACCTCTGTCCACCTCTCTACCTCTACCTCTCTCTACCTCTGTCCACCTCTCTACCTCTGTCCACCTCTCTACCTCTGTCCACCTCTCTACCTCTGTCCACCTCTCTACCTCTGTCCACCTCTCTACCTCTGTCCACCTCTCTACCTCTGTCCACCTCTCTACCTCTGTCCACCTCTCTACCTCTGTCCACCTCTCTACCTCTGTCCACCTCTCTACCTCTGTCCACCTCTCTACCTCTGTCCACCTCTCTACCTCTGTCCACCTCTCTACCTCTGTCCACCTCTCTACCTCTGTCCACCTCTCTACCTCTGTCCACCTCTCTACCTCTGTCCACCTCTCTACCTCTGTCCACCTCTCTACCTCTGTCCACCTCTCTACCTCTGTCCACCTCTCTACCTCTGTCCACATCTCTACCTCTGTCCACATCTCTACCTCTGTCCACATCTCTACCTCTGTCCACATCTCTACCTCTGTCCACATCTCTACCTCTGTCCACATCTCTACCTCTGTCCACATCTCTACCTCTGTCCACATCTCTACCTCTGTCCACATCTCTACCTCTGTCCACATCTCTACCTCTGTCCACATCTCTACCTCTGTCCACATCTCTACCTCTGTCCACCTCTCTACCTCTGTCCACCTCTCTACCTCTGTCCACCTCTCTACCTCTGTCCACCTCTCTACCTCTGTCCACCTCTCTACCTCTGTCCACATCTCTACCTCTGTCCACATCTCTACCTCTGTCCACCTCTCTACCTCTCTCTACATCTCTACATCTGTCTAGCTCTCTCTCTACCTCTATACACCGCTCTACCTCGCTCTACCTCGCTACCTCTCTATACCTCTCTACCTCTCTCTCTACCTCTCTCTCTCTACCTCTCTCTCTCTACCTCTCTCTCTCCCTACCTCTCTCTCCCTACCTCTCTCTCCCTACCTCTCTCTCTCTACCTCTCTCTACCTCTCTCTCTACCTCTCTCTCTACCTCTCTCTCTACCTCTCTACCTCTCTCTCCCTACCTCTCTACCTCTCTACCTCTACCTCTACCTCTCTCTACCTCTACCTCTACCTCTCTCTACCTCTACCTCTCTCTACCTCTCTCTACCTCTACCTCTCTCTACCTCTACCTCTCTCTCTACCTCTACCTCTACCTCTACCTCTCTCTACCTCTACCTCTCTCTACCTCTACCTCTCTCTACCTCTACCTCCCTCTACCTCTACCTCCCTCTACCTCTACCTCTCCCTCTACCTCTACCTCTCTCTACCTCTACCTCTCTCTACCTCTCTCTACCTCTACCTCTCTCTCTACCTCTCTCTACCTCTACCTCTCTCTCTACCTCTCTCTACCTCTACCTCTCTCTCTACCTCTCTCTCTCTACCTCTCTCTCTCTACCTCTCTCTCTCTACCTCTCTCTCTACCTCTCTCTCTACCTCTCTCTCTACCTCTCTCTCTACCTCTCTCTCTACCTCTCTCTCTACCTCTCTCTCTACCTCTCTCTCTACCTCTCTCTCTACCTCTCTCTCTACCTCTCTCTCTACCTCTCTCTCTACCTCTCTCTACCTCTGTCCACCTCTCTACCTCTACCTCTCTCTACCTCTGTCCACCTCTCTACCTCTGTCCACCTCTCTACCTCTGTCCACCTCTCTACCTCTGTCCACCTCTCTACCTCTGTCCACCTCTCTACCTCTGTCCACCTCTCTACCTCTGTCCACCTCTCTACCTCTGTCCACCTCTCTACCTCTGTCCACCTCTCTACCTCTGTCCACCTCTCTACCTCTGTCCACCTCTCTACCTCTGTCCACCTCTCTACCTCTGTCCACCTCTCTACCTCTGTCCACCTCTCTACCTCTGTCCACCTCTGTCCACCTCTCTACCTCTGTCCACCTCTCTACCCCTCTCTACCTCTGTCCACCTCTCTACCCCTCTCTACCTCTGTCCACCTCTCTACCTCTCTCTACCTCTGTCCACCTCTCTACCTCTCTCTACATCTCTACATCTGTCTAGCTCTCTCTCTACCTCTATACACCGCTCTACCTCGCTCTACCTCGCTACCTCTCTCTATACTTCTCTACCTCTCTCTACCTCTCTCTCTACCTCTCTCTCTCTATCTCTCTACCTCTCTCTCTACCTCTCTCTAGCTCTCTACCTCTCTACCTCTCTACCTCTCTCTACCTCTCTCTCTCCCTACCTCTCTCTCTCCCTACCTCTCTACCTCTCTCTCTCCCTACCTCTCTACCTCTCTCTCTCTCTCTACCTCTCTACCTCTCTATACCTCTCTCTCTCTACCTCTCTCTATACCTCTCTCTCTCTACCTCTCTCTATACCTCTCTCTCTACCTCTCTATATACCTCTCTCTCTCTACCTCTCTCTACCACTCTACCTCTCTCTCTACCACTCTACCTCTCTCTCTCTACCACTCTACCTCTCTCTCTCTACCACTCTACCTCTCTCTCTACCACTCTACCTCTCTCTCTACCACTCTACCTAGCTCTCTCTACCACTCTACCTAGCTCTCTCTACCACTCTACCTAGCTCTCTCTACCACTCTCCCTCTCTACCTCTCCCTCTCTACCTCTCCCTCTCTACCTCACTGCCACTCTACCTCACTGCCACTCTACCTCACTGCCACTCTACCTCTGCCCCTGTATCTCTCTACCTCTCTCTCCACCTCTCTCTCCACCTCTCTCTCCACCTCTCTCTCCACCTCTCTCTCCACCTCTCTCTCCACCTCTCTCTCCACCTCTCTCTCCACCTCTCTCTCTCCACCTCTCTCTCTCCACCTCTCTACCTACCTCTCTACCACTCTCTACCTCTACCTCTCTCTCTACCTCTCTCTCTACCTCTCTACCTCTCTACCTCTGTCCACCTCTCTCTACCTCTGTCCACCTCTCTCTACCTCTGTCCACCTCTCTCTACCTCTCTCTACCTCTGTCCACCTCTGTCCACCTCTGTCCACCTCTCTCTACCTCTGTCCACCTCTCTCTACCTCTGTCCACCTCTGTCCACCTCTCTCTACCTCTGTCCACCTCTGTCCACCTCTCTCTACCTCTGTCCACCTCTGTCCACCTCTCTCTACCTCTGTCCACCTCTGTCCACCTCTCTACCCCTCTCTACCTCTGTCCACCTCTCTACCCCTCTCTACCTCTGTCCACCTCTCTACCTCTCTCTACCTCTGTCCACCTCTCTACCTCTCTCTACATCTCTACATCTGTCTAGCTCTCTCTCTACCTCTATACACCGCTCTACCTCGCTCTACCTCGCTACCTCTCTCTCTCTACCTCTCTCTCTACCTCTCTCTCTACCTCTCTCTCTACCTCTCTCTCTACCTCTCTACCTCTCTACCTCCCTCTACCTCCCTCTACCTCCCTCTACCTCTCTACCTCTCTCTACCTCTCTACCTCTCTCTACCTCTCTACCTCTCTACCTCTCTACCTCTCTACCTCTCTACCTCTCTACCTCTCTACCTCTCTACCTCTCTACCTCTCTACCTCCCTCTACCTCCCTCTACCTCTCTACCTCTCTCTCTCCCTACCTCTCTACCTCCCTACCTCTCTACCTCCACCTCTCTACCTCCACCTCTCTACCTCCACCTCTCTACCTCCACCTCTCTACCTCCACCTCTCTACCTCCACCTCTCTACCTCCACCTCTCTACCTCCACCTCTCTACCTCCACCTCTCTACCTCCACCTCTCTACCTCCACCTCTCTACCTCCACCTCTCTACCTCCACCTCTCTACCTCCACCTCTCTACCTCCACCTCTCTACCTCCACCTCTCTACCTCCACCTCTCTACCTCCACCTCTCTACCTCCACCTCTCTACCTCCACCTCTCTACCTCCACCTCTCTACCTCCACCTCTCTACCTCCACCTCTCTACCTCCACCTCTCTACCTCCACCTCTCTACCTCCACCTCTCTACCTCCACCTCTCTACCTCCACCTCTCTACCTCCACCTCTCTACGTCCACCTCTCTACGTCCACCTCTCTACCTCCGTCCACCTCTCTACCTCCGTCCACCTCTCTACCTCCGTCCACCTCTCTACCTCCGTCCACCTCTCTACCTCCGTCCACCTCTCTACCTCCGTCCACCTCTCTACCTCCGTCCACCTCTCTACCTCCGTCCACCTCTCTACCTCCGTCCACCTCTCTACCTCCGTCCACCTCTCTACCTCCGTCCACCTCTCTACCTCTGTCCACCTCTCTACCTCTGTCCACCTCTCTACCTCCGTCCACCTCTCTACCTCCGTCCACCTCTCTACCTCCGTCCACCTCTCTACCTCTGTCCACCTCTCTACCTCTGTCCACCTCTCTACCTCTGTCCACCTCTCTACCTCTGTCCACCTCTCTACCTCTGTCCACCTCTCTACCTCTGTCCACCTCTCTACCTCTGTCCACCTCTCTACCTCTGTCCACCTCTCTACCTCTGTCCACCTCTCTACCTCTGTCCACCTCTCTACCTCTGTCCACCTCTCTACCTCTGTCCACCTCTCTACCTCTGTCCACCTCTCTACCTCTGTCCTCCTCTCTACCTCTGTCCTCCTCTCTACCTCTGTCCTCCTCTCTACCTCTGTCCTCCTCTCTACCTCTGTCCTCCTCTCTACCTCTGTCCTCCTCTCTACCTCTGTCCTCCTCTCTACCTCTGTCCTCCTCTCTACCTCTGTCCTCCTCTCTACCTCTGTCCTCCTCTCTACCTCTGTCCTCCTCTCTACCTCTGTCCTCCTCTCTACCTCTGTCCTCCTCTCTACCTCTGTCCTCCTCTCTACCTCTGTCCTCCTCTCTACCTCTGTCCTCCTCTCTACCTCTGTCCTCCTCTCTACCTCTGTCCTCCTCTCTACCTCTGTCCTCCTCTCTACCTCTGTCCTCCTCTCTACCTCTGTCCTCCTCTCTACCTCTGTCCTCCTCTCTACCTCTGTCCTCCTCTCTACCTCTGTCCTCCTCTCTACCTCTGTCCTCCTCTCTACCTCTGTCCTCCTCTCTACCTCTGTCCTCCTCTCTACCTCTGTCCTCCTCTCTACCTCTGTCCTCCTCTCTACCTCTGTCCTCCTCTCTACCGCTGTCCTCCTCTCTACCTCTGTCCTCCTCTCTACCTCTGTCCTCCTCTCTACCTCTGTCCACCTCTCTACCGCTCTCTACCGCTCTCTACATCTCTACATCTGTCTAGCTCTCTCTCTACCTCTATACACCTCTCTACCTCTCTCTACTTCGCTACCTCTCTCTATACTTCTCTACCTCTCTCAAATATAGCTACAACGTCTACGTATAATACGGTACGCTAAGTGGCAGCCGCAGCCTAAAATCACTTCTTGTCCTTAAAAAAAAAAACAATCATTACCATATCCAATATATCTCCCCTTTATGACCTTATAAGTATTTACTTCTGCAGCACAATATCCTTTCGTCAACAACATCAAATGTTGCACAGCTAAACACTTATAAGGTCCCAAAGGCGAGACCTATTGGCTATGCCAATGCTTGTTCTGTTAATGCATTGTGTCACTTTACAAAAACAGACATTCACAAAGACCTAAGTCTGGGATAAATGTGCTAAGGCTTTCAGTTTTTTTTTACATCAGAGCAAACCAGACAGGAGGAAGGCAGAAGCAGCAAACAAAAAGAGCTAATGTTGTATCTCAGGTCCTGGTGCAGTTCAGTGCACGCACTGGAGTAAGGGCAGAAGGATACACTCAAACAGCCAGTGGCATGAGGTGACAGATGAATAATCCAGTCGGCAGAGCCAGGAGGTTATTGACTGAGTCACAACCACTGGCTGCAAAGGTTGTTCAAAAAAAGCTAATGATTCATAGGGGACCCCGAATTGCACTCAATGTACATTGTTAATAACAGGTCTGTATGACAGCTGCACCTGCAGGTCTTTATGGCAGCTGCATCTAGAAGAACCAAACCTAACGAGGGTGTAGAGTAGGTGTAAATGGGGAAGAAAACTGGCTGGGGCATTAGGAATTAGTGTCAATGTTCTGTCACATCCCAGTGGTATACCAACATATGTGACGATCAATTATCTCGGGAATGCCACTGCCACCTTCTTGAGGCTAAGGGTGACGTGGCAGAGCATGTCTATTTAATTGAGGTTTGTCAAACAGCCCAGAGCTCAGTTGCAAAAAAGTATTCACTGTTAGCACAGATTAGACGGATCACAGCCGTATGAGTCGCAAAGGACAAGTGCCCAAGGCAAATAAAGAAAACCTACACAAGACAAGATTCAAAGTCCAAACCATGAAAGTTTATTCAAAAATTAATTACAGAAAGCAAAAAGACAACTGGTTAATCAACTTACTAATTCATAAAATATCCTAAACTCGGAGTCTAAGAGCAAACTGTCAGAGACTGCCCTCAATTTACAAGACAAGAAAGGTCTTTAAAGCATCCAAGTACAAAATCAGCAAGACCACCAACATGAAGTCTACCTTCAAAGAATAGCCAAAAAGCTTTAGCACACATTGCAAATAAGGCACTTTTTATAGGCTCTCAGGAGTAGAGAATCATGAACTTGACATAGCATAAGGTGGTAACATGGGCTCTACTAATAAAAGATACGACAACCCAATCAACATTGCAGAAATGTTACATAAAACAGACAACTCTAAAGACCATCCAATTATGAATAATAAATTATCCCCTTTACCCTGCATAGAAGGGAAAATGACATGACATGATTGAACAATGAACTGTTTAAACATGAATAGGAACATAGTTGAACCAGCAGCAGTATCAACCATGAACATTTGCAACATTACATGTAGGCATCCTTCGAAACACGTAATTTGGTACAGTATTTATTTATCCATTTATAGAGCGCATGGTTACACCGCCGGTGTGACCCGGCGCTAGTAGCAGACTTTCAGATGGCAGGAGTTGAAAGTAAGGCATGTCACACCTAGCCCAAGGGCATGTATCAGGAGAAATAAACACCACCGGACAGATCACATTTCTGTCTTTTTTATGAAAAAGGAAAAACACAGAATGATTGAGAAAATAATGCATGGTGTATGTCTTTCAAAAGACATCATATTTCAGTTGTCAGTGCAGCCAGGCTACGAGGCGCAGTGAATTCGTTTTTGTGGTCTACTAACGCTAACTTAAACACACAAAAATTAACATTAATCTTTATTAATAAATCTGCTTTTGTACCAGTCTCTAGCTCAGCTTTGTTAAACCTGGGTATCCGACTTAGTTTTCACTCATCCATCATCTACTTCAACAATTAGTTTTAATTGTAGTTGCGGGCTTAAGAGAGCTTTCAAAATGCATTCCAAAGTACCACTGCAACTGACGGAATTTAATACAGGTTTTATGCATTTCATTCCAGAGCTTAGTGTTGAGACCACATCTGCACACCAAAGCAGCGACCACCAATAAGGAAAATGCTACTTACCAGTATGCATCTGTTCTTGGCATGTAGAGCTGCAGATCCTCACACTGAGCATTAGATCGCCATCTGGTGTTGGGCTCGAATGCTTGCACTTTGTTGTTGTCTTGGAAGAAGTCTTTGTAGTTAGGAGATAGGTGACTCCTCCCTTGGACGATAGTGCGCATGGGCATCGACTCCATCCTCAGATTGTTTTTCGCCATGATGGGAAATGATGGAGTTAGTAGAAAAGAAAGATGTCCATGTGTGTATATCTAAGTAAGATAGGACTGGAACATATACAGGTCCCGGGGAGGTGGGTAGGCGTGTGAGGATCTGCAGCTCTACATGCCAAGAACAGATGCATTCTGGTAAGTAGCATTTTCCGTTCGAGGCATAGGAGCTGCAGATCTCACACTGAGCATAGACTGTACAGCAGTATCTCCCTAGCGGTGGTCACCTGTATCTGTTGCAGTAGTTTGAAAAAGTGTTTTAAGAACAGCTTGGCCTACAGAAGCTTGTTGCTTGGCTTGCACATCAACACAATAGTGTTTAGTGAAGGTGTGTGTTGTAGACCATGTGGCTGCCTTACAGATGTCCTCTAGGGAATGTTCCCTAAGAATGCCATGGAAGCCCCTAGTTTGCGTGTTGAGTGCGCCCTAGGGGAATTGGTAATGTGCGCTTGGCTTTTTGGTAGCATATTTGGATACATTTAACGATCCACCTTGCAATCCCAGCTTTTGAGATGGGATTACCCTTATGCGGTGGAGAGAAAGCTACAAACAATTGTTTTGTTTTGCGAAATGACTTGGTCCTGTTAATGTAATACATTAGAGCTCTTTTGACGTCTAGGGTGTGGAGAGCTCTTTGTGCTACGGAGTCCGGGTTTTGAAAAAACACTGGTAGCTCCACAGAGTGATTAAGGTGAAAAGGAGAAATGACTTTAGGAAGGAATTTTGGGTTTGTTCCGAGAACTAATTTGTTACGATGTATTTGTAAAAATGGCTCTTGTATGGTTAAAGCCTGGATTTCACTGACCCTCCTGAGAGAGGTGATTACAATAAGGAAAGCTACTTTCCATGTGAGGAACTGAAGTTCACATTTATGCAGAGGTTCAAATGGGGGTCCCATGAGCCTAGTAAGCACAATGTTAAGATTCCACACTGGAGAGGGTGGTAATCTGGGAGGTATGATTCGTTTAAGGCCTTCCATAAAGGCTTTAATTGCTGGGACCCTAAAAAGTGACAAGTGTTGTCTGTTTTGTAAGTAAGCGGCAAGTGCTGCTAGATGTAGACGTATGTATGAGTATGCCAAATTACATCTTTGCAAATGTAGTAAGTAACAAATGATGTTCTGGATGGAGGCATCTAGTGGCTGGATATGATTGTTATTGCAGTAAGTGGCGAATCTTTTTCACTTTGCTGCGTAGCAAGCTCTGGTGGTAGGTCGTCTGGCCTCTTTAATGATGTTCATACAGTCCGGTGGAAGGTTAAGGTAACCGAACTCTAGGACCTCAGGAGGGAGATCGCAAGATTGAGTTGAGTTGGATCGGGGTGCCTTATCTCTCCATGGTTCTGCGTTAGTAGTGATGGGGAGAGGTGCAGTTTTTGGTGTGGGACTAGTGAGAGTTCCAGTAGTGTTGTGAACCACGGTTGGCGTGCCCATGTGGGAGCCACTAGGATCATTTTTAGAGACTGTTGTCGGAGCTTGCGTACTACTAGCGGAATGAGTGGCGGAAAAGCGTACGGAAATCTGCCTGACCAATTCATCCATATCGCATTGCCCTTGGATAGTGGGTGTGGAAACCTGGCGGCGAAGGTTGGGCATTTTGCGTTTTGGTGTGTGGCAAATAGATCTATGTCTGGTTGGCCCCACATCTGGAAAAAAGGTAGAATAACTTGTGGATGTAGTTCCCATTCGTGAATCTGTTGTGTCTGTCGACTTAACAGATCGGCAATCTGATTGTGAACTCCTGGTAGGTGTTGTGCGAGAAGGTATATGTTTTGTGGGATGGCCCACCTCCAAATGTTCTGTGCAAGTTGGGACAGTTGTAGAGAATGTGTCCCTCCCTGTTTTTGTATGTAATACATGGCCGTGATGTTGTCTGTTCGGATCAGGACGACTTTGTTTTGTACATGGAGTTGAAATGATTTCAGAGCTAGGAATATTGCTAGTAGTTCTAGATGATTGATGTGGAGCACTCTTTGCTGAGTGGTCCATTTGCCCTGTGTTGTGTGAGCTAAGAGATGGGCTCCCCACCCTGTGAGTGATGCGTCTGTTGTTAGTACTATTTGTGGAACAGGCTCGAGGAACGGCCGCCCTTTGGACAAGTTTTTTGTGTTCCACCACTGCAGAGAGCGATGTGTGCGGCTGTCCACCAACACCAGATCTGTAAGTTGTCCGTGAGCCTGATTCCATTGATGTGCTAGACATTCTTGTAAGGGACGTATTTGAAGTTTTGCGTGAGGTACGATGAAAATGCAAGATGCCATCATGCCTATGAGTTGCATGAACACTCTGGCTGGGAGAGAGTGTTGATTTTGAAATTTGGTGATGAGATCTTGTATACTGGCTATCCTGGCTGGGCTACGCTAGAGCTGTGGAAGTATTTATTGTGGCCCCCAGATATTGATGTACATGGGAGGGCTGGAGGTGCGACTTGGTATAGTCGATTGTGAACCCCAAGTTGTGTAGTGTTTGTATGGTCTGATGAGTGTGTTGGATACACTGGTTGAATGATCTGGCTTTTATTAGCCAGTCGTCCAGATACGGGAAGACATGGATCTGTTGTCTTCGTAGGTGCGCTGCTACTACTGCAAGGCACTTGGTAAACACTCTTGGAGCAGTGGTGACCCCGAATGGAAGGACTTTGAACTGATAGTGTTGTCCGTCAAGTACGAACCTTAGATACTTCCTGTGAGCAGGATGTATGGGAATGTGGAAGTAGGCGTCCTTGAGATCTAGTGTGGCAAGGAAGTCTTCCTGTTGTAGTAGGGGAAGCACCTGTTGGAGAGTGATCATGTGAAAATGATCCGAGTGTATATACTGATTGAGGGGTCTGAGGTCGAGAATTGGCCGTAGGGTCCCATCGTTTTTGGGGATTAGGAAATACAGGGAGTAAACCCCTGTTCCCTGGTGTAGTAAAGGGACTGGCTCTATGGCGTGCTTTTGAAGCAGTGAGAGAACTTCTTGTTTCAAAAGTGTAAGATGGTCAGTGGACATTGGACGCTGCCTGGGTGGTATGTTTGGGGGGGTAGCTGTAAGTTCCAGGCAGTAGCCATATTGGATAATTTGTCTTACCCACTTGTCTGTTGTGATGGAGTTCCAGACAGGTAGGAACTGTGTTAATCTTCCCCCGACAGGAGTGGGATGGTCGGGGGGAAGTGGAGGGAAGTCACTGTTTAGCAGCAGGGGAGGTACGAGTGTTGGTGTTACTGCGGCCTCTCCCTTTACTGTTGTTCCCTTTGTAACCTCCTCTGAAATATCCTCTATTGGGGGATGTTTGGTGGTGTTTTTAAAGGAAGATGAGATGTGCCCATGTTCTTGGAGGCTCCTCTATAAAAGGAGCGACGAAAGGAGCCACGCGGTTGCGGAGACTGCAACGCTCCCATTGACTTGGCAGTTTCTGTATCTTTTTTCATTTTTTCAAGAGCAGTGTCCACAGCCGGCCCAAAAAGTTGGTTTTGATTGAACGGCTGATTTAGAAGAACAATAGTTACTTACCTGTAATCTGTGGTTCTCCAGTATTGGTATCTTTCATAGATTCACATGCCTGAATCATTCCCCGTCGTCGGAGTGGGAGTCCCACGGTACATAAAAAAGCAATAATTATGCACATAATAACCATAGTAAGTAGTACCTAGAACCAGGAAGTGAAGTAGATAGAAACTACAGGGGAAGAAAAACTTCCACATTTATGACCTATCCAGGTCATTATAAATCGTCCAAACTGCAGCCAATCAGGCGACAGCACCCTCTAGAATGCTCTCCTCAGAGGCTGAGGCTCTCAGATTTTCCGGCACAAGAGTGTACCAAGTGACAAGAAAGTATAACGAGCCTCTGAGGGGAGTTGGGTGGGTTGCATGTGAATCTATGAAAGATACCAATACTGGAGAACCACAGATTACAGGTAAGTAACTATTGTTCTTCTCCAGTATTGGGGTATCTTTCATAGATTCACATGCCTGAATCAGAGTACAAAGCAGTACATCCATAAAATGCCTGTTAAATTGCACTTGTAACATTGTTGTATGTACAAGAAACCTCATGCAATGACATACCTAGAAGTTGCATAGCATGCAAATAGGAACATATATACATGTGAATAAATCAATATATATATATATATATATATATTCACTGAAAAAACCATAGGTTTTAGGGACAGTTATAGTTAGTTGGACATTGCACTCGTACAAAACCCGTGAAATTCCCCGTTATAGTTAGTCCAGCTAACTATAACTCACGCCCGCAATGCACTGCTGATGACGTCACATATTACATCACTCATGACATGGTCAGTGACATCACTGATGACATCACTGATGACATCTCAAATGACATCACTGATGACATCACTGATGACATCATCCAGTGACTGTGTGTTTCTGTAAAGTTTAAATATTTTTAATATATATAGGAAAAGACGTATTGAAGAATGAGTGGGTGTGTAAGTGTCTGTATGGATGATTTAGTAGGTGCGTGACTGACTGTATAAGTGAGTGATTTAACGTATCTTACTGAATGCATGGGTTAGTGACTAAACTGGGTGAATGTCTGTATCCGTCTGTCTGTTGCTTTGTAAGTGGCTGCATGTGTTTGAGAATAGCTACATGAGTGTCTATATGAGTTATTGAATGCTTGTGTGAGTATCTGTATGGGTGCCTGAGTGTTTGTGTGGGAGGGGTGTGTGCGACTCTGTGCATAGATGTGTGAGTGGGTGATTCACTGGGTGGATGGTTTCAAGAGTGCATCTGTGATAGACTGTATGGGCGGGTAAGTGTGTGTAAGAGTGTGTTAGTGAGTGAATGTATGTCCCAGTGGTACATGTGTGAGTAACTACATATGTGAAAGGCAGTATATATGTGTGTTGGAGTATATAAATAGCTATAAGCAAGAGTGACTGATTGTGATAGTGGCTGTATGGATGAGTGTGTGCTTGTATCAGTGATTGTATAAGAGCGTAAGAATGTGCTAGTATTTGTATGAGTAAGTGAGCTGGTGTGTGTATAACTGTATAGGTGAGTAAATGGTAGTGTGTTTAATTATTTGCATGACTGACTAGGTGTGTGAGTACCTCTATGGATGAGTGGCGGTGTTTGAGTGTCTATATAGGAGTATGAGTGCATATGATAGTCCTGTACTGAGTGACCGTAAATATGAGTGACTGTTCGGGTGAGTGAGTGGATGTGTGTGTGTAGACCTAAGAATCAGTGAGTGGGTATGTAGTTATTGGTGTTGGAGTGTCTATGGTTTTGCGACTGGCAGTCTGTACTTTAGAGTGGGTGTATCAAAGGTTATATTAGGGTGTGAGAAGATGCATGAAATTATCACATGGATGATGTCATCAGTGATGTCATTTGAGATGTCATCAGTGATGTCATCAGTGATGTCACTGACCATGTCATGAGTGATGTAATATGTGACGTCATCAGCAGTGCATTGCGGGGCGTGAGTTCTAGTTAGCTGGACTAACTATAACGGGGAATTTCACGGGTTTTGTACGAGTGCAATGTCCAACTAACTATAACTGTCCCTAAAACCTATGGTTTTTTCAGTGAATTTCAAAGGTTTTTTAAATGCTAATTTGTAACTATAACGTCCCTGAAACCTATGGTTTTTTCAGTGAATTTCAAAGGTTTTTTAAATGCTAATTTGTAACTATAACATGTCTGAAACCTACGGTTTTTTCAGTGAATTTCAAAGGTTTTGTAAATGACAATTTTTAAATGTATTAATTGTTATATAAATTTTTAAAATACTGATTTACTACATTTTTAGAAACAATTTTTTTTACATATTTTATTATTTAAATTACATTGTAATTACATTATACATTACATTACAAAAAATACTTTCTCAGAATGAATTACTTTAGTTTAAATACTTTGCACATAGGCAATAGACTTTTAAGTACAGTAGTTACAGTTGTTGCAATGTGCAACACATTTTCAAACACAATGCAACATTCAGCTCAATGTGAATTTCTAGTTAAATGCAATTAGTTACTTTATGGATTACTTTTCTAACCACCTGACTGGATCCTAGATTCAGTCCTGGCACATCTCCTGTAAACAGTTGAGTAAAAGCATTTTGGTTACAGTCGTGATTTTTAAAGAATATTATTGTACTTTAAAAGTTGACACTTAGAAACTTTTTCTCATAGAATCACCAATGTTATCCTATGGAAGGAAATTCACTTAGCAGGTAAAAACTGTTATCGTTACTTTTTCTTACTCAGTTTTGGATCCTGGATCCAGCACTGGTGCATCTCCTGTAAACAGTTGAATGAATGCGTTTAAGTCATACAGGCGATTTTTAAGGAATATTTGTAGTTTGTGAAAATCGACACTTTGAAAGTTTTCTGCTGAAAACCAGACAATGGATTCCTATGTTAGAAAATATAAGTTACTGGTAAGTACGGTTAAAATTACTTTTCAGGGTCAGTGCTGGGCTAAAAGATGCAGCACTGGGTTCTCTCCTGATAACAGGTGAGTAAATTGGAATTCGTACTTTGGTTGATTTTAGAGGAATATTATAAAGTTCCAAAACTCCACACTTAGAAGAATTTCCAAGTGAAACCAGTCAATGTTAGCCTATGAAGGAAATTCAAGTTACCGGTAAGTACGGTTAAAATTAATTTTGAGGATCAGTACTTGGCTGAAAGATGCAGCACTGAGGTCTCTCCTGATAACAGGTGAGTAAATCAGAATTCGGATTTCGGCTGAATTTAGAGGAATATTTTAAAGTTCCAAAAATCAACACTTAGAAACTTTTTCAGCAAAAAGCAGGCAATGATATCCTATGCAAGGAAATTCAAGTTACTGGTAAGTACGGCTAAAATTACTTTTGAGGATTAGTACTGGGCTGAAAGATGCAGCACTGAGGTCTCTCCTGATAACAGGTGAGTAAATCGGAATTCGTATTTCGGCTGATTTTAGAGGAATATTTTAAAGTTCCAAAACTCCACACTTAGAAGAATTTCCAAGTGAAACCAGTCAATGTTAGCCTATGAAGGAAATTCAAGTTACCGGTAAGTACGGTTATAATTACTTTTCAGGACCAGTACTGGGCTGAAAGATGCAGCACTGAGGTCTCTCCTGATAACAGGTGAGTAAATCGGAATTCGTATTTCGGCTCATTTTAGAGGAATATTTTAAAGTTCCAAAACTCCACACTTAGAAGAATTTCCAAGTGAAACCAGTCAATGTTAGCCTATGAAGGAAATTCAAGTTACCGGTAAGTACGGTTATAATTACTTTTCAGGACCAGTACTGGGCTGAAAGATGCAGCACTGAGGTCTCTCCTGATAACAGGTGAGTAAATCGGAATTCGTATTTCGGCTCATTTTAGAGGAATATTTTAAAGTTCCAAAACTCCACACTTAGAAGAATTTCCAAGTGAAACCAGTCAATGTTAGCCTATGAAGGAAATTCAAGTTACCGGTAAGTACGGTTAAAATTACTTTTCAGGACCAGTACTGGGCTGAAAGATGCAGCACTGAGGTCTCTCCTGATAACAGGTGAGTAAATCGGAATTCGTATTTCGGCTGATTTTAGAGGAATATTTGCACAATGGTGAAGGGAGGGGCGGGGCCTCAGGTGACATCTGTGCAAACGCGCCCCGTTGCGCGTTTTAAGTTGGGGGATTAAGTCCCCTTGAATCCTGAGGGTCCCTAGGGGCCAACTAGCCCACCAGGAACCTCCAATATGCGCCAGGGGCTGCGTTGCAGAGACGTGTAGAGAGTCCACACCCCTTTTTACACCTCTCTGCAACGCAGCTCTGTGGCGCTTTCTGGATGTACCTGTTGGGCTAGTTGGCCCCCAGGGACCCTCAGGATTGAAGGGGATTTAATTCCCCATCTTAAAACGCGCCACGGGGCCTGTTTGCACACATGTCACCTGAAGCCCCGCCCCTCCCTTCACCACTGTGCAAACGCGCCCCGTGGCGCGTTTTAAGTTGGGGGATTAAGTCCCCTTGAATCCTGAGGGTCCCCGGAGTCCAACTAGCCCACCATACACCTCCAAAAGCGCCACAGAGCTGCGTTGCAGAGAGGTGTAAAAGGGCGTGGCCTCTGTACACCTCTCTGCAAGGCAGCCCCTGGCGCATACTGGAGGTACCTGGTGGGCTAGTTGGCCCCCAGGGACCCCCAGTATTCAAGGGGAATTCGTTCCCCTCTGCAAACGCGCCAGGGGCGCGTTTGCAGAGTGGTGAAGGAAGGGGCGGGGCCTGCGGGCCCGATCGTTTTTAAAAAAAAAAATGTTTTCTCCCCTGAAGGGGGCTGTGTGGCCCCCTTCCTTTTTCGGGCCCTGGGGACCCCATCCCCCAGGGCCTTACCCCTTTTTAAAATTACCTTTAAAAAAAAACGGGAAGGGGGCCGCGTGGCCCCCTTCCCTTGGCCTGTATTGGCCCCGGGGACCCCATCCCCGGGGCATGGCCTCTATATTTTTTTTTTGAGGGGGCAGCGTGGCCCCCTCCTCTGGCCATTTTAAGGCCCCGGGGACCCCATCCCCGGGGCCGGCCTTTCCTTTTTTAAAAAAATTTTTTGCTCTTTTTTGGGGAGGGGGCCGCGTGGCCCCCTCCCGGGCCACTACTTGCCCCGGGACCCCATCCCCCGGGGCTGGCCCTCTCCGTTGGGGACTGTGGGGGGTCCCCAATCCCCCACAGTCCTGCCGGCTCCCCACGTCCCTTGGGAGCCGGCATTGCTGTTCCACATGGGGAGCAGCTGACATGCTGCTCCCCATGTGGAAAAGCAATCGCTTTGGATATTGGAAGAGAGAGCAGGTTTCCTGCTCTCTCTTCCAATATCCAAAGCAGTTTGCTATGGCAGGACGGGAGCCGCGAGGCTCCCGTCCTGCCATAGCAAACTACAGTGTCCCGGGGTAGGCACCCCGGGACACTGCAGGAGCCGGCCCTGGGGGTGGTGGTCCCCAGGGCCATCAAGGGCTCCAGGAGGGGGCCGCGCGGCCCCCTCCCTACATCAGCACAGCCCCGGGGAGGTGGTGGTCCCCGGGGCTTCGGGGTCCAAAACGGACCCCCATTTTAATTTGTTAGTGCCCCGGGAGGTGGCGGTCCCGGGCGTGTGGGGGGCTGGAGCCCCCCACACAGGTTGTTTAATTTTTTTAAAAAAGCCCCGGGAGGTGGTGGTCCCGGGGCTGCGGGAGGGCTCAGAGCCCTCCCGCACCATTTTTAAAGAAAGCCCCGGGGGTGGCGGTCCCCGGGGCTTAGGGGCCCTTTGAGGCCCCCATACATAAAATAAACCCCCCAGCATGCCCCCGGGACTTGGGCCACCCGGGGGCAAAATACTGTCGAGCGCGGGAGACCGCGCTCGATTCTTTTTTTTTCGGCAGGATTCGCGCACCCTGAGCGCATCCTGCCGATTTTTTTTTTAAATGCTTTTTTGCCCAGGGGGTCCTTGTGGGACCCCCTGAGCAGGCCTAGGGGTTAGGGTGTTTCTACCCTGCCCCCTTTGTGCGTTTTGCACACTTGTTTCTTTTTTTTCTCGGCGGGATACGCGCACCCTAAGCGCATCCCGCCGATTTTTAAAAAAATAATCTTTTTCTGCCCAGGGGTCCTTGTGGGACCCCTGAGCAGACCTAGGGGTCAGGGTGTTTCTACCCTGCCCCCTTTTGCGCTTTGCGCACTTGTTTCTGTCCCTCGGTTCTACCGAGGGACAAAATGGCTGCCAACACTTCCTGAATCGGAATGTTGACAGCCAGCTGACAGCCAATTAGCATGCAGCTCGTGATCGGGACGGTGCGCGCAGGGTGCGCTGAGGGTGCACGCGTATCCGACGCGCCCATAGATATATATGTACTTTTACTTTTGATTTTCTCAGGAACTACTGAACGGATTTACACCATTTAAGCAAAAGGCACCAGTCTGAACCAAGGACTACCTCTTTGCCAAATTTGGTGTAATTCCGTTCAGCAGTTCGGGCTGTAGCTGCGACTAAAGGTTCCTATGGAAAAATGAATGGGGAAAACGCGTTTTGGGACCCCCTTTTTTCTCGGCCCCCGCTTCACGTATCACCCCGAGACTTTCAGGGTAGGAGCGGAGCGCCCCAACAAGTTGGAAACTTTCACGAAGATTCGTCAACCGGCGCCAACGTTATTTCAAATAGAATGTCGCGGATTTCCTATGGATAATAGGTTGTAACTATAACTATCTACTGGCGACCGCCAGTAGATAATATATATATATAGCAATGTTAAACATATATAACATCAGTCTAAGAAAACAGTAAAAAAGGAGGAGGGAAGAACAGAGGCTCACCTTATCTAAAAAGATTACGGAGAACCGCTTGTCCCACCGATGTGTCTGCATTACTGGCAGCTTCCAAACAGTAGTGCTTGGTAAAGGTGTGCGTGCTGGACCATGTTGCAGCTCTACAGATTTGATGGAGAGGCACACCAGCAAACAAGGCAGTAGACGAAGACATTGCTCTAGTAGAGTGTGCTCTTGGCCTTGCTTGTAATGGTCTTCCTGCTTGTTGATGGCAGAGACAAATTGCAGCAGAAATCCAACGAGCTATGGTCTGTTTGGATATTGGTTGACCATGGCGTATTTTCCCATAGGCCACAAATAACTGGTCAGATTTACGGATGGAAGCAGTCCTTTGTAAATAGAATTTGAGACATCTTCTGATGTCAAGCGTATGTAAAGTCCTTTCTACAGTTGATTGAGGATTAGGGAAGAAAGTCTTTAAAATTATTGTTTCTTTGAGATGGAAGTCTGAAGGTACTTTAGGCATAAAACTGGGATTAGTACGTAGCACTACCGAGTTTGAAGTGAATTGAAGAAAAGGCGGATTAATAGTGAAGGCTTGAATGTCACTGACTCTCCTAGCCGATGTTAATGCTAACAGTAAAGACACCTTCCAGGAGAGAAACTTCAAATCCACTTTATGAATAGGTTCAAAGGGGTGTCGCATAAGTTGTGCAAGCACCACGTTCAGATGCCAGGATGGAGATGGGCGGCGGATAGGAGGAAACATCCTAAACAATCCCTTGAAGAATTGCTGAATGATCCTAGCTGAATAAAGAGAGTTGGAACCATCTTGCCGATATCTTGAAATAGCCGCTAGAAATACCTTCAGAGTCGAATGGGACAGGCCTGATCTTGCCAAGTGTAAAAAGAATGGTAGGATCTGCTCCGGTTTTGCATGGATCGGATGAATGGAGGCAGTTTGACACCACAAGCAAAACCTCCTCCATTTAAGCCTGTACGTCTTAAAAGTGGACGGTGCTCGAGCATTGGTTAAGACTTCTTTGCAGTCCGCAGGAATATCTAGATGAGCGAATTCAAAGTGCTCAGGCGCCAGGCCGCTAATCTCAGAGATGCAGGGTCCGGATGACAGATCTGACCGTTCTGGATGGACAGAAGGTTCGGTATTGGTTGAAACTGAATGGGATCGCATTCCGACAGAAGGAGGAGTTCGGTAAACCAGAACTGGCGAGGCCACCTGGGAGCAATGAGGATTAGGCGACAGGGTTCCCTCTTCATCTTCCGGAGCACCCTGGGAACCAACGGTATCGGAGGAAAAGCGTAGGCATAGATCTGTGACCAGTTCATCGAAAAGGCATTCCCGCGTGACCCCTTGTGGGGAAGCCAACTTGCAAAGAATGGGCATTTGCGGTTCCGACTGGTCGCAAACAGGTCTAGATCGTGACGATTCCACAACTGAAATACTCGATCCAGCGTTGGTTGATGTATCTCCCACTCGTGATTGGATACTGTTGATCTGCTGAGGGAATCTGCCAAGACATTGGAAACTCCGGGAACATGCATCGCTGATAAGCTGATCCTGTGTCGTACGCCCAGTCCCAAATTTGTTGTGCTTGTTGTGAGAGTCGGGCAGACCTTGTTCCCCCTTGTTTGTTCAAGTAGTGCATACTTGTTGTGTTGTCTGTCCGAATTAATACTGATGCCCCTAGAATGATGGTGCGAAAGGATTTTAGAGCGAGGAAGATGGCCAGCAATTCTAGAAGGTTGATATGCCACATTCGTTGCTGGATGTTCCACTTGCCGCTGACCGTGAGCCCTTGAAGGTGTGCTCCCCACCCTTCGAGGGATGCATCCGTAGTGATGGTGAAACTTGGAGCTTCTACTAGGAAAGCGCACCCTTTCTTTACGTTCTTTCTGTGAGTCCACCAAAGTAAGGCTTCTCTCATCCGGGAGGTGATGCGAATGAGGTCGTTGAAGGAACCTGAAACCTGCAACCATTGATGGCTGAGCTCCTCTTGTAGTGGTCTCATCTTGAGACGACAGTTGGGAAGTAAAGGAATGCATGAAGAAATCATCCCCAGAAATGATTTTAACTGTCGGACTGAAGCGTACCTTTTGAGCACAATAGGTGTGCAAGGCTGCAAATCTTTTGTTGTCTTTCTTTTGAGATGAATGCTTGTGTCAGTTGAGTGTCTAACGTGGCTCCCAAGAACGTTTGTCTTTGCGACGGAACGAGATGAGACTTGACGAGATTGATGGAAAGACCCAGAGATTGGAAGAGGGACAAACATCTGCGAATGTGGGCGTCTGCGACCATAAAAGAACTCGCCTTGATAAGGCAGTCGTCTAAATACGGAAAGATTTGGATCCCTTCCAGACGTAGGTGTGCGCTCACCGGTGCTAGAACCTTGGTAAATACACGGGGTGCGGAACGTAGTCCGAAAGGAAGGACCTTGTACTGGAAGTCCCTGCCAGCCACTCTGAACCGCAAATATTTCCTGTGTCTGGGAAGAATCGGTACATGGAAATATGCGTCCTGAAGGTCGAGAGTAGCCATGTGATCTCCCGCAGACAGGAGATGAAGTATTTCTTGAAGCGTTAACATCCGGAAGGACAACTTTTTTAAATATTTGTTGAGGAACGGAGATCCAGAATGGGGCGCCATTCTCCCGATTTCTTCTTTATCAGGAAGAACCTTGAATAAAACCCTGTTCCTCTTTGCAATTGAGGAACTCTCTCGATCGCTCCTTTTTAGCATCAAATTTATTTGGGAAAAAAGCTCTTTGAGATGAGCTGGCGGTGGGCCTTTTGGAGGAGAGCTTGGAGGGATCTTTATGAACTCTAGAACATGGCCTCTGGCCACAATGTCCAGGACCCACTTGTCTGATGTTATATCGGACCAGTTCGAGTAGTACTGGGAGATTCTCCCTCCAACTTTTAAAAGGGTAGGCGGTAGAATAGGTGGCAGGTGGCGGTTGTCACTGTTTCTTAAAAGTGTCGCGTCCGCGATAGGAAGGCCTTCTCTTATTCTGTGAATAGGAGGTATTTCTTTGTCCATAAGATTGTTGACGTTGAGGTTGGTAACGTTGATTGTTTTGGAAGGACTGATATGACCTTTGCTGGTTATATCCTCCTCGACTAGAAAAGGAGCCACGGCCCCTAGCTCCACGAAAGGGCGGCTTCCGAAATTGGAGGGTACCCAAAGATCTTGCAGTTTCGGTATCTTTTTTAATGGCTTGAAGGGCCTCGTCCACATGCTGGCCAAAGAGAGACTCACCATCAAACGGCATGTCAACTATCTTTGACTGAACCTCCTGACGGAAAGATGTTGATTTGAGCCAGCCTTGTCGTCGTAGTACTGCGGCCCCTGCTAATTGTCTAAAACCTGTGGATGCGACATCCACGGCCGAATCTATGATCTCCGCAGAGATACGTTCTCCTTCTTGCAATATCTTTAAAGCTTCCGATTTAGATGGTTCTGGCAACATGTCGATGTAAGGAGAGATGTCCGACCACATCTGTCTGTCGTATCGGCCTAGAATGGCCAGTGAATTAGCAGCACGGACTGTTGTTGCTGCCATGGTGGACACCTTTTTTCCAATGGTGTCTAACCGTCTGCCATCCCTATCTGGAGGAGCTGTGATCGGAGAAGATGGGTTCCTAGCTCGCCTTTGTGCCGCCTGGGCAATAACAGAATCAGCTTTCGGTTGACCTATGAGGCATGCCGGGGTGTTATCTGGCGCCTTGTATTTTTTGTCGAGGCGAGGTAGGACCGCAGGAATTGATGCAGGAGCCTTCATGACCTTCAATCCCTCTTGCCAGATGAAGTCAATTATTGGGATGGTCCGTACCTGTCTTCTCGTCTGATCTTTAAAATCGTATAAGAAGCACTCATCCTTTTTGGTTTCCATAGGTAGGAGAAACCTTTGAGTTGCCCTTTCCATCAAAAGATGAAAGCCTCCGATGTCAACCGGAGGAGAATCGATGGGAGCTGGAGTTAAGGGAGATGGAGTTTGTAACTGGTAATCATCCCACTCCGTAAGAAGCGATCTGTCGTCCAACTCTCCTTCCTCTCTATCGTTGTCAGAGATGTGAGCATCATCGGAATGATGAGACGGTACCGGAGACGGTGGTCTGGGTGACCTCAACGCAGAAAAAGAAGTTTGAGGTACAGGTGTCGGTGGAATAGATGAAGCCGATTCAGATGGAGGAAAACGGCGATAATAATCATCCAGCATGAATTGAAGATTATTTAATAGAGCCAAAGGCATTTGTGCCGATGGAATCGGATCTTGAGCTGGAGCAACAGCCTCTGGGGAAGGTTCATCATCTTGATCATCCTCTTGATACTTTATGAACAATTCTGATGGGCTCCTGGCAGTGCGAAATCTGTCATCCTCTTCAGATTCATCCTCATCCTCTCCATAATCTAATAATTGTTGAGGTAATTCTAGAGGTATTTTATAGGGGAAATATGTAGTGGAGAAAGGATCTCCAACGAAGAGCCCCGTCTCTGCAACAAAGATGATGTTGACGTTAGTGGTGGTAATTGCACCTGTGTCGTAGACGGTGTAGATGGCGCCGTTGCCGCAGCAGCTGACCAGACCTGTAATTCTGTACAGGCAGATAATTGAAGCGTCGACGAGGGAGTCGTCGACGGAGTCGTCGTTGACGGAGCCGGTGTGCATGAAACCACCGGCAACGAGGCAGTCTTCGTCGTCGAGGCAGTCTTCGTCGTCGAGGCAGTCTTCGTCGTCGAGGCAGTCTTCGTCGACGAGGCAGTCTTCGTCGACGAGGCAGTCTTCGTCGACGAGGCAGTCTTCGTCGACGAGGCAGTCTTCGTCGACGCGGTCGTCGACGAGGTGGTCGTCGACGGGAGTTTTCTAATCTTCGTCGACGGGGCGTCGACGGTAGATCTAATTTCCGTCGTCGACGAAATTGGCCTTACGGAGACAGAGACCAGCGTCGACGGTGATGACGCCGACGACATGATCATCTGAGGTCTCGGCGACGAGACGGTGGCAGTTGACGTCGTCGTAGCGCCGACGGTAAATATCGTCGACGAAGTCGTCGTCGATGTCGTCGACGACGGTGCCTTATTCTGAGGTAAACTCTTCTCAGACATTCTTTTTGAAGCCAGAGACTTCGGAGTTTGTCTCGGGGGGTATTATGAAGAGGTTTACTCTTTGAAGGTGGAGGAGCCTTTTTTGAGGAGGAAGGCACTTCAGCACCCTTAGAGGACTGCTGTTTTCTCGACACCTTAGCCCCAGAAGACGATAAAAGTTCCTCAGCAACCCTCTTCCTAGAGGACACTGTAGAGCCTGAGGCAATACTCCCCACCTCAGATAAAGGGTTATCCTGATCCTTAATCTTCTGCAGCCACAGAAGTAGACGTCCCTCTCTGTCTCTGAGAGTTTTTTGAGGGAAGGTCCGACAGATCTTACAGTCTCTCACCTGGTGATCAGGATACAGGCAATAAATGCATTTCTTGTGGGGATCTTCTGAGAACAGTCGCAGCTTCCCACAAGATTCACAAGGTCGAAAGAGAGATCTCTTAGAAGACATTCTGTAATGAATTAAATTGTGAAGAATAGGAAAATACTGAGCAGAGCTCAGGGAGACTCCCTTCACACGACGTGCGGTAGAAAATCTGAGAGCCTCAGCCTCTGAGGAGAGCATTCTAGAGGGTGCTGTCGCCTGATTGGCTGCAGTTTGGACTATTTATAATGACCTGGATAGGTCATAAATGTGGAAGTTTTTCTTCCCCTGTAGTTTCTATCTACTTCACTTCCTGGTTCTAGGTACTACTTACTATGGTTATTATGTGCATAATTATTGCTTTTTATGAACCGTGGGACTCCCACTCCGACGACGGGGAATGATTCAGGCATGTGAATCTATGAAAGATACCCCAATACTGGAGAATAGTTGTTTGGACTTCCTGCTTGAAGCCTGAAATGCGCAGCCATGCAGGTCTTCTGAGCAGTATACTAGTATTGACAGACCTAGCGGCAGTGTCAGCTGCATCAAGGGCACACTTAATTGATGCGTTGGTGATTAGTTTGCCCTCTTGGATTAGGTCATCTGCTTGAGTTGTATACTGGTCAGGCAAATGCTGTAACAGGGTTTCCAGCTGGTCATAGTGGGTCCTATCATATCTAGCCAGCAGTGCTTAAGTGTTGGCTATGCGCCAGTGATTGGCCGCCTGCGCAGCTACCCTCTTGCCAGATGCGTCTAATAATTTAGATTCTTTATCAGGGGGCGGTGCGTACCCTGAGGTTTGGGAATTAGCTCGCTTTCTAGCATTGGAGACTACTAATGAATCTAGAGGCAGCTGACCTTTGATGTACGCAGGATCGTCAGGGGCAGGCCTATATTTATCGATCCTGGGATTAAGAATCCTGGCGCGTACAGGATCTTTAAATATGTCGGGAGCATGCTTAATGACCCCTTTAATCATTGGCAATATTTGTATAGTTTTCTGGGACTGTTCAAATGTGTCTAAAAGAAAATCCTCCTCTGGTGCGTTTGAGTGCATGTGTACCCCATGAAATACAGCAGCCCTATTGATGAGTTGTCCAAACCCAATATTATCATCCGGAGGAGATGGTTTTGTTGGGTATGGTGGAGGGTTTGGGAGGTCTGGAGGATCTATTTGATCATTGTAATCCCAATCGTCTTGTGGGTCATCTGGATCGGTGAATGGGTCATCGGGGTCACCACCGTCCCTTAGGTCATCCTGATAATCGTGTGGAGGTGGTGTATGTGGTGGAGAAGTTACAGGCTGAGGCGGTGTAACAGGTTTGGGGAGAGGAGGGGTGTTAAATGGAAGGACAGGAGAAGAAGGAGGCATAGGTGACGTAGCACAGTCCTTCTTTTCCACAGGCACTGGCTTGTGGCGTGGTACAGCCGTGAGATGTCCTGTTTTAGGGTTGATGTGGATCTTTTTCTGCTTAGGATCAACAGGATCCGGATGAAAAAGCTCCTCCTCTTGGATAACTGGTTTCGGTGCCGATTTTTTCGGTTCCGAACGGGGCTGTGGCTGAGTTTTATGCTCTTTGGCCTTAGGAGGCGTGGAAGAATCCTTAGGCTTGGTTGTCGGTTCCGAAGGCTTTGGTTTAGGGGCCGTGGCGTGATTTTTAGGTTTTGACGCCAACTTATCCCCATGCTTCGATGTGTTCGAGGCCGGTTTGTCTTTAGAGGTGGAAGGAATCAGAGCCGTTTTCGGAGCCGAGTGTTCTTTTGGCTTCGGTGCCGAAGGTGCCGGTGAGACTAGCACATGCGGTTTGCTCGGTGCCGAGCTATCGGAAGGCTTGTATTTTTTCTTCGGAGCCGGGCTGGAAGGCGGGGCTTCTGAAGTGTGTTTTCGGTCGCGACTGGGGCCAACGGGCGAAGTCTTGACCGGTGCCTTGTGCTTTGGTGTGGGGGTTGGGGTAGGGGCAGTAGTACTCACTCGTTGCCCAGGAGTGATGGGGTCGTCTGAGTCTTCTGCCTCTGACACGATTTGGAGATCCTCAGAATCTTCTTCAGGGACATCTGGGCCTTCGTCGAAGATGTCCACCGGTTCCGGAGCTGATCTCTGCGCCATGACGTGCCGTCGAGCTCGACGATCTCGAATAGTTTTCTTTGATCGAAAGGAGGTGCAGGCTGGGCAGCTGGACTCGTTGTGATCCGGCGAAAGGCACAGGTTACAGACCTTGTGATGGTCACTGTGTGGGAATTTTGCTCCACACTGGGGGCATTTTCTGAAAGGCGTCCTTTCCATGAGCCGTAGGCCTTACGGCGTCGATGGGCCCAGCGGCCCGCGTCGATGACTGAAATGAAATCGTTGAAAGGCGCGTCGAGATTTCGATGTCGATTGGAAAAGTTTGTGGAAGTTTTGCGCGTTGAAAAGTTTGAAAACTAAAGTTTCGAACCGGTGCGCAAAAATTGCATCCGAACCCAATGGCGGAAAAAAACAATCTGAGGATGGAGTCGATGCCCATGCGCACTATCGTCCAAGGGAGGAGTCACCTATCTCCTAACTACAAAGACTTCTTCCAAGACAACAACAAAGTGCAAGCATCCGAGCCCAACACCAGATGGCGATCTAATGCTCAGTGTGAGATCTGCAGCTCATATGCCTCGAACATTATGTTTACAAACAGTGATGTAATCCTAGATGTTCCCCTCCAGTGGCGCCCTAAGGGCAGCATCTGTCCGGATTGCACATAGATGTTGAACTGTTATACTTCAGGGCTATTTAACAACATATGGGAACTATTTAACTTTCCACCAAAGGTATTCCACAACTGTATTAGAACAGTATATAAGAATCCTGGACCATTTTGGGTGAAGGTGCGCTTCCTTAAATAGTCTAGGACTAGACCGTTACCCTCTTGCATGCCAAGGACATGCTGAAGCCGTCCAGCACAGCAGCACTCGGGTGCTTTTAACAGCTCCAGGACATCCATTGTATTAGGGGCAGGAAATCCCTCTGGTTCTCGCAACACACCAGAGGGATTTCCTTTTTAGGTCTCGCCTAGCGTTGCAGCGCATGCGCTGTCGCTCTGCGAGACCTCTTGTAATCGAGGAGATTTTGGAAGTGGAGTGGAAGCTCCGCCCATGCTTTTTATTGGCGCGCGTCATCCTTGATGGTAAACGCTGGCCTCTGATTGAAAGTGAGGCTTTTTGGTGACCGCCCTGTCTCCTTTAGGCCCCCCCATTCGGACTCGATCGTGTACTGGGTGCGTTACACGGTCACCTTTATAACTTCGTCCGCACTATGTTTTTTCCACTCAGTCCCGTGTTGTGTCCTGACCAGGCAGCCTGCTAGCTCTCCGCACACCGCTGCGCCCGCCTTGGCTCAAGCGCCACCATTCCCCGGAGAGAGGCGGTCTTGTCAGCAGACTCTAGCTGCCTCCGCTCGCTGAAAAGCCAACCCACCGCCATTAACAGAAGGGGAAGAAGGTATCGGTAGCAGCGGCTCCACACCTCACCGCCACGCACTTGGTGCACTCCAGGCGCTTCTAGTTTCATTCACTTGAACACTGTTATTTTCACCCAGATATCGCTGACCTTGCATCTTTTTTTGGTCGGGGGGGGCACCACTGATCGAACAGACACGACTCTTTACGGTTTGATATGCATTTATTTTTATACCCCTCTATAAATCCTTTATTTCCCCATAAAAGCTAAAAGGGGACGGCTTTTGGTGAAGTGGTGGCAAAGGCGGTGACGTAAAATGTAAAGTCTTCATAAGCAGCTGAAATTACAGGCGAGGCCTAGATTCTTCAGTGCCCAGTTTGTTGGCGTTGTATTGCTCGTCGTGCCTGGGTTCCGAAGCGCTGTAGTCGTCAGCCCCCCTCCCTTTTCAAAGCCTACAAGTGCCGACTGCTCTGCCCCTATTTAGAAGGTGCTCCGAGAATAGCTCAGATTTGATGTGTGGCTTCCCTGTCGTGCCTTTGCTTTCATTGTCATTTATGTATTGCCGGTCATGCTTTTGGTTTGATTGGACCGCTTCTTCTTTCTTACATAGGGTTATTATAGTGCCCCCAAGTGCATACGGTATATTGGTGACGGATTGCATGCCGTGCACTCATATTGACTGCTATGTATCCAGTTCAGTATCGCGATACCTTTCGCAATGAGACCAGTTAAGTTGTGCTTTGGTATCACCACTCTTTGACACTTTGTTGTGCAGCGGTTCGTTGATGCTGTGGTGCCCCCTGTGACATGCTTCAATGTGCCTGGCACCCACCGCTCAACAGATTAAACGGTACTGTGTGCCCGTTCAATGACGTTGCGATTATCACTGGAGGGTTCAATGGCAGTGTACCGTCCACTGTTACATATAGATCAGCGGCGTTCATCACCCACAAGTTTGTTTGTTGCCCCGTGTTGTTTATTCACAGTACTTTTGGCTTGGCAACTGAGTTTTAACAGTTTTGTACCAATTTCAGTGCTCTGTATGGCATCACTTGTGCACCTATTTGGATGGTGCTTTCAGTATTTGTCCCCCGTTGTACATCTGCTTTAGTAGGGGTAAAAGTATTGCCATTAGCCTGTTTTTATTCTTTCATTGACTGTCTTGCCCACAGTGCCCTCTGAACTGTTGCATTTTCAAACATGCTAGGCACCAGTTTGATGGCTGTGTATCAACAGCCATGTTCTTATTCCACTGGCCCTCTGTTGCCCATTGTGCAAATTTTCAATGTCACTGTGAGAATTGCTTGCCAAACATGCAGTTTGATGGCACAGCGTGCATGCTGTGTATCTGGTTCAATGGCACTTAGCGTCCGCCGTACTCCAGATGTGAATGAGTTCTAGGCTTCTCAATACACCCCCATTCCATGATGCCTTCTATCCTGCAGTGTATCTGGCTCAACGGCATGAATACTACACATAGGGTGCCGCAATCAGTGCCTCACATTCCCTTTATAATCAAACGCGTAAGAGGTAAATAGTTTAAACCACTTGCTGTTGCTCTGGGGAGCATTCCAACCCAGCGTCCCCACCCCCACTCTTGACAAACACCCGCCTTATGCAAATAAGAACTCAACCTGCTCCTTAGAACAATCCTTGCTGAACTGCTAGCGAGGCCCCCTCCAGGAGGAAATGCAAGCAACCCTAGACACGTTTAGCCTTGTATGGCCTAATCAATGAGGTATACCTTGCATCCTATTGGCACAGTGAGCATTGGACCCACAGCTGGGCATACCCTTGTCCACTTGAGGCTTACATCCCTCACACTGCTCTTCTCCTCCTCACTCTCCGTCCTTGTGCCTCACACTGCTCTTCTCCTCCTCACTCTCCTTCCTTCTGCCTCACACTGCTCTTCTCCTTCTCACTCTCCTACCATCTCCCTCACACTGCTCTTCTACACCTCTCTACTTCCTTATGCCTAATGCTGTTCTCTTCACTCTCCTTCCTTCTGCCTCACACTACTCTTCTCCTCCTCACTCTCCTTTCATGTCCCTCATGCTACTCTTCTCCTCCTCTCTCCTTCCTTATGCATCATACTGCTCTCCTCACTCTCCTTTCTTCTGCCTCATGCTACTCTCCTCCTCACTTTCCTTCATTGTCCCTCATGCTGTTCTTTTCCTCCTAACTCTCCTTCCCAAATCTTAAACACTGCTCTACTCTTCCTAACTCTATGCTTCATACTGCTACACAGCTAACAATTACAATCCCAACCACATAATTCCACAACACATCACATACATACACTCAATAACACATGGCTAAAATACAATACCATTAGCAAAGCCAAACGCTCTAACTTAAACAAATGCGAGACCTATTGCATTTCCAATGCTTGTTCTATTTTCAGCTCGGGTTTCTGGGGATGGGCTTCCCCAAAAGCCTGACACTGTTTTTTTCTCATAACATGCGGACGTCATTACAGATAAAGTGAAAGTAAAATGAGCCGATTGGCTCATTTACATCAGTGCTCGAGGGCATATCTCTGCCCGGGAAGCCTCGATTTGGATGGGGAAGGTATAATTGGAAAGGTGATAATGTAATCTTTTCACTGGTAGTTTTAACTAGTGGATCCCTGCTTGGTGATCGTAGCAGGAGGGAAATCCCCAAGCAAGGATCCACCCACTATGCACCAGGGGGAGCGGCCCCATTCGAAATAGGCTAGGAGGTCTTGAAACCCAATTTGCCCCCACAGGGGAATAGACAGCCCACTATACCCTAGGGATGCCATTCTCTGTCATAAATTATGGGGAGAGGGGGGTCCTCTGACACAAGACCAAACCCCACCCAGAAATCACCACAAGAACCTTTCTGCCCCTGCTGTGAATTTGGGCAGATTTACCACCCAATCGGCCCCCCCAGGGTGAGCAGAAAGCCACTAGACCCCAGAGAAATAATAATCTGGCAGATACTGAGGGGTGGGGGTGGCCCTTCCACACAAGAGGCCGAGTCCCCCACTCCAAAGAAAAAGGCCACAATAGTCTTTCAGCCCCCCAAGGGTATTTGAGGGGTTTCACCCTCCAAACTGCCCCCAGTGGGCAGAAAGCCTACTAGACCCCAGGGAAGATTTTGTTGTGCAATTACAAACAGTGGGGGTGGCCGTCCAACACCTCAGTTCTAGCCCCAACCACAGAAAAAAAGGCAGAACAGTTTTTCTGTCCCCCCGGGGGCAAATTTGGGGGATTTTACTCCCTAATCTGCCCCCAGGAGGACAGAAAGCCCACTATACCCCAGGAATTTTTCTTGTTGCCTTATATTGAGTGGTAGAGGTGGCCCACCCACGTATCAGGCTGAGTCCCCCATCCCCAAAATGACCCCAGCAGCCTTTCTGCCTCAACTCCTGGGGCAGACAGGAGGTTTTTACCTCCAATCTGCCCTGAGGGGACAAAACGCCCACTAGACAGTTCCAGACGATGAAGCAGAGCTGGGGTAGGTCCTAAGGAAGGCACCACTTCGCATCTGAGACGCTAATGGGCGTTTCACTCTGCTTGATCCTCTTGAGATCCGATCTGGCCCTAATTAGGGTAATTTTTCAAGACAAGGTACAATTGTGCTATGTTGTCTGATGTGTGACTGACTACTTTAGCACCTAACACAAAGCTTTGAATCTAGTTACTAAGTAGTGTAGGTTACGGATATTTGGTCCTGAAGAACTGCCATTTGATCCTTTGAGGACAGGTATAGGCAAGAAACATGTTGACCTTACGTTACAACTAATGATTCAGACTGCTCCTTAGGACCACTGTTTCCCATTTGAGCATCACAGTTTTTAATTAGGGTAGTGAGCTTTACCATTAAAAGACTTCTATATTTAGCATCACTTTACCTATTTTAATTCACCCCCTTTCACCACACTACACACACAACACTACCCACACACCCACAACCCATCATACAGCAAAAAAAAGATCTTCGGAAAAGAGACCCCTAGTGGGTGCCCGTCAAGCATTACAGCGCAGGCCTGACGAGGAGGATGCCCAAATGATGAAGCATGACAACTTTCTGGATGTGTGAGGGCCTTCCTCCTATTGGAGCCTACTCCTCTGACCTGCAACCCTATAAACTCTTTCCTCCTTTGTCTATAAGGAACGGCACACCCCAGTATTTACAGTGTTATCCCAAGGAGCACGTGTGCTGGACCTACTCAAGCTCCTGGGTCCTCTGTTTAGAAGAAAGGTGTGCATCATATTCATATGTCCTTGTTATTGTCTGTATGTGTTTGGGGTGCTTGAAAGCTTACGCCTGCACAACACCAGATGACATTACAGTTGCAAATCTCTTACTTAGGGACTACATTCCGAAGTTCAGAATTCCAAATCACCTCTTAAACGACCAAGGAATACACTTCTTTTTTCGCTGAAGTGCAGACTTGCAAAGTCCTAGAGATAGAGCAGTGCTTCCACTGCCCCATCACCAGAGGCAGTCGGCAAGGTGGAAAGGAACAATGGTACTCTCAAGAAAAAGATAGCAAAAATATGTACTGAGAAACAATTGAAGTGGCCTGATGCCCTGCGGTTTGTGGTCCATCAGGGATGCAACGAGAAAGAAAACTAAGCTGAGCCAATATGAAATAGTAATGAGAGGCCGCACGATATTGGCTTTAAACCCTCCCATCTCTGCTGCTAATTTAGACTTTCAACTGAATGATGCAGTTCTACAAGATTGCAGAAAGGGTATATGCTGTCTCACCAGTTTCCGTTCTCAGATTACAGCTGCCTTACCCCAGTGCCCGACGGACGCCTGCCATTCCCTTCAGCTTGGTGACTGGGTGTTTATCAAGTTAAACCAGAAGACGACGCCCCTGCGGCTTCTCTGGCATGGCCCCTATCAAGTACTGCTCATAACCAACATAGCTGTTAAGTGTTGTGGCCTTGCAACATGGATCCTCTCCTCCCAGTGCAGGTATGCTGCACACACCCTCCAGACCTCCCCACCCTGAAAGCTGCCTCCTGCCGACCTCGGTCATTACAGGCCTAATGTAACTCATCTCGCCATGTCATAAATAGGGTTGGTCTGTGAGCCCTGGAAACAAGGCACCCAGAGTGTCTTTCTGGGCTTGAATGCATGAGACACTGTTGTTGAGACTTTACTTTTCAAATCAACACCTTCATGAGTATCAGCTTCCCACTGGCATGGTGTTTCACAAACCACGATATCAAGAAGGATATGTTAATTTCATCTGTTTTAAGAAGCCCTTCCCTATGTCTTAAGAATGGGCCGTGGGCAGCTACGTCGCCCCTGCTATCAGGCATTCTGCTGTTCACCCTCTCCAAAGATGGCAGGTCAAGCACAAGATCTCGGGGGGGGGGGGGAAATTCCATCCTTTCTCCAAATTATGGTGAAGGAAAGGCAATTCAAGAGCTTAGACTCCATGCTGAAATACTAAAAAAAGAAGTCAAAGCAACCACCATTTCTTTAGAGTGGATTGCCAATCATGCAGATTTCTACAAAACAATGCTCCTGCAGAATAGAGTGGCTTACAATTACCTCCTGGCAGCCAAAGTGGGGGTCTATGAAAGAGTAAGCTGAGTGTTGTACACACTTGCCTAACTCCCCCTTTATTATACATGAACAGATAGATCATATTAAGCATAGTGTTAAGGAACTTCTGCCGATATGTCCAAAAATTGTACCTCTATGGACGTTTTCTTTCTGTTAGAAACCCGATGCATACAAGACCTCCTGTTAAAGTGTAAATTGGGATCCCCTTTAGACCTTTATCTTCCATGGGTGCGCCGTAAGTTAAAAAAAAAAGTAACTGTTCCTATTATCACAAAACTTTGTAATCTCTTCATCTCCTCTGCAGAGGTCCCTAAAGAGTGGAAACAGGCAATGGTTAGACCTTCTGAAGAAACCCTCAGCAGATCCAGCCTTACTTGATAATTAAAGACCAATATCACTCCTCCCAATACCAACAGAAATGCTTGAGAACGCTATAATATTTCAGTTGGCTAATATCTTGAGATCAACCAGCTCCTAAATGTATCCCAATCAGATTTTAGATCTGGTTTTACCACCAAAATGACTTTGGGTGCCATTACTGACAATAAATGGATGAACCGGGACAAAGGCAGCTCTGCCACCATTGTCTTTTTAGATCTTTCAGTGGCCTTCGATACGGTCTGCCGCTTGACCCTACTTAAAAGACTGACCGAATCAGATATATGCAAACTCGTCCTAAAATGGTTTGCTTCTTTCTTAACGGACCATACCAAAATGTGAATACTTCAACCCATCACTCTAGTCCTGTCTCTATTACATGTGGCGTTCCACAGGCCTAAGTCTTGAACCCCACTTTGTGTAATGTTTACCTGGTCCCTTTGGCAAACATTTTAAGTGCTCTCAGTTTCAGAATATCCTCATCCGCAGAGGATACTCAGATAACCGTATCCACCTCTGAGGATGCAGCGACCACAAGGAAAGCCTTTTCATAATGCATGCACAGAGTAGCATCATGGATGAAAGAGAACTTCTAAAGCTTAATGGGGGGAAATGGTGATCCTGCTCTTTGGCAGAAACTTTTCTTTCTGTTCATCCAGGTGTTGCCCAGCTGCAGTGGGAGATCCTCAAACCCCATCCAATACCGCAAAGAATTTAAGTATAGTCTGATACGCAGTTGTCATTTAAACTCAGGACAATTAGGGCATGCTCTCTCAGTTTCTGGCTTCTAAAATCCCTGAGAAATAATAGGCCTTTCTACATCATTCGAAGCAAGACTCTGATCCAAGCCTTAATAACCTATCACCTGGATCATCGCATGGCACTTTTCTTAAGAATTCCTCAAGCCCCTATTAATCTACTCCAGCTGGTGGTAAATATGGCAAGCAGATTTCTTCTGAAGTCACAGATTTGCTCCTCTGCCTCGGAACATCAACAAGTACTCCACTGGTTGGCTATAAGGACATGCATATTGTTCAAAGTACTCTGTCTGACTCACAAAAGTGTAAATAATCTGGTCCCAAAATATAATTGGAAACATTTTTTAACCTATCAGCCTTATCGACTGCTTGGATCCTCCTCCTCCGATCTTCTGCTTGAACCCCCTACAAAACAGCATAAGTAGGCAGAGAAGTAGAGGGAGAGTTTTCTCCTATCTCCTGGTGAAACTATGGACCTCACTTCGGTTATATCTAAGAAGGTTCATGTGATCCGGCCCTACCGATCCTTCGGGATTCCAAGTTGGCCGCACCTGTTGCCACATCAAGACAAGACAAGATGGCGACAGTCCGACTGCTGACGTGCGCGTCAGAATGGCGGCAGCGAGTGAGCCAATGAAAAGCTGCCAGGAGGTGACGTGGGAGGACGACCAACGAAAGAATAGCAAAGTCGGTGAAGGGAGTTTGGAAGGAGAGGCAGGAGACGGCGCGAACCGGAGGTACACGGAGTCGGTCAGCGGAACCAGCAAAAGTGAAGACGCTAAGAAGGAGGAGTTTGCCAGGACGAGCCAGGGAGAGCAACGCGAGCCCAATGGAGGAAGGTACCTCGATAACGCTATCACGTCCAGTGGTCCACAGGGAGCAGAGGATGCTGAGACTACCCCTGCCACGATCCCGGAGGGTCTTGGCCTCAGGCAAGTACCAATCTTTCGGTATTTCACTTTATGTCCTTGGTGGGAGGGAAGGTCACAGGGCACGACCGGGGTTGACAGAGGGTGAGCCCAGCCAGGGCTGACACAGTACGAGCACTGCCAGGGTCGAGGTAGCACAAGAAACAACCTGGTTTGAAATCGTGCACGAAACCCACGGGTGTAGTTACGGAAACACTTAAGGAGTTCTCACTCTAAAACTGACCCCATCTTGTTTATCCCGAGGGGAAGACAACACATCGCAGAAAGGGTCTACAACGAGGTTCCGGGGAACAGGACCACCAAGGACCCAGATCAGCTGACCAGGAAGCAAGCTATCTTCTACCTCATTGACCTTGTTTTCTTCTTTATGTTTTGTTGTTCCAGGGTGTCTACCTTAACGTGACAACCAGTACTACTAAACCCCATTAAAAAGAGAACCGTAGGTCTGGGAGTCTCCTTGCGTGACCACACTTCACAGATTACAACTCTTTCCGTAGACTACTCGAAACCTGACTCTTTCAGTTCTCCTATTTTCTCCCTTCTTTTCCCTCTTTTTTCTTTGTCTATTTCTTCTCGTGTGGCATGCATCTATAGTGCCAGGACACCTTCGAGTAGCTGTCTGAACTGTACAAATTCAGTTTCATTCATTCCTTCCTTCCTTCACGAGATTCAAAATGGCTTTGATTTCAGTCTGAGCATCACCTGGTCTTGGCTGTCAGGGATAATCTGGAACTTGAATGAAAACCCTGGAAATCATGACTGCAATTATTCTGATCATAGTGACTTTATATGTGTTGGTCAAACTGAGTTTGTGCTCCATCCAACATGCTTGCAATAATAAAGGCATAAAAGCTTGAGGATGAAGTAGAAATTGGCAATTAAGAGATTAAAACTGAACTTATAAGATTGTTTACAATTAAATTGTTGTATAAGTTTTGCCTCCTGGCAAAAAGAGTGGGCCTGATAACGAGATTTTAACAGTATCTGTGGATTAAGACATATATTTACTATGAAAATGCTAAGGTGTATTTTAACTAGTGCTGTTGCATTTTATTGATCAATTGCAAAGTCGTTTTTATACCAGCTTGAAGACCACTAAAACCTTTGTATTGTTTCACATTTATAGATATTTTAAATGTAGCACGGTTTGGTAACCCCATGCTGTACAAAACACATTGTATTTAATTTTCCTAGAAAAGCATAGACTCCTTCTGAAACTGACTCAAATTCAAATTCCTTTATTTGATCTTACACATAAGATCATAAAAGTACATACAATCACATTTTATAAAAAGACAGATTAGCATAAATCCCGGTAATTAAGAAGAAAAAAAAAATACTCCCAATTAATTTATCATAAAATCCATTTAATCTAGAAATATTAATTGGATACAATAAAATGTATAAAAGACAGTTCTTATTAACAGTCAACCTGCTTCCTCTTTTTCAAACATGCCCATAAAAATGATGCTAGCGTAAAAACATACGAAAGAACTCTGCAGAGATTTGAGGAAAAACAATGCTACACGACAAAATTTAAAATTGTAACGCTTACAAAGCGGTACAATAAAATTATGTCTTTCCGGACGGTAAAAATCACAAAAAAATAAAACGTGCAGATCATTTTGTGGAGATTGATTATCACACGGGCACAGGGAAAGTTCAGAGTGTTTGTATTTCTTCCCTGGATAACCTACCATCAGTGGAATCAAATTTAGACAAAATCTTAATAAAATTAATTTGTGGTGTGGGAGTGTGACATCAGCCAAATGGAAGTAACTTCCCTCATCCAACGCTGGAGTTAGTTCGTACAGGCGAGCTGTCAGAGCTTGGAATTTTTTTTCCCTTCTTAAATATTGGGCCCTCAAGGTGAATATCTCAGCCAGTTTCCGCTTTGTTAGGGACTTGCAGGTAGATGGATCTTTAAAAAGGAGACTTAAACCAATTGCTGTTAATTCCGACTCCACATACTTTAGCCACCTAATCCTGCTGTAGTTGTCTGATTTTAGAATAGTTATTAACTTTTGCGTAAGTCGGACTGTGTCCCTACGCCAGATAGAGAGCCACAGCAGGAGTGGTGCCATTTTAATCGAGTTCATAATGTATGGTAGAGCCAGTTCCATGTGAAGCAAAAAATTCGAGTATGACTGGGGAAGAGAGGTAAAAGACTTAAAAAATATGTTCTCGATGGATTGCAGAGAATCACTAGGAGCCATCCCCCATACTCCTGCCCCATACACAGCTGCCGCCTTCGTTTTTGCGTGATACATTTTTTTCATTGGAATTAGAGGTTTGGCTCCCAATGTTTTCAGCGCTATTAAGCTTCTCTGCATACCCATTACTCTTCCCTCTAACAGTTTGGACCATGATTGATTTTTATCGAAAAGAACTCCTAAATAGGGAAACGAGTCCACCACATCAATTTTGCCAGAATCCATAAAGAAAGAAGGTGGTCTATCACGTTTCCTTGCCCCTGCAATGATTATAAAAGATTTAGTCTGATTCACCTTTAAATCCAGTGAATTCATAAAAGCTGCATAGGCGGATATAAGACGCTGGAGCCCCGTACCAGTTCGGGCCATCAAAACCGCGTTGTCAGCGTATGCCAGAATCGGTAATTGCTGATGATTAGAGAGCACAGGGACATCCAAGGCTGCGCCCTCAAGATGTTTTCCCACACCGTTAGTATAGATGGAGAACAGAAACGGTGCCAGGACGCAGCCTTGCCTTACCCCTCTTAAGATCTTGAATGGTCGGGTACACTCCCCGTTCTTCCCAAAACGGACTGACGAGGAGGCATCAGAATATAGCTGTCTAATGAAATCAACCAATGCCTGATCTATTCCCATCTCCTCCATTATTTGCCAGAGTCTAGGGTGGGACACGGAGTCAAAGGCTGCGGATAAGTCCATAAAGGCAAGATAGATCTTCCCACCCTTGCCTCTGACATATCGGTCCATGATCAATGAGAGGTTCAGGCATTGGCCTATCATGCCCTTTCCTTCTTGAAAACCATATTGGGACTCCATAAAAATGTTCTTGCTCCTCACCCATGCCTCCAATCTCGTCAAAAGAAGGCGGCCCATGAGTTTGGCCATTGTATCGATCAGCGAGATTGGTCAGTAATTTTTAGGGTTACCTTTGTCTCCCTTTTTGTGGATCGGGACAATTATGCTGGTTTTCCAGGACACGGGGGGGCCAACTAAAGCAATTTTATTAAAAACATTGGTTAATAGGGGCACCCATATATCCATGTTCTCAAAGAAAAAGTCCATTGGGACACCGTCAGGGCCCGGGGCTTTCCCGATGCTGCAAGCCTCGATCCCATTCCTGACTTAAATTAGTAGAAAAGGAGAGATGGTTCCCAGAAGTAGTACAGACAGGAGGTGTCGAATAATCAATTGGCGAAAAAATACTTTCAAAATTAGCCACCCCACTCCTCCTCCCCTACGTTGACATCAATCGCTGGATCTTTAGGAGTTTTAAAAAGGGGGCCATTTATTATTCCCCAAAACTCCTTGGAATTGCCTGAAGACGAGGCCTGCTCTATTTTGGCCCAGGTTTCTTCCCTTAGCGCCTTCTCCCTGTTTTTCCTAGCCATTTTATATTCCCTACGGAGCCTGGGAATTTCGGAGGTATTTCTTGGTTTACTACCTAAAGCTTTGGTGTGAGCTTTCCTTTTTTTTGAACAAATGGAGTCAAACCAGCCCTTATCCTTTTTTAATTTATCGGTATTTTTACTAGTGCGTTGCTTCCTTATGCATTCTAAAAATGCTACAAGGGAAGACACCACGAATTGAGGGTGATTATCAAGATCTAAACAGTTACTAATATTATCATGGGCATTCCTGATTATTTTGGGTATCACCTTTGTTTTGTCAATTTTAGGCCACTTTAGTCGATATCCATTTCGCCTGGCTAATATTGGCTGACCAATATTCTGGGAGGTTGTCACAGCCCTCTGTATAAATTGAATTTCACAAAATAGAATCGCATGGTCGCTAAAAGCATTAAATTGGATATTTACTTTGCTGCACCTGGTATTTAAGGGATTTGTGACCAGTATAAAGTCAATAGTTGATTCCTGATGTTCCCTGTGAAATGTTGGAGTCAAAGTGTCACTAGAAGTGGCTAGGTTGTTAACCATAAGCATATTTCTCGTTGAAATTAACATATTCAGAGTGTTTCCATAGGTATTATGCGAGAAATGATGAACGGGATTGCCCCTCATATCCTCCACGCCGCAGACCCGATCTAAATTATGGTTGCAAGGATGCATGTTAAAGTCTCCCAACCAAATGATGTTTAAGACAGCCTTTTGTTTAATAAAATTGGTCGCCTTATCAATGGCACGGTTCACTTCCTCCAAGACTTTATGCATATTTGAACCAAAGTTATTATTATAATAGTTTATTAGGAGCCATTGATCTCGATTTGCCAACTCTAAAATTAGAAGATGGAAGTATGGGGAGGTTCCTTCTAGCATCTTTACTTTTATTGCTAATGTGTTTGAAATCAGAGCTATTAAGCCCCCTTTGGCTCTTCCCGAAGGGGACGGGATAGCTCTTGTCTGGTATGAGCGGTAACCATTTAAAAAAATCTTCTATCAACTTATTTAGCATAAGCAAATGAACAATATGGTGGGGGAGTACTAAAAGATATGCAAGGCAAAATACATGACAATACTTCCCGCTTAACTCCTGATTTTACTATACAATATATATCTATATATTATATCATATTATATATTAAATATTTATCTACCACTAGTGTTTAATTTTTAGGGTATTTACGCCGTGAATTTCCTTCCAGCTCCCTTGACCATATCTTACATGATATCCAACAGAACTGGAAGCAGATGTGGCAATTATCTTTAAAAAATGACACACAGCAAAAGTGGTCCAAATGCATCACACTATTTACGTAAGACCATAATCAGCACAGGGGTTATATCTGATACTGCTGCTATTTATCTTTCCATGATTTATAAACATCTAGCGTGAATAGAGAACATTTGAAATACCCTAATACTTTATGAAACTGATATTGAAGGCAAAAGAATGACGACTGCGGATGAGTTCCAGCTCAGGGCAAAAGACAACTTTCAGGCCCAGTCCTTAAGCTTAATAGGTACTCACAAAAAGTTGGTCATGTGACTTAATGCAGGACATGCTTTGTATTGGGTCTTGTGTACAGATCTGTCCTTATACAATTAAAGGATCAATTAACTGGCTTGCATAGGTCATGCAATGGCATCCTGGTGAATCTCTAAACTACCAGAAATTTGCTTCACTAAAAATAAGCTACTGCACCTTTGGACTAGGAAGTTTTAGAAACTAATTTATGGTAACTGGGGTGGCAATCCACTCTGTGTGATTCTCTCATTCTCACCTTCGGATTTTTTTCATCTTTATGGACCTAGATTTTGAACATTACAGTCATCTGAGCAGTGAGTGTGAACTGAACACCTTATTGCATGTACTTTTTCTCCCTAAAATCCAAAGACTAATTGAGAAAAACTAATTGACATATTAGGCTTTAATGCAAGTCAAAGGTAAACATGCAAAGAGTCTGCACACATGGCACAGAAGTCAAATGCACAATGTGGGACACAGTGAAACTTTCCGCCACCCAACATAAGGGGTTAAAATTATGCCATGCAGGCTGCCAGGCAACACAGTAATAATGCAAATAAAGCCCCACAGTTAAAATGTCAAAACTAACCCTTTTTTTACATCTAAAGCATGAAATCGGACCATAACGAAGACCACAGTAAGTGTGCCTTATACCCGGACAGACTAGAGGTGTATCTACAGGATTTACAGACTGAAAATCGCACCAACTTGCATGGTAAAAGCAAAAAAAAAAACGTTAAGAGTTCTGCTCGGTTTGGCAGTTCATATAATAAAAAGTTCATTCGGTGTTTTAAGGCCCACATTCCCAGCTTAGGGCAGAACCACATAAAAATTCAAATCTTGCAACATTTTACTACTTGGTGAAAGTCCAATACTTTGGCAAACTCAGAAATTTGTTACAAATATCTAGGTAGGATTTTAGACATTTTGTTAAAGTTTCACTTTTTCCAAACTGTTTGTTACCACCAATATGCAAGGTGGGCTTATTATATTTCTCTCCAACACCAGAGAACTAGGTTAGAAGTGAACTTCATGTATAATGGTTATCTGCCACAAGAAAGATGATTTCTGCCCCACTGATGCCACCCCCTCCCCCTCTTTCCCCCACACCCGCACTGTGCGCATTGCATCAGTTAAGCAAGACAACTTGATTAAAGGATTTGGCACCGACACTGTGCTTAGCAGACACTTATTTTTATTTTTTTATTTTACAGAGTTTTATATAGCGCGAACATGACCCGAATAGGGTGTCAGAGCGCTTTACATAGCACCAGTTGCGTTACATGAGGACACACTTCTGCAAAGAAGTTAGATGCAGTTTGACAACTTAGCCACACAAAGACAGGCTTGGCCTTCAGTAATCCAAATATTGCAAAGAATCACTTATGGAGGAAGGCTTCACAAAGACATCCTGAATCACTTGCCAGGGGGGGAAATAAATGGGTGACAAGAATGGATGTGTTTAGCTTTCATAAGGAGAGGGGTGTTCCTGACTGGAATGAGTGGACTTGGAGAATGCTGAAGAAGGGGAACCAAATTATTCTCTTCCACAGACATTTTAGGAAACCAATGAATAGTGTTATTGGGATAGCGTGTACAGTAAGTTAATAAGGGAAAAGAAGTACTGAAGAAAATAGGTGGTGTTTTTAGGAATTTTAGTGTGCTTAGTTTGTGGAAACCCACCAATCACTAGTGAGTTATCCTATGAAATAAGGCTCCTACATCCTAAAGCCTTTGATTCTCTTGTCTTTCTCTGTGCGGAGATCTGCGCACACATAGGTATATGTTTGAATAGTAAATGTTTTAGGGACGGGGGCGTGGATGGAAAATGGGGATTATTTACGACTAAAGCAGATGGATTTTGGGAAGAGTAAGGAGGGGCTAAGGGAGAGGTTTGGGAAGGGACATATACCCACCCACAAAGAGTAAGCCCCTTCCTATTCACAAACTGCACTTCAATGTTTACTATAGCGAAAAAGAACTCAAAACTGTAAATGTACTCCAGCTCTGAGCTGTAGTCCAGCACCACACATGCTTAATCACAGGCACTGCAACACTGTCCCCTAGAAAATAATTCAGGTAGGGTCTTAAAGCCCCATAGGAAATAATGTTAAAATTATTTAAACTTTTAAAAATTATATATATATATATATATATATATATATATATATATATATATATATATATATATATATATATATATATTTTACTCCGGAATCAGGCTCTGCATTTCTCTTTTTTGATGGATTAATGTGACAGGATCTCCATTCCTGTTCAAAGCAGAAGCCGCCCTGCAGGGTTGGGGGCCCCTTGATGGAGTTTTTTCTGAGATATGGTGACATATTTTCGGGGGCATGACCCGCTTGCCCCGTACCAGACTGAATGGATTTGCCTGGAATTTCTGGATACTGGGTGAGAAAGGGAGAAGTAACGACCTCTCTTGGACAATTCCAGATTTTTAGTGTGACAAGTTATTTGTGCTATTTTAAATCTACATGCACGTGGGCACTTTATTTGAATAGAGCTAGATGCATCGAGAATAGTGTATTTCATACTGTGGTGATTCAGATGCTACATAGCAGCATTATCACGGCAGCGCATGTATGGACATTCAAACAACACTGAAGCATCTTGGGATCTGTAGGAAGATGACATCAACCACGTGGGCATATGGACTAAAGCACTATCCCGTGATTGCAATTTTAATCACCTGTGACCAAGGCCCAATGGCCGAAACGCGTAAGGATAAGAGGACATAGGGTTGCGGCCAATTTAACTTGAGAAATAAATGCACGATTTTACTCCGGAATTTTGATATATATTTTTTTTTTTAATAATAAAAAAGATAAATAAATATTTTAATATAATTTAATGTTTTTTCGAATTTAAAAATAAATTTAACTATTTTGTTGCAATTTTTTTTTAAATTAGATTAATTTTATATATACGTTTTAGTAACCTTTAATACAGAAGATATAACACATTTTAGTTTTTTTAGAATACATCTAAAAAATTATTTGAATTTGATCCTTGGGGGGCGTGGCCAAGCAACATGGCCGACAGGACGTAAGCTCCTTCGGCTCCCGACCTGCCAGCCGCAAATAATCCTGAGAAATCGGTGGGGTGCTGGCCCTGATCCCCGCGACACGGCCTTGCGGGCTGGAGGCCTGCGCGGCGCGCTGACGGGCACCGGACCTTAACCTACGGGGGCCTCGGGGCCTGGCGGAATCTTTCTAGCCCCGGGAGAGGCGGTGCCTGCCTGCCTGGTTCCACATTGAGCAGTGGACCGTGATTGGGGCCCTGCGGGGAGGTCCTGAGCTGCGAGGCCTGCGACGACGCACGACGGCCGTCTGGGGGGCGCTGGAGTCGCGCACTCCTCCCGCCGGCTATTTGGCGGCGCTGACCCGGTGAGTGGCGAGCGTGGAGGTGAGGGCCGGCCTGCCACGGTGCGCAGTGTGAGTGGAGTGAGGGTTCCTGTCCGGCCCACCCTTGGTCGCGGAGTGCCCTCCTGACGGCGGAGGAGACTGGCCCTTCTTTCGGGGCACTCCGTACAGTGATCCTGGAGCCGGGAGGGGTGGCATGGACCCCGGCGGTGGATATACAGAGGGCCCGCGTCGATGACCTGGTGCTGATGAAGTGGTGAAGTGACCCTGGGGAGCCGGATTGCCCGGCCTGATCTCCCGTGGTTGACGCAATCCCAGAGTGGGTGTCCTGGGGAGTGCCGCAGGTCCGCTGGACCCCGGATTGTTCTGCTGTGCTCCCTGTGTCGGCGGAGGGGGAGAGACTACCCTACAAGACCGGACCGGGCCAGGTGAACACCACACTCGACGGCCTGAGTTCTGCACCATGGGTAAGGATAAGCCCCCACGCGCCTCTAACCCCAATACGATCACGCAGTACACCATGCAGCGCCTCCCTACACAGAGGATCACTCGCCAGACCGGCCTCGACAGCGAGGGCGACACCTCCACTGAACCGTCCCGAGCCGAATTGCTGGAGGCTATACGGGGCTCTCACACCGCCCTGGGACAGCAAATAGAGAGTGTCCATTGATGTGAACCTACTGCGGGCGGATCTGCGGAAGGTGGCAGATAAGGTCTCTACGGCAGAGGGGGACATCGTCCAGCTGCAGGGGGAGGTGGCCTCCCTGAAGCACAAGTTACTAACTTGTGTAACGATATATCTGTAAGAGACAGTAGTTAGTGACAGATTCCTTACCTTAGAATATCCCCAGGCGTCAGGCTGGATCCGGAAAGTTTTTGCGTAGCAGTACCCTTGCGCGTCGGTAGGCGGCGTCGTGCGGCTCCGCGTCGGCGTCGGGACCCCCCGGATGACGTTGCGGGCAGTACTTAGACGCCGCCCCTGCGCGCTGACGTCAGTTCTGTACACGACTTTCCGCGCCAGGAACGCAGAGCCATGCAAGAAGCGGACATAGGTGTCTGAAAAATACTAGGGCCCTGAAAGGGATGTCCTTAACCCTAGAAATCAGTTCGCAGAACGGGGAGGATGGGTGGGGCGGTAAGGAATCTGTCACTAACTACTGTCTCTTACAGATATATCGTTACACAAGTTAGTAACTTGTGCATCTGAAAGAGACACGTTAGTGACAGATTCCTTACCTTAGAATAGATACCCCAGCAATACCAACCCCGTTGGTGGGTCTGCGAACAAAGATCAGACAAGGAAGTCACGGAGGACAGAACGGCCAAAGAAGACGTCCCTCCGGACCGGACTGTCAAGGCAGTAATGCTTGGTAAACGTGTGCAGTGAGGCCCACGTAGCTGCCTGACAGATATCCTGCAGCGGAACACCGCAGCCTAAGGCCGTGGTAGCAGCCGTTGCCCTGGTGGGATGGGCACGCAGCCCAACAGGAGGCTCCTTCTTAGCCAAAGAATAGCAGGCTTTGATACACAAGGTTACCCAGCGGGAAATGGTTCTCTTGTGTACCGCCCAACCTTTTTTGGCGCCCACGTAGCCAACAAAGAGCTGGTCATCCACCCGGAAGTGTTGTGTGCGGTTGATATAAAAGGAAAGCGCACGTTTTGGGTCCAGACGGTGGAGCCTCTCTTCCTCTCTGGAAGGATGCGGAGGCGGAAAGAAGGTGGGCAAAGTGATGGTCTGCCCAATGTGGAAGGCAGTAACCACCTTTGGCAAGAAGGACGGACGCGTCCGAAGAACAACCTTGTCTGGATGGACAGACAGAAAGGGAGGTTTGCATAATAGAGCCTGGAGCTCACTCACCCGCCGAGCAGAGGTGATGGCCACCAGAAAGGCTGTCTTCAGAGTGAGAAGACGAAGAGGACAGTTATGTAGAGGCTCAAAGGGAGCGCACATGAGAAAGGTAAGAACCAAGTTCAAGTCCCACTGAGGCATCACAAACGGAACAGGAGGGAAGAGGTGTGTAATGCCTTTTAGGAACCTGTTAACAACAGGAGACTTGAAAAGGAGGGCTGATCAGGAAGCCTGAGGAAGGCCGAGATAGCACAAAGATAGCCCTTGATGGTACCCAGGGCAGAACCCTGTTGGGCCAGAGAAAGAAGGAACAGAAGAACCTCAGAAAGAGGGGCAGAGAGGGGATTCACAGCCTTTGCTGTGCACCATGCCACAAACTTGTTCCACCTGCAGGCGTATACCACCTTAGTGGAGGGACGCCTGGCTGCCAGAATCACATCACAAACTACGGGAGGTAAGTCGAAGGGAATCAACTGCCGCCGCTCAATCTCCACGCAAGCAGGTGGAGACTGGACAGGTTCGGGTGGAGGACCGTCCCCTGCTGCTGCGACAGAAGATCCTCCCGAAGAGGCAGACGGATCGGGGGATCGACGCTCATACTGAGTAGCTCGGGATAACAAACTCTTCGAGCCCAGTCCGGAGCCACAAGGATGACTTGGGCCCGGTCGCGCCGAATCTTCTTCAACACTCTGGGTAGAAGTGGTATAGGCGGAAAGGCGTACAACAGAACGCAACTCCACTCGCGACGAAAAGCGTCGCCGAGCGAGTGCCACCTTGGAAATTCCAACGCGCAGAACTGCTGACATTGCGCGTTCTCTTCGGTGGCGAACAGATCTAACCAAGGCTCTCCCCACTGCTGAAAGAGACCTTGCACCACCTCCGAGTGAAGACACCATTCGTGATCCATCATGCACCTGCGGCTGAGTTCGTCCGCCCTGGCGTTCAGGGAACCTGCCAGGTGTTGAACCATCAGGAATATGCCCTGATGTTCCAGCCATGTCCAGAGGCGCAGAGCCTCCTGACAGAGGGTCCACGACCCCACCCCGCCTTGTTTGTTGCAGTACCACATGGCGGTGGTGTTGTCTGTGAACACCTGCATTACCTTCCCTTTGACAGAGGGAAGGAATGCCTTGAGTGCAAGTCGGATCGCCCGGAGCTCCAGAAGGTTGATATGGAGCCGGGACTCCGCCGGAGACCAGAGGCCTCTGATCTACGCCTCTCCCATGTGACCGCCCCATCCCAGAAGGGACGCGTCCGTCACAACTGTGTGCTCTGGCTGGGGAAGGGAGCGGGATCTGCCCATGACCCATTGCCGGTTCGAGAGCCACCACTGCAACTGTTTTGCAGTCCCCTCCGAGATCTGGACGTGATCGGACAGGTTGCCCCGGTGCTGCGCCCACTGGAACCTCAGGTCCCACTGCAGAGCCCGCATATGCCATCTGGCATGATCGACCAGCAGGATGCAGGAGGCCATGAGGCCCAGCAGCCTCAGGGTCATCCGTACCGAAACCCAGGATAAAGGCTGAAAGATCGGAATCATAGCCTGAATATCCCGGACTCGCCGTTCGGGAGGATAGGCCCGAAACTGCGTCGTGTCCAGAACTGCTCCGATGAAAAGGAGCTGTGGAGAAGGAATCAGATGCGACTCGGCACATTGATGGAGAACCCCAGCGAGTGCAGGAGTTCGGCCGTAGTCTGGAGGTGGGAGACGACTGCCTGGGACGAGCCCGCCTTCAGCAGCCAGTCGTCGAGGGAGGGGAATACTGGAACCCCTGCCCGGCGCAGATGAGCTGCGACCACCGCCATCACTTTCGTGAACACCCGAGGGGCACTGGTAAGGCCAAAGGGGAGCACGGTGAACTGAAAATGCTCGAGGCCTACCGTGAACCGCAGGTAACGCCGATGGGCCGGCAGGACGGGGATGTGGAAATAAACGTCCTGTAAGTCCAACGCTACCAACCAGTCTCCAGGGTCGAGGGCAGTCAAGACCTGAGCTAGGGTGAGCATCTTGAACTTCTCCTTCCGGAGGAAGCGATTGACGTTCCGGAGGTCCAAGATAGGACGCATGTCCTCCTTGTCCTTCTTGGGCACCAGAAAGTAGTGGGAGTAGCAACCACGTCCTACTTCTGGGGTCGGAACATGCTCGATGGCCCTCTTGGCCAAGAGGGCCGTGACTTCCTTCTGCAGAAGCACCAAGTGATCCCCTGACATGCGGTGGAATTGAGGTGGCATGGCTGGGGGGGTGGTCTCGAAGGGGAGGGAGTAACCCCTTCGGACAATATCCAAGTCCCACCTGTCCGAGGTGATGGCACGCCAGTGGTGAAGGTGATGGCGGACCCTGCCCCCTACTGGCGTGCTGTGCACCTGAAAGGAAGGACTTGGAGGGCTTGGAGGCCGCGGACGGGGAGGGGTTGGTGGCCTGACCCGCACGCTGGTTGCCTGACCCGCCACGGCGGGAGCCACGTCCTCGGCCACGCGAAGACGCTTGCTGCGCGGGCCGGTGGCTGGGCAGCGGACGTGACTGGGCGCCCCTTCCGTGGCCACGAAAGGGGCGAAAAGCAGAGGTTAGCGGAGGGCGCACAGCAGAAAGGCCCAGGGACTTGGCAGTAGCCCGTGAGTCCTTAAAACGCTCCAGTGCATGGTCTGCTTTGGTACCAAAAGACCGACTCCATCAAAGGGCATGTCCATGAGTGTGTTTTGGACATCACCCGAGAAACCAGTTGTCCTCAGCCAGGCGTGGCGACGCAGCGCCACCGTCGTTGCAAGCGATCTGCCCAGCGAGTCGGCGGTATCAAGGCCACAACGGATGGTGTACTTTGCCGCATCCCTTCCTTCCGCAATGGTGCGGGAAAGCAGTGTCTGGACCTCCTCAGGACACTGGGGCAAAGCGAGCGCCACCGAATCCCACAGAGAGTGGGAGTATCGGCCCAAAAGGCAAGCGGTGTTGACGGACCGCAAGCCAGCACTGGAGGAAGAAAAGGCCTTCTTCCCAAATTGATCCAGGCGTTTGGATTCCCTATCCAGAGGGGCGGTAGGGAAGGCGGTTTGGGAGGCAGAGGCTTGGACAACCAAGCTCTCAGGGGTGGGATGTTGAGAGAGAAACAAGGGGTCGCCCGGAGCAGGGCGATGGCGTCGGGCCACGTTCCTATCCACAGGAGCCCCTGTGGCGGGCTTGGACCAGGTGGCCAAAAGAACGTCAGAAAGTGCATCATTAAACGGCAGCAATGGCTCCGAGGAGGTTGCTGCCGGCTGAAGCACTTCCGTCAGGAGGTTAGTCCTGACAGCCACTGTAGGCAATTGGAGGTGTAAGGCTCCAGCTGCTCTACGCAACACCGTTGCGAAATTTGCTCCCTCCTCCGTAGCCACGGAAGGAGGAGACAGCATGCCAGTGTCAGGGGAAGTGTCCAGACCACTGGCATCCCCAAGTTCCTCTGCCCAGTCCTGATCATAGTCACACTGCTGTGTGAGAGGGTCATCCGACCCCTCCCAGCTCTCCTGGTCCTCCTCAGGTTGAAAATAAGGAGGAGGAGGGACGTCCGGGACCCAAGGTCTCATGGGCGCCGGAGCCGGGCGACGTCGGTCCGACGCCGCGTCCGGATCCGGAGATAACTGGGGAACGACGCCGCCCGGAGCCCCGGGCGGCGTCAGGAACGGCACCGGGGACATCGGCGTCGGCGGAGGTGTGGTTAGGTCAACCGGCGTCGATAGGGGTTGCGGTACCACCGGAGCCGGGATCGAGGCCGGGGCCGAAGCCGGGGCCGGGAGCGAGGCTGGTGGGACAGGCTGTGCCGGGACCGGAGTCGTCGGCGGCGCCGGGGCAATCCCATTAGGGCCCGCGGGGCCCGAAGGCGCACCGGAGGGGCCTTGAGGCCCGAAGAGGCGGGCCATGGCCGACAGGAATTCCTGTATTTCGGCCGGAGTCGCTCCCGAACCCGGGAAGGACGGGTAATGCGGGGGCGGACCCACAGGCACCTCCGGAGCCGCGGGGACGGTGCCGACAGGGGCCTCAACCGAGTCGCAAGACCTGCGAGGCGAAGTCTTAGAGCGATGGTGCTTCTTAGACTTTTTGTGCTTCGACTTACCCGAGGAGTGCGAAGACTTGGACTCCGATGACGGGCGAGGACTCCGCGACCGGCCCCTCGACCTCTCCCGTGACCGGGGCTTGGTGCGGCGCGGAGCCGACTGCCGGACCTCGAGGAGCTTTCGAGACCGCTCTCGCAAAGCCTTCGGGTGCAAGGCTCGGCAGTCGGAACACGACTTCGTGTCGTGGTCGCGGCCGAGACAGTAGAGACACTCTAAGTGCGGGTCTGTGATCGACATCATTCGACCACAGGCGTCGCATGGCTTGAAGCCGGGCATCCCTACCGACACCGTGGAGCCGAGATGACTCGAAGAAAACAGTGAAAAATCACCAAAAGTTAGTCAAAAAATGACTAGGGCACTGCTCTTCCCGGATCTGCGCTTACTGGCGCGGAAAAAAGAAGAACTGACGTCAGCGCGCAGGGGCGGCGTCTAAGTACTGCCTGCGACGTCATCCCGGCGGTCCCGACGCCGACTATGGACGTGGAGCCGCACGACGCCGCCTACCGACGCGCAAGGGTACTGCTACGCAAAAACTTTCCGGATCCAGCCGGACGCCTGGGGATATTCTAAGGTAAGGAATCTGTCACTAACGTGTCTCTTTCAGATACACCAGGTTACCAACTCACCACCACGACCGGTGCGTTGGAGCGCAGAGCGGAGGAGGCGGAGGGCAGGGCCAGACGCAGTAACATCAGGGTCCTGGGTATCCCGGAACGCGCGGAGCAGGGCAATGCGGAGCGCTTCTTAGAGGAATGGATCCGAACGAAGCTGTGCCCCACGGGACTGTCTGCGGTCTTTGTGGTGGAACGGGCCCATAGGGCGTTGACGCCTCCGCCCGGGGCCCCTCCTAGGGCCCTCATTGCTAAGATCCTGAACAACCGGGACAGGGATTGTATCCTGAAAGCCGCTAGGGAGGCAACGGACCTCACTTACGATAGCGCAAGAATATCCATTTATCCTGATTACACCCGCCACGTTCAGGAACAGCGAAAATCCTATCTGGGCGTTAAACAAAAGCTCCGTGAACTTTGTTCTGCAGTACATGCTATTGTACCCTGCGAAACTCAAGGTGATCTCCCAGGGAAAGGCTCAATTCTTTGACTCACCGGAGGAAGTATGGGAGTGGCTCGAGGTCCGGGGGGCCCTCCCCGAGCGTGAGCGGGGGGACTCCCGGAGTACCTGGGGGACCAGACCCAGGAGAAGACGCAGAAGCAGACACGGGGGCCGGGCCATGGCCGGCGCCAGGGAGGAACGACAGCGGATCACAGTGGGGAATGATGGTGCTCTGCGTGTGGACTCCTCGGACTCGGATGCTTCTCCCCCGAGGACGATGGTGGGACCGCCTGGGGAGAGCTTGGTGCCGGACACCCTTCTACCCACTAATCAAGTGATCCCAGAAACTATTATGGATCCGCCTCCTGCTGCTGCGGACCCACCCTGAGTACATAGGGGCCCTCTGCCTCACTTTATGAAACGCCGACAGTTGGTCCGTGGTAGCTCCGTGGTTGTGGATGTGGCTCGGGGGGGTCCGCTGCCGGTCCCGCACCTGTACATTGCCTGTGCATTTCCTGTTTCGGACATGGGCTCCTTGCGGGCCCCCCTGGCTGTTATCCTGTTGTTCTTCCCAAAGTTGGGGTGGTTGGGGCTGGGCTGGGAGGGATCGGGGATTATGACACATTGGGGATTTCAGAGATCTCGCCGAGATCACAGGGATGACGATGGCTGTGCCTGTTAGGCTCCGCTGCTTGCGTTGTTCTGCACTATGTGTATCAGATTTTAGTTGGGTGGCCCGGGACATACATCCAGGACATGAGCGGTTGGTTCTGGTCGGGGGTCGGTCTTTGGGGAGGGGAGGGTTTTTTTTCTTTCATTCATAAACGGAGTTAGGCCCTGTTGGGCTCATGGGATCGCTGTGCACGTCCTGGCACCAGCACGGGAAGGGCATTTCTTCATGTTTGGTTGACAGTAAATTGCTCGTGGGTGGGGGGAGGGGGGCTTTAAGGGGGTTTTGTTGGGTTTTTATTGGCATCGTATGCATTGCAGTTGAGGCACAGCATGTAGATCGCTGCGTGGGGCATGGTCTGCCCGGGGATTGGGCGTTACAACCACTATGGGGTTTACATTTTTAAGCTGGAATGTGATGGGGCTGGGTACATGCACCAAGCGGTACAGGGTCCTGTCTTTCCTTCGTAGACATCAGGTCTCATTAGCATGCCTTCAGGAGACTCATCTCACGGACGAAGGGGCTCAACAACTGGCAAAGAAGTGGCAGGGCCAGCTCTTTCACTCCTCCTTCTCGAGCTATGCTAGAGGGGTCCTTGTGTGGGTGGCGCCCGGGGTTCCTCTAGCCGTCCAATATGTGGAAGCTGATATCCAGGGGCGGTACCTGCTCCTCAGAGCCAAGCTAGATGGTCGAGACGTTGCCATAGTGAACACCTATGCGCCGAACACGGATGACCCGGGTTTTTATCAGTCCCTGCAGGAGGTCCTGGTATCGGAACTAGAGGTTCCACTGCTTTGGATGGGAGATTTTAATTGTGTTCTCGATCCTGTCCTGGATAGATTTCCCTCCCGCACTGGTACGAAACCCAGAATGACTGTGAAACTCCGGGAGGTCATGGGGAATCTAGGGGCCCAAGACGTATGGCGTCAAAAACACCCAACCCAGAAAGTCTACACCTGCTTCTCATCTACTCATAACACATATAGCCGCCTCGATAGGGATTTAGTCGCGAATCCCGATCCCAACATGTCTCTGGAGGTGACCCATCTAGCGCGATTCCTATCTGATCATTCCCCTGTGGCATGCGTGATGGAGTGGGGAGCCCCAAGATGCCGCCCGCGGACTTGGAGGTTGCAGGCAGAGATTCTTGAGGATCAGGTGGGGAGGCACCATGTAGAGACTGCCCTTACTGATTACGTCGATCTCAATTGGGGTGGGACAGACCTATTGCAGGCCACCAAATGGGAGGCCCTGAAAGCGGTAGTGAGAGGGGCATGTCTGAGTGTGACGTATGGGGTTCGGAAGAAGCTCCAACAAGAGCTTCAAGACGAGGAATGCCGCCTGTTGAAGGTACAGACTTCGACAGTTACTGACGCACCCGAGAGGGATGGGTAACGAGAGATCCAGGAGCGCATTCATGACATCTTAGACAGGCTTGATAAATACACGCTCACGCATTACAGACAGCGCCTTTACAGAGAAGGGGATAAATCAGGTCGTCTCTTGGCCTGGATCCTCCGCCGAGAACACGCTCCTGCTGCGATTGAGGCCTTACGGGACTCCACTGGGGCCCTGGTGCATTCACAGGTGGGATTATTGCGGGTCCTCCAATCACATCTTCAGGCAGTATATACCGCGGATCCCGTGGTAGGGGAGGCATCTTATCTCCCGTATCTACATGGGTTGACCCTGATTACCATGTCTGAACAGGCACGGCAGGAACTTGATGAGCCACTGACGCTATGTAAGGTTCAATCCGCGTTGAAGCATCTCCCGCGGGCCAAATCTCCGGGTAGTGATGGCTTTCCGCCCGAGTTCTACCAAGCATTCCCCGATATTCTGCCCCCCCTCCTCCTGCAAGTCTACGATGAGGCCTTCAAACGAGGAATCCTCCCACCAAGTATGACACAGGGGGAAATTTGTATGATCTTGAAACCAGGGGGAGATGTACACGAGCCTTCATCGTATCGGCCGATTACAATGATTAATACGGATATAAAAATCCTTTGCAAGCTCTTGGCATCTCGCTTAGCGCCGCATATGGCCCGCCTAATCCACGTGGATCAATGTGGGTTCATACCGGGACGCAACACGGCCATGAACCTACGGCGACTGACTCACATTTTGCATGAGGTGCGGGACAGGGAGGAGCAGATGGTTTTGGTCTCCATTGACCTTGCCAAAGCTTTTGACACGGTGGATTGGGGATATCTTCGAGGTCTTGCGTGCTGTGGGGATGGGCCCCCAATTTTGTCACTGGGTTCGTATCTTATACACGGCCCCATGCGCTAGAGTTAAGCTCGGGGGGGGCGCGGTCCGAAGAGTGGCAACTCGGGAGGGGTACACGACAGGGGTGTCCCCTCTCCCCACTCTTGTTTGCCCTGGCTATAGAGCCCTTCGCGGTCCGGATTAGAGCGGATATGGCGCAGTGGGGTATTAAGCTGGGAGACATGACTCACGTCATTTCTTTGTACGCGGACGACGCCTTGTTTTACTTGGCCTCTCCCCGCGATGCCCTGCCGGTGCTGTTGCACCACCTGGATCGGTTTGGTGAGGTCTCTGGATTGCGGGCTGAACCGTGGCAAATCCCTAGTTTTCCCATTGGCAGGACTAGCGGCGGTGCCTTCGGAGGATTTGCCAGATCTGGAACTGCGTTGGGAGCGGACGGCGTTCCGTTACCTAGGTATTCAGGTGACCCTGACGGACTAACAGGCGCTGGTCCGGAATGTGGACCGCGTCACTACGGCATTGCGGCAGTCCGTGCGTTTCTGGAATACTCTCCCACTTTCACTGATGGGCCGTCTCGCCATCTCGAAAATGGTGATGCTCCCCAGGGTACTTTATGTGCTACAGAACTCACTTTGCCCTTTGCCACCTCGAGTTTTTAAAACTCTCAACACATTGCTCACATCTCTGCTCTGGGCGGGTCGGCGCAGTAGGGTAGCCCTTCGCACCATTGTCCGTAGTTACGAGGAGGGCGGTCTCGAAGCCCCTCGATTTGACCTATACTATTATGCCGCCCAGCTCCAACATGCGGCCCGTTGGTTCACCGACACTGACAACTGGGAGAAGCGCCTTTTGCTTGATGGGGCAGATACCCAGACACTGCAGGAGGCACTGATGCAGGGTGCGGGATCAGATGTGTATCTCCCCTATACTGTGCGACATACAGCTGGCATATGGCAGCGTTTTGTTGAGGGTCCTTCGAAGGGCGCCCTTTCACAGGGAGCTCTCGCTCTGGATACTGGCTCCATTTATAGCTATGGCACGTCATATGTCCTTCCGACTCTGGAGGGAGGGAGGATGCGAGGTTCTCGCCGATCTATATCCTAATGAAACCTTTATCACCTACGAGCAGGCGGTGGAGAACTTTGGCCTTGGACAAGGCCAATTTTTGCATTTCAGGGGTATGCAAGATGTAGTGAAAATCACCTGGCCCCAGTACCCAGATATTCCACCACTGACGCATACACTGGATGTTATGCTCACGTGCGGCAGGGGGCGCGGCTTGATCTCCCTCCTATATGAAGCGATGAAGCAGGATTCCACCCCCCCCGGTCCCGCCGTCTAGGGTTGCCTGGGAGAGGGACCTTGCTGCCCCGCTGGAGGAGGCACAGTGGGCACGCATAGGCTCCCTTACACACACCGTTTCATGCAATGCCAGATTTAAGCTAACACACTTTAATTACCTACACCGCACCTACCTTACCCCGGTGTCACTGAGACGCATTGACAGTAGCAGGGGCGCTGGCTGTCCTGGATGTGCCGCAGAGAATGCAGGCTTTTACATTTGGCATGGGACTGCCCATTGGTTGCGCAGTTTTGGTCGGGGGTGGTGCCTAGGGTTGTAAGCGCCACGGGGCTTCGAGTGGCTCTCGATCCCTTGCAATGTTTACTCGCGATGGTTCGCAAGCCCAAGAGGAAGAAACTCCCCTATAAACTCTTACAGTTAATGTTGGTGCTTGCCAGGCGCAGGGTGGCAATAACTTGAATGGGGCAGAGGGCCCCTGAACTTCCTGCTTGGCTTAAAGATGTTCGAGAGTGGTCGCTGGCTGAAGAGGCCCACATGAAACATACCCGACGGGATGAGAAATTGCAGGATGACCTGATGGCTTGGCGGGTCCTGTGTGCCACTGGATTAGCGGAGGGGGAGCCGTCCTCACGAGATGTTACTGCTAGTGAGCAGAGTGATGCAGATATAACCGGGGGGTCTGTTTCTAGTGGGGAACGCGACGCCTAGTTCTGATGGGGTCCACATTGGGTAGGGGTGCCTTATTTGCCGCCCCCTCCCCCCGCAGCGACATGTTTAAGGATGATTCTTCTGTCCCCCTTGTCCCTTCCCTTCTTGGTGCGGCCTTGTGTCTCATGCGACTATAATTGCGATCAACGAAATGTATGCATACGTATTTATTTGATGCCGATGTATTGTTTTTGTGAAAAATCGAAAAATAAAGTTTCTAAAAAAAATTAAAAAATTAAAATTATTTGAATTTAATAAATTTCTATGAATTATATTTTTACTGTAACAGTTAATACTGCAGCATTTAAAAAATATTCTACATTTAAAATAGATATATCAAATTAATTTACATTAACATTCAACTTAAAAATATTTTAATAAATTTTTTCGAACTTTTTAAAACTTTTTATCTTTTACCTATACTTTAACATGGAGAGCTCTCCGGTTAGATTGCGGCGGTCTCTGACAAATACGGTGTGACCTACTTGGCCTACCTAACCACAGGTCCATTGAGTTTGGCTTGAAATTGCACCTAGGTCCTAGTCAACACCAGACTATGACTTCTGAATAACACTTTGGATTTTGTGGGCACCTTTTAGGTCTGAAAATGTTTTTAAAAATACATATATCCGATTCCCTTATTCGACTTCGATCATTTTGGTGTCTTCTTGCTTATTACATTTTTCTCTATTCTTGTAAATTGGTTCAGGCATTTTATTATGTTGTGTTCTTGACTTTAAAAAAGTTTAGTACTGGTAGCACTTGCCACTCATTTCTTTGAGGAACTGCCTGCTGTCTATCCCACAACTACTAGGAGTTTAGCGGAGAGAAATTCTTATAACTGTGTTGTGACCTAACCAGGGAGTCTTTATTATGTTAGTGAGGACACCCATTTCCCAAATGAATAAATCAAGTTTTGACCACACAAACAGCCATAGAAGGATTTTTCTACTTGTTGTTGCACACCGGCTGAAAGTCTGCTTGCCGTTTGACTTTGTACAAGTTCCATCCCAGCAGAATTCAAAAGATACCAAAGCAGCAGCTTCTGCAAGCTTCCTAATGGAGTAACTAGAACGTTGCTTTCTGATCTATAGAAGAAATGCTGAATCCGAGCCAGCACTTGCTCCAGAGGGGCCACCACTCGCTCCATAAATCTTAATGCATGGAAAAGGAATTTAAAAAATCCTAGTAATTGGGTGGGGAGCCCCATCTCATCTATTGTAGGTGAGAGATGTTAAAAGCCAGGGATCTCATTTGAAGCTAACTTGCATACAAATATGCAGGGAGCTCTACATGGCTCAGCAACTAAGACATTTTAAACAAATACATCAAGCTGTGAACCTACTAAAAAGCAGTTAAGTCTTATTTTAACAAATAGTTTAGGGATGATCCAACTTTCACTCTCATTCCATTCTGATTGTGGAAGCATGATGATCATTTGTATTCTCATTTATATAAGAAAAGTACACAATCAATTCGAATTCATTATTAAAGAAAAGGTGTGTGTACTGATTCAGGGGATTACGGTTGGAGCTCTGCTATATCGCCTGCAGATGGAAGGGAACTGTAACAAGCACCGCAAATACACACCTGCCAGCTTTTCTTTTCTCTGAAAAGGTCAATTTCATTTTGGGGGCTCATAATATCTACTGGTAGACCTCTAAAATGCAGTGGGATTACAAAATCTGGCATGTCACTGGACACCACTAATACAGCCAAGAAGGAGCTCTATTCTGCTGGAGGATCTCTTCAGTAGGTGTTCACGTAGGTTGCTCAATAACACCTGGTGGTCAATTTCTTTGCACCAGAGCAGATGCTAATCCACCACAAAGGGAACAAAGTATATCTTTGCTGTTTCTGAGCATAAAACCACTTTCATGCAGAAGTGCCATCAGGTTCGGGCTCGCCCTCTCTCCTTTTCTTGGGGTGCTATCAATTTCCATTTCTTTTATGAGGTGGATGGGTACCCGCATAAGCAGAGAGGGTGCTTCAAGCCTTCCAATTACATCATTGTTACTATTTTCCTTCAGAATCTAATCACTTCCCAAGATAAGCTCAAGGTATGGTTGAATGTAGGAAATGTACAATACACAACTACCAGTGTTAAGTGCTTAGCAAATTCAATCATTCTTGGAGCAATGCTTCAAATTATAGTGCTGTGATTTAAATTATTTCTCCTACCTCTTCTGCAGCCTGAATTATTGCATTGGCAATCTTGGGGTCCAAACCATAATCCTGGTTTACTTCAGCAGCTGCTCTCTTCAAGATGCCAAAAGCTTTTATGACTGGAATCTGCAATGATAAACCGGCTGTGTTCAGAAAGATGCTTTCACTTGTGTGTATCCCACAAATTAAAGGTCAACAGCCCATAAAAGCCCTGCAGCGAACTTGGTTGCCTTGAAGTGGGCAGCTCAATAGTCTGGTTTGTGCCGTGAGGTAGAGGAATAACATCAAAAGCCAAAATTCGCGCCAGCACCCAGATACTAAGGGAAGCTCCTAACTAAGACAGCCATGTTCTGTTTACGCGGGAGGGGGGCGGGGCACAATATATTTCATTCCTTTTTCCAATCCCCAAAAAGGCATTGAGCAGAATCAAAATGCAAATGAGCTCTGGGTTCAGTCTATTATTTTAGAGGGGTACTGGAATGGTATGGAATTTGAACTCGGAACAACTGACAAGGAACAGTAAAAACATGCCGAGCACTGTCCTGTACACTAATCAGTAGGATACTTTTGTAGAATACAGCAAAATAACAAGGAAAGAAAACAAGCAAGTCTCATTCGTTCAGCATAGGAGGGAGGGATCAGAAGGCGGCCTGTGCATGTGCGAGGACTGGTGCAGGTTTTAGAACATGCACACAGCATGTGGATGGAGGGCGATGCCATAGTCACACTCCAACTACATGCAGCAAGCATGTGCTCTGTGTTCTTCAGCTAAGCAGACTGGTAGTTGGTGGATCTCCTTCCACCATATCCTAATAGACCTTTTGAACTGAGTTAAAGTACAAACACAACAGCACGAGGAGCAGAAAGTAACCCAGGCATCTGTATGAAGCTGCCTTTTGCACCACCCCAAGCGGCCACAAGATGGTGCCACACTGTAGTTAAAGGCCTAATAATGGCATTGTTTCAAGTGAGAGCTCCGGATTAAAACCGGAGCGGGGGCCCCCTCCATGTACCTGGCAGGGGGGAGGGGCAAGGGGGAGGGGGGGCTCAAGCTTCGTAACGCACGTGCACGTACATATTATAGACAAAGTTACTTACTGGCATCCTTTCCGTCACCCCTCCGATTTTGAAGTTCATTGTAGATCGAACAGTCTGGGCTCCATAATATTTGTCATTCGGCACTTTGAGTTCCCCAAAGGTATCATACTCCACTCTGAAGGGACCAGCACTTGCCTGCAGAAAATAACATTATCACGCATTAGTCCTTATTGTAGAGAAAAAAAATCCAAGTGAAGTATCTTACAATACAAGAAAAGCTGAAGAATTCCCATTTATTAAACAAGCACTGACAAAGCCAATAGATTTTTGCACACACAAACACACCTTAGGACACACACTAATCTAACAGACACGTGCAGACTAAAATTCGTATATAAGGTACAGAAATGCGCAACACAGGGGAGCTCTGGGACCTTAGCCTGTGCCCCAGGAGATTGCTCAGTAATGTCAGTTGAGTGGCATATGGTATTGAGTGCATCATGGGGTCATCATTGTAAAGGGTCGGGGCCCTAGGCCCCCATACACATTTAGTAATCACACAGACATAGTGTTAGGGTATCTGGAACTGGCCCTGGGCGCGTGCGGGCCCGCCCCCTTATATTGACAGGGTCACATCTCCTGTGACACCTGTGAGGGATGGGTGTGGTGTGATGTCGGTAGCCAGCCCTCAGGGAGTGGCTGGTAAATACATACAGCAGAAACACTAGAACAGTGACCAGTCGGGCACTACGATAGTGTGGCATGCAGCAAAGATTATAGGGTAATACGGATGCACATGGTGATGTACAATAGGGAGAACATATCGAGGTGCTCCACATAATGTGCGACACCTTCAATCATTCCTGGGAATGTTGGCCAGCAGCATTTTGCATCCTTGAATTTTAAGCCCATACTTGTAATGATAAAAGCAAAAGTACAATTAAAAAACTGCAATGTTTTAGAATCTAAAAACAAAATGCAGAAGACGTCACGAGCCACCCGGTGCACAGGAAGGGAGGGGTGGAACATAAAAAGAAAAAAACCACCTTTAATAGTTTGACAGGTTTAGGTTTTGCTGAAAACATGCCTCTCTAGACAACTGCACGTCTTTTGCTATTTCACAGTTTTCTACCCTTTATCGGCTTCGAATTTTCGAACAAAAAAGTATTTTCATCTACTATGCTCGGTCTGAAATGTATTTTTAGAGCCATTAAGGGAATCATGCAATACATGAGTGTAACGGGACATCCGAAAGATAACAAAAGTTAATTAAATAAACCTGGAAATTGTCAGGCAATACCCTGAAGGACTTAAATAATTTTTATGAAAAGCAGATTTCATTTCCACCAGTGGCAATCTAATAAAACAGCAAATGCTGTAAAATAAACGTTGTGCCATAGCAGCAATCCATTGAGCGTGAACCACTACTTTTCACATCACAGTATGAACATAATGAGAATATACCGAGGCCTAAGAGATTGGAAATATCTCTGCCCCTTAAAATTCTCTTTTTTCACTGGTCCCCCGCCCCAAGTAAAAAAAAAGAATTTAAAGGAATACTTGCACTCAAATTTATTTGTGCTCCTGCATTGCCCATTTGAACCTCCGAGAGCCTTACTCTTGGGTCTTTCCCTCTACCCAAGGTTTCAGCCTGAATGTTGAATTTATATTTGGCAAGTGAAAAGAGCGAAAAAAGAATTCTTAGGGCCCAATTCACAAAGGCACTCTGAGACAAAAGTCTAATACGATTTTTGGTATTCACAGAGGTCATTTATGAGTTGTATCCTTAACGTCCGCAGTCGGGCCGGACTCTCCGGCTTCACACCCGGGGCAGAATCTCCAGCTTAGCCCAGATGGAGTGTAATTAATGGGCCAGAACAACATTTTTACCTAAAGGAACATTAGGAATGTGAGATAAATGGTAGAGGAGGTCATGAAAATCAGTTTGGGCAGGGAAAAGGGTGTGGGCATACACTACATCACATCCCAGAGAAGTTTGCTCCTTTGCATCATGGTACATACAGTCCACAATTTGCGCTCCCCTCAGTGTAGACTGTAGTGCTACACCACACTCAGTGATGACTGTAATGTTACACCAAACATCACAGGTTAATGAATGACAAAAATGGCATTGTATGAATTATTTAAAAAGTTAATGAATGGATTTCACACATTAAAAATAGTCTATTGCGGGGGGCGTGGCCAACTGCCGGAGAAGATGGCAGCATACTAGCACGGCTCCGGCCTCCACTGTCATCCTTCGCCATATATCCTGACGAAATCCGGCTGCACAAGATGTGCAGTGAGCCGTGGCAAAGTAAGAAACGCGGAGACCCGGTGCCGGGAGCAGCTCTCGGGGAGGCAGGGAGCCGGTGGAAGATTGCGGCCTGCGCGTCCACAGAAGCCGCGAAGCGGCGTAAAAACGAACCCGATTGCGGGCTTGCGAGCCCGGTTGTGCAGCGCGGGTGGGCCCACGGCTGCGGCAGTGCCAGGAGGCCCTCCACGTATAGCAGCAGGGGAGAGACCCAAAACACCCAGATCGGGCGGCGGAGGTGTGGATCCCTAAGAAGGGGTTGCCAGGCAAGTGTAATCCTGTGCTATATGCTCTCCCTCCCCCCCCAGATGACGGGGAGAGCGTGCAAAGCTTCTTGTAAAAGGCTTCCGTGACCAGCGGTGCGCTTGGCCCGAGCCGGTGTGAGGCACCAGTGCACCCAAGACAGCGTTAATCCGGGCCGCTTCAAGTTTTTAGAGCGAGGGGGCCCACCTGACCCCCGGTGAAGCTTGAGACAGGGCCTAGCGCAGTGACCCACCGAGACTGAGCTGCCGATGTGCGACAGCCCCACTGGGAGGAATCAGGGGGGCGCCTTGGGAGCGCAGGGACACTAAGCATCGGGAGGCAGTAAGGGGCTCGTATTGCAGCGATGGGAGAGATCTACTACCCGTGGGAAAGAGGCCTAGAACTGTTACCTCTGTCAGGCTGCCCTAATTTACTGGGCCATCCTACCATTGCAGGTGAACACCCCGGGGGAGACAAGCCACTCGAAGGGGAAAACCGATAGGCCACAGGAGGCTCCCCCGGTAGGCGGCGGTGAGTACCCCAACGCTACGTGCCCCGGGCGCAATAATGGCATCCAACAAGGGCGGACGGGGCTCGCACCAGCCCAAACTAGACAAATTCTTCTGGCAGAAAACACAGGAGGGAGGAATGTCGCAGCCTGGCTCAGAACAAGAAGCGCAGCAGAAGCCGGCGGAGCAGGAATCTCCCACGTTGCACGATGTGATGGCAGCGATTCATAGTGTGCGCACTTCCTTGGAGGGGCGCCTTGACTCTGTCTCTACAGATCTAGCCCTGCTGCGGGAGGATTTCAGAAAAATGGATTCCAGGGTCGCTGAGGTGGAGGACGTAGCTCGAGGCCTGGTCACAGATACAACAGCTCTCAAGGAACAAGTCTTCGAGCTCCAGGTCTGTACAGAAACCCTAACAGCACAGCTGGATGACTATGAGGGTCGATCAAGAAGAAATAACGTGCACATTTTGGGAGTGCCTGTAGGAAAGTAGGATCTGCTTCTTATGGTTACCCCCACTTTTTGCTTGATGTTACACTGTTTTCGACTAGTCTGACTGGGATCCTGCTAATCAGGACCCCAATCTATCTGCTTTCTCCCTAAGATGTTATGCCATGTACTTCGGTACAGTCCAGATTGGATACTGGGGTACCGTTGTCAGTCCCTAGTATACGGTACACATGTACCCAGGGCAAAGGTACCCCAGAGGCATCCCATGGGCTGAAGCATGTATTATGCCACCCATGAGAGGCCATGCAAAATGGAACTACAGGCCTGCCATTGCAGCCTGTGTAAGATGGTGCATGTACCACTTACTTTAGGTATAGGTTTACTATATCTATAGGTCACTACACTTAAAACCCATCACTCACCACTCTAGCAGGCCTGGACAATCCTGAAGGCAGGGTGCTGGGTTTACGCGAGAGGGTGCCCCTGCATGAGCTGAGCACCCCTGCAGCCTTCAGAGACCATTCTCCCGGGTTGTCGGTGACGCAGCCAGACATATAGGTAGAGGTGCATTATATGCTCGCGTAAAATGCTGTCTCGATAACGGCTGCAACAAAACATGTTGTGTTTGGTATCAAACACCTTGGAATCATACCTCCATACCGGTAACCGGTGTGGGAGGTATGATTCCACTCTTCTGAAGTGAGCTTTGTGGGGTCCCTGGTCTTCCCAGTACCAGCCTTCTCGACCCAGACAGCACAAAATGGTTGCTGCCAACCAGAGACACGATTCTGCCCTCCTGCTGCTGAGCCGAGCTCGAGCAGGGGAAGGCAGCACAATAGGCATCCTGTCACAGGGAGGTGTGACCACCTCTCAGACAGGATTTAGTGTATGCGGGCTGGATGGGTACACTTCCAAAGTGCCTGAAAGTCTACACGAGGGGCACATTTGTTGTCCCTGTGCATAGTCCAGTTCAAACCAGTTCTGGGAGCCATTGGCTCCTGCTCTGGCGCAAACTTGACAAAGGACAGGGGAGTATCCTCCCCACTGTCCTGACCCTCCCCTGGGAGGGTCCCCTGAATCTGTCCAACCCTCTCCCGTGGGTACAAAAGGGCTTACATGGCTGTAGGACCCTAGATTCGACGTGGACAAGATTCTGAACAAGAAACCACTGATCTTCGACCGTCTGGGCTTCGACTGGGCCCGACTTCGTCTCCCTCTCCGTCCAAAGCTTCGTCTGTGCCCGTGCACCGTACAGGCTCTGTGCAGGACCTGTGGAGCATCAAAGACAACTGAACTTATCTCCCTTTTGGTGAAGAAGTCACTCCCCTGCATTTGCAGGCACCGTAACGCAACTGACCGGTCTGCTGATCCAGAGCTCCTGCGGACTCAGAAGGCTCCAGCAACACAGGAGGTGGGTTCCTACGTTCCTTGAGGTCGAGCTGCCCTCTCACCAAGTCTGAGGCCAGTATCCCTCGTGGGGACCGCATAACCCGAAGCCCTGTGCACCGCATACTTTTGCAAGTGCATACGCTTGTTGGCGTTCCCCAACTAAGTGCATTGGGCTATCGAGAGCCCCAACCTCTGCGCACATTTCGTAAGAAGGACTTTGGCCTCCTCACACTCTGTGCCCTGCAAGCTGTTACTTTGTGAAACTGCTAGAGGTCCCCTCGCGACTCCTGTGCCTTCAGCCTGTGGGTCCATTGGAGGGACACCACTGCTTTTCTTGGGCTCCACTGGTTGCTCCAGGCCTGCCCTGACTCCCCTTGCTGTGGTGAGTCTCCTGGTCCTTGCTGGGCCAGACCGTACCCTTGCTCAACCTTCTTCGTGGGTTGCCGCTGCCAAGGCTTGTTGGTGCTCCTGCCGGATCCCAACCCCTCAGCACTCTACATCCTTCGTGGGACAGCTCGTATCCGGCTCCTGGTCATCCTTGACATCTCTTGGTCCCTGCAGCTGTAGAGTCAAGGTCTCCATCATCACACCTGAAGCACCCGACATCGGTGGGCATTCGTCTACCGAGCCCCTGGTCACTCCTGAGTGACCCAGACTCTGTCCCCTGATGGAGCAGGGGAAACGAAATAATTTTTGTACCCCTAGGAAATTAATGACCTCATAACGATTAACGATACTAACTGTTTGTAACGCATGAACTAATCAACAAATGCACCTTTTTAGTAGACATTACACGTGGGCAACTTGCTAAATGTTGCAAAATCTAATTTATTTACAAATGTGAAGCTAATTAACGTGAGTATTGTGATTTGCGTAATAAATAGAATAAATTGCATGGTTTGTGTTGAGTAGTAAAATTGCACCGTGGTAAAGAATGCAGGTGGTAAGTAAAATGGCTTTAAAATGTCGCTTCTGCTAGGTAATACCTAACACGGGTCTTTAGAATGGTGGGTGGTAAACAGAAAGGCTTATTTTCCATGTTTTAATTTCCGTTGTGTTTGTTCTTAGTTTCGTTCGGGCCTGCTAGGGCGTGCTTTGAAAATGGCCGCTGGAAAAGATGGGATGGCGTGCGCTGAATAAGATGGCTCCTGCGCATGGGCAGTATAAAAGCTCCAGTCACGTGTATGCGGCCTGTGCCCAGAGTGAGAGATGTCAAGGCCAATCTGACCTGCAACAAGGATTGTGCCAAGAGTTCAGCATATATGCCTGGGAACGGATGGGAAAATCGAGCGACAGGGAATTAACTAATGTGTGACCATCAAAAATTGATACAAAATGGATTAACAAATTGGACTACCTTTGGACACTGTGATCATGAGACTTAGTGTGCTTTATTGTCCCCAAACCGGTTCGAACAAGGAGGATGATGAGGTGACCATCACCACCCCTCCAATGGACCAATTAGCGTGATTCTTGCCCCTAAAGATTGCAACTTTTAAGTGTAGGGAGCCAGAAAGTAGGGTATAAGAGGGTCTGCTCTTACGTTGTGAAAAAACTGCTTCTTTTATTCTATCCTGATGCTGCGAGAGACTGTCATTTTGAACTACGATCTTTGACTGGGGAAGGAACAAGACCGTTGCGGGAGTTGTCCGGGAGGAGTTTGCGTCCGAGGAGTTTAGCGGGATAGTCAGTCAGTTTTGGGAGTCCATCTTGTGATCTGCGGTTCATCTCTCTTTCCTGATGAACCATTCTTGTCATCGCCCAATGGCCAAGTATATTAAATATTTCCCATCTTTAATTTAACTTTTACTTAAAATGCTTACTGATATAATAAATGTATTTGCTTAAAATGAACTTTACTTTTGCCTAAAGATTTTCGATAAAATTATATGCTAACTCTAAATGAGTCTGTGGTTTCTTAAATAAAATTGTGATTTATAAATGCTAAAGGTTTTAATTATGATTGAGCTGGTCTTAATCACTATCAACTGATTCTACTAGTTGGTCCATCGACCGAATAGCGGAGTACCTTGATGTTTAGAACCGACAGGATCCGAAGTTGATATATATAATGTATAGGTTATAATTCTGTCATTTTAATAAGGTATCCCGCTTGTCCAGCAACTCATTTTTCCTTAGCGCTTGATCCAGAAAATTGAATGAATGTATGTATGCGGTGTTATGGGCCCCACCGACATAAGTTTCAAGTGATCAAAGTTGCGTAGGTGTTTTTCTGGATTAGTGTCATAAGGAAAAATTTATATTAGCCGCGCTGGATCACCCCTCTGCTTTCAGGTACTCTTCAACACGAATCCACCTTTGGATTCCGACGGATACTTTTCTTCTTTCCCGCAGTGGCATTTCCTTGAAGTCCTCCATTGAGATCGACGTCGGTTTCCGACACCACTTAAGCCCTATGCAACCGGCTTCCCTGGGATAGGTAACTCTGGTACTAAGGTATCCACAGGTGGGGTGGCTCTCGAACCTCCCATGAGCCAAAGGGTTTCTTCGTAATCCACTGGGAAGGGTCCTTAAACTTAAAAACTGCAACCGCGACTCTCCCCTTGAATTGTACGCAGCACGTGGTCGTGTTCTCATACTGCACCCGTCCTCCGTGGGGTCCCTCCTTACTCACCTTGGTTGGTTCCTTGGGGTCCCAGCGATTCTACTACCTCTAGACACTGTCTTGACTCGAGTCGTGGTTCTTATACCACTATTTTAGTATATGGTTTGGTCTCCCCCTGGAGCCCACTGTGTATTAGTACTACTTACGATTGTTTCGGTGCTAAAGTATTGTGTGCTTTGTGTTTATCTGCGTGTAGCAGATACTGTAAGGTATTTAGAGTGTTATAATAATAAATACATATTTTTATAATTACTGTGTGGTTCTCCTTTCATTTAACCAATACAATAAGGTTACATTCCGGTAAAACAGGCTGCTTAACATTCCTTCAAGACTAAGCCTGAAGGCTGCTCTCCACAGCTACCACTTGGATAGCTTTCTAAGGTTATCTTTGACCTCTTAAATCACCATAAGGGTTGTTTGGACTGGTGCAAGGTGCCCACTTACATTAGTGGACATCATATACCAGGCCAACTTCTCACAGTGCCGGAGAGAGCAGAGGGGCCAGCAGCAGACCTCTTTGTGGAAGAGCTGGTCATGAAACACCTGCATCCCAAGAACCTCTCCAACTATTTTTCCATAGAACGAGCACATCAAGGGCCGGGGGCAAGCCTAAGCTGGCTCGGGTGTTTAACTTTAGAGACCGGGACGTTATTCTCCAAACCGCACGCAGTGCACCACCTCTCAAGTATGAGAACAGTACAATAACATTCTTCCTGGACTTTACCACAAAAGGTGCAAAGGCGCTCCTTCCTGGAGGTCAAAAAAATCCTCAGAGAGGGGGAATTTAAATATGTTATGTTGTTCCCAGCGAAACTGAGGGTAGAGGCAGAAGGCAAAAGTTGGTTCTTCACCAAGCCAGGAGAAGATTGGGAGTGGCTGGAAGGATGGTGGTGCGTGGGAGATCGAGACAACTCGGACCGGCGAGAGCGACATGCAGGGAAAGCACAGAAGCGGATAGATCCCAACCAAGGAGACAAAGACCAGCACACTACGAGCAGCTCGTGAAATGCGCGGCAGGATCTAGATCGTTGACTTCAAGAGGGCCTCTCCCGGAGCCGCAGGAGCATCGGACAGTTTATTCAAATACTTGGCAACAGTACCGGAGGTGTCATGTAGGTGACTTATTGCAGACCGAAGGACTCGTGCGAGAGATCAGCTTTGCTGCAAATGGAGGATGAGCGGTGCTAGCGGCTGAAGGTCGACCGATTAAGGAGCGGCTGAGTAGAATACTGACTCTATATACAAGTCTTTTGAGGCAAACTGTTTGATCGTAATGGAGGAGGGGTGGGGGGATTTGGCTCACAGCTCCTCCAACATAGGGATGGGTGGGCGACGGGCACTCTGCACAGTTGGGGGAGGCGGGCACATGGACACCATCATGCAGGGAGGCAAGGTGGGGGTGGTGTTTGGGGAGGGGGTTGTAAAGTTCTTCGTTATATTGTTTATTTGCAGCGACAAAACAATTCACCACTTACACCTCCTTGGCTGAATTCATTAGATCACATCAAAGAGGCACCAGGGTACCGCTGGAGATGGGTGGGTCGTGCCCACGCCGCGATCGGAACTGCTCCGCACTCTCTCAGTGACAACTACATAAATGGCGAATGAGGCAATGCATGGGGTGGGTGCTCCTGGGAGGGAAGTAGGGGCGGCACCGTCCTTTCGAATACTCTCCTGGAACGTAAATGGGCTGGGGGATAAACTCAAGAGGGCGATAGTGCTTCAATATATCAAAAGAAAGGCCCCCGACTTAGTGCTCCTCCAGGAGACCCACTTGATCGGAAATACCTGTGAAGCGCTCAACAGATGGGGGTACAAGCTCATAGTACATTCGGGGTTCACCTCAGGCTCTAGAGGGGCGGGGATACTGATGCATAAGTAATTCCCATTCACGCTGACAGAAACATACACTGATCCACAGGGAAGATTTGCAGGGATGTCTGTATGCTGGGAGGGTACAAGGATTAACGTCCTGTTGGCCTATATAACCCCTGCCCTACACAACATAGCACTGCCGGATTTGAGCAAGATGATTCTTGAATTCCCCGAAGGGGCATTAGTAATTGGGGGCGACTTAAATATGACTCTTAATGACCAGCGGGACAGACTCCCGCCGAGAACCACCACATGCACACGCAACACTATGTCTGAATTCTTGACTGCCCTGGGGTTGATAGACGTATGGCGGGAATCCCACCCTGACGCGCAGCAGTTCACGTTCCACTCCGGGGCGAATTACAGCCTATGAAGGATTGACCACATACTTACTCTCACCGGATATAAACAGCACTTCTCGGAAGTCAGCCATTTAGCTAGAGGGATCTCAGATCATGCTCCATTATAGGCCAAATATACTCAGAGTCAGAAATTCATGCAGCAATCCATATCAATTAGCCCCTGCTGCCTTGCAGTTCCACACATTAGAGCGGACATCATAAAAACCACTAAACATTACTTTGAGGAAAACGTGGGGTCTGTCCAGTCCTAGCAGACCACCTGGGCAGCATATAAGGCGGTCGTGAAGGGGCAGGGACTCTCCCTAGCAGCGGGTCATTGGAAAGAGAAAAGGGCTAAGGCAGAGGCAATGGAGCAAGAGATATCGGCTCTGGAACAGTCCTCCGATTCCCTGTTAGTAGACGATACCCAACATTTGCTCGTGATGAAGCGCCAAAAATACAAAAACCAAGTGGCGGAAACAGCGAATAGTAAAATTTGCGCAATACAACATAGAGTTTATGAATTTGGAGATAGGGCGGGCAAGTTACTAGCCTGGCTCGACAAGAGAGAAAAGGCAGGGAGATGGGTTATGACCATAAGGAATTCAAAGGGAGAAAGGCTGCGGGAGCCACAGGGGATCGCAGAGGCCTTCGCGGACCATTACGCATGCCTTTACTCCCCGGAGGCATCCGGTACGATTGAAGAGTCGGCGGAGTTATTAAGAGATGTCCAGATCCCAGTACTCCCGAGAGAGGACAGGCAGCAGCTTGAGGAGGATCTTACGACAGAGGAAATAGTGGCAGCTATACAGAGCATACAATCTGGTAAGGCCATGGGGCCTAATGGCATCCCAATTGAACTTCTCAAATTACCGCCACAAGGGTGGCACCCCATCTCCTAAACATGGAGGAAGGAAGCCGGCGGGTGGGGAAACTACCCAAAGATCAGCAACTGGAATCGGTGGTGGTGATCCACAAATCCAGCAAGCCAGCAGAGGAGTGTTCCTCGTAAAGGCCTATATCCCTCCTTAACGTGGAGGTTAAAGTCTTAGCCAAGACTCTGGCTCGTTGATTGATCCCAGTGGTGACCAAGTTTGTGCATCCGGATCAGTCCGGATTTATGCCCAGTCGGAACACAGCTCTGAACCTGAGGCGCCTGCACGCAGTTCTAGGCCGTAGAAACACTATACAAGAGGACGCCGCAATCCTGTCACTAGACGCCCGCATGGCTTTCGACACGGTCGAGTGGCCATATATGTTCGCAATCCTGGAGCGCATGGGTCTGGGCGGCAAGTTTCTGGCATGGCTTTGATAGCTATTTACTGCCCCACTGGCCCAAGTGGTAGTCAATGGGCATACATCCCACATGTTTCGCTTGAATCGGGGAACTAGGCAGGGCTGCCCACTCTCTCCGCTCCTGTTTGCACGGATACTGGAGCCGTTAGCGAGCTGGATACGGGGGATCCAATAATCCGGGGCGTAAGGTGGACAGCGGGACGCGAGGACAGAATCTCTCTACGCAGACGACGCGCTTCTGTAGGTCACGTTGCCGCGATCCTCCATTGCTAGGATCCTTCAAATCTGCTCAACCTTTGGGAGATACTCTGGCTATAACATCAACTGGTCCAAGTCAGTGGTGTATCCCCCACGGCGCCAGCCCTACCGCCGGGCTGTGGAGCAAAAATCGAGACAGAGGGTTTCACCTACTTGGGTATCTATGTCACTTCCAGGGAGGATGTTTTTCACGGGCGGAACCTTCTCGCACCGCTTGCCCGATTGAAGGGAGATGTGCAACACTGGCGGGCCCTGCCGCTCTCGGTTGGGTAGGGCGACATTATTTGAAATGATGGCACTGCCACGATTTTTATACGCCCTGCAAAACATGCCCTACGCTATCCCGGACTCATACTTCAAGGCAATTGATGGGGAGGCTAGAATTCTGTTATGGGATGGGAGACCACCGCGTATTGCCACCCAGAAACTTGTTCGGGGGTGGTATGATGGCGGCATTGCACTGCCCAATATCCATGTATATTACTGGGCGGCACAGTTGGTGGTTGTCCACAGATGGGCCCATCAGGGGCAGGTGGACCCGGCGTGTTATATGGACGAGTGGCTTATGGGAACTGGGGGGGTTCAATGAAGAACTGTACACCAACCCAAGAAAGCAACATCTCACGGGGCCGACAGCTCAGATAGTAGCAATCTGGCACAGAGTAACGCAACAGTTGAGATGGAGCTACAAGGTGACACTTGCCACATCTCTATGGTGGGAAGAAAACCTGGGGAAACTAGGTCGATACCGGGGGTTTCGCAAGTGGGATACTATTGGTATATCAAAGGTAAAAGACCTGTAGGTGAGGGGGGGGACATGATCACATTAGCGGAACTGCAAAAAGAATATGAGCTAGCCGAGAAGGAACTCTTTAGATACTCCCAAATTAGACAAGCCCTCAAGGGGGTGGTATCAGGAGGGGAGGATTTGCCAGAGGCATCTCCTCTAGAGGACAGGCTCCTCTCTGAATACATACCGACAAGGCCATCTCAATGACATATAAAAAAATCATTAATAACTTACCGGATCCGTTGCTCGGCCTTCGGGAACAGTGGCAGGCAGACGTTGGTGACCTGGAGGAAGAGGACTGGAGGGAGGCGCTAGCGTGCCCTCGCGAGGAGGCAATATCATCGAGACTGCGACTTGTTCAATTAAAAATATTGCACAGGTCGTATATCACATACACCACACTCGTTAAAATGGGCAGGCTCGTGGACGCAGGGTGTAGAAGGGCTTGTGAGGGTACTGGCACCTTCTTCCACACAATCTGGGTGTGTCCACCCATCCAACAATACTGGAGCGCAATAATTGCATGTATGAAGGAAGCGAATGGGGATACGGTGTCACTTGCTCCTACAGTGTGTCTGCTGAATGTGTGGGAGCCTACTGATCTCAATCGTGCTGAGCAGCTCTGGACTACAATGGGACTTATGATTGCGAAACGCAATATTGCTCGAAGATGGGGGTGGCAGGGACGCCGACGCTGGCTGAATGACAGTGAGATATGGATTGGTGTATGATTGCTGAAGCGGAAGTCTACAAAAATAGAGGATACCCCCGAAAGTAGGACCGGGTCTGGGGAAAATGGAATGCCTTCACCAAGAGCTAAGCAGCACAAGCGCGGTGGTGGCAGCATACCGTCTGGTGATCAGTATTAGTGAACAGGTCCTCTTTACGCTGTGTCACTGAAGTGAGACCTACAGGCTTCCTCACCTTTTAACAAGTTCCACTGATGTGTGCTTAACTCACCCTTGGCCTACATTAGGTAGATGTGAAGTGCTGCGCATCGCAGGAGTAGCGACTTTGCACTGGATGTACGTGTGCCTGGGAAGGGTCCAGTACAGGGATAGAGCAGTACTGTCCAGTATATGTGTTGCTAGTGCATGTGCTTAGTGTATGTATGCCTGTGGGAAATACATTACATGAGAGATGTAGTGCTGTGCAGTGAATGCGCAATGGAATCATGTGTTGGGTTTATATGTGCTGGCATGAAGTAACAATACAAGAAGGGTGAAGTGTTTTGCAGCACGCGCATTGCGAGTGTGTGCGCCAGCAGTGTGTGTGTTTGCAAATAGCTCACCCTAGTACAATGCAGAAAAGTTACAGTCCTGAATGTAGGTGTGTCTTTAATGGCACAATGCATGGAGGTAACAGTGCTGGACAATACGTGTGGCTGTAAATGTACACTGAGTGCAAGTATGCCTGCAATGGTACACTACCTGGAGGACCCTCGGTTCTATTTTGGGAAGCCCAGGCCTGCCTGGTTTAGACATGAGGAAAGGAATCCCCCTCAGCTAGATTTGTATTTTGCTGCATTCCTCTGATTGGGTGGGACACACCCTGAAGGAAGGGAGGAAGAAACTCCCCCTTTACACTTCGAAAGGGTGCTCTTTGATTCAGTGATAGATCACAAGAAAGGGGCCTGGACACATCTCAGGAGGGAGATGGAGCTGATAAGGGAATCAAAGAGTAGCGCAGGCAGCTCAGGGTTAACCTTTTGATGCATATATCGCTGTGGCACACATCCAGGTGTGAACTCTAGTCACTCCCATTAACTGTGTTGTAGCTCTATCAACTTGGGAGTCTTTACTGCTGTACTAGACAGAGTTTCAAGAGGGAACAAGGAAAGGAAAAATGAATACTTCAAATGAAGTAGAACCCCAACATAAAACTTCAATGACTCATACCCTAAGTTACATTTGGTGTTTCGAAATGGTCTACAAGAAGGGGAGGTTGAGACCCCAAAGTTTGTCATCTGCCAAGCAGCCAGATGGGCTGTGTGAGAAGGGGAAGCTCTACAAGACTTCTGCCTGTGACCAGGTCTGGGGTCAAAGGCCTGCTAGTCTCCCTGCTGGGTGAGGGGACATCACCCAGCGAAAACGAAGATCACTTGCCCTGGAGCCTAGAGCGCCAGCGCCTGCCGGCTTGCTAAGACCAGTGTGCCCTATGAGGAAGAGGAGAGCGCTGGAGGGAGCAAGGTCCAGTGGGGCCCTACTTAGATGACTCCCTCAGCGAGGTGTAAGAGAATGGCTGTGCACCAATCAAGTCATTGCCCGTGTGCAGGACTGATTTGGCGACCCACGTATGCCAGGAGAGGGCAGTCGTTACCTGAGCAGTGTAGTGAGTATTGTGCGGGGAAAAGCTTGGCCACACTGCCTCATTGTGGTGACCGCATATGCCAGACGGAGCCACCATTGAACTATTTGTTACCAGATCATCAAGACTTGTGTCCACCTTCATCAGCAACCCCGCATGCCAGGAGAGGCCGCCGTGGTGAGGGCACGTGCACAAGAGAAGTTTGCGTCTAGACAAGGATGTACCATGGCAACCCTGTATGCCAGAAGGGGCTGCCAGTACCAACACTGCCAGAAGTTCGGGTTGCTACCCAGATAGAAGACAGAGGCTGTGACCGACGGGTAAAGTCTGCACACCAAGACCTGCAACTGACCGATTCCCCTGGGGACCATGAAGGGCGCCGTCAGAGACGTTGCACCCTTGCTGGGCTCTAGTCGGGAGCTGGAGGATCTAATTCCCCCTCTTCACAACCCCCAACCCTCCACGAGGGGAAGAGTGACTCACCACGTCTTTGTGGAGCGGGAGCAGCTCCGATTGCTGGGACAAGGCGGAAGTGCTGCTAGAAGGAGAGCGCTTGCGAGCACGAGCATTCCACTTTGTCAAACCGGATCAGGACGAGAGCCCACGGAGATATCACTCCCTGCACCTCTGAACGCTTCCATACTGCCGGAGCGAGTAAGAGAACTGGGCCTGTGGGGCCCCGGGGGACTCGCTGCTGATGGTGCTGCAGTACCATAGACACTTTTGTCTAATTCCTAAAAAGTCAAAGGGGAACTCTTGAGTAGGGCCTATTACGGAGCATTCCCTGGATGCGGCCACCGGTGAATGGGGAATAACCCAGACCACGTTATAAGGAAAAGGGTGGGACAGGGATTTGCCGGACAACTACTAGAGCCCGACCTCAAGGGGACTGTGTCGTTGCTCATGAATTTCATCATTCCTTTGAATGTGTAGAGTTAGAAATAAAATACTTCTTTTTTCTTATAAAAAATATTGATTTATTTTTAGTACTTTGTGCACTTTGAGTTATGAGTCATGTTCACACTCCTGTATCTACACTTGCTCCCCGAGTGAGCCTTTGACTGCTAGCCCACAGTTACCACGAACAGTCACATGCAGAAGGAGTACTTGGTCCAGTTTCTCTGGATCCAAAATAGGCTGGGCCGAGGGACATCAGGAGTAAAAGGCCTCAACCACCACAGTTGGGCCAAGTAGCTCCGACATGCCCCGTGGCCCTCTTAAAGGGGTTCTGTAAGGGAGAATGACGTGTATTCAGGTAAAGGACCTGCCAATGTAGCAAAATGCATGATATTATGCACAAGTGTAAATTTGGAGCTGCAGTGATAATGCTTAAATCTAAAGCCAAAAAGAATAATATTAAAAACACAATCGTGAGATTTAAATACTTGAAGCATGATTACAGTGATTATGAGTGTAATTCTTAAAATATAATCCAGACAGGCAGAAAAAGAAAAACTAAATTAATAAACCAAGGTTAAACCTAAACATAATGCCCTTTCTAGACCCTGAACTTTTGCTTAACCTTAAATATCATCCTAAACATAGCCCAACCACCAACACCAACTCTTAAGGCTTGAGTCAAAGATTGATGTTGACCTAAAGCCTACGCCTAGTATTAACACCTAACATTACCCCCGATCCATTCACTTTCACAATGCTTCAAATTTAAACCTACTGATATCCTTTGTTTTCAATTTCAGTAATTTTGCTTAAAAATGGGGACGAGTTAAAGATCAGTGAAACAGTAGTAAGAGGCATAGAGCTAAGAGAGAAATAGAGCTAGTTAAAGAAACAAAGAGAGGCAAGGAGAGAGAGAGAGGGAGGCAAGGAGAGAGAGAGAGAGCGGCAAGGAGAGAGAGAGAGAGAGGGGGCAAGGAGAGAGAGAGAGAGAGAGGCAAGGAGAGAGAGAGAGAGAGAGAGAGAGAGAGAGAGAGAGAAAAGGGAAAGATCATTAGAGAAATGGAAATTGTGGATGTGTTTACTACAATTTGGTAAACTCTCCTTTATACAACGTTTTAGAAACCAGCACAATATATATTCCAGAAGCACTGATGCAAAGGCTAGAGTTATGTTACAAGAAATCACCTGGTTAAAGACTACCATGGCATAAGTAAAACCTGCAACTCACAATAGGTACGTCTGGTCATAAACTAGAAATAAAACCAAGGAACCACAGTACATCTATATATAGTGTCCTATATGCGATTGTATGTGTGTATGAGAAGGAGCTGTCATGGGGGGACTTCCTTTCAGGACAAGAACCCTCTCTCACCCGAAGGGGACTTGCTTCATCATTGGGTTCCCTCCTCACACTTGGACTGCAAGATCCTAGGTGTGGGCTACAACTCCCTTGCGGGGCGGAGCAGAGATATTTTCAAGATGAGCGATGTTATGGGGTGCTTGGGGGGCAGAGTGCAAAAGGAGTGCTGGATAAAACTATCTTCAGGGTGCCGAATCAACTTTTATTCAGTGGTCCACTGTGGTAGGATTAAAAAGGAGACGACATGCCTTAGGGAGAGTTGGAATAGTATAATTTACTATTCCAACTCCAGTCTGTGCAACAGTAAGCAAAGTGTTGGAGTTAAAGTCCAACATCAATACAACAACGCTTTCCTTAAGGCAAGTCGTTGTAGCGACTTGTGTGGTAAAGGAATGTGTTGTAAAGACGCATTTGTGGTTCGGACCACGCTGTTAAGGCACAGCGTGGTTCGAGCCGTGGTGTAAAGGCTGTTTCCCTTCATCATGGTTAACTAACTTGTCCTGGAAAGATAGTACTGCCTGGACGGACTAAACTTCCTCATGGAGGGAATTCTTTAAAAAACTAATACTGGATATAAGAAGGGATCAAGAGTTATAAAACTATCTCAAGCATAAGCCGAAAGACATTTCTTCTTATGGATGCGGGTACCCTTGGTAAGGTTAAAACGGAGAAAGGAATATCCCTAGAGTTCTATGACTTGTACCTCTTCATCACTTGCCAACATGTTTCGGTCTGTAGAGTTAACCACATGGCTCAGAGGCCTTCTTCAGGGCTGGGCATATCCCTACCTAAATACTACATGTGCTCATGAAAACAGGGCCTTTATAGGGACATATGTTCAAACCTCACTAGGTCGAAGGATCCCTAGTCTTATTTGGGGAAGCAACGTCAATAGTCACACGTTCCTCAGCGATCTTCCTGTTTTTGCCTAATACTTGCCCTCCATCCGCTGTAATGATGTGTGTAGGTGTGTGTGCTACAATTTTATTGCTTTAACAGTAGTTTATAGGTCTCTTTGTTACAACTTTTTAGACATTATAGAAAACAAGACAATACATATTGCGGAAACACTGATGCAAAGGCTAGAGTACAGTTACCAGGCATCATCTAGTTAAAGTCGACCATTACATATGCAAAACATTAAGATGTGTTGAGGCGAGAAGCACTGGATAAGGAAAAATGTGCTGGATTGATTCCTTCAAAGGTCTGTGTTCTTAATGGTTAAAAAATAAGTTGGAAGAAGTTTAGAGTTCTTATGACTGATAAAACAGACAGCTTTGTGACAGTTCTTACATGTGGGGCAAATTGCTGTATTAACTTTGAGCTAAATGTGTTTTAATCTTTGTGGTCTACATACTTTAAGGGTCTAGCAATTCAGATACGGTGACGAATATCATCCTAGTCACCTGTAACAACCAGTGATGCTACACCACCGAGCACAGATACAGTAATGGTTGATGATTATGTTTAGTAAACCTATAAAACCTGTGGCACTAACCATTTTCCCGAGCACTGATGAAATTAAGTAGCCCAACTATAAATGGATTAATGCTTTGAGAAGAGACTTTTAGTCATGTAATTGTCTATATAATTTCTAGGTCACTGTCCAAAGCTGCATTGCAGTAATGTATGCCTAGACCCCTTGTCAGTATTTCCTGTGACTTCAAAATGGCCAATATCTGGTGCTTGAAAAAGCTTCTCAACTATGCATATGGTACACACCAGAATTTATCTACGTTTCCTGGAAAGAGACAGTTCCTGACACAGGGGATGTGAAATGCTTGAGCTGAATGAACTCAATTCATGCAGTGGTCAGACATAAAATGAACAGCATCACAAATAATTCCTTAAAAGAAAATTAGGGATATGTGGGAGATCCAATAACTAATGGGTTGGTTTTCGAAGCAGTATTGCCAGTGAGAGCCTGGAGACAAAGTGGGTTTGTCATTTGGAAGAGGATATTTTAGTCCTAGACAAACATTTCATACTGATCTATGACATGTGGGAGCTGCTCTGTTGGACAGCAGTGTTACAGCAAACAAATGATGGACGGAATGCTGACAATGCAAACATTCTCCCCCAGTCAAAAGATCTGGGTTAAATCCATCGTTCTTTTGCCCACTACGCCACCCCAGTTTGGACCCAGCCATATGCAAATCAGTCTTGACCCTGTGCCCCATGGGAACAGTCCAGACCGAACTGCCAGGCCAGGTCCTCCCTGGACCGGGAAACAAGCATCCTGGGACCGGTTTCAGGGTATGTCACCCTTCTTCAGCCAGGCTAGCTTGAATCCAGTGGCACAGTGAGCAAGGGACCCACGTCTGGGCATACCCATCCCACTTAGGGCGAAAAGTGTTACAGCAAACAAATGGACGGAATGCTGGCCTGGCAGTTTGGGCTGGACTGTTCCCATTGGGCGCAGGGTCAATACTGATTTGCATATGGCTGGGTCCAAACTGGAATGGCATGGTGAGCAAAAAAACGATGGATTTAGGCCCAGATCTCTGTACTGGGGTGAATGTACGACATTGTTCTGCATTCGGTCCATCAATTGCTGTTTTTGCATTTGTCACCCCGAGTGGGACGGGTATGCCCAGACGTGGGTCCCGTGCTCTCCATGCCACTGGAGTCAAGCTATCCTGGCTGATGTGGGCTGAAACCGGTCCTAGGATGCTTGTTTCCAGTCCAGGGAGGACCTGGCCTGGCAGTTCGGGCTGGACTGTTCCCATTGGGCGCAGGGTCAAGACTGATTTGCATATGGCTGGGTCCAAACTGGAATGGCATGGTGAGCAAAAAAACGATGGATTTAGGCCCAGATCTCTGTACTGGGGTGAATGTACGACATAGTTCTGCATTCTGTCCATCAATTGTTGTTTTTGCTGTTGGACAGCAGGGCAGAATATCCCAAAGATGCAGAAGATTTAGGCCTGATTAAGAATTAGGAGTAGACTCACTTACAGCATTTGGAAGGAGATAAAATTAGCGATTACTGACTTTGCTGTTGAAACTGGAACTCTAAAGGGATTTGAAAAGTTCTCAGTCTAGGAAACAGGAGACTGTCACTTGATTGCAGAACCGTATAAAAGAATACTAAATTATGTCTGTACACACAGCACACAATGAATGGAAAGACAGTTTTAAAATTTTTAAATGATAGAAATATCCAGTGAACTGGGGTCAACCGTATTTATCCATTCCAAATTGCTGTGTTTGGGTATTTAATATGTGTTGCATAACTTGCCATGTCCTCTCTCTGTCAAAGTAACTTTTGTATTTTAATAACCAGCTATACAGTCATGTTACTTTGCTTTCCCTCCCTTACTCCCAGAACTCCAGATATCTCTTGACATTAAACAGAGCGTGGAGGGGAGGGAAGCACTAACTAAAAGGTTTTCCCCAGTACTTTAAAGTTATTCTCAGGGGCGCGGCCAGGTATCTGCTTCGGTACCAGACTCCACAAGCCTGACATTCCCCGGTCCCTCTCACCAGATTGCTCCATCGTCTACCTCACCTCTCGCCAGTTCCTTCGACACACCTTGAGGCTACTATGCTAGCATATAAGAAAAAGAGACACTAACCAAAAGCCTCATCAAAGAAAGACTAACCACTCTGAGACAGAGCTAGAGGGGCCCAAGAAAAATTACTCCCACCCAACAACGTTAAACTAGGGGGTTACTGATGCACCCATAACTAGATCCTTCATGGAAGACTTCTTCTGCAAACTCTGGGATGACTTTGCGGACCTGCGTGCTGACAATGCAAAATTTCTAAAAGATAGCAAGCAAGACACAACAGATCTGAGTCACAGAGTCTTAGCACTGGAGATTTCGGAGACGCCAAGGAGGAGGAACTCGAAAACGTACGCAGGGAAGTGATAGAACTAAAAGAACAGAACATATTATTGCAATCTCACTTGGAAGACCGTGAGGGCCGATTGTGCTGTTCTAATACCAGGACTAGGGGGTGCTCTGCGCAATGCATAGAAAAGAGAACATCGAGGTTCAAGTGTCTAGTCTCTTCAGGCACGTCCTAAGAAAGCTGGCAGAAACGTACAAGTACCTAGACATTGTACACCTAAACAGAACGCATAGAAACTGCCACCTGGCTGGCCCCTCTGGTAGTCCACAAGACATACTAACAAGTGTTCAACACTACAGACAGAAGGACGGCATAATGACAGCAGCAAGAAATGCTAGCCCGATCACTTTTGAGGATGCAAAGTTATGGCTCTTCCAAGTCTATCACCCATCACCTTCCATAAGAGATGCCTGCTAAAACTAGCCACCAACTTTCTGCCAGGACGACTGAATAAAATACAAATGGGGGCATGGGACTGGAAGGGGTATCTGGCTACCCCCGTAATGCTACTACGTGTGCCATAACCTTCTCTTTATTCTGTCACTCTGCATCAGCAGGGGGGAAAGGGAAAGAAAAAAAGACAGCCTCAGAGGTTGTTGGTGCACCTTTGGCTATTCTAGTTCCTCTGCACCCTCTCTGCTCGGTCTTTTGTGAAATAAAGGAGGCAAATTTGATATGCACCTAAAATTAAACACCATCTTAGCATCTTAATACATATATTAACTACTTCAATTATTCTCACTATAATCTGAAGTATTCTCAAAGGCTATCTCTAATCCTTTCTGAGGTCAAGTTTCACTATATATATTCACTGAAAAAAACCATAGGTTTCAGGCACGTTATAGTTAGAAATTAGCATTTAAAAAACCTTAGAAATTCACTGAAAAAAACCATAGGTTTTAGGGAAAGTTATAGTTAGTTGGACATTTCACTCGTACAAAACCAGAGACATTCCCCCGTTATAGTTAGTTCAGCTAACTATAACTCGCGCTCCCGCAATGCACTGCTGATGACGTCACATATGACATCACTCATGACATGGTCAGTGACATCACTGATGACATCTCAAAGGACATCACTGATGACATCACTGATGACATAATCTAGTGACTGTTTCTGTAAAGTTTAAATATGTTTAATATATATAGGGAAAGGCGTATTGAAGAATGAGTGGGTGTATAAGTGTCTGAATGGATGATTTAGTAGGTGTGTGACTGACTCTACAAGTGAGTGATTAAACGTATCTTACTGAATGCACGGGTTAGTGACTAAACTGTGTGAATGTCTGTATCCGTCTGTCTGTTGGTGTGTAAGCGGCTGCATGGGTTTGTGAATAGCTACATGAGTGTCTATATGGGTTATTGATTGGTTGTCTGAGTATCTGTATGGATGCCTGAGTGTTTGTATGGGTGGGGTGTGTGTGACTGTGCATAGATGTGTGAGTGGGTGATTCACTGGGTTCATGGTTTCAAGAGTACATCTGTGATGGACTGTATGGGTGTGTGAGTGTGTGTATGGGTGTGTTAGTGAGTGGATGTATATCTCAGTGGTACATGTGTGAGTAACTACATATGTGAAAGGCAGTATATATGTGTGTTGGAATATATAAATAGCTATAAGTGAGAGTGTGTGATTATGAGAGTGACTGTATGGATGAGTGTGTGCTTGTATCAGTGATTGTATAAGAGCGTAAGAATGTCCTAGTATTTGTATGAGTAAGTGAGCTGGAGTGTGTATAACTGTATAGATGAGTAAATGGGAGTGTGATTAATTATTTGCATGACTGACTAGGTGTGCGAGTACCTCTATGGATGAGTGGTGGTGTGTGAGTGTCTATATAGGCGTATGAGTGCATATGATAGTCCTGTACTGAGTGACTAAGTATGAGTGACTGTACGAGTGAGTGAGTGGATGTGTGTGTAGACCTAAGAATCAGTGAGTGGGTATGTAGTTATTGCTGCTGGAGTGTCTATGGTTTTGAGAATGGCAGTCTGTTATTTAGAGTTGGTGTATCAAAGGTTACATTAGGGTGTGAGAAGATGCATCAAATTATCACATGGATGATGTCATGAGTGATGTCATGAGTGATGTCACTGACCATGTCATGAGTGATGTCATATGTGACGTCATCAGCAGTGCATGGCGGGGGCGCAAGTTACAGTTAGCTGAACTAACTATAACGGGGGAATTTCTCTGGTTTTGTACGAGTGAAATGTCCAACTAACTATAACTTTCCCTAAAACCTATGGTTTTTTCAGTGAATTTCTAAGGTTTTTTAAATGCTAATTTCTAACTATAACGTGCCTGAAACCTATGGTTTTTTCAGTGAATTTCAAAGGTTTTTAAATGCTAATTTCTAACTATAACATGCCTGAAACCTATGGTTTTTAAGTGAATTTCAAAGGTTTTTTAAATGCTAGTTTCTAACTATGCCTACAGAGGTAGGACATGTGAAGAAAGAAGAAGAAAAGCGCAGAAAGAAGGAAGACAAATGCAGAAAGAGGCAACAGAAGTCCAGAAAGACGAAGAAAAGTGCAAGAAGAAGGAAGAGATGTGCAGAAAGAACCAACAGAGGAGTAGAAAGTACTCCTGTGCCCCCAACTTTTTGCAGATGGGCACTGGTGGTAACTGACTGTCTCTGGTGGAAAAAGACACTTAGAATACAGTGAAAACATCTACATACACTAGGGAACACTATGAATTGGGGTACCCCTGTGATTAGCATGACCTACTCTGTATTTGCCATGAGTTAGTGCCTGGGTCATTGGATGAGTACATGGGTAATGACTGGATGATTAGAGTACTGCAAGGAGAGTGGTTGGTAAATTTATAAGTGCTTGTGTTTTGGCGGAGTGCTTGGAGGCCCCCCCAAACATTAAAAAAACAAGCCCCGGGAGGTGGCGGTCCCGGGGTGCGGGGGCCCCCGCGGGCCCTGCATATATTTGTTGGCAATGCCCCGGGACCTGGCCCACCCGGGAGTCTCAATTAAATGAGCGCGTTATCCCGCGCTTCATTTTTTTACATTTTCGCGGGATTCGCAACCCCAGCGCGAATTTCGCTAATTTTTTTAAAAAATGCTTTTTTGTCCCTAGGGGTCCTTGTGGGACCCCTAGAGCAGGCCTAGGGGTCAGGGTGTTTCTAACCTGCCCCCTTTTCTTCTTTTTCACCTTTGTTTCCCTGTTTTCTTGTGACTCGGTTCTACCAAGTCACAAGATGGCTACCAACACTTCCTGGTTTGGAGTGTTGGCAGCCAATCAAAATGAAGCTCGTGGTCGGGAGGGTTCGCGGATCCACCGCGCCTCTAGATATCGATATTTGATTTTTACAATTTCTCAACAACTACCGAGCAGATTTACACCATTTTTAAAAGGTCGCTTTCTGAGCCAAGCAGTTCTCAAATAGTGACAAAGCACTTTTGAATTATTTGTTATCTCTATGTTTTTTTATCCAGTTGACCACTTGATTAAATGTTACGCTTAGGGGAGAAAATGTGGTGATTCGTCAAGCGGGGGCCGAGAAAAAAGGGGGGTCCCAAAACGCGTTTTCCCCATGTAAATTTCCATAGGAAACTTTAGACACGGCTACAGCCCGAACTGCTGAACGGAATTACACCAAATTTGCCAAAAAGGTAGCTCTTGTTTCAGAAAGTGCCCTTTTTCTTTTTTTAAATGGTGTAAATCTGTTCAGTAGTTGCTGAGAAATTCAAAAAATAACAATATCGGGGGTGTGGTTTCGGCGCCGAGGGAAATGGCGGCTTGTTGAGTTAGCTCCGTCCCCACGGTCTCTAACAAACTAAATATCCGGACATTTCAGCCGTTCCAGAGCTGCGGAAAGTGTGGTGGAAGGCGGCGGAACAAGCGACCCACCTGCCCGTCGGGGACGGCTGACCTCCTGATCGTCAAGTCCGCTGGGTGGCTGACCGGTGCGGCGCAGGGAGATCGAGCGCTGCAGTGCGGCCTGGTGGAGGAGTACCGGAGTAGGTGGTGTGCGGCATCGGGAGCAGTGACCGAGTGTGAATGATTTACACTTGCGGCGAGGGGTGAGGAGGCGACACCTGAAACGCAGCGGTGCTCGCTGGTGACACCAGGTCCGGCGTAGCTCTATCCTTGCGCCGTGGGAGGGGCCAGGGCCCGAGATTGGAAGACGTTGACCGGGGGAGAGGAACCGGCGGCAAGTGTGCGGAGCGGAGATCGGGGCAATGCAGAGTCGGACAGCAGAGGACTGACTCCACGCTGCCGACGCTGCTAGTGAATCTCCAGAACCCGGAGGATATTGGGCGTAGCGCCATTTCTGGGACCCTTGGCAGCGAGTGCTAGCGGCCGGCAACGCAGCCACCATCCAGGACAGAGGAGAGTTTGCCTCCGTGAAGGGAGCCATCGGGAGAGCAGTGGGGAGCTCCAAGTGATTACCCGCAGTGCACTCGGCAGTAACGCTCTGGGTGGAGAGACGAACGGGGCTAGAAGGATAAATGTGCCTGCTGCTCGGCGGGTGAAAGGCGATGGGAACGGAGGGCGTGTAATGAGACGCTGGATGCTGCATGTGTTAAGACGGCACCCGTGGTGGAGATAAGGACTGGCCGAATGGAAGGAGCAATATCATATAAAGGGCAACCGTGAGTACGTGAACCTATAGGTGTGGAGCGGTGGGCAGCCCTGTAGACAATCTCTCCCGGCGCCGTGCTTGACCGCCTGCGGTCTGACTGCTACGTGCTCAGAGGGGGGCCGCATAATTGGTAGTACGTGGGCCAAGACGGCACAAGAAATATCGGCGCAGTGTGGAACGTGGGTCCACTGACAACATCAAGGGGTTGGGAGAGAGACATTGGATCACGAGACGTTAACAGGACCGGTGCCCTGCCGGTGACGCGTGCGCCCTGGGACCGCCGCCCCACACAAACAGTAATAGTTGTCACAGAAGGGACCTGAAACTATACCGGTGAGGCGAGACGTAGGTCTCCTCGGGTGCCCGGGATTGGCGGGGGAGGATAGTCAACATGAAGCCCAAAGGCCAGGTCGTGACGCAGGCCAACAAAATGGACAAGTATGCCATGCCGCTTACGACGGCCTCAGCCCAGACTGATTTAGCTGAAGGATTTAGCTGATCATGGCTGCAATAGCGGATCTTAAGGGCACAATTGATCCTAAAATTGATGCGGTCACACTGGATGTTAACTTGCTGCGTGCTGACTTCCGTAAGTTATCGGACAAAACGGCGGCTACAGAAACAAGAGTCACGCAATTGGAAACCAGTGCACAGAGTTTGGAGGAGAGGGTTCAGGCCCTCACTAAACAGCAAGAAGTGATGGCGGCCGAGCTGGAAGAACAGGAAGGAAGGGCACGGCGGAATAACATTCGCGTGGTGGGCGTGCCGGAGGGAATGGAGGGGCCGAGCATGGACTTATTTCTTGAGGACCTGATCCTGAACCACCTAAAACCAAAGCGCCTCTCCGTTCACTTCACATTGGAACGAGCGCATCGCACGCCCATTCCTAAGCCTAAACCGGGAGGCCCGCCGCGCACAATTATAGCACGGATTTTAAACTATCGCGATCGAGACGCTATCCTGCAGGCGGCGCGACAGTGCGGAGACCTGCTCCACGAGAATGCAGTGATTCGATTTTTCCAGACTTCACGCTTAATGTACAGCGCCAGCGGCGTACCTTTGACACGGTTAAAAGGAGCTGCGAAACAAAGCAATAAAGTATTCCATGATGTACCCGGCTAAACTGAGAGTGGAGGCTGAGGGGAAAGCGTGGTTTTTGCAAATCCAGAATCTGCAATGGCCTGGTTGGAAGGGTGGCGCACTGTAGGCGCTAGCAAGCAATCGGGAGCATGGCGAGAGCGAGAGCGACAAGGGACGGCAGGAGAGGAGTCGGACTAGAAGGGCGCCTGGAGGGCCGGCCTCCACGCAAGTAACTATGTGATATGTTTCGACCCGCAATGCGGAGCTCACGAGGACTCTTAGCCATGTAAAGACGACAAGAATACTATTGTCTTCCATATGTATGGTACTGGGGGCTTATATTGTTCACTCAAACTGTCACGAACCTAGTGAGATTGAATAAGGTTGATGCTACTGGAACCGAATGCACATTGAGACCTGGGGGCGGGCGGCTCCAGAGTTAGGCACCGCCACCCCCACAGTTGTTGAGTTTGTTTAGGGCGACAGGCACTCTGCGAGTTGGGGTGGGACGAGCTGTTATGCTCTCCAGCAGGGTAGCAGGGAGAGGGGGGGCAAGGGAAGGGTTGTTGCAGTTATGCAGGGTTTTTTGTTGTAAAGTCAGTACTTTTATACGGTCATTGAAGATAATAGAGATGTTCCTACTAGTGTGCCCCTCACCGAAACACCCAGTAGAGAGATGGCATTGCAGGAGCACCTAACTAGTCAAAAATCCACTCCGGGATCCCAGGGCGGGCAGCGAGGGGGTATGCACGGTTTGAATACCCTGGGGATATTATCTTGGAATATAAATGGATTGGGGAGCCGTATCAAACGTAGCATTGTACTTCAATATTTGCATCGACACTCCCCTAATGTTGTTCTGATTCAGGAGACACATCTTAGGGGTCAGAGGTACCGGGCACTGGATAGGTATGGGTATAAACTGGTGGCTCATGCCGGGTACACCTCGGGCTCACGCGGGGTTGGAGTCATGGTTAAGAAGGCAACTCCGCTGGTGGTGGACAAAGTTACACACGATCCGTTGGGTAGGTTTGTGGCTCTGACGGGGACTTGGGAGGGACAGGCACTCAACCTGGTCTCCTGCTACATACCGCCGGCGGCTCGCTCGGAGGGATTTAAGGCGCTGGGGGTCTTCCTTGTCAATCTTCCTCCGGGGGTATTGGTGCTGGGAGGGGACATGAACTCCGTTATGGACCCAGGTCTAGACAGAGACTCCAGAGTAGCTCACCTAAGAGGAGTGGAACCCCTTCTGGCATTCACGGAGGCGATGGGGTTGGTGGACTTGTGGAGGTTCCACAACCCAAACACACGACAGTACACATTCTACTCTGCAGCACATGCCAGCTACTCTCGACTGGACCATATACTGACACATAAGGGAAGTGAGGGTTGGTTCTCTAATACCAGAATCGGACCCCGAGGTATATCAGATCATTCCCCGGTTGAAATGACACTGAAGGGCACACCACGCCAATCTATCTTACCACCCAGACTGAATGCATGGTTCTTCCAGAATAGGGACAACGCACAAAAAGTTAAGGAAAGGGCGCAACTATACTTCCAAGAGAATGCAGGATCGGTAGAAGAATGTAGCACTTTATGGGAAGCGTTCAAACCAGTAATAAGGGGATACGTCCAAGACTGTATAGGGGCAGAGAAAAAGAAAGAAACTACGTTGGGATCAGCTGGAGTCGATGGTGGTAGATCTGGAGACACGCTACCTGGGAGGTGGGAGGAAAGATAAGGATCTGGCACATTTACTAGATCTGCGGAAACGTGAGCTACAAGATATGGCGACTAGTGCTGCCAGGTCGACGGCCCTGGCCACGCAAAGGAGAATATACGACCTAGGAGACAAAGCGAATAAAATGATTGCTTGGCTTGAAAAGAGAGATAGAGAGAGAAGCTGGGTAGCCGGGATTCAAGATGGAGAGGGGACCATGCACTCGACAGGAGATGCCATTGCAGGGGTATTTGCTGATTATTATGAAAAACTCTACGATTCGAACCCCGTCAGAACGGCTAGGGATAGCTATGAGCTCTTATCAGAAATGCATCTCCCAACCTTGACACCAGACGACAGAGAATCAATAGACGGGGATTTTACAGAAGAGGAAATTATAGGAGCCATACAGGACCTGCAGGCAGGGAAAGCACCGGGACCCAATGGTTTACCGGTGGAACTCTTCAAATGTACTGCCACCACGGTGGCCCCACACCTCCTAGCTATGTTCAACGAAGCAAGGGAGCAAGGGTCGCTACCGATTGACCAGCGCACTGCAACGATAGTTGTGATACCCAAGGCTGGTAAACCAGCGGAGAAGTGCGGGTCATACCGACCGATCTCTCTACTTAATATTGAGGTTAAAATTCTGGCGAAGGTCTTGGTAAATAGACTTTTGGTGCCCATCCAGACACTGATCCACCCCGACCAATCGGGCTTTATGCCCAACCGAAGTACTAGACTTAACCTGCGCCGTCTGTATGGGGTGCAATACCTGGTCAAGTGTCACCCGGAAGTAGAGGCAGCGCTCCTATCACTTGACGCTCGTATGGCGTTCGATAGCATTGAATGGCACTATTTATTTGAAGTTTTGCGGAGGTTCGGCTTTGGACCAAGGTTTATCTCGTGGATCCAACTGTTATACACGCAACCCATGGCGAGAGTCAGGGTCAATGGTTCGGTATCTCGTCCTTTCACCCTACGCAAGGGCACCAGGCAGGGGTGTCCCATTTCCCCGCTCTTGTTCGCTCTGGCGCTTGAGCCGCTGGCGGTGTGGGTCAGGGGATCCTGTGATTACAGGAATAGGTGGGGGTGACCAGTGGGAAGAAAGAATATCACTCTATGCAGATGATGTCCTCCTGTACGCAACGCGGCAGCGGTTTACCATCAACAGGTTGCTACAGATTTTTAAGCTATTTGAAGGGTACTCAGGGTATCAGATTAACTGGGACAAGTCCCTCCTGTATATGTTAACAGATGGGCCACCACCAGACCTAGGAGCCGACTCTAAGCTCCAGATCAGGACCAGCTTTAAATATCTAGGAGTACAGATTGAAAGAACAGATAGTGCGTTTGTGCTCGAGAATCTCAAACCACAACTCGATCGTTTGAAGGGTGACGTGACACATTGGAGGAAGCTGCCGATCTCCTTGATGGGAAGGGCAGTGCTCTTCAAGATGATGACCTTACCCAGGTTGTTATACATACTTCAAAATACGCCCTGTCCAGTGCCTGATGCATTTTTTAGAGAGGTAGACAGCCAACTTAGGACGTTATTGTGGGATGGAGGAACGGCGCGGATAGCACTTGCGAAACTCCGGAAAGGAGTCTACGAGGGAGGGTTGGCGGTTCCGGATATTCAAAAATATTATTGGGTATCCCAGCTTATGGTCATTAATGATTGGGTATTTGCAGATCGAAACGATCCGGCCTACAGGGTCGACCACTGGGCAATGGGGGACGAGAGTTACCTGAAAGTTCTGTATGGACCGAGGAAACAGGATGGACTGCCCATGCATACACGACTAGTGCAGATGGCGTGGATAAAGGCAACACACTTTCTGGGCTGGACGGGGCGGCTGACAGAACAGACTCCTCTGTGGTCTAGTGTAATGCTTAGAGAAGTAGGGTGTCTGCAGGGCTTTGTGAAATGGAAGTTGATTGATATTATGAGGCTGGGAGATGTGAGAAAAAAGCAGGCCATATTATCATTCTTAGAACTACAGAAGGAATACCAACTAACACCCAAAGAACACTATAAGTATATACAACTGAAACACGCTATTGGTAGCCATATAAAAGATGGGGAACAGATCCCAGAATATAGTCCACTAGAGGATAGATTGTTATTGGACCCCATTCCGGAAAAGCCACTATCAGCTATATATAAGAAAATAGTAAACAACTCCCCAGACTTACTGCTCAAGGTGAGAGAAGCATGGGAATCGGATGTGGGATTATTAGAAGACGATGACTGGGCCGAAGCGGTGCAAAGCCCAAGAGAAGTGGCAATTAGAGCTAGGTTCAGATTAATACAGTTACGGATCCTGCATCGATCCTACTACACCAGTGTACTGTTGTTCCGCATGGGTAGGACCACGTCAGAAGAGTGTCAAAGAGGGTGTGGTCAGAAAGGGACGTTTTTCACACCTTGTGGGATTGCCCGATAATTCAGAGATACTGGTCCAGAATAGCGCATATTTTAACCGAAGTGCTTGAACAGCATGTCCCTGTGGATGCTAGGTGGCACGTATTGTGTGTGTCCGGAGAAATGACCTGGCCTAAATACTCTAAGATATGGCTGCAAGTCGCAGCAATGGTTGCTAAACGAAACGTGGCTAGAACATGGGGGCGGCCCGACCGCCACTGGTTTCCCAGTGGAAGAAAGACCTGGACTGGTGTTGTATGGCAGAAAGAGTTGTATATGAAGGCCGTGGCTGCCCCGCGAAATGGAGTAAAGTATGGCAGAAATGGGCCGACTACAGGGGCTTAAGGGAAGGGTTGGGTGACTGAGAAGGGAAGGACCCAGGGTGGGGGTGGGACCCACTATATTGCACACTATGAGGAATGTACATTAAATGGTGAACGTTATTGAGAGGCTGTATTTTATTCCAACTATATGCTGATGACAATGTAATGCTGACTTTGGTTTAATATTCACAATAAAAAGAATTTAAAAAAAAAAAAAAATAACAATATCGATATATGAGCACCGAGGAGGATTCGCGAACCCTCCCAAGCACGAGCTCAATCCTGATTGGCTGCCAACACTCCAAACCAGAATGTGTTGGCAGCCATCTTGTGACTTGGTAACCGAGTCACAAGAAAAAGGTAAAAAAAAAGGTAAAAAACAAGAAAAGGGGGCAGGGTAGAAACACCCTGAACCCCTAGGGCTGCTCAGGGGGTCCCACAAGGACCCCCAGGCCCAAAAAAAGCATTTATTTTTTCCAGCCGAATTCGCACTGGGTGCGCGAATTCGGCCGAAATTATAAAAAAAACGAAGCACGGTCTCCCGCGCTTCGCTTGTTAAAAAGCCCCCAAGTGGGTCAGGTCCCGGGGGCAATTCTAAATTAAGGTGTGGGGGCCCCCACAGCCCCGGGGACCGCCACCTCCCCGGGGCTTCATAATTTATGCGCAGGGGCACTCGGCCCCCCCGCAGCCCCGGGGACCGCCACCTCCCCGGAGCTTTAATTAAATAAGGGCGGGGGGGCCTTGCGCGCCCCCCAAGCCCCAGGGTCCGCCACCTCCCCGGGGCTTTGCTAAAATTGGGAGGTGGGGCCTTGCGGGCCCCCCCAAGCCCCGGGACCACCACCTCCATGGGGCTATAAGTAAAAATTAGTGTAGGGGGGCTTGAGCCCCCCCACACTTTCCCAGGGACCACCACCTCCCCGGGGCACTAAATATTCAAATGCGGGGGTCCGTTGCGGACCCCCAGGCCCCGGAGACCACCACCTACCCGGGGCTTTAAACAGTTGGGAGGGGGGCCACGCGGACCCCCTCCTGGAGCCCTTGATGGACCTGGGGACCTCCACCCCCCAGCGCCGGCTCCTGCAATGTCCCGGGGTGCCCACCTCCCCTTGCTCAAAAGCAATGCCGGCTCCCGCAGGAGGCGGGGAGCCAGCGGGACCGTGGGGGTATTGGGGCTCCCCCCACGGTCCCCAACAGTGAGGCCAGGCCCCGGGGGATGGGGTCCCCGGTGCCAAAAGTGGCCTGGGACCGGGGCCACGCGGCCCCCCTCCCGCAAATAAAAATAAAAATAAATTTTTAAAAACGCAGGCCGGCCCTGGGGGATAGGGTCCCCAGGGCCAATAGTGGCCTAGGGAAGGGGGGGCCACGCGGCTTGCTGTTCCTGCGTCACCTGCTGACCCTGTCCTTGCACTGCCTGTCGCTGCTCTGCTTGCTGTTCCTGCATCACCCAATGTCCCTGTCCTTGCTCTGCGTGGGGTCCCTGCGCTTCGTGCTGTCCCTGCGCTGCGTGCTTTATTTTTCATTCTGGTATTTGCAATCTTGAATTGACGCGAAGAAAAAAGCAAAAGTAAAAGTCCCAAAATGGAAGGAGAAAAACAGCACAGGAAAAGCAATTCACACGTTACATGGGACAACTTGAGATCTCTAAGCAAGTGAATGAATAATTATTTTTATAAGACATACTTTACTGCTAGTCAGTAGCTAGGAGCTATTGACAACGTAGAGAAGAGGGGATTGATGGTTGTTTCTGGGGCTTGGGGACGCAGACAATGCCAAGGTGGTAATGCAATCAGACTAGGGTTTCTAGATGAGCGTGGCTTACTTTCACCACATACTCTAATTGAATTTTTGCTATTCTTAGGGCAAATTATCCTTGCTGAACATACGTCTCTGTGCCAAGTGATTCACTGTCACGTGACACTTCCAGACAGTAGTGTATTTTCCAAACAACAGAAAGTGGAACTTGTAGGTTTGTTTTTAGCATTAAAGTGTAGGCTTAAAAATCCCATCACGCTAAGTGGTCCTCAGTAAAAAGCCAGGGTTGACTGAGGGTGTTACACATTACATAGGTATGCTTGGCAACTGTCAACTTTGCAGGCTGAGATTTTTAAATCATACTTGTGTAGGTAAAACGGGTATCAAAGTCCTATTGTCATAAAATCATATAGTTGGCTCAACAGCCAGAAGCAGCTGAGGGTGTCACATGACCGTGAGCCACTTGGCAGCTATAAGGAGATAAGCCGTTTTTTCCTCAAAGCTTATCCTGGCTACAGTGACTGTACAGCCTCAATAAGCAGTTTAATCATGAGGGCACGATCACATGAAGAGAGCAGTGACTGCCTCATCACTTGCAGGGCAAGTGTGGCGTCACCAACACACCGGCAGAACAACCCAACTTAAGGTAGTAGCTCAAAATGTCTGTATTTTGGGCATGTTCCTGCTTTGAAAACATAGCTCTGTGTTGTTCTGCATCAGGTATAAGTGCCTGTCACGCCTTGCGTTGTAATTTGAGTTCTGGTAATTTTGCTTTGCTCGTTATAAATCCAGGACTACAAGTGCCACAATACAGGTAAGACTTCAAAAACTACACACACCTGAAATGAGAAAAACCGAAGGTGGTATTAAGTCACGGTTTGTGCCAGTTTGCCACTTCTCAGGATTTTCGTGTTTATTTGTACGTTTTAGTTTTGCCAACTTTCCACCTTTCGGCTACTTCAGGAGGCTTTGTTTCACAGAATACATACACATTACAAGATGATCTTAACTGAATTTAGATAACGTGAGCAGTCATATGCTACTTGTGAGAAGCTGGCCTGGTATATGATGTCCACTAATGTAAGTGATACAAAGGGGATGATGGGACGGAGCGTTTGAGCCAATCAAACACTCACCCCCAGTCAACTGATCTGGGTTTAATCCATCATCATTCTTTAGCTCACTCCACCACCCCAGTTCAGACATGGCCATATGCAAATCAGTCTGACCCTGTGCCTCATGGGAACAGTCCAGCCCGAACTGCCAAGCCATGTCTTCCCTGGACCGGAAACAAGCATCCTAGGACCGGTTTCTGGCATTCCAGCCGTCATCAGCCAGGCTTGCTTGAATCCAGTGGCAAAGTGAGCAAGGGACCCACGTCTGGGCATACCCCGCCAACTTAGGGCGAACAAAGCGATACAAAGGGGATGATGGACGGAACGTTTGAGCCAATCAAACACTCACCCCCAGTCAACTGATCTGGGTTTAATCCATCATCATTCTTTAGCTCACTCCACCACCCCAGTTCAGACATGGCCATATGCAAATCAGTCTGACCCTGTGCCTCATGGGAACAGTCCAGCCGAACTGCCAAGCCATGTCTTCCCTGGACCGGAAACAAGCATCCTAGGACCGGTTTCTGGCATTCCAGCCGTCATCAGCCAGGCTTGCTTGAATCCAGTGGCAAAGTGAGCAAGGGACCACGTCTGGGCATACCCCGCCAACTTAGGGCGAACAAAGCGATACAAAGGGGATGATGGACGGAGCGTTTGAGCCAATCAAACACTCACCCCCAGTCAACTGATCTGGGTTTAATCCATCATCATTCTTGCTCACTTTGCCACTGGATTCAAGCAAGCCTGGCTGATGACGGCTGGAATGCCAGAAACCGGTCCTAGGATGCTTGTTTCCGGTCCAGGGAAGACATGGCTTGGCAGTTCGGGCTGGACTGTTCCCATGAGGCACAGGGTCAGACTGATTTGCATATGGCCATGTCTGAACTGGGGTGGTGGAGTGAGCTAAAGAATGATGATGGATTAAACCCAGATCAGTTGACTGAGGGTGAGTGTTTGATTGGCTCAAGCGTTCCGTCCATCATCCCCTTTGTATCGCTTTGTTCGCCCTAAGTTGGCGGGGTATGCCCAGACGTGGGTCCCTTGCTCACTTTGCCACTGGATTCAAGCAAGCCTGGCTGATGACGGCTGGAATGCCAGAAACCGGTCCTAGGATGCTTGTTTCCGGTCCAGGGAAGACATGGCTTGGCAGTTCGGGCTGGACTGTTCCCATGAGGCACAGGGTCAGACTGATTTGCATATGGCCATGTCTGAACTGGGGTGGTGGAGTGAGCTAAAGAATGATGATGGATTAAACCCAGATCAGTTGACTGGGGGTGAGTGTTTGATTGGCTCAAACGTTCCGTCCATCATCCCCTTTTGTATCACTAATGTAAGTGGGCACCTTGCACCAGTCCAGACAATTCTATTCAATTCAAAAATACTTTATTCGGCTTTAAGATAAAAACCATAAAAGTTACACAGCTCCATATAACAATTAAAACATACAATTCATAACAATAATATTAAGGCAAACGGTCCCCTAAAATACAAAGGTATATACATCTAATACAAGGAATAATATAGGGGAGAAACCACAACGCCAGAGGCCAAAACTTCATCTATGTGGGTAGTAATGGGGGGTGCCTACCAACGTTGAAAGTTTACTAGCTCTCCATACAGATCCTAGATCTCAGAGAGGATTTCAGAAAGCCTACTATAAAAGTCACACAGTCTAGTTTCAGCAGTTGTAAGTAAAAAGAGCTGGGCGGACCTGGGTAAAGTTCAGCTTCTTTAAAAGAGGTGTTAAAAAATATCTGCGAGGTACTTCATAAAATTTACAAAAAAACATAATGTGTAGCAAATCCTGAGGAGACACTCCGTCGCAGCCACAGGATGCTAACACCTGACCTCTGCAGCTCCCTTTTGGGACAGCAAGTAGCAAATGAAAATAATCCAATCGGAACCTGATCAATACAAGCATTTGCAATGCAATAGGTCTCGCATTTACACGAGGTTGAGCTATTGGCATAGTCATTGACAATGCCTTTTATTTATGTTTTGGTTTTTAAAACAAATAAAAAGGCACTGTCATTTACAATCCCAATAGCTTAAACTTGTGTAAATGTGAGACCTATTGCATTGCAAATGCTTGTTTTACTTGGCATAGCTGCCATAGAAGGTCCTGTTCCAGCTCCTGCTGCTTCCTTTTATTATGCCAATAGTGAATTCAACACGGTTATTCACAATTTCCAAAGATGGGGAACTGTACAGTGCTGGGTGCCTCCTAGTACAGCTGTAAGCTGTTCCGAGGCAGCCTTCTTGCACCCTTAGCAGGATGCCCAGACAGAGGTCTCTCTACAGCGCTATATAGTGCTTGGATGTCAGTCTCCATGTAAGGCAACGCTCTGAGATGCTTAGACGCCAGGCTCTCCATAAGGGTGGTGAACCGGTCAGACTGCAGTTTCCCAGTACTGCTGTGAGGTACTTCAAGGTGCTCGCAGGACAGCCCGCTGCCTACATTTACCAATGTAAACTGCTCGGATGGCAGCCTCCCCATCCAGCTGTTAAACACCTTCACAGAGCAGTGTCCGGGTACCAGCAGGGGCGCTCAGAGGATAGAGGTTCAGTCGTGCTATAACCAGGTGCTAATACTCGCTGTAAGCCTCTCAGAGGTCAGCCTCCAGTCTAGGCACAAGCTATAAGGTACCGGGAGGGAGGGCAGCCCTCGGAGTCTGCCGAACAGATACCCTCAGAAAGCAGTCTGCCTGCCTGTGAGGTAGAGGGCCCGCTCTGCAACCGAGCTGTCGGGTTTGCACTCTGCTATCTCTGCAAAAGGGTAAGCGCTCTACAAAATTTACAGTATAATACGAGAGCAAAGCTAATTAATTTCAAAACAACCAGTCTCCGGATACCAGCGATGAAGCCAGCGACGGAAGAGGAGAGGTCCCTTGTGCGACAAAAGGCAAGTTGGTACAAACTCCCAACTCGAAGCGCCAGCCTCGCTGCTTCTCACGGGCCGATGTGCGCAACCCGGTCCAGGGGGACCCTTCCGAGATGCAGGCCAGATTACAGGAGTTAGCTCTTTATTCGGGAGGCGTGGGGCTTGGGGGGAGGGGGCCGGGAGTGACAGAGGAGGCTCAGGCAAGTGAGCTCATCTGTAGACATGCAACTGCGTCACCTGTCGGGTTTGTGAGGAATGGCAGCATGACACTCCGAGAAGAAAGCTATCCGAGGGACAGATGCGTGGCCTCCACAACAGTGTTATAGCATCATGGGCGCGGGAAAAGAGAGGCGCTTTAAACTATTAAAGGCCGGTGGTAAAGAGGATTCAGACCTAGTGCAGAACCTCGCAAGCCACAAGGGCGGAGCCTTCAAAACAAAGAGCTGGTGCATGTGTTCAAAGCCACCAGAATTTGTTTTTTTTAACTTTAACACTGAGCCCGGTGTCGAAGCGGGCGCTGAGCTCGGTGTTAAAGTTAAACAAGTGAAACGCTGGACAGCAGAGACGTCGGCAGCGGGGGCGAGCGAGCGCGGCAGCCTGGCCTTTGGAAAGCTGACCAGACGCTCGTGCGTCATGGCCTTTCCCGCACGGCCAGCATGTGTTTCCAATTATCGCGCCCACGTCTGGGCACGATGGTGGAAACAGATGTCTGCCGCGCGCGTAACCGCAGGGAAAAGGCCACGACGCACGAGCGTTTGGTCAGCTTTCAAAAGCCCTAACTTAAAGTCTCGCAGAGCAGCGCTTGCGCGCTACTCGAGGCTCGACCTAAAAAACCGCTCATGGGGCGTCAATGGCCACAAAAGATATGGCTCAATGGATGGGATTGTTTTAAGCATCACATATTTACGGACGCTAGATTTCCCAATTTCTAGATCGTCTCTACCATGCTTTTTTAGAGTAGTAAAGGTTTTCTTTACAAATTCCACATCCTTCAAGGTAATAAGAGTCAGGCTTTAAAAAAAGGGGCGCATGGCCAAAGTATCACATAAAAATGGCAACCCCAGTTCTTCATGTACCACCAGGTTTGATGTTCCGGTGGGCACTCCTAGGAGACGTTTTAAGAAAGTGTTCTCCGCTACCTGCAGAGCATCAGTTGCTGCATAGCCCCAAATTTCGCTCCCATAGCTAGCTATAGCAACATTGCCGCAATTGGGCGCTTACCCATCTTCGCGGCAAAGTTGAAGATTGCAGCATTCGCCCTTGTAACCTCCCCTTTTTCCTCTGAATCAGGGCCCCCAATTCAAACGATCATCTATTAAAACACCCAGGTAAGAGAATATCGAAGTCGTTGGTACTTTCTCATTACCCACTTTAAAAGGAACGATTTCTTCGGGCGAATCCCGACCTGCATGATATAGGATTTAGAATTATTAATTGCCAAATCACGGGCTTCCATAAAGCTCCGAAAGGTGTCGAGCAGTGTCTGAAGTCCCCTTGCCGTCCTAGCAACGAGGACCGCATCATCCGCATATAGCAGGACGGGCAGATTTCTACGCCCCACATATGGGAAATCGACCCCTGTTTTTATCAAAGATTTTTTCCAGGTCATTAATATATAAATTAAATAAAAAGGGGGCCAAAATACACCCCTGCCGAACCCCCCTCTCTATTTTAAAATCCCTAGATACACGGAGATCCTGGGCATATCTGATGTTAGCCTTTGTATCCCTGTGCAAATCCTCCAGGAAGTAAACCAAGTTATCCTCCACCCCCATGGCCCTCATGGATTGCCACAGTTTCCCCCGATTGACACAATCAAAGGCAGAGGAAAGATCCATGAAGGCCATGTAGATTGTACCTTGGCGGGCGATTGTATACTTTCCCAGGATCATATATAAATTAAGGCATTGGGCCAAGGTGGAACGCCCTGGGCGAAACCCGTATTTATATCAGAGATGATCTCATTCTCTGCCGCCCAGGAGGATAATCTTCCCAGTAACACCCCACCCACAATCTTAACCAGGGAGTCAAGAAGGGAGATCGGTCTATAACACAGGGTGCTATTACGATCGCCCTTCTTGAATACCGGCACAATGGTTGAGATGCCCCAGGAGTCTGGGCAACCGATCCTGGCCGCCGCGTTAAGGACAGCCATCAGTACCGGGGCCCAAAGAAATGGGTTTGATTTAAAAAGGTCTGGAGGGATGCCATCCGGGCCTGGGGCCTTATTGCACGTCAGCCCTAAAATGGCTTTCTCCACCTCTTTCTGCTCAAACATTACTGGAGCATTGATGTTAACCCTACCTTAGGATTGATGAGGATCCATGGGGCATCTGAAAATAGATTTAAAATGAGACACCCATTCATCCTCGGATATGTTAGTGCCTACTTCTCCATCCCTAGCCTTTTCAAATAAAGGTCGGTTAATAATGCCCCAAAACCTTGCGCTATTCCCCAAAGTGCTTGCCTCCAATAGGTCCCTCCACATTTCCTCCTTCAGTTCGCCCTTACGGATGGCCAATGCCCGTTTATACTCACGACGGCGGGCACATATCAAAGATTGATTTCTCGGGATAGCTTTTAAAGCATCTTTTAAATGTCTCGCTGCCTTAGAACAATGTGGGTCGAACCATCTAGGGTCAGATAGCACCGTCCTATGAGAAGGGCACTTAGAAGTGCCCCTATCTTGGTAATAATGACATCAAAAGCCTTGAGGACACCCCCCGGGTGGAAACCAGATGACACACAGGAAGCTAATTCGGTTGCACAAGACACATGTACCTTGCCATAAAATGAGTCTGGAGATATCTGTGACCATTTTAGGCGGCGTCTACCGTCCACAGGTCTCAACATGCCTGGGAATGCCTGGGAATGTCACCCTAGCTTGTGTTAACAACAGCCTACCTCCAAGGTGGACACAGATAGGATTATGATCGCTAAAAACGCTATCCATGATGGTAAACCCACGAAAATTAAACTGGAGGCCGGTGGAGATCAAGATGTAATCTATAAACGAACCATCACTACATCCTTTAAAAGAAGGGATGGACTGTGTGCTAAGGGGGTCAGCTAAGGACATTGATGATAACAAGTCAAATTCATTAAGCAAACCATTCAATGCATCCCCCTGATCGGAATGCTCAAAATGGAATCCCCGCATCCTGGCACATCCCAGCTCAGCCATACATCTGATTTTGGGGTCTCCACAGGGGTGAATATTAAAATCCCCCGCCACCATAAGATTATGTGCAACAGAACCACAGGACTGTCTTATGAGGCAGCCTAGCTGGGCAATCTTGCACTCCCCCAGCGCGCATGGTGCGTTATAAAAATTAATAATGCCCAAACAGTCATTTCCTCTCCTTAAAACAATAACTTGAAAATCCTTATTAGCAGTAGGAAGTTGCTGGATCCTACAGGTCACAGCCAACGATATGTAAGTCACCAAACCACCCCTAGCTCTGCCACAAGGAGACGGGGATGCAGGGACAAAGAAGGCTTTATATCCCTCCAAAAACAGGTTACAGTTCACAAGCCAAGTCTCCTGAAAACAAATCACAGAGAATTGTCTGATGAACTGCATCCATAAGGGATCCTGAAATTTTCCCAACAACCCTGCAATGTTCCATGACAGGACATTATAAGTGTCTGCACTTGCGATCATCCCTTGGTGTGCAATCGATGAAAGCACCCGCTGCTGGGGGCTAGTCATCCCAGACGACTCCACAGCGCAGGACACAACATTTCGCACAGAGATGCGTGGGGACCCCTGTTGGTGCGATAACTCTCCAGCGGGCTCTAAGTTCTTATTCAGTCAGTCTTGCTCATCCAGCCTTGATAAAACTGAAAATCTGTTGGATAGCGCTAACCGAGTAACAGGCTGGTACACAGTCGATCGAGATTGGGCCCCTTGGGGTTGTGGATATCTTCCACCTATAACCTCACGAGGTCTATGAAACCACCTATCACAAGAAAGGTTTGTGTTTGGGCACCTTGTATAGTCAGCCTCATAGAAGAAACCCAACGGAAGAACCTGGATACCAGAATCGCAATGTGTACGGTCAAAATAAGCATCCTGTAAAATTCTATCCACAAGGAGAGATCTATTGAAATTCACAACAATACAATCCCCCCCTCCGGGTTTCCTCATGCTCCCTAACCAACCCACACGACGCACCATAATAATATTGCGTTCCACCATTGGACCGACAGAGGTGTTATTCGACAGCCAATGAGTAACCTTGTTTTTAAGTGGAGTAAAATCCTCATTGGACCCTGGCAAAAGTGGAGGGACATTTCCCAAAACTATTACGAGGGTGTTGATTGGGGTGGGAGATTGATGACCGCTAAATTCTGTGTGGCATTTATCTGATGACCCTGTGCCTCCTCCGTTGGTGTTCCTGATCTTTGAGAAATCGAACCCTGGGGATGAATATTAGGAGCCTGTCTTTCACTTGAAACATTTGCCAACCCCTAGGTCTTTGGGAGCCATATTTATACCATGAGGCTGGGTTCCACTAGCAGGCCAAGGGACTGGAGCTGACCCAGGCATAGGTATAATACCTGGGGTTGTGTTGTCCCTAGACAAGTTCGGGGCCATAGATTGAATAGATTGAGGCGGGTAGAACAAACCTATTTTGTTCTGCTAAAATTTTCTCTAGAAGGTTTAATTTATCCAAAATGGGGCTCAACTTAGCATCCGGCATACAACTCATGGTTGATTTAAAGGCTTCCATTATAGCCGGGTGAACTGTATTTACTACTGGTGAGTACGAGTACCGAGATTTTAGGGACTAACTTGGTGGATACATTTGGTTTAGTTTTTTTGGCTTGACTCCCAATGTACTTCAAATTTCTTTTATGCTCCCACATGACCTTTGAGCCACCCTTGGTTGTTGTGAGGGGCCAACATTACAGTGTGTTTCTAGTGACCTATAATTATTAATACCGCCAGTCCCTATCGTTAGCGTAGAAACACCATCCTTGTTATTCTCAATAATTACAGCGGGAGAAAGTGGCCTATGTGGTACCTCACAAGGGATTTCTTGCAAAGGAGATGAAGCTACATTGGACTGTAGGTTGGTACCCAGCAAGGGGGCAAAGGTGTGCTCGGTGTTTCCATAACACCTTCCCTTATGGGGTTAATAGGACCAGCCAGGGAGAGGATAAGCCATTAGAGGGAGATCTAGAGAGACGCCTATTCACCATTTCGATCTCCTTGTCAATAACTGAAGTAGCTCTCAATAAAAAAGCATCCATGGTTGTAACATTAGCCCTGGTTACAGCTTTTGTCCCTTCTTGACTCTCTTGAATCCTCCGCCTCCCCATAACACAGTAACAATATATCCCCCCAAGTCTTAAGCAAAGATAACACAGCACCCAATACCCTAATTAAAATGTAAGAAACAATATCAGCCTAACAAACCATTACAAGCCTCTTCCGTGCAACAGCGAGGGAGCGAGAGAGGTCCCGTTTGAATAATACTACACCCGTAATATGGTGCTACACCTAAACGCTTCTCAAAGCAGTCCACCAAAAAATGTAAAAGAAAAAATAAAAGGGCACAATCCCAGACCAAGGTTTCAATGTTCCCCTGCTACTGCAGACGGATTACTAAGAGGAAGGGCCGAGCCTCTTTCGGCCCCTGACGGGCACAGACGAGCCCGCCCTTGGCCCGTCCAGACAACCCTTATGGTGATTTAAGAGGTCTTAGACAACCTTAGAAAGCTCTCTAAGTGGTAGCTGTGGAGAGCAGCCTTCAGGCTTAGTCCAGAAGGAGTGTAAAGCAGCTTGTTTTAACAGAATGCAATCTTATAGTATAGATTAAGTGAAAAAGAACCACACAAAGTATTTATGAAAATATGTATTTATTATATAACACTCTCTAACACATAGGAATATCTCCTACCCGGAGATATGCACAATGCACACAATACTTTAGCAAAGAAACACAGTAAATAGCATATAATACACAGTGGACCCCGGGGGGGACCAAACCATATACTAAGAAAGTGGTATAAGAACCACCACTCGGGTCAAGACAATGTGGAGAGGACGTAGAAGTGCTGGGGACCCAAAGAACCACCCAAGGTGAGTAGATAGGGACCCCACGGAGAGTGTGTGCAGTGTGGGAACACGACTGCGTGCTCCGTACATCTCTACGTGTAAGTCGCAGTTGGATTTTTAAAGATTAAGGACCCTTCCCAGTGGACCCTGAAGAAACCCTGTGGAAAACAGAAGGTTTGTCGAGCCACCCCACCCGTGGATACCCTAGTACCCACGTTACCTACACCAGGGAAGCCGGGTGCATGCGTGTGAAGTGGTGTCGGAAACCGCTGTCGAACCCAATGGAGGACTTCAGGAAACTGCCACTGTTGAAGGAGGAGAAAGTGTCCAGTAGAATCCGAAGGTGGATTCTAGATGAGAGGTACCTGCAAGCAGAGGGGACAAAGTCTATGTCACTCAGGAGTGACCAGGAGACTTGGAAGACTAATGCCCTCCGATGTCGGGTGTTGCCGGATGGGTGACGATGACCTTGACTCTGCAGCTGTGAGGACCAGGCGATGCTGAGGAAGACCAGGAGCAGTGTACGAGCTGTCCCACGAAGGATGTCGAGTGCTAAGGTGTCAGTGTCCGGCGGGAGCACCAACAAGCCTTGGCAAATGCAACCAACGCAGGAATTGAAGGAGCAACGTCGGGACAAGCAAGGTCCAGGGGACTCACCAAAAGCAGGGGTCAGGGCAGGCCCGAACAATCAGGAAAGCCCAAAAGAAACAAGTGTGACCCTAAAATGGACCCACAGGCCAGAGGCGCTGGAGTCGCGAGACAACCTCAAGCAGCTCACCAATAGATGCAGGCCACGATGCACACGATGCAGTGTGGCTGAAGATCCTGGTCACTGGAGGTGCTCGAGGTTGGGGCTACTTGAAGCCCAAAGATCTTCTTTGAAGGAAGCAAACAAGCCTTCGCAACTGCAAGTTGACGCGGTGCTCAGGGGTTCGGTTATTGCAACCCCCACGAGGGATACTGGCCTCAAACTTGGTGAGAGGGCAGGGCAGGCCTCGGGAGCTGTGGAAAACCACCACCTGTGTTGCAGAACCTTACGGAGTCCGGAGGAGCTCAGGATCAGCAGACCGGTCGACTTAGTTGGGGTGCCTGCGAATGCAGGGGAGTGACTCCTTCACTCCAAGGGAGATTCCTTCAGGTGTCTGATGCCCACAGGCCTTGGAAGGTTCCTGTATGGTGCACAGGCACAGACGATGCAGCAGACTGGAAGGGGGACGAAGTCGAGCGCAAACTAAGTCCAGCGAAGTCCAGAGTGCCCAGACGGTAGAAGAAGTGGTGACTGATCTGAATCTTATCCCAAGACGAATCTAGGGACCTATACCCAGTTAAGCCCTTAAGTACCCTAGGGAAAGGGTTGGGATGATTCAGGGGACCCTCCCAGGGGAGGGTCTGGTCAGAGGGGAGGTTACTCCCATGTCCTTTGTCCAGGTTCGCACCAGAGCAGGAGCCAATGGCTCCCAGGACTGGTTTGAACTGGACTATGCATGGGGACACCAAATGTGCCCCTCAAACAGACTGAGTGGCGCTGGCAAGCGCACCCAGCCTGCCCCAATACACTAAATCCTGTCTGGGAGGTGATCACACCTCCCTGTGACAGGATGTCTATTGTTCTGCCTTCCCCTGCTCGAGCTTGGCTCAGCAGCAGGAGGGCAGAATCGTGTCTCTGGTCGGCAGCAACCATTTTGTGCTGTCCGGGTCAAGAAGGCTGGTACCAGGAACACAGAGCCTAATGGAGGGCTCTTCCAGTGCTTGGAATCATACCTCCCACACCATTTACGATGTGAGAGGTATGATTCCAACATGTTTGATACCAAACATGATAGGATTAGTTGCAGCCGTTTTCGAGATGGTCATCGCTTAATTACGCGGTGCCCCTCTATATAGTATATGGCTGCTTCACTGACAACCCGTGTACCCAAGTACTGAACACAACAATTTTGGGAGAGAGCAGATAGACTGGGGTCATGATTAGCAGGATCCCAGTCAGACTAGTCAAATACAGCTTAGCACCAGGCAAAAAGTGGGGGTAACCCCCTACACTACTAAAGGCACCAAGAGGAGCAGCTTGGCAACATTCAGCTTTACATAAATAGCTGTCTGAATGTTGCAATATTCACAGCTTCTCCATAACTCCCAAGTTTCCCAGTTCCATTTGTGAGTAGCTCACCTAGTCCGAATTCTTTCTTTGCATTCAAGGGTTTGGAGTCCTGTTGTTCTCAGTATAAAGCCAAGACTACAAATCCCAGAATACCAAGAAAAAAACATGGACGGCATGTGGTACTCACACATGCTTCTCGTAAGATTATTACAGATATCCGTGGGCTGAATAGTTCCATTTTCAATTCACTTTGCAAGGAGAATGTGACGAAGAACTACGAACTTGATTGCTTTCAAATAAAAAAAATTATGTAAAAAACCTTAGATCAATTAGCATTAGCACAAGTGCCCAATCCTAAAAGTCTGCTCCAACACTAAAAAGACACACGTGCTAGATCTCCTGTGCTTGTTTTCCAGCACCAGCAATTTCTCTCAGTTGAAATGCCTAATTTAGACAAGTTATCAGGTGTCCAAAAGGTCCTATGAAGCATTAAATATTTGGTGTGAGCTAGGTTAGGGGTAATCTTTTTAATGAATGTGTCTGACCAGATCTTGGGCCACATCTCATCTGATATAGATACATTATTATCCATTGCCCAATCTATAGACCATTTTTTTTGTTTAGTATTCAATAGATGTTGAAGGATTTAATAGTGCATAGGTTTTGGAAACCATATGATCATTTTTTCTCAATTTCTTGATTAATGAAACAACTAAGGGATCTTGATAGGAGAAGGAAAGGTATTTAGAAATGGACATCTTTAGTTCTATGAATTTATAAAAAGTCTACACTGTCAACCGTACACCTGTTTCTGGATCGCAGACGATCTAGGGTCTTCACTGGTTCCCATCTCTTAGACAAAGAATATTTTGCTTATTCCATTTTTCTTCCACAGAATCCGTTTTATCTATTTTAATCTTATTTGATCAAAGGGACGCAATATTCAAATTAGCATTTATGACTTCTGAGAAGGTGGTATCTATTTTTAGGTCGAGCCTGGGCAGCGCATGCGCTGCTCTGGGGCATGCTGAGGACTTGCCCTTTTACTTCAGTTGTTACACAGAATGTCTTTTTTTAGTCTGTAAGCACTATTTTCTTTAATGAGTTTCTCCTACTGCAGGTACCACATGCTTTCTGCTCCATGCCTGCTTTCACTTTCCGAGCAGCCCGGGACAATGGCGGCTGCTTCTTTGAATAGGTCTCGCATTTACAAGAGTTTGAGCCATTGGCATTATAAATGACAATGCCTTTTATTTATGTGTTAATTAGCAAAACAGATAAATAAAAGGCATTGTCATTTACAATGCCAATAGCTTAAATTCTTGCAAATGCGAGGCCTATTGCTTTGCAAATGCTTGTTAAAATTAGGTCTCTGGTGGAGGCAATAATTATATTTTGCAATATAGGATTACTTATAGTACACACCGACAGTAGAGACAGGTAGCCCATCAACAACCTCTCCAAAGTAATCCAGGGAAGGGTATAAGTCGCTTCGTTCTACAACCAATGAGTTCCTTGATTAAATAAAAAAAGTAATCTGAAACTTATTAAAATCTGCCATATGTACACCTCCAAATTTCTTAGGAAGCCTCAGTTTCTTTAATGAGACACGTGGCTTTTTCCCCTATTCCCCAAAAAATATTAATTACTTTGTCAATGGTACTAAAAAATATAAAGTAAACATTTGATGGGTAACATACTTATTAGGTGATTAAATATAGGGGAAATGATCATCAATCAGTTTTACCTTGCCAAATCAAGTGAGGAATTTTGGAGGCCATAACTAGATAATGTGAAAAAATGTCTATATCAGTAGGATGTCATTGTGAGTTACAGATTCTCTTAGGTCATTGTTAAAGTCCAGAGTTAGATGTTTTAAAAAGTTTGCTTGCCAAGTCATTACTGAGTTACCCAGTAAATTGTTACTGCAGAGGATATTGAGGGGATGGACTTCAGATTTGTCTTTCTTAGGGAAGAAGCCAGATATTTTAGCATACTTGCCAATCATTTCCATAAGGACTGGGGTGGATGAGTCAGCTTGTTCCGTAGCAACCAAAATATATTTGCAATATGCAGCCATTTTAAAACAATTATTTTTAATTTGTATTCCCACAATCTCTGGGTTCGGACTTACTGTCACCAATAGCAGTTTAATGGGTAGTAAGAACAGAGATGGTGATAGCGAGTATCCTTGTCCAGTCCCTTGTTTTAATGAAAATGTATCTGGAAGGGTGCCTCAGACTCTTTCCGCACATGGTTTCGAATAGAGTGCCATGGCTAATCAAACACGCCAATGTTCAAACCATTCCATGGTTTAATTAACTCAAGTGTAATTTCCAGGAGCTGGGTCTAATTGAATGGTTTAATAATCCCACAAATATGTCCCATCAAGCCAAAGCGGTCATTAGAACCGCTTTTGTAACTAAGGGTAATTTACTTCACATGCAGGTATTGAAGCAGCAGAAATCAGTGAGTGATTTAGATGCAACTGTTGTGACTAAGTTGTGACTAATCAACCACGTTTTTACCTTGTTTATCTGATGAATCCTCAATATAGATGTTATCTGACTAGTTTTTGTTTGTCTCTGGTGCACTTTTTGGTGGCTTTTCCAAAGCAATGTAGTTGGTCTAATAACCTTTGCCCATGCCCTTGTATTAACTTCACAAAACAGAGCACTTTGCACCTTACTCTTTTGCCGTTTGTATAAACCAGAAAGAGTCAAATATTTACTCCCAATGCTGAAGTCTTTCCAGCCCGATTCTTATACAGAAGGTTATAGTTTTCGCCTCGCTTTGGACTCAATAGACATTTGCTGTGCAGTTTTAAATTTGATCAGAGGAGCGATTGCAATAAGAACAAAATATGGGTAAGGGAGGGTTGGTGTACACTGTATTGGTTGGTTCAAAATCTAACATTTTTTATTTGATTTACTACAGAAATTTTAAGTTGTATTGAACAAAATGGGTTGCTGCTATTTAATATTTATTGTGATGAATCCTGTCATTTCTCTTTTTATAGGTATTTTAAATATGTTTTTATGATGAATTTTTGTATCATGTGCTTTTATGATTTATTTAAAATTGAATAAAGCTCGTTTGACTGACTGCGTGTCATGGTCATATTTATAAAGTTAGCTCCGGAATCAACCTTCTGGAGTACACTATCTAGGAATGACTATGCCGTTCTATTGAATACAATTGCTACAACTGGTGATGATCTATTTTTATCTCACTATAATATATAAGACAAATGATCCATACATTATCACTCCCTAACCTACCTTTCATAAACCCTGAAATTTTCAGGGGATCGGAGTGTGTTGTGCCATCTTTGTTTTTAATTGTGAAAGAAAGGTTATTTTGTTTACATTTATGATATCACACTAAAACTTTACTTGCTTTGTTACCCTCACAAAATTTGATTGAATTGCATTTTGCTATCCAGTGCCCTGCTCTTTCACTTAAAATGTTATTCATATTTATTTCTATTCAAGTAATCTGCAACTTTGTCATTTCTAAACTGCAGTTCAAGATTTTTTATTTCATTTTCTAAGGTCTTTAGCTTCTCATTTGTTGGTTTATGCATATGTACTGTTATACCAATTATGGTTCCCCTATTCCTTGCCTTGAAATTTTTCAAATTTAGTTGTGGGTCCTAGTCTCCTTTAAGATTGTCTTTAAAAAAAAAAAAAAGATTAACTGCTGCCTCTTATTACACTGCAATGTAATATGAATGAAATCTTGCAGGATTTCTTAGATGAAGCGACAAGCTTTATTCTTCTTTTTCTCATTAGGTTTCAATCGATTTAGAGTGTAATGGCAGAGAGATCAGAAATCACTAGGTTCAATTGTCGTTTTTATTATAGTATGGGCACTTTTAGTAGAAATCAAAGGTTATATATTTAAGTATGTGTTTTATGTGGGGAAGAAAAGTATGCATTATAGTGTCGTTCCTCTGGACGTACTAACACGCCATGTATTCACTCAGTTCATACTTGTCAAATTTTGGCGAGTTGAGTTAATTTATGTGAAGGGGTAGGTCTATATTTAAAATTGGATAATCGATCCAGTTTTATATCTAGAGGTAAGTTAAAGTCCTCTCCAAAAACAATAACTGCATCATTGGGAGTCTTGGCTACTAGTTTGCTCATTTGAATCCAAAACGCATATGGTGCATAAATGTTGAGTATCAATTCTTTCCCAGCTTTGGTGAGTTTATTGAATGTCCATCTCCCCTCTTTGTCCGTATGTTTACAGGATCATAATTTTGGACTCCCTCTCCATTACTATTATAACCCAATTTCTTTTTTTAATTCGGTGCAGAGGAGTATCAAATATCATTTGCCATCTACCACAAAGAGAGGATGTTTCTTTTTGTGTCATTTTTGTCTTTTGGAGAAACATAATGTCTGCTTTGAATTTGCATAAGTATTCTGAAATGTTGTCCTCTTTACCGGGTGATTTGGGCTTCTGACGTTTAATGACACCACTTTGGTGGATTCATTCTTAATAAAAGTAATGAGTTATGTTAGGGGTATGGTTGTCTCTAGTTAATGTTAACACACCATAGCATGAGCAGATTCAGCTATTCTCTGTCATGCCGTAAGTAATTCTGTTATCAAAATTGCCAGATTTTATCCTGCAAGTACACTGTGATATGAACCTCGATTGGTTGAAGAGACTAGAAAATAGGAAACAGAAATTATGACGACAGAACCATATAACAAAAGTAAAATTGGGGCTCCTCCATACCCTAGTATACTTTCTTTTATGTACTCTCGCCTTCTCCTCCCTGAAACTGGTACTGCATGGAAGCAAGGAAAGAAAGAAACAGGCTCCCCTCTAAATCACCCACCATTATTGACTCCGAAGTAACTGATCAGCACATTTAACAATAATCATTGTGTTATAGCCTAAAATATTTCAACATTGTACATAAATGTATATATAGGGCATTCAATTATTTGTCTTCTATTTCGATTATACACAGAAAGCAATCCTTTTGGAGGGGGGCATGACTTGGACGCCGAATGAACATGGCACATGACATGTAGTCGTCCACAACGCACGATCATCTTCGACATTCATCCTGTGCCCCTGGAGCGTAACAGACGCCTACTGCCAATGGACTTTGTGGAGCGGTATCTGGGGCAAACGGCCCCAGGGGCTGCCCAGGAATCCAGTTTCTTGCAGCGGACCACAGCAGGCCAGGTGCCCCAAGATGGCGGCTGGACACAGCTTTGGACTCCTGCGTGCCGCAGGGTCGTCAGTGAATGGAGGGACACCAACACCAATGGGGCGGCTAGAGCTGGGGGCCTTTGCTCTCCGCCCTTCCATTGAAGCCACTGGGTGCATGCAATGTCGGCACAGTGGGCACTGGGAGGGGTGTGCCTGGAGCAGCCTGATCTTGAGGGTGTGAGCTAGACGAGATCAGCGCCTTTACTGGGCTTGGGGCTGGGGAACCATGCCTACTCCCACTCCCCCTGTGCACGTAAAAACTGGGACTGTGGCAGTGGGAGCGGAGTGAGCGCCAAGGGGAGATCAACTGGAAGAAGCTGACATGTGCTGATCCTTCTCCCCTCATCTGAGTCCTAAACATCGGTGGAGGGCCTAGTTGTATTCCACATGCCATAAAGGAAATTTGAAGTGCATCCCAGGGAGACCTGCAGTGTCACCACAGAGGAGACTGGAACCCAGTGCAGTGTCACCATGGTCCAAGACAAGGGACACAAGATGGCCCAAACGAACTAAATAGACAACTTTTCTTTTATATATGCTGTGAAGCCCAGCGACTATCCGCCTGAGAAGGCCGTAGCTGCAGAAGATCAAGGTCACACAGTAAAAGACCTACCCCATGTGATTAACGAGTCCAGAACTGCCCTTGAATACAAAATAGACACGTGTTGGTGGACATCTCCCTGATCTGTTTGATATGGAGATGATCGCAGGGTGGGTCACCACAGCTAAAGTATCCCTGCATGAGCATGCAGCCTCCATAAAGGTGTTTAATGCATAAGCCCACCAGCTCAAGGAAGTCACCCAATGGTTACATGCCAGGGCGGAGGACATGGAGGGCAGATTCTGCCACAACAATGTGCAAGTCGCAGGGATACTCAAAAAGGCTGAAAGGGACTAATGCAGAGAAAGTTAATGAAGACTTTGTGACTAGCAAGTGACCCCTAGTGATTTGTCCCCACACTTTGCGGGTAGAGAGAGCACATCAGGTGCAGAGGACTGCGCAGAGGTCTGGCGTGAGACCACACCACATCATTGCCTGCCTGCTTCATTTCAACAACCATGAGGCTATATTCTAGGCGGTAAGGCAAAATGGCCGACTATACTTTAAAAATCAGACGGTCAAGGTTTTCCCTGATTTCATGCAACAGGTCCAGGTTAAACAGAGGTCTTTTGACAAGATCACGCAAGAACTCAGGAAACGTAATCTGCAGTACACAATGTTATTAGGGGCCAAATTGAGGATTCTGAAGGATGGAAAATCTTGGTTCTTCAGTTCCCCTGAGGAGGAGTGGGACGGGATGGCGGGAGGGCTGGCGACCAGCTCAGAACCAGAGACAGGGGAGCCGGTGGCTGGCCCAGGTGGCAGGGGACTAGAGACGGGATAGGCGGAGGAGAAGGTAGCGAGGAGGGGAAATCAGAGTGCCTGCTTTGATACTGAACATGAGTCAGAGAGATGACTCTCAAAGCGACCAACAGAGGGATCAGAGACAGAACATGTCCTGCGACTACGTGCTACAGTCAGGACTTTGAGGTGTTGTACAGGAGATCAAGACTGGTGAATGCATTCAGATTTGATGTTGAGGCTGGAAGGGTGACACTACAGGCATTGGGGATGCGGGTAGTTCTACACTTGCAGCCTGGGGCCATGGGGGGGGGGGCAAGAGTTCTTCAAGACGATCTTGACACTACAGCAGATACACATGTGGGGAGGGAGACGCAGATCACTCCGGGGCCATACGCCATCCCCAGCGATAAGCATTGGAACACACCTTAATATCCAATGACAGGTGCTAGCGATCCTCTTTTGAAACGGTAATGGACTGAGAAGAAAACTGAAGAGAGGGGTGGTACCATGTTTCCTGCAATGGTACAGCCTGTCCTGATACTGTTGCAAGACACCCACCTGGTTGAGAATAACTGGGTCTTCCTGGGAAGAGGCTGGTAAAAAGTCTTGGCACACTCAGGGTTCACATCAGGCTCCTGGTGAGTGGGCATATTGGTTCTCAGATCACTCCCGGTTCTGGCTTCCAGGACATGGTTGACCTGGCGGGGGAGGGGACTATGCAACAATGCAGGGGGAAAGGAATGGGGAACTCATGATAGTCACCTCATGGCACTTTCCATCCGGGCTTCAATCTCTAATGCTACAGAAAATGGGGGACTGGCTAGTCCAGGTTCCAGGCGCGACCAAAAATAGGTGGGGATCTGAAACTTACAATGAAATAAGACCTTGATAGACTCACTAGGGAGAGGGCAGAAACATGGGGGAGACACTCAGTTGCAAACATATGTGGACGCTCTGGGACTAACTGACCTATGGAAAGATGCCCATCCTACAACGCAACAGTGCTCATGTGCTCCGGGGTACATGGGCTCAATGTCCAGATTGGACTAGCTTCTCGTTCTGCGAACACATGTGGTATGATATGGGGAATCAAACTATTTGCCCAGGGTATTTCAAGTCAATCACCAATAAACACACGCCTAGGGCAGCGTTCCCCTCAGGGGCGTGCACAGTAGAGAAAATACCCCTGGAAGGAAAGCGACTGGGCTACCAGGAAGCTACTGACAACCACTACAGAAACATACTTTAATGCGAACGTGGGGTCGGTGAGTACCAGGGTGGTAATTTGGGAAGCATACAAAGCAATAGTTAAGGGATACTTGATACCCCATGTAACAGAGAAAAGGAAGGAGAAACTAATGGAGGCAACAGAATTAGAGTCTAAGTTGACACACTGGGTTGGGGTATATGCTGAGTGGCCCTGTCCGTAACTCCTACACCAAATATTTATGGTTAGAGAGTACAGGTGCCTGGTTGAAGACGAGGCAAGGACGCAACTTAATTCTAAGCAACACAAGCAGTATGAGGTCGGCAACAAAGTCAGTACACTGCTCGTGTAGCTGGCGAGGTGGGAGGAAGGGAGATGCTGGATACACCCGATGGTGAATATTGAGGGGGGGAGAAGGTGCATGCGGCTGAGGAAATAGCACAGGCTTTCGCGGCTCACCTTGCCGATCTGTGTAGCCCTGTGTCTGAAATAGGGAGGGATGATCTTTGAACATTTGTGGGGGATATATCAACCCTGACACTTTGCTGGGACGATTCAACTGCATTAGATAAGGCGATCAGTATCGAGGAAATCAGGGAGACCGTACAGCATCTCCAGAGGCGGAGGGCTCCTGGGTCTAACGGCTTGCCACCCGAGTTCTTCAAATGTACCAGAAGAATGCTGGGGGAACTGCTAGGAACCATGCTGTACGAGGCAAGGATGGAAGGAAGCATGTTCCAGGATTCTAAAACAAAAATAATTGTACTCATTCATAAGGAAGACAAGCCTTAAGACATGTGCACCTCCTACAGACCCATCACTCTTTTGAACACTGAGGTGACAGACCTGGCTATTCATTTATTGCAGGTGATTTACAAATTAATCATCCCTGATCAGTCGATATACATGTCTGTGCAATCCACCAGTCAATCTACATCACCTATTGGCTTGTCTGCGGGATGATGGCCCTGCAGGAACCAGCAGTCTTCTTGGCCTTAGATACAGAGAAGGCCTTTGATTCTATTCGGATACGTATTGGGAGGTTCTGGGCAAGATGGGGTTTAGGGCCAAGTTCATAGCTTGGATTCACCTCTTGTACACCAAGCCAGTCTCCAAAGAGAGTGTATGGGATGCTGTTGTGGGACTCCATGGTTTGCCGTGGCACTAGAGACCTTAGCCTGTTGATACAAGGGGATTCCCAGATTAAGAGCTTGCGGTGGAGTCCGGAGTGGAACGATCTCATCTCCCTCTACACTGATGACGTGCTGTTTTACTTAGCGGATTCGTTACAGTAAATCTTCAGGGTTCTCCACATCCTTGACACATTCGGGATGGTCTCAGGGGACTGCATCAACTATCACGAATCAGTGGCATTTCCGCTGACCCACTGGAGACCACTGGTGGAATGGCCATATCGCATGCAATGGTCCCCTAATGGTTCCGGTACTTGGGACTCTACATCACCTAGGACCTCTGAATTGAAGAGACATAACTTGTGGCACGCCGTGGAAGAATATAGGCGAGGCATAGGACATTGGAGGACACTTCCAATATCCCTGATGGGTAGGGCAAACCTATACAAGATTGTGTTGCCCAAATTTCTTTATGCGCTTCAAAACACATTACATAATGTCTCTGACAATTTTTTGAAGGCTGTAGACTCCGTGACTCAAACTCAACTGTGGTGTGGCCAAAAACCCATACAAGGGCGGGTTGCCTACCCAACCTCTGGCTGTCCCCATGAGAACCCTCGCTAATGGTGGACAGGCAGCGGCTGGCCCAAAGTGGATACTTGAAGAAATTATACAGCAGTACCCGCCCTGCCAGATACCCATCCCTAACAGAACTGGTAGTCGAGATATGGAAGAGAGCATCTATGAAGTAGGGTGGAAGGAAAGAGGACACTGGAGTCCCAGCTTAGTGAGTCTGACATGTTAGAATATCTCAGAGATTCAAGTGGAAGAAACAGTGGGACATGATAGGGATAATAAAACAGTGTCATATCTGGGGCCCAGGGGGGACTCCTATTTTGCAGAGATGAAAGAACACGAAATCGAGGACTCCCAAATCTTTCGCTATATGCAAACATACTCTTGAATGGTATGGAAAATTACTAAAAGATGTGTCAGAAGCCTCTCCACTGGAGTTCAGACTGATGGCGGCCCATTACTCAAGCATGCCGTCTTACAAACTAATAGGACACTCAAACAACAGTCTGTCATCTCTTGAACTATTAAGGGCCAAATGTAAGCATGATTTGGGGCTTCTGGCTGACGTACAGCTTAAAGTATTACATTGTGCATACTACACTAGAACAAGGACTTTCCATGTGGGGAAGGCAGAGGATAATCAGTGTCTCTGGGGATGTAGTCATCAGAGGATGTAGTCGTCAGAGGACACTATTAAACAGCCTTTGGAACTGCCCTTTGCTACAGCTGTTTTGGGCCCAAGTGGGTCGGTGTCTTTCAGAGATCATGGATGGACATGTACTAATAGATCAGAAGTTGGCAACGTTGTGTATGTGGGAGGGAAATCAAATGCTGCCTAAAAACACATTATTGTTCTACAATGTAGCCCTCCTGGTTGCTCGGAGAGATATAGCTCGGCTGTGGAGGAGTCGGGAGCCTCCTCCGTGTTACTTTGGAACGTGGTATTGGACTGGAGCATGCTAGCCCAACAAACAGTGTACCAAGCCAGGGGTTGTCCCTGAAAATCTGATAAAATATAGGGTCAATGGAGAGACTTCAGACCATTGAACTGAATATGGGGGGCAGTTATGATGTCTGCTATACCGGAACGTCCTGATTTTACTGATCAACAACGTGTTTGCTACACAGGTGTTAATTTGTTTCACTGGTCTTATGTTAACTGTATAAAATGCAATCAAAAGATTTTGTTTTAAATGCATATGTAGGTCATATAATCTAATGTTTACACACTGTGTAAATAAATAGTCATCATACCAAACAAGACTGAGATGGAACTAGAAAACTCTAATAGTTAACATAGTATATCCTTTAGCTACTCATGTGATAGCCTTTTATATGAGGTCTATTAGTCTTCTTAAAATACATAACTTCAGTAAAAATTAGTAAACTTTTAATATAAACTAATCAAAAAATTTGCTATAGATAAACTCGGAGTAGAACCTTTGACAGCTCAAACATAATGTGTTACTTAATCCCAAATGAGTAGGTAATTGACAATGACAACTGAAGCTTTTCAAGTACTAGTTATACATAAAGTGAAATTTTGGTTTACAACTATGTACAGGACAACTAGTGTATCCAATATACTATACCATACAGCTCTGTGTTATTCATGTTTGTAAGTTTGAGATGTCTATGTCAGAGTCCTGAATATTCTCCAAGAATGAAAGCAAGACTTTACAGTCAAAGATCTGTGGTTTTCCTTTGTAGACCATCCTGAAATGAGCCGGTACCGCAAGAAACAAAGGGATGTTTATACTGCGTAGTTTTGGTCGAATCACCAAGAAACTTTTCCAGGTTAACACTATATCCTTCGAATAGTCCTGTGATATGTTGATCTTCTTGTCCTCCCAGGAAATTAATTTATATCCGCACATATGATGTAGTATGAGTTCCACATGTCAATACTTTAACGGCTTACAAGCAAATAGCCTTGGGAGGGAGATATGCAGAGATTTGTGTTGCAGGTGTGTAGGTTCTCGATGAGCCCGGTCATTTTTTAAATTTCAGAAGAATTTGATACCTGTTGGTTTAGGAATCCATTTCTCTAAAAATGAATAGAGGAGCCTACTTGATTTTTTGCTCCCTCTGGAATGCCAAAGACATGAATGTTTCCTCTTCTGTTTCTGTCTCCCAATTATGATATCTCTATTTGCACAGCTTTGTACTTTGTTTTTGTGGTGGTCAAGTCTTACTTCATCATAGTGAAGTCTTCCTCTAAGCTGCTTATTCTACATTCCATGTGTGATATTCCCTCTGACATTTCATTTAGATTATAGCATAATCCGGCAATGTCTTGTTGCACAATATTGGTGCTAATCGTGGTATTCTGTGCTAAATCCAAAACATCTGAGAGTTTAAAAATTGTCTCCATTGTATTCTTAATATCTATTTTGCCTTTTGTGGGCGAGTCCGGATTTGGTGGATCTATTTTCGTCTTTTTGAGCCCTGGTGTCTGTTCCTTTTCAGCCATTTTGTCATCAGGATATTTGACACAGGGCCTGAGCAGGTTTATAGGTTCAGTGGTAGTTGTACATGTAGTTCTAAATTCCTGTGTATTGCCACTGTTGACAGACACTTAAGTTGTAGCTCTTTAAGATAGTAGCCTGCACATTTCTAGGTACTAAGTGGTACCTTCATCGTAGAGACTCATAATCAACTTGAAAAAGTCTCCATTCTGTAAAGCACTAAATCTAGAGTTGCACCTAATTATGCCACTGCTTTCGCTTTCCTTTAGTTCTTATAAATCCTGTACGTACACTCCAGTAAAGTTAGAGTGACTTATTTCTCATGTTGTCTCTATGGAAAGAGTGTACCTGCCTGTAGGATTTTCTCATACTTAGCAGCCTTATACAGTTTATCTCAACACTATTTTGAATTTATTGCGGTGTGCAGCATTTCAGAATTTAGTGCTATTTCATGTATTAAGAGTGGTTCATCCCCGACATTATCTCAATACATCTATTTCACTGTATTTTACCATTGGTAACACGGATCATTTCTGGGGTAAAAAAGCATCATATACTCCCATTTTAATGTTTTGTATATTTAATCTTGCAAGCAGTTAACCATCTGTGGTTTACAGTGTACTGTCAGGTGTCGTTTGGAAATGAACATTTAAGTGCAAGAAGCACTTTTTTTTTACGTTCTAGCCCCATGTTTTATAGTAGTAGTTCTATGGGTTACTGTTAAATCCTGAGTTCTGTTTTGATTGACAGAGCTGTCAATATTTATCACAGGCTTTATTTACTATTTAAGAAGTTCCCTCAAGCATCTTTTTGCAATCACACTTCATTAGTAAGATGAATTTGGTTCTCTAAAGGTGAACAAGGTAACCCAGATAAGCATGTGTGACTATGTTCCTGGAGTACCTCTGTTCATATAGAGATTCCAAGAATCACGGGGGTCGGGGAACATATTAGTCCTGGTTCCCTCCATTCCCTTGCTGAACAGTGACTCCGGCCCCTGCTGAGTGCCGCCTGGAGCCCTAGGGCCAGGCAGGTGGCCCGCGGTGCCTGTTGGTCTGGCAGCGGGTGAGGGCCCAAAGCGCATTCCGAAGGCCTTGGTGAAGACAGAAGGGACTGCTCACCGGCGCCGTTCATGTCCTGTGTGTAACCCGCACAACCCACATGGCTGTGAGTCGCGGGGTGAACTGGACACAGCTGCCTGGAGGAAGTGGTTTACCCGGGTCGGGTGGGCTTCCGGGCCCTCTGGGCCAAAGTGGCACTTCTGTATCCGGCAGTGCCCTCATATCAACGTAGCTTGACACTACTGGTTGAGTAGCCTTGTCGGGCATCTTCTGGAACAACACTTACCATCTACTGGCACCCTGTTGTCTTATTTCTGATAATCTCACCCTGCCATGATGGGCACACCCAGCAGGGGGCGCGGGCCTCCGAGGACCCAGTGCAACAACAACGGACTAAAATCCTCAAAGCCATTGCAGATACTAAGGCCACCTTGCATCAGGACATCGGCACCGTGTCGGTGGGGCCGCTCAGGGCAGAGTACCATAAGCTTGCGGAGAGGGTTAAGGTGGCGGAGCCCTCACTTGCCGATCTCCACCCTGCACCACAAACGCTATCACACCAGGTTGCGGAGTTCTCAGCTAGAGTCTGCAGTTGGGCTGCCTGAAGGAGTGGAGGATAAGGACATGATTGCCTTCTTGGAGAATTGGCTTAGAACTGTGGTTGCCCCGGAGGACATTTTGGCCTTTTACACCCTAGAAAGAGGCCACAGAGTACCAGCCCGCTTGCCGGCACCGGGGTGCTCACCACATCCGGTACTACAGAGGCTCCTGCACTATAAGGACAGAGATGTATTGTTGTAAAAGGCAAGAACTGCTGGTCCGTTAGTAGTGAATAGTAGTAGGGTCTCAATATTCCCTGATTACACGATGGAAGTGCAAAGGAGGAGAGCCTCGTTTCTCGAGGTCAAGAGAGCTTTGCGGGAGAAGGGCCTGCAGTATTCCTTAATGTTCCCTGGCTGGCTCTGGATAATACTGGAGGAAACAATACACTTCTGTGACGACCCCGCGGTGGCTTGGGAGTGGCTCTAGGCCCACAAGTCTGGGACCCTGCTTCTGAGGAAGGAATCTGCCACTGCCACACAAGAATGGAAACTCAGGAAGAATCCCCGCAGGAGTCCCCGTAGGGGCCCATCAAAGAAGCCAAGTACACCCCAGACTGAAAAGGAGAGGGCTGCAGCTCTCCAGGCGGTGGCCGCAAACATGAAGGAGACGGAGAGAGTTTCAGAGGTCAGCTCCCCCTCTGAAAGAGACTGGAGTTTCAGATTTGGACTTAGCGCATGCAGACATCGCCAGCAGCCGATAGTTACCCCGGGGACAGCTGACGACATTATCTGACAGGATGCTTGCAAACATCGGTGACTCTTCCTGGGAAATGAGATATTCTGATTATGCATTGGGTAGGCCTGGTGACCGTTATCGAGGGCCAGGGCAGGCATGGACGAAATGTGGAGCAGCTGCCCTTGGACCATAGCCAACCCCCTCTCGGAAGGAGGCACCTAAGGCTAGTTTAGGTCTTCTGATGGAGTCGATGGTTTGCTCCCAGTTTGGGCGGCTGGCTGTTGCCAGGCTGCTCTTGGGATGGGAAGTTATTGTTTGGGGGGATTTTTCGTGACTTTGTTGGTTTTCAATGCAAGGATGGCTCTGACTCCTAACAGGGGGCACAAGGGGGGGGGGGCGGGGCCAAGCCCCAGACGAGTACCTGTTATAGCACCAACACCTTGCACATTAAATTTCATGACGTGGAACATTAGGCGGGATGGGTTCGACCACTAAGCGGCATAGTGTGCATAGATATTTAAAGAGGCGGGAGAGCAGATCGCCCTCCTACAGAAGACATCTCATACAGAGCGAGGTGGAGAAACTGCACCGGAGATGGAGGGCAGGTATTTGCGACCTTTTCAGCATATGCCAGAGGGGTGCTAATTTGGGTGAGGGCAGCAGTCCCCTTTGAGCCTCCGCATACACTCAGATAAAAATGGCCGATTGTTGGTGTGGCTTGTTGGGCCGGAGTCGCACGGGTCCCTGATCACCAACGCGATCTTCCAAAGGTGGATTACTCAAGCCTTAGATACATGCATTCCCCTTAAACTTACCCATTCTAAAAGCACTCGGGCCAATGCCTGGTTCAATGAAGATCTAACCCTTGCTAAGAAGAACTGCAAGGACCTGGAAGGATCTGTTCTCCAGAAAGTTCTTCAACCAAATCCACGTGACACCTCCGACCCCGACCTCCTGTAACCTCTCAAGCAGGAGGCCGTGGGACACCGTGTCAAACGCAGCACTTAGGTCTAGCAAAATCAGGACAGTGGTCCTACCTTCATCGGCCGCAATCCTCAACACTTCAGCTGCCAGGAGGAGAGCGGACTCCGTACTATGCATAGGCCTAAAGCCGGACTGGGTATCATGAAGAACCCGCCTCTCTTCCAAAAACCTCGAGAGTGGACCATTCAGATGTTTCTCTGCAATTTTTGCTACATATGGGAGTAGAGATATGGGTCTTAAATTTTCAGGGAGAGCGGGGTCCAATGAAGGTTTCTTCAACAGTGGGACCACCATGGCATGTTTCCAATTGCTGGGGACCTGCCCCGTGCTCAAGGACAGGTTCAGTAGCGAGGTGAGAACAGGCGCAATAATTTTCTTCCCTAGTTGCAGAAATTTTGGAGGGGCCGGGTCCAGAGGTGACCCAGATTTCACAGCCTCCATCAGCCCAAAGACCTCATTTTCCACCAGAGGACAGAGGGCAAACTTATCCTCGGTCCACGGTGCCTCCATACCAGGCACGGGAACATGACTCCTACTACTTTCTGGAAAGGTGGCATATATCTTATCAATCTTATCAATGAAATAGTCAGCGACCTTATTACAATAATCCGTAGAAGCAGGGAGCGCAGCTGTCACCCGTTCCAGAGAGGATAGTGGTTTCACTACCTGAAAGATGGGCTTAGTAGAATTTTTAGCTAGCTCAATTTGCCCTGTATAGTATTCCCTCCGCACTCTCCTGATCTGACGATGGTAGAGCTTCAGAGCCTCTAAATATTTGTCTGTTTACATCCCGATAGTTCTTCCTCCACTGGCGCTCAAGATGCTTACAGCTGGATTTCATTTGCGCCAGTTCTCCCGAGAACCACTTCGCAGAGGCAGATACACGCCCACTTTTACATTGTTTCAGCGGTATCAGGGAGTCCACATCCTCCATCATCCAACTAGATATTAAGTTATCAGCTCTCTGGATGTTGTCAGCTAACTCAGGAGGACTGCCAGCCAGTGCCTCTTCAAAGGCATCCTGGGTTAATGCGGCCCATTTCCGGACCAATATAGGTTTGGAGCACCTACCCTGCGAGTGAAGGGCCGGACCTGACGTCAGTATACTAAAAGGCAGTAGGTAGTGGTCCGACCAGGCTACAGGGACCGGCGGTACAGCAACTGTCTCTGTGCAATTTGTGAAAATGTTATCTAGCGTATGGCCTCTATTATGTGTGGGAGTATGGATCAATTGGTTAAGGCCCAGACCCTGAAGTCCTAATAAAAACTCAGCCGATTCTTTACAGCCTTTATTTTCTAAATACAAATTAAAATCCCCCAGTATTAGAAAGTTAGAGTAGCGGAGGGCATATGGGGGTAGTATTTCCAGAAGCTCATCAATAAAGGTTCTCCCCGGACCAGGAGGTCTATAAATAAGGAGCCCAGAAACAGATCTAGAGCTAGTGATATTCAGGCTAAAAAAAGCTGCTTCGCAGCTAGAAGGTGGGAGTACATCCAGTTTAAGCTGAAGATCTCCCCTGAAAATTACAGCAAGGACCCCCCCCTCTGGCCAGACCTGTCTACCTTAAGAATCGCATAACCTTCGGATATGGCGTCCAGAATATCCGGGGCGGACGTCTCGTTAAGCCAGGTTTCAACTAGGAATAGTACGGCTGGTTTTTGGTCATTAAGAAGATCGAAAATTTCTGTGCTGTGGTTACTAAGCGATCTACAGTTCAAAGAGAGACAGTGTAAAGGGGTGCTAAACCTTCTTAGCACTTCCCTTTTACCCCTTGCTTCCACACCAGGTGTCAGCAAAAAGTCACAGTACTCACAGTCCCTTCACCCGCCACCAGAGAGTGTAGACAGTGTCCACCGTACATCTGAGGGCCAGCAATTCCTCAGCGGTGTACATTTTCCTAAGCTTCGTAGGAGAAACAGGGCTCCTGGCCCCTGGCGCCGTCCCGCTGCGCGCCCGCTTGAGCATGCGCTTTAATAGCGTGAGCGCTGGGAGCACTAGACCGCGCCACACTCGGCCCCGGAAGTGAGGATGGCATAAAGGAAACCAATGTGGTACAGCGCAACGCCCTCCGCAACAATCGGCACACGCCGCGGCGGAACGGGGCGGAAGTACCCTCGGAAGATAGCCACCAACCGCAGCAGGCTTCCCCCCCCCCCTTGCCCCGCCAACCGTGCAAATGAGCCGGTAAGGAACCAAGATTTAGTAAACGAAGTTTAAAAAAGTTAAAAGAGCAGCGTTAATAATTAAAAAAACACTCAATTGCAACCGTGTCGTAGCAGCGACATAGGATCATTAATACAGCGCAAGCGAGGGCAGTTCAGGACTCACCAATGTCCACATTAACTGGAAATGGACAGTGCACTTTTCAGACTCTGAATCATCTTTTACAGGGGATACAGCTTTGATTACGTTTTTGAGTGCATAAGAGGTGCTCTAGCCAGTAATAAATTGGCTGGAATGAAATAGGAGGCGAAAAAATGAGTGGTCAAGCCCTTCGATGGAGAGTCCGTTTGTGTGCTGTAGATTTGGCACAGCAGGACTGGACCAAGCTGGTTGGCAGAGGGAGGCTGTATCGAACAGCAGGGGCGGCTACCAAGAGGGTTATCTTCTACAATCTTGCAGTATGTGTTAATGTAGGAGTAGTTTTGTTCCAGGTTACATACAACCTTAATATACTGTGGCAATATGCTGTTTGGTTTCATTACCAGAGGGGTAAGTAGGTGATGATGAGGAAACTGAGAATTAATCAGGATGGGCTAGTGGTCGTATAATAAACAGAGATGGTAGGCATGCTCTCATTTTTAATGTTCTTAGCCATGGCAGATGTTTTTAAAGCCTTAAATGCTCTCACACAATATGGTAAAGTTAAGTAGGTTGATATCCAAGTATGGACTCATAACATTCCCCTTTTCATACGGGGGAGGGGCTGTATACACATTTCTGCTCATGATGACCTGAGATAGTGAGATTTTTTGCCCTTAATAGAGTTTAGAGACGAAGAAGAAAAAGCACGGTATGTCAATAGTAAAAGAAGAATAGGTCAGTTGTAATCTAGCCTAGTCTAACATTAAGGCATTTGTCACTTGTTTAAGCTTCTGAGCTTACTATCAGGGCTCAGTGTCTGAGGTATTTGAGCGCCATTTTTGATAGGTCAGGAATAATAGAGTTTTGCAAAACATTTCTCTCATTGATAGCAAAAATATTTTGCTTCTGTAATCTCACAAAGCCTTGAACAAACGCCAGCTAGTGTAACACGAATCGGCTGTGGGACTACTCGAGCTTTAGGTGAACCACTTTAGGATTAGGACTATGGGAGAGAGATGAACTAAGAAAGGAAATTAGTAAAATAGATAAGTAATTAGTATCAGTATACTTTGTATAGTGGTATAAACAATAAAGGTAAGAGGTGTATAAATGTTTTTTATCTGGTATTACTCAAAAATGTTGTTGGAAGTGTAATGTACAGATCAGTTAGATCACGGATCTCTTAGGTGGGATTGTGCAGGCCCATTAAACAATCTTGTAGGTGGAAGCTGAAAAGTTGTACTGGAAATACATTTTTGTTCTTTGGCGAGTCCATCTGTTTGAGTCACTTCTTTCTTGGATATTTAATTTCTTTCTGACTTATTTCATCCTCTGGGATGTTGATTTTTATTAACAAAAAAAAAAAAGAAGGATATACACATCTCTCTCTCTCTCTATATATATATATATATATATATATATATATATCACTGAAAAAAACAAAGGTTACAGGGATGTTATATGACTGATGTAATATGTGAGGTCATAAGCAGTGCATTGCGGGGGCGCGAGTTATAGTTAGCTCAGCTAACTACAACTGCTGAATTTCTCTTGTTTTGTGTGTGTGAAAGCTGAGCCTATCTATAACACCCCTGTAACCTATGTTTTTTCAGTGAATTTCTAATGTTTTGTAAATGCTAATTCCTAACTATAACTTACATTTAACCTTTGATTTTTTTCAGTGAATTTCCATCGTTTTTTTAAAGTACCAATGATCTTTGTTGAATGGTGGGGAAAGGGGACGGGGCCTCTGACCAGCTCTCAAAAATCCCACTGAGTAGGACTTCTAGAAAGTACCAGGAGGACTTCTTGGTCCACAAGGTTATTTAGCATCCAAGATAACTTTATTCCCCAACCACTAGTGTGCCAGGAGACGTGTTTGCAGAGTGGTGCAGAAAGGGAGTGTGGCCTCAGAACACTTCTTAGTAAACTGACTGTGTAGAACTTGCTGGAGGTAAAAAGAGGGATACTTGGCCCCCAAATACCCTCAATTGCCAAGGGGACTTCATCCCCCAACTACTATGCCAGGAGACATGTTTGCAGAGCGATGCATAAAGGACGTCCTTGATGATTGCACATGTAGTGCCTGTATGATTCTATGAGTGCCATTGCCAAGGACAGAGTACGAATACTGGGTGTTTTTAACAAAGTGTAAAACACATATATAGATTTATTTTACATAAGGTTTCAGTGTAGCTATTTAGTAAGATACGAATTTACCTTTTCCCTTTGTATTCATTTGTAGAAATAACTAAATCAAAATGCATTTTCCTTTTTCACAGCAACACCGGAGGTCACAATGATATCAGTAGTCACGAATACAAATGACAGGGTGATAAACAGATATATAGACATATTTTACACAAAGTTTGAGTCTAGCTGTTTAGTAACATAATTGTTTAACTTTATTTTAACACATTTACCAAAAACAACAATTTCCAAAAAATAACATCTGAACTCACAAATACAACTAAACTACCAAACACGCATCAAACTACCCATTGTTACCCAAACTCATGGGGAATTAAAAACTGTTGCCAAACTAGTGCAATGCACAATCTGAAAACATCAAATGACAGGGAAAGTAAGGAATATCATTGGATAATATACTGATCAGTAAAATGGTTAGGAAGTTAACACCCACGCCTCCTTCTTAAATCTTTTTTTCCAGAAGTTTGTGAGCAGGTGGTAGATTTCGGCTGGAGACGTTTTTTGGACTCATGTGGGACGACGTTCATGTTCTATCATCTTAAAACTTATCATAGAAAATGTCTCCAACTGCCAATCAAGCAGAAGGAAGCTGGAGGACCATCAACATCAGTGGCAGCAGCAACAATTCCCGGCCAGAAAGTCCCTTTAGAGGTACAGACTACTACAACAAATATGTCTCCAGAGTTTAAGAATGGCCACGTAGTTCATAGTGAGCAGCAAGAAGGCAATGCAAAGATGAAGGACCTTGGACTTCAATAGCAGCACAACAACACCGAAGCAGAGAGTCCATTTACAAGTCCAATCTCAATTTGAAGATTTGGCTTCACAGTTTTCCCCAATGGCATCATACTGCATGGATTGTAGAGTTGTAGTGAGTGCTGGAGAGCAGTCCATAACAGCCCTTCGCAATGCTGCAAAGAATAATACATTTTGATATATATATATATATATATATATATATATATTTATTTTTTTATTTTTTGGCCCTTCATAGTTTTGATACATTAGCAGGCATTTTATTATCCTACGAAATGGGTATCTAATAACTATGTGTTGTTCATTTTATTATCTTCTAATTTATTGTAACACTACTTACATATCACTTGCCGTATAGACAAGTCGAACCGTCCCTCCACAAATAAATACAGAGGTAACTTTTGCCAGTTACCATGATTTACTTTTTCACTTTTTAAATAGAAGTGAACAGTCCGTGTAAAAATCTACTAGTAAGTGCATCGACAACATATACAAACATACTGTTTTTTTACACAACACTGTCTTAAATTTTGTAATCTCTTCTTTAAAACTATCAACTGTAATATATGTGTCTTGTTCTGCAACTCTTCCTCTTAGCAACTCTTCATTTTCCCTAGAATCCTGCTCAGGACCAAAGAAACGAAACTGCACATTACCACAAACCTTTTCTACGTCCGCCATGCTACCATGCAAAAGTGCTCTACTTATTTCTCTTAAACATAAAGCAGGAGTTTTCACATAATACATCCTCCAACCTAAAGTTCGCATTGATGAGTGGTATAACTTATTTTGTGTTTTAAACTTCACCTTGGAAAGAGAAGTAGGAATTTTCTTAATATATCAATGGATTGCTGTCTAATACTAGAAACAGTACTACAATTCCATTTGTATACATTACCCTGACAACGCCTTCCTTGTGCCTCTTCTGCAATAACTTCTACATTTCTAGGTACCATCACCTCTTTTGCTACAGGACTACCATTCTTCATTTCAGAACATCCTCCTCTTTAATCAAGAGCATGAACTAATTTGTTATCCTGCAGATAGCTTTCTTCATTAAAGAAAGGCTCTTTACAAGAAGTATGTATCCATTCTCCAATAAAAACTGTACAACAGTTACTTATATTCACTAATCTTTTCTTCTGGTTTTGTCTCCTCATGCACAACACTATTTTGTCAAAAGTTTTCATTCTATTTAGAATCAAAATGAAAATCTTCCTCTTCAAAACAAAGGTCTTATCAACTACTCTCTCAACTCGTTCTTGCGGTTTCACTGCATCTCTCCTTCTACACTTTTTAAAATTTAACACTAAATTTACAAGGCTGTAACTATGCAATCATAACATTTGTGCAGAACCTATGCAGCCATCTAAACACCCACTTACAACCCATGCAGTCATTGAAATACTGATGCACATGTGTGCACTAATGAAACACTCAGGCTCTATTCACGCGCTCATGTAATTACGTAGAGTACCATTGTAGTGTATAATATGCTTATTTTTCAATAAAATACACAATGTAATAAAGAGGCACTAATTCATTTTTCTGTTACTTTCCAAAACATTCACCACTAACCTCTTAAACACATACCCTCTAATACATACAGTTCATCCGATATATTTTTTCTCATCACTATGATACTCCTTTTAATCAAACTCCCATATACATCTTCATTTCTAATGTACATTTTAAAAATAATTACAAAGTTATATACATACCACTGAATTGAGTTTGTAGATTATATTGTTGTTTTAGCTCGTTCTGCATAGTTCTGACACTTATGATTTGTAAAAACTAAGCACAAGCATGGTACACCACTCTCATACAAACCAACTCTAAAAAGGCAAGCTCTTCAACTTTTCACGCTATCATCATGAGAAAAGCAGCAAATGAAATCATGTCTTTCATTTTAGACTACTGCATCTCCAGTTGTGAATGGTTAGCATCTGTTAACCCTTTCCCTCTCTTTCAAAACGAGGTTCCTGTTGGCGTGTTTTTGCGGAAAAAAAACGGAAGTTCAAACCTGTATCTAGATTTATTTTTCTGCAATTTTAATACAACACTACAATTTATTATATAGTACTGGAGGTGGAAATTAAAACTTGCCATTACTTACACTGTGTCATCACTCAACATTTAAAAAAAAATTCTCTCTTAAACACCCTCCCCCCCCCAATACAGTCTTAGCTCAGTGTACCTAGCAACCCAGTGGAACCAGTAGGTCACAAGTTCACAGCACATTTTAGAAGTAACATGCTACTTCCAAATGAGATACAGCAGGTGTGGTTTACTCCACAGATTTAAAAGCATATCAATGTCTGTATTACATTTCTTTTTTAAGCAGCCAATAATAAGACTTCTTCCTGAGCCATCCACCACACTACCCAATTGTCTCCACTTACATGGTGACAGCATCCAATGAAATTATATATATATATATATATATATATATATATATATATATAGATATATATATTGTATTTTTTATTTTTAAACCCATTCATTTTTAACTTCTTTTCCTTTGAAAAACGACCTCATTCAACTCCAGCATTCTCCTGACTACTATTGCTCCTTCACTTCAAAATGCTTACAGTATGGATTGTGGACCACAGCTATATCTTTTAGGCTAAAGAGACTACAAAAAAGAGAGTTAGTGACAGGGACTTGGGTTTGCCAAATGTGCAGATTACTTGTTTTTGCCAGAGAGTGTTAAAGTTTCATCAGTTGCTGGTTTTGGTTAAATCCATTGTGGATTTCCAAGCTCCTCACCTCATGATTGTGCACTGTGGTGGCAATGACCTAGGCATATTGATTGGGGTAGGGCTGGAAATCCTAGTGAAAGAAACCTTTGCAGAACTGATGTCGCTTTTCCCTCACACTGACAGAAATGGAAGTGGTCAAATGAATTTTGTCCACAGATTGACAAACCCAGGAAACATGCCAATAAAACTATTCCTGCATTCCTCAGAGCCCATCGCATGGGCTATATCTATATCAACAATCTGTGTTTTGACATGCATGGAATTTATAGAAATTATATAGTGCACTTTACAGATGAAGGCAACAGGGTGTTTCTAAGTAACCTGAAACTGTGCATACGCTCTTATGGATAGCAGTCAAATACACACAACCAACGCAATGGCTCTTGTCAGAGCCACCCTCAGGGATGTGGAATTCCTATAGCCCGACGCCCAGGACATATTGTTTGGGGTCAAGGGCAACAAGTTTTTATGTGTATTTTGTCCTTGGGACAAGTAGGTCCAACCCCCTGCAGCACAAACCCTGTGACTGCCAGTTTACAGTACCACATTATGGATCAGAGAAAGGCATTGCCTGCAGTTAAGGTAATATTTGTGTCAATGAGTTAATGCTGTTCAAATTTGTATTTATAGTTCATTAATGCAAAGCCTTTATTATTAGGGTGAGCGCTCTAAGTAAATGTTGTAAGCTCAGACTGCACTACTGACAGTGGTTCCAGTAAAAATGTGTACACACATTTTCAATGTTTAGCAACATGAGGCTATGTATCATGCTCCCAGAATGCTCTCTGATTAGATGCAAATATTTGCAGAAGCTTGAAAGCAAGATTGATGATTCTTTGCTTTCAAAATAAAATGTTCACAAAAAAATGCCAAACAATTTCACTAAACTAATGTAAACTTTTAGGTACCATTTCTTTGCACCATCATTTAGTAAAATATGTTGATGTATGCTAGTATTTCCCAAAAATATTCCTAATGGAAGATCAGTGTAACTAGTTTTAATAAGATTATGGGAAACATAAAAATAAACATGCATTGGTAAAGCCAGTAGGTCTGAAACTGTTGGTCAGCCTTTTGGTTTTGCCAATGCGTGTCTTGTTTTGGGATGTTTTTTGGAAAACCTTAAAGGTTTGGGAGCGGCTAGGCCCTCTCCATTATAACAAAGATTGGCAAAAGCAAAATTTGTTTTGGTCTCAAAAAGCACACATTGCCACAGTAGTTCCTGGCACTGAACAAAATGACTGTCGATATGCTCCCTTGTGAAAGAACAGAATGCTGTCACTCACAGTGAAGCTAGCCGATAGACAGAGAGACAGAATTTTAATAAACACAAAAGGTCATGATTAACGCCAGACCTGATTAGGGGCCCATTATTAAATAAAGTCTCAAAAGTGCACCCATGTCCTTGCATTAAGTACAGATATACAGCTTTCGTGAATTCACATGACTTTACAGAAGTAGGCCAAGAAATAGTATTCCTAGAAAATATTTGTGAACTGCATTTTAACATGAGCAAATATGCAGTTGTAGATTTGCTCATGCGAAAATCTGAGTGTTTGCAAGTTCACTTTCCCTCCAACCACTTTTTTCCCAACCCTGGAAGAAGTTTTATGTCTGCCATTGTCAGGAGTAAATTTCCAACCTTTCACAGTATGGGAAAAGATTAGAGAAGAGTTGGTGAAAACAGTTAAAACATGCAAGTTAGTTGGTTTGCACAGACTCAAAAGGGCATTTCTAACCCTGGAACTGTTGCTTACCATTACCTTCAGCCCCAGTATGTAGATCTGCGGAAACGTGGCAACATAAGGGAATTGTTAGTATTCAAACCCTACTATGGAGGAAGCACTGGCATAATCAGAGAGGCTATTTAAGAGCTCTTATATAATGAGATTGCTGCCATATTTTGCCGCTGCATTACATGACACAAAGGGACAAGTGGATTTTGTTACAGGACAAGTAGATTTATGAAGCAACCTGCCCCATGGACAAGTAGATATTTTATTAAATTCCACACCCCTGCACCCTAGTACCCGAAATATTGTGAAGTTTTTTTTCTAAAGGTTTTTTTTTCTTTACTTTTTGGTGGATCTTAGCGACAACGTCGCGAAAACGGAAAACAAAAGCAGACATTCAATGGCCACCAACACATCCAAAAATAATAGGTTAAAAAAATCCATTCTGAACATTGCTCTACACACAATACATACATACTTCTTTCAAAGCATGTTTAAACTCATTTTTGTACTAAGTTTCTTTAAAAACCATCTTTCAGACCTACTTCCCGTTTTCACGGTTATTCAGGACATCGCGATGACATCGTTAACCACGACAATCGCGCCTTTCCCATAAAGTGAAAACACATATGCACACACATTACAGTATTCTACACACTAGAGATTTATTACTGTACACTTCAAACTCATGTTTTTCTACTGTATTTCTAGAACCACCATCTCTAAAACCTATTTTTCATTTTCGCGGTGAGGCCGGAGATCGCGATGACATCGGTGATCTTGATCCCCACCGAGTATGTCGCAAAAGCGAAAAGCAAAAGCAGGAATTCAATAGCCACCTCCACATTAAAAAATGATAACTATATAATTAATTCTAACCATCACAGTAGATAACTCACTATATAAATAACTCTATAAAAATATTTATCAATCTCTTTAACAATGCATACTAAATGATTCATTGATATATTTAAAAAATATGGTCACCAATATTCGTGACGACGTGGATAGTCGCGATGCCCCCGCGATGGTACACGGGGCTGCGCTGGCAGTTGCGTCGTGAATATCGCGTGCAATTAAAAAAACTATTTTGGACATATAACTTCTGTCACCAACACCTCCATTTCTTAACCATGGGGTCAGAGTATCTCCACCCTGACCCCTTATGTGGGCTTTCACAGATTTTGAGCCCTGGGAACCATTCCCGAGCAATAAAATGGCGGCCGCAACTTTCTGTTCAGGTTCCGTCCAGCTATCCGAGTATTCCCTTTGGCGCGTGCATTCGCGATTCTTGCGAAACCTTCACCAAATATCCGCAGCCAGAGATATCACTATAATTTTAAACTTAAATTTCTCAAAAACTACTCAACAGATTTACACCATATAAGCAAAAGGCACTTCCTTGCACCAACATCTACCTCCCAGCCAAATTTTGTGAAAGTCCGTTCAGAGGTTTGGGTTGTAGAGTTGGCTAAAGGTTCCTATGGGAATTAACATTACAAACGCAACCTTATTTCGCGGCCCAAATTCTGTCCCCACTGCATGAATCACCCTCAAACTTCCCAATAAATAGTACCCACCATGACACTTTTGGCAAAATGTCATGCAGATCGGTCAAACGACGCCAAAGTTATAGCCAAGTAAAAAAATGCTTTTCCTATGGAAACTAGGACCCAAGTAGAACTCCCTACTGGCGACTGCCAGTAGGATATAATATACACATATAGAATATACACATTTAGAATATATATGGTTTTGGCGTTTAGAGGCTTGCCCCTCGCTGAGGACCGCCGTTGTAAGTGGAAGGAGAAAGGCAACGGCAGTGCGGCTGCACTGCTTAGCGTATACATACATATATATATATATATATATATACACACACATATATATATATACACACACACACACACACATACACATATATATCACTCCACACTTAGTTTGTGATACTTCCATTTTAGATCCAAGGAAACAAACTAATGCGAACCCGTTTTTCTGGTGCAAATGAAGGATTTATTCAAAGCCCATACACCACCGCCATGACGCGTTTCGGCCTGAGAAGGCCTTGATCACATGACGCGCCCGCAGAGTTTCCTCACAATTTTAAAGTGCTAGTGCATAAACACGTGACTTGACAATATCGTAGACATGAACGACATACTGCCAACTGCCATGAGTACAATATACATGTCAAATACATTTCATTGTCTCTCACAGCTTTTTCACGGGTAAAAACTTGAAGTTATGAATGCATATTTATACATTTCAATAAATATAAGGCAGGCAATACACACATAAATAAATATATATGTTATATACATGATTTTAAACAATTGCAATAAAGCATGCCAAGCGATTTAAAACGTGTTACACGCGTTAAAAAACTGGTGATAGCTAATTTGCCTAAAATCAATGCCCGTTAGACCCCTCTAAAATGTTATACTTGTAAACTATTTATGGGTCATCGAGTTTTACCACTGTGCAAACTTTGAAAATTCAGCCCAAGTGGGCCTTGCCTATGTCGAACTGTCTACGAAAAAAGTGCTAGTGCATAAGAAAGTGCTTGTGCAAAGAAAGAAGTGTCACCTTTATGAACACTCATGGTTCATAATGTGCAAAATTAGATAAACAATGATTTTTTCTTGCAGCAATTATTATAAAATATAATAAAATGTTTGTCAGTTTTTATTATTAATTTACACTATGAGCTATTAAAGGCAGGTATAGAAATCCTCACTGGAGTTGTGCCTTTGTGGAGTCTTAGTGTCCAAATCAATTATGTATCTAGTCTCCAATTTCCGTAGGAGAGCTTCCCGGTTGCCTCCACGTCGGAGAGTGGGTACTGCGTCCACAACAAAATATTTCAGATTATCCAACCTGTTCTTGTGGACGTCTTTAAAATGTCTTGCAACCGGGTAAGATGCATCTGAATTCGTGATTGCTCTGATGTGCTGTAGTATCCTCTTGTGGACCTGCAGTTTTGTGCTGCCCACATACTGCAGTCCACAAGGGCACTCAAGCACAAACTGCATATTCTGTTTTACACGCAAGCAGTTTACTGATTGGTACTGGTTCTACCTTGAACGGAGTCTTGTAGGTCGTTTTATTGACCCCGAATTTACAAGCTCGACAAGTGGTGCATTTCACGAACCCTTTTCTGGAACTTAACCAGTTAGTAACTGGTCTGATTTCAGGACTACTGCTCACAAGGGCATCGCTCATGGATCTAGCTTTCCTAATGGTGATATTAGGTTTTCTCTGCAGTTTACCTCCTATGACCGGATCACTTAATAATAAGGGCCAGTTTTTATTTACAATTCTTCGTAATACCTGATGTTGTTTATTGTATGTTAGAACTAATCTAGTTGGTTGTTGTGATTGGTCAGAATCAGCTTTGTTAAGGATAGCTTTATTTGCCAATAGATCAAGTCTATTGGCAGTTTGTGTCTTCCTGATTGCCTTATCTATGACTGTTTCGGTATATCCTCTGGCCAAGAATCTTATTTTGCTCTCTTTCTGTGCCCTTACACAGTCGTTGTCCTTACTACATATCAGTCTGATTCTGAGCATTTCACCATAGGGAATGCTGTGAATGAGATGCTTAGGATGGTGGCTGGTGGCATGCAATAAGGTGTTCCCTGCCGTGGGTTTTCTATGCAGCTTAGTTTCTATTTTGTCATTGGTCACATATACTTCAACATCCAAGAAGAAAACCGATTTTTTACTGATAGTTGCTGTAAACTGCAGATTTAAACTATTGATATTGATCTGTTCGATGAAATGGAGAGCACTCTCTTCTGTGCCCTTCCAAATCACGAACAGATCATCAATATATCTGTTCCAGGCTAAAACATGATTTGTCAAGATATTACCATATTTTACTTTTAACACTTGCTCTTCCCATAGCCCCATATGGAGGCAGGCATAACTAGGAGAGAAGCATGCCCCCATTGCTACGCCCAGTGTCTGGTGGAAGATCTGATTTTGGAATAAAAAGTAATTATTTTCCAAACATATTGAAATCATGTTAACAAGCATCTTATTGTGCTGGTATAGGTGCATTGGCCTGGTGCCCAGATAATGTTCAACTGCCTTTATGCCATCTTGGTGATGAATACTAGTGTACAGTGATGAAACGTCAAGGGACGTCAATATATATTCATTACTCCATTTGAAATCATTAATGTTCCTTAAAAAGTCACTAGTGTCTTGTATGAATGATGGTAATAGTCGCACATGCTCCTGTAAGAAGAAGTCTATGTACCTTGATACATTCTCCAACAGACTATTGCGGGCGGAAATAATAGGTCTGCCCGGCGGCCTCAATGTGTCTTTATGAATTTTAGGTATGAAATATATCACCGGTATTGTAGGATGATCGTTCTTTATGAATTTGAATTACTCAGGAGGCCAGCACTTTTCCAAGCAATTAGTTTAGCATTGAAAGTATTCCAAGAGTTTTTTTACTGTTTGGAGATTGCTTTCCTGTAGCAATCTCTATCATTTAATTGTTTCAATGCTTCCTCCATATAGAGATCACAAGGCCAAATCACAACATTGCCTCCTTTATCAGAGTTGCAGACTATAAGCTGGTCATTTGATTGCAATTTTTTCATCAGCTGAAAGTATACATTGTTGTGATGAGTATATTTTTTACGCACTCGTGATATATATATATATCTATATCTATCTCCATCCACCAATGCCGTTTTCTTTTTTCTATATTTTTATTGATTTTTGCACTTAATACCAATAGCCCCCTTCCCAACCACCCCCACAGCAGATATTTTCCCTATACATAATTCATTTCGTCCATCCACTTATAGGAAGCCAAGTTTAAATAAAGAAATACAAAAAAAGTAAGATATATGCATATGCACCAAAACCTCTGAGCATCCATCAGGGACCTTACTAAGACGTCTGGGTCGGCTTGGATCTTATCCTCCCATCTTTTTGAGTGCTTCGCCAGATCATCCTGCAATGTTCCATTTAGAACTTTAAAAAAGGCCCCTATCCTAATATTATAATTTTTAGCCAGTTCCATAACTTCTATTTGTTCAAATCTCCTCATCCCACCCCCCTTCTTCAATAGAAAATCTCAAACCTGTAAAAATGTAAAGAAATCTTTATGACCCAAATTGAATTCTTTTTGAATATCAACAAAAGACAATGGATTCATGCTTAAAAAAAATCCCCCAGAATTCGGACTACATGTATCACTCACCTACCCATAGTTGCATCTTGGAAAATCTCCGGGAGTAGCGGATGGTTACAGATCGGGGTATAATAATTAAATCTCCCAAGGCCTATTCCTTTGCGGACTGCTCCCCATATGCGATAGGCTGCTGTTAGAACCTTAAATCGCACTTTTTTGTAATACCCGAATTCTGTCAGAAGGGGCAGCCTCTACCTGTTTCCCCCAATATAAGCTCATATATAGACGGGGAGTCCTCCCCCTGTTCCGTTTCTTCCCCCTGTATTTCTAAGAGGAAGGCTAGTTGTTGTAAGGCAGCGGCACAATAGTAGAATTTAAAATTGGGCAGCCATTCCTCCTCGTTCTTTTGGGAGAGTCAGGAATTTTAACGCTCTGCTGGGACGGGCATATGCCCATAAGAACTGAGTCACTATCCTGTCAATTAGTTTGAACTAGTTGTTACCTATTTCGAGCGGGATGGTCCGAAAGAGATATAAAACCTTAGGTAGAAAAATCATCTTAATCAGATTAGTCCGCCATATCACTGATAGTCTCAGATTATTCCATCTCGAGGAATCTAATTTCGCCCTGGAAATTAGAGGGGTCAGATTAGCTTCCACGATTTCCCCCACCTCTGCTTTGATGATTAACCCCAGATATGTGGCTTCTTGAGTAACCCCGCCTGTCAGTCAATATGTCATCTTTATTGATAATTATCTGAGTTTTCTCGCTATTTAAAAGATAGCCAGAAAATTGGCCAAATCTCCTGGCTTCCCTTACAATCTCGGCAATAGCACTACTGGGATCCGGTGTAACGATGGCTAGATCATTAGCATACGCCAATATCTTTGTCCCCCCCTCCCCCGATGACACAATTGGTTGAATTGCCTGATTGCGCTGAATTTGTCTCATCAGAGGATCAATATAAATAGCAAACAGGAGTGGGGAGCAAGGACAACCTTGCCTAGTACCTTGCTCTATAGTTATTTCATCCGATAACCCACCCATTACAGAAATCCTAGCCCTAGGTTTATTATAGAGAGCTTTTACAGATTTAATAAATCCTCGTCCAAGCCCTTTCCGAGCCATCACCTCCCAAAGATACGGCCAGGAGACCAAATCAAATGCATTTTCTGCGTCTAGTAAGACTAGCGCCATAGAATCCTTAGGGACTCCTGCCGCATCAAAAAGGGGAATAACTCGCCGGATATGATCAGTCGTCCCCTTGCCTGGGATAAAGCCATGCTGAACAAAGGCTGTAATACGGCTAATAACCGTAGCGAGCCGCAGGGCTAGAATTTTTGCATAGATCTTGGAATCTGAGTTGATGAGTGTAATAGGACGGTAAGAGCCTATTTCTTTAGCTGGCTTATTCTTTTTTTAAAAGACTGCAATCCTTGCTGTCGCCCAGCTATCCGGGAGGCATTCCCTTTCTGCACTTCCTGCATCAGTTCCACTAGGTGGCATTTAAGTACCCCGGCAAATATTTTATAGACTTCTCCGGGGATGAGGTCCATACCCGTGGCTTTACCAGATTTTAAGCTTTTAATTGCTGCTTCTACCCATTCTACTAATAAAGGGTGATCCATTTCGTGTCTATCAGATTCTTCGAGGATCATCTCACAAGAAGCGGAGAGGTATTCCCCCATGTTGTTAGGAGCTTCCCCAGCCTCAGAATATAATCGCTGGTAAAACCGTTGAAATGCCACCCTAATCTCAGACGGGTCTGTTTTTTCCCCCAAGCAATGGGCCTCTTATCTCCCTAATTTGTTCACCCACAGTTATAACTCTTGCCCTAATAGCGAGATTTTGGCCTACTTTTTCGTTATATTCGTACGCTTTCTCCCGCCAAACCAGCTACCTATCTGCAGCTTTTTTGACCGAGATAGAAATTCTAGCTCTGGCGTTTGCAAGCTCGATAAGGGCTGTACCAGCCTCATCCCCAGAGGAGATTTTATTAACCAATTTTAATTCAGCGTTGATCAAGTCAGAAAAAAGTCCCTCTAGTACCATTTTCTCCTGTTTTTGATGCTCAATGCTAAATCTCAGAGTCTTCCCCCTGAGACACGCTTTGAATGTATCCCAGACAGCACTAATGTTAGCACTACCCCGGTTATCTAAAAAAACTGGGGGCTCCAAGCCTGAATGTGACTCACATATTGAGGATTTAACAAGAGAGCCCTTTCGAAGGACTATGGTCGCTCGACTTTCGGGAGCTGGATCATCTGTAATTCCAGAACCAGAGGGTTGTGGTCTGACATGACCCTCTGAAATTTAAATATATGTACATGCTTAATCAGGCTCTTCGAGATGAAAAAATAATCGAGTCTGGCATGCGCCTTAGGAGGAGCTGAAAAGTATGTATAGCCAGGATCAGCCTTCATCTTCTCCTTCCACACGTCAGTCAGACCATGGCTATTTTGTAAATCGACAAGCGCATGAAATACTTTAGGTTTTCTATGTGCATAATTCCTGGCCCCAGATCCAGCTGAAATAAGGGCTAGATTAATGTTAAAATCCCTGCATACTATTAGAGGTAAAGGCCAAGCAGCCAGCTCACTATTTAACTATTTTAACAATGCTGGATCGTCTAAAACCGGGCTGTAAACAGAGCACAATGTAAATTAATCTGAGCCAAAGCAGCACTCTAAGATAACCCAGCGGCCCAAGGCATCAGCGCAAACACTGGGAAATTCACAAATGGCCTTTTTAGAGAGAATTGCAACTCCCTTGGTGCGGGTTCCCTGCGTAGTGCTACATATCAACTGAAAGCCCAACCCATTAAGTAGGTGTCTCCCGGATTTCTCAATATGGGTTTCTTGGAGGCATACTATATCGGGATTTAACATCTTTAAGTCAAAAGCAACCCTTTGTCTTTTTCGGCTATCATGGAGTCCACATATATTAGAGGCAATGCGGATTTTATTCATTTAATCCAAGTATCAGAGAAAGCCAGCAAAAGCCCTTGACCAAACTCTCACTAGATTGGTGCACCCAAAAAACAGGAAACAAAATTAAACACCATGCATCCTTAATTTCAACCAGCCCTTATCTTGAGTTTTGTCTGCTTGCCCCCCCCCCACCCCACTCCCCCCAACCCCATCCCTTAAATGGAGCGGCGGGTCCACAAGGACCCGGATGATGGCTACTGCTAAGGTACCACCGTTATCCCAAAAAGCGAAACAGAAAAATGAGAGAGGCCGCAAAAGGACAGACCCACAAAAACATTTTTAACGCAAAAAAGCGGAGAAGAGAGCAAAAAAACAACTAAGGAGAGAAACCCCCAAACAGAAGAAAAAAAAAAAAGTCTAATACATTCTCCCAGAATTCAAGTCACAAGTCCCAGTCTGGATGAGGCACGGCCCGTAGAATGCCAGAATGGCTGCCCATTTTCTATTATATCTTTCATCACATCTTCAGCCATTGTTTCCTTCTTTGGGGTCCTTCCGGCCATGGCGAATCTCATTCAGGAATTCTTGGGCTTTTATCTCTGATATAAAAGACCGGGTTCTGCTATTAAAGATGACTTTCAGCCTTACTGGGTTAAGCAAACAAACCTGACACCCTGCCTCTTGCAATGTTATGTTAGCAGGTTTTGTATAGCTCACAGCTGCCTCAGCAAAGAGGCGTCCCAGCGCTGAAGCAGAACATAGAGGCTGGAGATCAGAAGGCAACTAGGCTGTGAGGAAGAGATGGGTTTTGATAGTTCTGCGAAAAACCATGTAGTTCTCCATGGCACGAATGGAGAATGGCAGAGCATTCCAAAGCTTGGCAGCCAAAAAACGGAAAGAGCGCCCGCCCGACCGTACCCTCCTCATACGAGGCACAGTCACAAGATGTTGTCCAGTTGAGCGAAGTTGGCGCGGAGGGGAGTAAGGTGATAGCAAATTGGACAAAATGGCCGGAGAGGAAGATTTCAAAATTTTGAATGCAGTGCAGAGGACCTTAAATTCCACTCGGCTGGCAACAGGAAGCCAGTGCAGCTGACGGATTGCCCTGGAGGTGGGGCAGGTTCTGGGGAGACCCAGCAGAGTTCTGGCCGCCACGTGACAAAACTCAGGTCTTACAAAGAATGAGTAGCCATCAAATGAGCATCTAGCATCAGGCCTTGCTTTTTCAAAAAATAGCCTAGCGCAGCAGAAAGTTTCCAAAAAAAAACAATATTGCCCTCTGCTTCTCATCTTGGCCTCCATGTCCAGCCTTCCGTAGAACCAGAGGAAATCTGTGTGCCCGCTGTACTTGCACCTCAAGATTCCAGGTACAAAGTTCTGGGCAGGCACCTCTGAGCAGCCTGATGATAAAGGCTCGAACGTCATTGCCTTCAGCGTTCTCTGGTATCCCTAGAAACCACAGGTTGTTTCGTCGCTGGCGGTTTTCGAAATCCTCGAGCTTCCACAGAACATCTACAAGCTGGGCATCGTGGCCATCCACTCTCGTCTGCAAAGCATCAACAGACTCCTCGATAGCGACAGTCCGGGCTTCAATTGTTGACATCCTTTCGGCCATATCCAAGCAACATTTGTTGACTTTGCGGATCGCTCCCTGAATTTTCTTGGCAGTTTGGTGAGCTTTCCGAGTCTCAGCCCTGGCCTCCCGTTGCATTTGTTTCAGGATATTATATATTGCATTCATTGTGGGGGTCTCTGAAGCCACACTATTTTGTTCTGCACTTTGTCTCTTCTCGTCATACACCTGTTGCATTGCTGAGTAATCCCAAGCAAGCTGATATATATATATATTCCAACAACTTCAAACTCTCCATGACCAAGCAAGTCAACGCAGTCTCCTCCTCCTGCTTCAACACACTCCGCATGCTTCGCAAGATCTACAGGTGGATCCCGACAGACACAAGAAGAACAGTCACCCAGGCCCTCGTCAGTAGCAGACTAGACTATGGGAACGCCCTCTACGCGGGAGCCCCAGCCAAGCTCATCAAGCGACTGCAACGCATACAAAACGCCTCCGCACGACTGATCCTCGACGTACCACGCCACAGCCACATCACCCCCCACTTGAGGAACCTGCACTGGCTCCCCGTCGACAGGCGGATCACCTTCAAACTCCTCACCCACGCACACAAGGCACTCCACAAAACTGGCCCAGCCTACCTCAACAGACGACTCTTCTTCTACGTCCACAACCGCCAGCTCCGCTCCGCCGACCTCTCCTCGCCACCGTCCCCGCATTCGAAGAACAACCACCGGCGGCAGATCCTTCTCACACCTCGCCGCCAAGACCTGGAACACCCTTCCACTAAGCCTACGAAAGACCCAAGACCTGCTGACCTTCAGGAGGCTACTCAAGACCTGGCTGTTTGACCAGTAGCAGCATCCCCCCCCCCTTCCCTCCCCCCAGCGCCTTGAGACCCTCGCGGGTAAGTAGTGCGCTCTACAAATTCTGTGATTGATTGAATCCTAAGCCACTTGTTACAGTGAGCTTCGCGGCGGGGTAGCGAATCCCTATAAATATCCACCAATGCGGTTTTCTGTGCAGTCGAGCAAGTTAAAGTAACTGAATAAAAACACTTGATCAAGGAGCAGAAGGCTCCGAAATGCGTTGGGTCCTCGTTGCTGCACTACATGAAATAAACTACGCTTTGAAAGCATTGGAGCCGCGGTACTGTTTTTATTCAGTGGGCATGGAATTCAAAGTGCATTTTCATTAAAAAACTTTAGCTCTGCATTTGTAAAACTTATAATTTTAAAATACGCTCTGGGGGGGCGCGGGAGGAATGAATCGATTATTTAAGGCACTTACACTTTTGTTTGAAAAAGATTACTGTTGCACGGTCTGAATTTGTATTGTGGCACTGAACGCTGTTTGCGAGGGATGTCGGTGGCACTCACTTTAGACATTTTATACTGCCTCCCGCACTGGTGGGAGAGCATGGGCGTGGAATATCCCCCAATCCCTTCCCGATCCTTATTTAAATAGGATGCAGAATGCCATGGGGTGCGCAACAGGTGCTAAAGGCAAGCCCGTCCACGCCCTTTCTGCCGCCTGTACCAGGCCCCCTACCCATTACACTTCAGGGAATCTGCTCTCCTCGGACTTCTTAAAAAGCTTCAAGCATAAAGTATCTCACTGTGGTCCTATATGGGAGCCCCACCTGCATACAGGGCCCATTATCCTGAATTTCTTGCAAATGCGAGTTTTGTCTACCTTTTGAGGCGTCCTTTGCTGCCATCCCCACCTCCATTCCCAGCCAAAAGTCCCTCTCTGGTGGGCTCATAAACACTTATTCCCTCAGTAAACATGCACAAGACATTTATGACCTGATCACTGATCTTCACTTTAACTTTTTATTCATCACAGAATCATGGCTCAAACCTTGGTGCAACACTAACATGGCCTCTGCGCCCTTACACCATGGAACACTCTCCTTAGACGCGACAGAGTGGAAGGCTGCAGAGGTGGCTCAGCATCCTCTTCCACGAGGGCTTTCAATGCAGCACATTCAACATTGATGCTCTCAAAAGAGCAGAAAGTCTAGGTTACTGCTTCAAGATAAGCTTAATCCTTTGCCTGCTGCCTACTCTACCACCCACAGGTTAATTATCACTTTGAGATCATCAATATTTATGAAGTTTCTAATCTCAGAGATGCCCTAAACATAATGGGCCTCACTCAGCTCGTGTCTGCACCCACCCATATAGAGGGACACACCCTGGATGGGGTCTGCACCAATCACACTCAACTAGTACTTGAAGATCCAATTGTCCAATCATGGTCTGATAATAGCTAATTCCCCTTCAGGATTACGATCAATACATATAATCCCTCCAGTCCCAGTACAGATACAGACCCCCCCACCCCTCCCCCCCACCCCACCCTGCGCTAATGGGGCAAGATGGTGACAGATCCTAACCTCACCTCCTGACAGTCTTTCTGTAAGGGCCGTGGAGGTAGTGGACAATCTAATGGCCTTATCTCATTTAACAATTGGATTATGAACACAGTCAATGAACTAGCGCCCCCAGTTAAACCCAGTAAACGCAGGTCAACTCTCTCTCTGCATCCTGGTTCTCCCCTACTGTGGTAGGACTTAAGCTGCACTGCAAACAGCTTGAACGCAAAAGGCGTCAGGCCTACAAACCCAAGGACCTGTCCCGCTACAAGACTGCCCAGAAATCCTACCATAATCTGATCAAGGCAACCAAGAAAGCATATTTCACCGTCCAAATTGAAGAGGCTCACTATGATCCAAAAATAAATTTTCAAACTCTTTCCTACAACCCGAAGCCCTCTCCACGGAAATTGCCCCCTCTCAAGCCCTCTATGACCAGATATTTGCCTTCTTTGAGGAGAAGATTCAGACCATACAACAGGGCTTTTCAATCTCCACACCCATAACGGACCATCTCTCAGACAGCCCCTCCAATGTCATAACTGCATGGATGGATGGATGGATGGATGACTTTCTGAAAATGTTGCTCTCACAATCTCGCCAAGCCATTCTTTCCTGTAAGTCAGGCTCTCCCAACAACCCATGTCCACCAGCCATCCTCCACATGCCATCGATACAGTCAACCCCTTAATTAGATCGTCAACACATCTTTATTTACAGCTGAAGTCCCCATAGCTGGAAACTGGCAGTCGTTAAACCCCAACAAAAATAGTAATCCCCCCCCCACAAAAAAAGCAGTATTGGCTCTAACTGACTGCACAGGCGTTTTGTATTGTTAACATGTATGCAATAGCACTCAACCTTCGAATGGTCCTACTGCTCCGAAACCATAAAAGAAAGAGAAAAAACAATATAAACAAGCATTTGCAATGCAATAGGTCTCGTATTTACGAGAGTTTGAGCTATTGGCATTGTAAATGACAATGCCTTTTATGTGTTGTTTTTAAAACAATAGCCAATAGCTTAAAATCTTGCAAATGCGATACCTATTGCATTGCAAATGCGTGCTATAAAATAAAAAATAAAAAGAGTTAGGAGAGAGAGTGTCGTGCCTGTAGCAGGAGGCAGGACAAAGCTCTTTGGGAAAATAGTGCTCGGAGGCTGTAATTAAAGCCTACCGAGCAACAACACACGTAACACGGGGTGTCGCCATGGGAGATTCCAAGAAGATACAAGGCGGTACTAAGGAGGGACTACTAAGCCTATTGACTAATGAACAGCCACAGTTTACAGTGGACAAGGACACAAGCCAATAAAAAATGTAGGGGTATAGTGGGTAGAGCTTCAAGTCCCTACCTCAATACAGCATGCCTTGCAGAGCAACGCATGAGCTGCCCAGGCTCGACCTAAAAACAAATGTGTCCGTCTGTAACGCAACTGGTGCACATGTAAAGCCTCTGATACCTTCGGGTCAAGTTTGCGCAATATAATACTCCGGAAAAATAAGAGGTAGTGTACCTGGAATACTACACCAGGTGCAGAAGTTCAGACGAGCTCGTGGGAGTGTCATGTGACATACTACTGGGGCTCCCATTTCAACAGTGAGCAATTGTACATCACATACAAATATGCAAAGGGAGGAGAACACATTTTAACGATTTTTTTTTCCCCCAGGGAAAACAGTTTTCCTGTGGAGAAAGCCCTTACACTAGGTCCATTTCTTTCCCCATACTGGAAGTAGGGCTTTTCCAGTCCTTGCATAAATTGCTGACTATGGTTGAAAAGGGTTCAATTTCAGTTTGTAAAGGCCCACAGCCATATGAGTTTGTCAGCCTTCAAAAATTTTAAAAGATATCCATGCATGTTTCCACCAACTTACCTCACCTTTCCTGGAAGTTGCACCGGTCTCTGCATTATTTCTACCTGCCAGGATTCCTTCTGTAAATGCCCAGTAGGCATTATCAGACATAAGCATACATTTTTGGCTAATTGCACGGTGTCTGAAAGTTCAGAGGCCGCATCCCAAGGCCTTTAGCTGTGTGGACTAGGCTCCAATGAATGAGCATTGTTTGTGATCACACCCCACTCCAGATTCACACGAAAACCAAGTCCACTCCACATGTCCTTCAGTTGTGCACAGCAGAGTCTGGATGCAGGTGCCGCCATCAGCAACACCCTGCACCAATGTCCACAAAGCACAAGAACTGACTTCACGCAGTCTTCGGCCATGCACAGAAGTGTCTACATACAGGGACTGGCCTATTGTGACCATATCCTGTCACCTCAAAGCCCACTGTGCTAGGAATTTAGCCATGTGTAGCAGGCTCTGGGCTCAAGGCATGGTCTTTGAGTATACCCAACATCCTTCCCTACAACCCAGGGGCCACGGTGCATGCCTTTCGGATATCTTCAATCTGTACTGAATGCAAGATAAGGCTGTTAGACATGCCCAGTCCGCCTCTTTCCAGACCCTCTCATGAGGTTTTGGAATGCACAGGAGGTTCTTGCCACGCGACATGTCTTGCTGCTGTGCCCTGTGGCCACTCCATATGGCAAAAGAGCCCACCGCAGATGCTCTCAGTGATGTCATTAATAAATATGTGATTTTTGATACTATCTGTGACATGGTCGAAGAGGTCACAAGTGTATTTTGGGACGTTTTTTGTGTGCGGTTTTCTGTAACTGGGGAATTTCAGTGGGTTTTCGTTTTGCTTCATAACCATAGTGTCCCATAAGAGATGATTTTGTCTAATGAACCATAGATTTTCCCTTTTTATCTGGGATTTAACTTTTTTTATGGTGTATTTCTCCTCTTGCCAAAATCGAGAAACCACTATGCTTGGACAAATGTAAGAATCTGCCCGCTGTGCCCGAAGCATGATGTATACGGTAAAGGCTCTGAATACCTGGTCCTGTAGAGGAGCTAGGAGTAGGCCCCAAAGCCGGCAACACTGACTTTAAGTCCACCCACATAAAGTCCCAGGGAAACAAATGTCATTTCGACTTGGAATTATATTCAACTAGACTCAAAAGTCATTGTTTATTAATAATAAGAACAGATAATTTTTTTGTAGAGTAATCGCGACAACATATTTTCACGCATCTTAAAAGAGTCTACCAAAGAAAGGTATAACAAACTCGGAATGCAGTTTTTTTTTAACAATAAACAATGTGTTCAAGGTGCATTTAAATAAATATGTTTCACAAGAAAGTCATTTACTCCAAGAGAAAGAGAGGTCAGGTGTACAATAAATTTTCAGTGGGGTTATCTTGGTTAAGTGATTTTGGGTACAAATTTGTCAGATGAGCTCATATTTAGAATTTCATTAGCATATTACAAAAATGTAATACTTTGGCATTCAAGTCTGAGTTCCTTTGACAAGAGCTCCCTATTGAGCCCACATTTGCATGACTTGGAACATGAACGAAAGCAATTTTCATCATTCATCCACGATTTCTAATCTAGCTATTGCCCATGTTTCTGTTAACACGAAACATCACGTCAAGTGCAAATGTACCAGCACCAGCCAGGCTCAGCGGCTGCAATAAAACAAATTGACTAAGTATTTCAATTTATTCTGAGATCACTTAAAGATTTTTTATATGCAAAAACGCATTTTACAAAGGTAACAGGCACATTTTTTATACAAATTCAGAAAAGAAAATTAAGTCAAGCAGAAACACGTCGAGTAAAAGCAGCTCGAAGTGCAATATTTTAAGCCCGGCTGGCAGCTTTCTTGTGCTCGGAGCATTATAATTTACAGCCATTTTGGCACATACATTTAAAAATGTGTAGAGGAAAGTGCTTGTATTTCACTACCAAATAAATGAATGTACTGGTCGCCACGTCCCTTTCTGGTCTGTAATCTGATCACCTCGGGAGGGTCATCCATGAATACACTGTCAGTTTCATCTTTAACAGGGAGAACAAACAACAAGCGCCAAGCGGCCCCGGCTCTACCTCGCCCCCTCCTCCAATGAGCAGCCGCATCAGAGCTGCCGAATCCTGACCTGGAGATCAGTGTTCGAGCCTCAGTGTCGCTAAATATCTTGTGAATCCGGGCAACTCACTTAATCACCCCCGTGCCCACTCTTTATAGTTGTACAAATTTACATTAAAAAAACAGCGATCTCGGAGGTGTGGGGGAGGGCAACCAGTGTTGTGTGAGGGGGTGGGGAAAGACGGCACAGGGCGATTACTTGTGAGACGCGTAATGTAAATAGACGCGGTATTGTAAATTAAAGGTAAACTAAAGACTGGTACAGAAATTAAATTAAAAGCATGCTGGCAAAACGGGGAAGAAAGTCATCAAAGTCAATCCATAGTCGGTGGCTTGAGCGCACTATTCCCGCCAGACTAATACTTACACATAGAGAGAAGAGCTGTCAGAACAAAGTGTGCGTCCTGCCGGAGCAGCCACCGTGGCCGCTGCTGCTCGCTCCGGCGGCAATACTCCATGGGAGTGAACAGTTGAAAAAAGGTGGGACATACACCCACCATTAGCCATTTGCACACCACGACTTTAATAAGGCACACACAAAAGCTCATATAAAAGCATGGGGGGAGTTAGACCACACAAAGTAAATACAACAGATCGCCTGACAGCGCAAGCACTGTAGGCTCGACCTAAAAAGGGAGTGCTTAGGAAGTCCAGTGTTTTTACTGAAAGTTCATTTAATCACATTAATTCCTGATTATTCAAACATATTAATTCTTCTTATAGATCCAATATAACGCAGGAGCCATGATCTAATATTCCAAAAAAGATTTTCTTTATTCTTCTCAACATCAAACTAACAGCCAACGCATTTCGTACCGACAAGGGACTGCTTCAGGGTTTAGCGATTTCTTAGTGTTTGCTTGTGGCTAAGTGTAAGCCACCCATGAGAAGGCTTCACGTGGATGAAATGCGGAGTCTTTCTGTTTAACCTGTCAGGTCCCACTGGGGATACACATATTCAGTCTTCTCCCTTCTCTGGCTTACACTTATCCAAGAAGAATCAATAAGGAATTTTTAATTAGCCTTGCAAACCAGGAGGAGAGTTGAAGATATTTAAATCTTGATAGGAAGCCCTCTGTCCTAGCCTTTAATGCTTCCCAAGGAAGTAACCCCTGTACGGAAGACCGCTCCCCCCATGTGCCTATCCCGGCCTTCCTCAAGGGGAGACTCAACCCAATCTAACAGGCACTCAGGGTACCTGGAGAGTCCCAGAATGGTGAAAAGTCAGAATACTTAAGGCAGAGGATCTTCCTAACTCTACACCATAGATGCAGTGCAGCCTTTAAGACGTTTAAGCAGACTTTTTTTTTTTCTTCTTCAATCGGGTCGCCAAACTTGTACATACAACCAGAGGGTCCCAGCTCCCTGATCATCCCTGCTAAAATACCCCCCCCCCAAGTTGAGGTGTCTGGAGTTCCCAATAGCATCCTACAATTCCGAAATTGAAAGGCCATACAATACAAGTTCAGGTCTGGAACAGCCAGACCCCATTTCAAAACCCTTCACCTCAACTTTTTCCACGCAAGCCTGACCCTGCTTAAGGCCCAAATAAAACTTGTTATTTTCCCCTGAATCTTAGCTATGGCCGCTCTCGGAAATGTAAGAGGGATACAATTAAAAAGATACATCAGCTTGGGAAGTGATGACATTTTAATCAAATTCACTTGCCCAAAAATTGTCAATGCCAAACCCGGCCATTTAGCAAGTTGCAGGTCCACCTCCTTCATTACCCTCTCTATGTTGTGCAGCAGAACAGCGTCCAGGAGATTTATTTATTTTATTTTATTTATTTATTTAATTAAAGAGTTTTATATAGCGCTGGCTAGACCCGAAGGTATCAGAGCGCTTTACATAAGGTTCCACATAGTTGCAAACTTACAACAGTTACATATTACCAATGATACCAGTAAAAACATTTAAGGAGCATAGAAGAAAAGGAAAATGGAGTGAGAAGGGTAAGGGGGTATGGGAGAAAGGGGTAGGGTATAGATACAACAGAGAGACGAAGGAAAGTCTGCCCAAGGTCCAGCTGGGTAGGTGACGGCTAAGGGGGAATCCGCAGCCCATCTCCTCTTCAGCTATCAGGTAGCTCCACTGGGTATCGGTCAGATAGCTAGGTCTCAACAGAAAAACATTAAAGGGATAAAAAGCAAGAAGAAGGTAGCGTAGAGGGGGAAGGGGGTAGGGTGAAGGGGTAGGAGGGGGATACGACAGAGAGACGAAGGAACGTCTGCCCAATGTCCGGCTGGGTAGGTGACGGCCGAGGGGGATCCACAGCCCGTCTCCTCTTCAGCTAACAGGTAGCTCCACCGGGCATCGGTCAAATGGCAGGGTCTCCACGGTCGAGGGAAAGTTCGAAGAGTACATGTCCTAGAGGGAGAGCAGGATCAAGGTCAGGTGAGGGATGTGGTTAAGATCAGGTCGAAGACCAGTTCTGTTGTCCAGGAGAGGTGGGGCATCATGGAGAGACCAACTGAGGCGGCCATCTTGAGGTCAGGCAGGGGGGGTTGTGACCTTGGTGTTAAGTTCAGTCGGTCCCCAATAATGAGTACAGTGACATCCAGTACTGTGGGAAATGGGAATTAGGGTCCGGCAGAAAGGTAAATATCAAGGTGTACTGTGGGGGAGGTACCTGACACAACAGACTGTGCTCTTCCCCCACAATGTGTTCTGGGTCTCTCCTTCTATCTCTTAACAATAACATTTCAGTCACAGCCCAGTGTTGAAGAAAGAGTTGGAGCGAGGAAGAGCTGGAAGTCTGTCACGTGCAGGGCATTTGGGACTGTGGAAAGGACAGAGTCATCCAGTGTCACAGTAGAAGCCATCTTATGCAGAGCAAGAAGTACTAGCATTTATCTTGCCCAGAGCTGCATAGCCTGGTCCAAGATCGACATACCTCATAAACCTGAGTGGCTGCCGTGATGATGTCTTAGAAGTCCTTTGGCGCTTGCTTGGTGGTTCCCTTAATGATCAGCAAATGCGCTTACTACAAAGAACCCAATTTCAACGGGATCGCCCGCCCTGGGGGCCCGAGCACAGACTCAGCGTCAGGGATTAGGCTGTTCAGAGCGCGGTAGGAGCGGGAGCAGCGCTGTAAGTGTTCGGTTCCAGTAGTCCGGATGTGAGATTTTCGTCGCGGCGGCAGGTCAGTTGCCTCACAGGTCCGGAGCAGTTTCACCGGGGGCCCGCTCCCGATGTCGCGGCCCCCGTTCTGCTACGACCAAGCGCGAGTCTGCTCAAGCACCAGGCGCAATCTTGTGGCGCGATCGCCTGGGGAGAATAAAGCCGATATCACGGCCATGCAGCAGCCAGAATGAACGGCGGCCACAGCGGCAGACGCTCCCAATCTTCCGAGATGAACGATTACAATGGCCAGGTATTTAATCTAAGTCTTAATCTTAACGGCCCTTTAGTCTCAGGCTCCAAAAACAAAAATGCTGCAGGCTTGAAAGAAAATGGAGGATTAAATTATGATTCCATACGAAAAGAAATGTATAAGCAATCTCTTCAAACTTATAAAGACATGTAAGGAACAAGCATTTGCAATGCAATAGGTCTCGCATTTACACGAGTTTAAGCTATGGGCATTGTAAATGACAATGCCTTTCAGTTATGTTTTAAAAACGAAAACAAAAATAAAAGGCATTGTCATTTGCAATGTCAATAGCTCAAACTTGCGTAAATGCGAGACCTATTGCATTGCAAATGCTTGTTCTAGCTTGTATTGTTCACACATCTGGACCGCAGAGTCACTTAGCTTTCAAACAAAACAAAATCCTGGCTTGTTTATTTTGGAACTTGTATTCCTTTGCCCTAATAGAAGGGGGCGTGATAATTATACTTTGTTTTGGGACACAAAAACGCGCAATCTGTTGATTATCTATCTGAAGCAAACACAAGCCGTCAAAAGAATTACATTATTTATTTAACTTGACACCCCGAGCCACGAGACGAATACACTGCAAGTACTCCGACCCCCACTCGGGGCTGTGAGCATACTTCTACGCTGTGTATAGCCGTGCTGTGTCCTCGATGACCTTCCTCACCCCGAGAAACTGTTCCGCGACGCTGCCAGCCCACTGCCCGCTGATGGCATAGCCCTGTTCTAAGGACTCCTTGGCCATTTTATGAGCTGTGATGACGTTAAACTGGACAACGAGGAAGGGGCTGGCTTTAGCACCCTAGAGTTTTGTCCCTCTACTTTCCATACAAATAAAAAACACGAGCACCTAAAAGGGGGAGGATTTTTCAGTGGCACCTTTCAGTAACTACAGAAGGATGAAGAGCAGAGGCGAAAATATGACCCCTGGGGTCGGACAGAAGGCCATCGGTGTATTTGAGGTACAAATGCTACCTTTCTTATGTAGTTAGCCACCCAGACATTTTTCCACTACCTGACAAAGTGTCGGCCATTTTATAACCCTAGCACTCATTTGACAAGATGTTTTTTAGGTCGAGCCTCGAGTAGCGCGCAAGCGCTGCTCTGCGAGACTTTATGTAAGGGGCTTTTGAAAGCTGACCACACGCTCGTGCACAATGGCCTTTTCCGTGCGGTTACCCGCAAGCAAAAGGCCATGGTGCACGAGCGTGTGGTCACGCCTGCTGTTCGCAAGCGCGCGCACCACTCGTGTGCTTGTTATTTTTTCTTGACGACGCTGCAGCGGCTTGTTTAAATTTGTGCGTGCGCGATAATGAAAAACAGATGTCACGCTGTGGCGCGCGCGCACCACTAGCATGCTTGTTTTTTTATATTGCTCTTCCTACAACACATCTCCCATTTCAGCTCCCTGTGCATGTTATGTGTTTCTTTTACCAAGTATAATTACTCTCATTTGAGCGGCCTCGAAAGGATAAAGTCTGAGTTGGTCTTGCTGCACGGCTCGGAGGAACGGGCAGAGCTTTGAGTAGAAACATGGGACGAGCAGGCTGCGAGGAAGCACCGCCAGGCTCTGCCTGAAGTCAAAAGTTTTCCCATACTTCAAAGCTCAAACGTGCCAAACTGCGGGTACATCTGGAAATACCCTTCTGTGACAAACGGAGGCACACCTGGAAGTGTGTGCTCCGTTACAAACTTAAAGTACACATAGAAATGTCACTGGGGTAGAAAACTAGGGGGAAACCGTAAATGGTCGCGTCAAAGTCGACATACTCCCTACGATGCTCCTCTGTGCCAAACTCAGAATACACGTGAGGTGCTTGGCGATCGCCCTGTATGCCAAGCTCAGGACACGCCTGGGAATGCCCCTGTGGCATATGATGAATAAATGGCTGAGGCTGGTGAACCCAGGTAGAAGTGATACAGGCCCAGGTGCTCTGGTCTGCCGCCAGCCCGCACCTGACTGCTTCAGATGTCCGACGTCTGGATGCTGCCACAAGAGACCTCGCACAGACCGCTCCAGCTCTGAGGAAAACCAGAGCCAGTACCTGGCTGTGCGGCCCCCGCTCCGTTTCACGCTGCTTTAATTTAGTTACATCAGTAATGCAGCGCACGCCATGCACGTAATCTAGGCGGACACTGAGCCCACAGAGGGAACTACCCCACTCAAGCCAAGGTGGAGAGGAGTGCCCCTTCCTTACCGAGCGATACCAAAGGGGATGATGGACGGAGCGCTTGAGCTAATCAAACACTCACCCCCAGTCAACTGATCTGGGTTTAATCCATCATCATTCTTTAGCTCACTCCACCACCCCAGTTCAGACATGGCCATATGCAAATCAGTCTGACCCTGTGCCTCTTGGGAACAGTCCAGCCCGAACTGCCAAGCCATGTCTTCCCTGGACCGGAAACAAGCATCCTGGGACCGGTTTCTGGCTATTCAGCCGTCATCAGCCAGGCTAGCTTGAATCCAGTGGCCCAGACGTGGGTCCCTTGCTCACTGTGCCACTGGATTCAAGCTAGCCTGGCTGAAGAAGGGTGACATACCCTGAAACCGGTCCCAGGATGCTTGTTTCCGGTCCAGGGAGGTCCTGGCCTGGCAGTTCGGTCTGGACTGTTCCCATGAGGCACAGGGTCAAGACTGATTTGCATATGGCTGGGTCCAAACTGGGGTGGCGTAGTGGGCAAAAGAACAATGGATTTAACCCAGATCTTTTGACTGGGGGAGAATGTTTGCATTGTCAGCATTCCGTCCATCATTTGTTTGCTGTAACACCTTCCTTACCGAGAGCAAGGGAGGGCAGAAGCGGGATTCAAGGAGGGGGCTTGCTGGGTTCCGAGCATCGTCCCAGTGCTGTGAAGCGATGGGCATCGCGCTCAAAAATCAAAAACTGGACTGGCAAACTGAAAGGTATCTGCTTACTTTAAGTTTTAAAGCATAGGTTAAGTTAGAATCCGAGGTACTGGAAAAATTATAATCCAACAGTCACAAAACAACCACATATTATACCAAGATACGTCATCTTGATTTGAATCTTATTTTAGGTCATGATTTAAAATTGCGGTAGAGCAGTGTGGAGGCGAAAGACCTGGTCAGTTTTCGCCTTCTTAAAAGCAGCTCGTCGGTTGTCCAGCTGCTGCGGAGGGGGCTATAGTTATTGTTACTAACCAAATTCGGCCGTTCGCGACCCATCGTTTTGCCGTCTACCCCTCCGGATAGGAGGCGCGAGAAGTCCGTAAGTTCCTAACTGCAGGTGAAAGACCCGGCCGCGGGTTACAAAAGACTGCCCATTTTGCAGAAAATATTTACGTCACTGCTCAGGTATCACTGCGGCCTAGGCTGGTAAAAGCATGTTTTGTGCTTTGCTGCGCCCCCCACCGGCAGAAGCCGTACCTGCGGCACCCGCGCTGAGAGTAACCGGCAGGGCGGCCGCTGTGCTCTGCACTGGTGAGCGGGGGTAATTGACATGGAGGAAAAGCAAACATTTTCTTTTTCCCAGGCTTCTTACTCCCTGACACAGAGGCCTTTGTTCATTCACAGCGCGCAGTTCACACTGAAATGCGCAGCCCCTCTTCTGTTACTGCAGCAACTCGCAGTCCACGAGCCTCCCAGCGACCGCGAGCAGCGCTTCCCACCTACCTGCTCTGAGGAGAATGAAGGGCACGCGCTCTTTAGGTGTTATGTAAGAGAGGGTTTCTGATGTTACTGAATTTATATAGGTGATATTATAGTTAGATGTTGAAATGACATAACGTTTTTTTTAAAAACCACTGAAACTCATCAGTTATATAGTTTACTGAGTGAACTATAACTTACTCCCCTGCCATGCACCGTTTATGACCTCATAATACATCACTCATGACATGTTAAATGGTAACACTGATGAACTCACTGGTTGACATTTCAAGTGACAACATTAATGACATCACTGGTAACGCCATAGTAAACAAGCATTGGCATAGCCAATAGGTCTCGCTTTTGGGACCTTATAAGTATTTAGTTATGCAGCACAATATCCTTGGTGCAACAACATCAACTGTTGCATTACTAAACACTTATAAGGTCCCAAAGGCGAGACCTATTGGCTATGCCAATGCTTGTTCTAAATTCTAAGGAGTTTAGTGTTTGTTAGTAAAAGTTTTATAAACCTATTCCTAAGTTTGTCCTATGTCCATTTCTAAAGCGGAACTGTTAAAGAATATTACAGTACTTTATGGATGCAATATCATCTATTACTTTTCAAGGGTGGCTTGAACGTCCTTGTTCTGTAGTGCCTTAGTTGTGCATACCTTTGAAATGTTCCTTTCATACTCTGCAGTTTTGTACATTTCGTGATTTCCAAGCCTGTCAAAGACAGTATTTCATATCCAGTCGCAATTGCACCTCAGTTTTAGCCACGTGACAAGAAAGAGATCTTTTTGCCATTATATTTTGTTGGTGGTCAGTCCGTCTCAACACCACCAAGCTGATGCTTGGTGTGCATGTTTTAGATATATTTGCAGTGGTGTACATCTATACCTTATGCAGAACACTATTCGAATAATGTTGTTAAAATAGCATAGTTTTCATAGCCCTGTGAGCAATGACCATTCGTTGGTAAGAATAAAACAGGCAGACCATGAGTGCGCCACAGGAGTTGAATAAAAGTAGAACACTCTTGAGCATAAAGAATAAAATCAACAGCAACCAAAACACTTCCTGCATTTTGTTTTTATTGAATGTGCGATCATCCTGAAGTTGGTTGTGTTTCTCTGTTTCTGTATTGAATACAGGGCCATAAACACAGAATATCGCTTTTGCTGCTCCCAACCACACCAGGTCCACTCTGGAAGAAAGGCTTCAAATGGAGCAGTGTGTTACCTTTTTTGATGCTGTTCTTAGGCAACACATTGTTTCAAGTATACCATTAGCAACAGATGTCAAAGTTAGGAAACTTATGCAGCTGCTTGGTTAGACGCTTCAAACATCTTTTTCGCCCCACTAGAAAGTTTGCTACGTAAATTAAAAGGACTCTTTAAGGGTGAGGCCAAGAATACAAATTTGTTGCAAAATAGTATATAGAGCAGAGTCCAGGTAAAAGCAGGGAACGTGGGAACAGTCGATTTGAGCCAACAGTTCTTTGAGTCGACTTCATCCAAATTCCCCAAACTCTGATAGAATTCGGAGACTGGATGTCTCAAGCTATGGGAGCCATGGACACCTGTGTACAAGCAACAAGAGGCGAAAAGTGTGTAGTTTTGTTTTCCTTTGTCCCCCTCTCTGTTGTGGTCAGCTGGGGATTATTTTGGGAATGTGGGTAGATATTATGTGCAAAAAGAAATAAAGTGAATTATTACGTAATGGTATGTAATCTTCTGCATGATCTGAAATCTCCTTGAACATGCACAACCCACTGGCTCCTGGACTTATGCATATCCTCGTGACTTGTGTATCCTCATGGGTAAAGGACCAGTAAATGAGGTGAGGATACCTCATGCACATAATGTGGAAGGTACTGTGCCACTGTCCTATTTCTTCTATAATGATCTGCGTTCTGACCCCGGACAGCTGCATATTCAAAGAGTGTGGCTCCAGGGAAGCAAGATGCACAAAGAGAGAGTGGGCGAAGTCCTACACCTGAGGATCTAAGTATGCAACGAATCGCGAAGTTTGGGCTTCGCAAGGAGAGAGTGGGCAAAGACCTACACCAGAGGAAATGAATGTGAGACAACTCTTAAAGTGTGGGCATCTTTGTTCCAGTGCTCTGAAACCCAGCCTTCTATTGAAGTGTTCATCGCCAATGCTGCAGCAGTGGAAAGCACATAAGTCCAGGAACGCCTAAAATATACTCCGGTTCGGAATATGTAGGTAACCCGGCTCCTCTTTCTGTGGCCTAGCTCCTGGTTCCTGAAAGCACCCTTGTCCTCATAGAGCGCCCTGGGTAGTGTGGGAGGATGTTGGGTTCCCTGAAGCACTGCTGACCTCTGGGCAGGATGGTGGTCTGAGAGTGTACACCTGGTTGAGTGACACTCCTCTTGGTTTTGTGTGTGGGTCCCTTCAGGGAGATGTGCGGGTGAAACATCGAGACACCCGTGGAACAAGACGACGACAGCTCACAGCGTGTGCTCTTCGGCACCGGGAAAAATTATATCGCTTTCCATCTTGTCTCAATAGGCCCTGCATCAAAGACCTTCACGTGTTTGGAATTTGCACTTGAAAAGAATCACAATGAGCAAATTGCAGTCCTAGCCCCGGTTATCACGTCTGGAGATTGTTTTCAGACAAGCCCCTTTGTTGTGCAGACAGTCGCACCGCGGGGCCCAGCAGGCCTGGCCTGTGAGGAAAAGGTGTAACCAGTCCGTCCACATTTCTGCATTGCTGACAGTTGCCCAACAAACCCAGACAAAAACGTCACTAGGTCAATATTCCGTACTGAAAGTGGTGCGCAGGAGACGCTATCGGCAGTGGTGTCCCTTAGAAAATCACACATTCCAAGGTGTATGAAGGGCTGCACTGCGAGCAGAGTGGGTACCGTGCACCCTGTCTGCTGTCCACAGGGCACGGGTTTGCTGCCTGTACTCTATCGATCCTTAGAGGAGCCGCAAACATGCAATTTGGTTTTAATGTTTATTACATTATACAACTACACGGTGCAGAACTGTGTGTTAGCGCCCGAGGACACATGCAAAAATATAGTGCTTCAAAAATGTTAATGCCTACAGGAAGGATGATCGCTTTTTTCAAAACCAAAAACCCGGACACGCTTTAGACATAGAAGTAGGACAACAACTTGTCACTGTCGCCTGGGGCCACATATCTATGGATGAGCTAATAGGCAGTTTCAGGGACATTCCAATATGCACTTATCTTAAACCTTACAACAACATACCCCAAACAGAAGTAACCAGTATGTGCATTTTTTTTTAAATCATGGGGTAAAAATAAAGGTATTTTTTTTAATGCTGTTTAAGGTTGTGTACTTTTGCAAACACGTGGCAACGAATCGCTGAAGAGAGGGTTGGGGATATGAACCTGGGCCTCTGGGAACTTCTGGTTCTGTGATGCTGCGTGGCCTGTGTGTACACTACTGGGCCTTTTTCAAGGAATGTGTCACTTTGCATGTATCAACAAAAAACTTTACAAATGTGCCTTAAAAAGGTAGGGGTTGGGGCACAATAGTGCGGTAAGCTGTGACGAGCCTTTCCACCTGTCAAGCTCGTCTGACACTGCTACCCTCTCAGGGATGTGCGGAAAGGCAGCAGGCAGCTGTGCAGGTAGAGATAGGGTGGCCATATTTTCAAAACCAAAAACCGAGACAGGGCACAGACAAACAAGTAGGACTAGATGTCACTCGTGGACACAGAGGGACTTTAGTGACATCTTTCACACGCACAGGACTGCACAGACAATGCGGAGGACAGTTAGTCCGAGGCTGTGGGTTTTGTTCGAAATCACAAAGTTTTGTTTAGCTCATGGAAGAAATAAAGGCTATTTCACGTTGTTCTATGCCACAGGATTAGAGCAATGTCTGGTTTGCGTTGAATTCTGAAACTTGCAGTCTTTCCTTTTTATTTATTAAAAACAAAGCCACTGATGCTACAAAGAAAATTACAAAAGCCAGGCTGGATAAGCCAACATATGAGTTGCTGTGGGTCGTCAGCGGGGTTGAGATTCACATAAATCTGAAATGGGAATTATTTTCATTCCCTAAGCATATAACAAAACAAAACACCTTCCGCACCCTTTTCCCGCATCGGTATAGTTATTAGGATTGCGCAAAGCATGTGTAAGACTATTAGGCTAAAACACAAAAAGATACTTTATGATTAAATAAGACCTTTCCCCCTTGCTCCCCTATCGCCCATACTGTGATGAAGCTCAGAGAAAGGGTCTTGAGCCTCGGTTTTTGCCGAGAGTCCACCTTCATACACTCTTTCACTCTTAAATACTGCTGTGTTGCGAGTGGCGGGTATGTGCATCCGTAGAGTTAACTTATGTCTACAGTGTGATTGTGCAAGACGGGGTCACGCGAGCATGCACATCAGTTAACATGTTGTGCACGCTCAAATTTTCACCGACCATGCCATCTCTTGCTGCATCACAGCAGTCTGCGGTTAACCCTTCCGATGCACGGAGTGGCCTCATTATGCAGACAGCGGTATTTAAGAGGATTATTTATTTATTTACAAAGTTTTATATAGCGCTGGCTAGACCCGGAGGTATCAGAGCGCTTTACATGAGGATCAGCGAGTTACATGTTCCAAAATTACATAGCCAAGTATAGACATAGGAGAAAAAAACACGATTACACTATAATGTGAGTTATTAGTGCGTACACGTCTTATGGGGAGTGAAAAGGTAGAGGGGGGGCAAGGTAAACAGGGGTAAGGAATGCAGGTATGTGAGAAAGTGCCCTTTTTCTTGCATGGTATGCCCCCACTTTTTGCTGAATTGCTGATGTGCTTTAACTGAGTGTGCCCTGGGCTCCTCCCAATCAGGTACCCAGGGCCTGTGTTCCTTCCCTAAAACTGCATTGAAGCCTAAACCCAATTGGCATCTCTGGCCACAGGTACCCCCTGGTAAATGGTACCACAGGTACCCAGGGCACTGTGACCAGAGAAGGGCCCCTAAGGGCTGCAGCACTTATTGTGCCACCCTTAGAGGCCCTGTACCCTGACACACACACTGCCTTTGCAGGCTGCGTGTCTTGGTGCAGAACAAAGTGAAGAGTCGACATGGCAAACACCAGGGTGCCATGCCCACAAACCACTGCCCTGGCATCCATCAGTCACCCCTCTAGCTGGGTGCCCTATGCCAGTGGTGAGGGTACAGGTGCATGAGCCCTGTACCTGTACAGTACCCAGGTCCATTCCTGGGCACTGTAAGTGCAGTGCTGCCATTAAGAGTATATGGTGCTGGGAGCTTATCACGAACTCCACAGCACCATAATGGCTGCACTGAAGACTGAGAAGTTTGGTATCAAACTTCTCAGCACATTAAACACACACTGATGCCAGTGTGAGATTTAATGTAAAATGCACGACAGGGGGCATCTTAGAGATGCCCCCTGAAACTCGACCAACTCCCAGTGACCTGACTGAGTGGCTGCCGAGGCTGCCACCACCAGACATGTTTCTGGACCCCTGGGTCGAGAGCTTGCCGCTCTCGGGGGCCGGAGACAATGCACATCCTGGGGGATGGGGGACCCAGCCAACCAGGGACAGGCTCCTGCCCCCTCCCACTGGAGAGTGGCAGAATAGGGGTGTACCCACCACAGGGAAGGGACCCATTGGTCCCTGCCCTTTACCTACCTGTAACGCCCCTAAATGTAGTATTTAGGGGCACCCTGAACCTTCCTTCCTCAGATCCAGCAACTACAAGAAAAAGAAGAGAAGGACAAGAAGCCGTGCAGAGCTAACAAGAGGACGACGCCCACTGACTTGGCCCCAGCCCTACAGGCCTGTCTCCCCTCGAACCTGCAAAACCCCGGCGTGTCCAGTGGCCAGCAACCTCAAAAACCCCGCCTGCCTTCACTTTCCAAGCTGTTTCTCCCGTGAACACTGGACGTGTTTGAACTGCAGCTTCTGGTGCCAGCCAGGAACCGCGAACCCCGCACACTCTGCACCCGCCGAATCCGGCCCGAGCTCGAGTGGGCAAATACCCTGAGGAGGTCCCCTCGGCGATCCTGACCCGAGATCCGGCGACCCCTGACCTGCCTCAAGCCTCCCGACTACGCCTCCAGCCTCAATCCAGAGGACCCCCCCCTACCGCAACCAGAGCGGGTAAGAAAATCAGACGCAGCTCCCAGCTCTATGTAACAAGCAGCGACGAGTGGAATGCTGTCCGTTCACAAGCTGGTAAATGGAAGCAGCTGACGTAAGCGCGCCGTGCCCGCACACCATAAGCGTGCACATCTGCTGTCCGGGCACGTGCACATCTCCTGTCCCCCTTCGGAAGAAAAATCGACAATAGATCTCGCCAAGCGAGCAGAGCATGCGCTGCGTCGCTAGGCGAGACCTAAAAAATAGGGTTATTTCACCCATAAAATTGAGTCAGTTTAAAACTCCAAACAACTTTTTGAAACAATTAGGAAACTGGTAAAATTGCCTGAAAATAAAAATAATATTGTTAACCAACAGTTTGTTAATGGTTTGGCCACTTATTCCAGGATACGGTTAAGGGAGTATATGACTCCTTTTCAGCCAGCACAAACTCACCTCATTCAGCAGATGATGATGCCCCTATAATGACTTCTACTCCGGCTTGTAACCTCACTGGAGGCTTACCCCATGAATTGGCACCAGATAGTGCTGCCTCTTCAAATATCACCTTGGGTTCTGATACAATGGCTAGAAAAAGCCCTCCAGAAAGGGAGCCCTTCACATTTCTTACTTCCTTTTCTCCCGCTACCATTGACCAAACTTTAGGACTGTTGAATACCATTAAATCAGGTGCACCCAATGCTCCCTGCCCCCCAAAGAAAATGCACTTAATTCCTGAAATAACAGCCACACTGCTTACCGAGATCTTTAACAAGATGTTCAGTACTGGCTACTTTTCAAATGAATGGAAAAAAGCTTCTATTCTCCCATTAATTAAAAAGCCTAATCTGGACCCTACAAACTAACAAGCATTGGCAAAGCCAATAGGTCTCGGCAATGCCCGAGCTAACAGAAATGTCAATGTGAATGTCTTTTAGATCATTTCCCATAGTAGTCTATAGCATTTGTGAGGCGTGCTTCGATGTGGCAGGCAGCTGACAAAAGTGTGCACATCTATTACAGAATATAGCGGTCATTATTAAGCCCAAATGTAGAATACAACTCACTTATTTTATTTCCTGACTGGACATCTCTGTCCAATAACTTAAATGACTTCTTCAGAGACTTGTCCCAGGTACCGTGCTGAGCAAATAGAAATGTGAATATCACAGAGAGGACCCCACACTTAGAATATGTCTGTTACCTTATTCCAGGTAAACGATAGAGAAAAACAATACAACCCGTTCTACTGCGCATGCTCACAATACAAGATACAACACTAAATGGTTTCGAGTCAGCACCACAGGGGTAGGTTTATATTACAGTCTCACTGCGCATGTTGTAAACCTCCGATTTTCTACTCGCAGCACGCCTTATAGATAGATCTATAGTTCCCCACAGAGCAGATGTGCTAAGTATTCTCTTTTCAGTATGTTTTCACAGTCGCTCCAAAGTGTCAGAGACACTGAGCGTAGTATGCAATGCGAATAAAAACAATAATAATATAGCAACCATGAAGGAATTTAATTCTTTAAAGGGATTAGCCTGCAGTAAGCGCACAAAGAACAAGCAACACCAGTACATTAACATAAAAAGTGCATACAGGTAGGCTCAACAAGAGAAGAAAATTCACTTTGTGCGTACGAGTTTGAATTAGCCAATCCCTTCTTATTAAGCGGCAATATAATATAATAATCTGCATGTGTTTCCACAAACAAGTGAATCGCACCAAAAGCATCCGTTTCTGAAGTGTCACACTGTAGTAAACAGATCTTCACATATCACAAAGTGGGATGGCGGAATCTAAATACAAATCCCCTGCGTGGATAGCAGATCATGCGGTGACTATTAGACTGGATCTCCAATAACAATGGTTTTCACCAGACACCAAGTGAGCTACACAACGCGAATAAAAACAATAACGTGACCGCCGTCAAAGAATTTTATTTTTCAAAGGGATTGACCAGCAGTAAGTGCACAAAGAACAAGCAACACTAGGACATTACATAAAAAATCCTCTCATGACACCGAGCGAGGGTCGCAACACACATAAAAATAATAATAATGTGACAGCAGTCAAGGGATTTAATTCTTTAAAGGGATTAGTCAGCACTAAGTGCAAAAGAACAAGCAACATTGGAACAATAACATAAGACGCGCGGCCAAGAAACGCGCTCTCTGGTGAGGGAGGGGGAGGAGGGGTGAGGGAGGGGGAGGAAAGGCAGATGGCGCCTCGCCAGCGATGCGAGGAATGGATGGCAGCTGTGCGCGTGCACGCCATCGTGAACGCAAGCTGGTCGCCAGCCGAAAGCCAGTGGGTTTGCACTTCCAAAACCCGCTTACTAAAACTCTCGGCCAGACCAGCGCAAGCGCTGGTGCAGGCCGAGACCTAAAAACTACCAGCCAATTGCACGGCTTCCATTCCCAGCAAAGATTATTGAATAAGCAGTTAATACAGAATTGACCTCTTTCATCAATGACAATAACCTACTAGATGAAACCCAATATGGCTTTAGAAGCGATCATAATACTGAACTAGCACTCATCACAGCCTCCGTGGAAATCAGGCAAACCCTTGATGCCGGAGGGAATGCTGCACTGATTTGACTAGATCCTTCAGCGGCATTTGATAATGTAAACCATTTACTGCTCATAGACTGCCTCACATTCATAGGTATCAGAGGTCATGCACTCTCCCTCCTAAAATCCTCTCTTGCGGGATGAGAGCAGGTGGTGGCTTTTGATGGTTTCAACTCACCCCCTTTTCCTCTGCCTTGTGGAGTCCCACACGGCTCTGCTCTGAGTCCCACCTTGTTTAATATTTATGTGACTCCACTGGCGACTTTGATTACATCATATGGCTTCACGTTTGTGTCCTATGCAGATGACACCTAAATTGTGGTGTCGGTGGCTAGCAACCCAGAGGTTACTACCATCAGATTTTATAACCATCATCCACATAGGGATCTGGATGAGTAAAAACTGCTTAAAACTAAATTCCTCTAAAACGTAGGTCATGATATTTGGTAGGAATTCTTTCTTTTGGTCTCCGAGATGGTGGCACCAGAAACTTGGCACCCTTCCAACCCCTGTGGAAAAGGTTACAAACCTTGGGGCTTTCGTTAACAATAAATTGACGTTTGAGCGTCAGATTAATCATATCACGTCTGCATCTTTTTTCATGCTGAAACTGCTTAGGAAAGTTCTCACCTTTATCCCGGTGAAATAGCAGAAAACTGCGGTGTTCGCTCTCATTGTATCAAAGCTAGACTACTGCAATGCCCTTTTAATGAATATTCAGAAAAGATTTCTGGAGAAGTTACGGACTATTCAGAACGCAGGTGCTAGGCTACTGCTGGGTATCCCTAAATACAAATCATTATCACAATCTCTAAAACAGCTGCACTGGTTTACGATCAGAAAGCGCATTGAATTTAAGGCATTATGCATAGCATTTAAGTCCCTACATGACACAGGCCCTAAATATCTTAAACAAAATTTTCTTTCCTACACTCCAGCTAGACCTCTGTGATCTGAATCCTTGCACAATCTTGTGATTACCAGGTTTAAGAGATCCTCATGGGGTGGCAAACGTTTTGTGGTCTGCGCGGCCACACTATGGAACTCTTTGGCCCTCAACCTTAAAGGAACTACTGACCGATTGGTATTTAGGAAAGCATTAAAACTTGGCTCTTTAACCAATAGAAATCTTGATCTCCCTTCCACATTCCTTTATTAAGTAGTCTGCTTTTTTCTTTTCAGGCCAGCGCCTAGACACCATCGGGTAACAGAGCGCTTTAAAAATCCTTTTTCATTTAATTTCATTAACGTTTCAGCACAGGACCTTGGATTTGGAAGCATTCATCAAGTACCCCAATAGGACCCCAAACTCCTCCGCCAGTCTTTCAACTCTGGGGATAGTCTGGACGGGGTCCGATGTATACACAATAATATTATCCGCATAAAGCGCTATCTTGTCGCTATAGTACGGAGAGTGAAAGGGAACTACCTGCGTGTCCTTGCTTAAAAGCCAAGTAAACGGTTCGATAAATTTGTCAAAAAGGAGGGGGGACAGAGAACAACCCTGCCTTGTTTCCATACAGATTACAAAGCTCTTTGTCAGAGAGCCATTAAATAAAATTTGGGCTGACTACTTCTCGTACAACCTCTGAAGGGTCGAGAAAAACAGGCACTAAAACCCATTACTTTCAGAACCTTCCATAGGTAGGCCCAGCATACATGGTTGAAAGCGTTGGCAGAGTCTATTGTGACCACTGCCAATGGTATCCAACAGGTGGTAGCCAAATCAATTGACCCAATCAATCGCCGAGTTAGCACGTGGATTTGCCACTTGGGTACAAAACCCTTCTGATCAGAGTGGATTAGTGGGGGAGGCCAATTTAGCCAGCCTTCCAGCCAAAACCCACATAAATACCTTATAAACGGCATTCAGTAGTGATATTGCTTCCATTTCTAACGATAATGGCATTACTCCTAGTCCTACTCCCTCGCCTTCCTTCAGTACATATGAGGCCCCGCCTCCCACCCAGACCCACCCCCAGTATAAAAACTCTGCCCGCCCCCACCTGTACGTAAACAAGCCGAGCTAGCACTCAGTTGAACCGCACCGGGAGGGAGGGTCCTCGAAGGAAGGCGAGGGAGTAGGACTAGGAGTAATGCCATTATCGTTAGAAATGGAAGCATTACCTCCCGTCCCTCCCTCACCTTCCTTCAGTACAAATGAGGACATAGCAAGCAGAAGAAAACAGAGACGGACAACTGAGTGATAAAGAACACCAAAATATAATACAGTGCCCCAAACACAGCAGATCAACATCCCTGGTCCCGCATAGAGGACAAGACCCTGTGGCCCAGAACAGTATCCAAACGCTCCAGACTCGCAATTCGATAGTGACGGACAAAAGTAGAGGGAGAAGACCAGGTCGCCGTTTACAGATTTCCACCACCGAAGCCCCCTGCAACTCAGCCACCGTAGCCGCCATACTGCGAGTGGAACGCCCCTGAACCCCCACAGGAGGATCCACCCCCTTAAGATGGTAAGCCATCAAGACCGTGGACCGAATCCAACGACTCAAAGTAGCCGTGGAAGGCTTAACACCCTTCCTAGCCGGACCGAAGTTATCAAACAAAGAGTCCCCCACCCGGAAGGACTCCACAACCTGTAGGTACCACAGCAAAGCCCGACGGACATCCAGACAATGCAAGCGACAATCCTCAGCCGAGGAAGGAGCAGGACAGAATTCAGGCAAAATCACCTCCTGACTGAGGTGAAAAGCCGAATTGACCTTTGGGACAAAGGACGGAACCGGAACCAGAACCACCCGATCCGAAAAGACCTTACAGAAGGGAAACTTATAAGACAAGGCCCCCAACTCCCCCAAGCGCCGCGCCGAGGTGATAGCGACCAAAAACAAGTCTTAAAAGTCAAGAGACGCAACTCAAGACCCTCAAGGGGCTCAAAGGGAGGACCAGACAGGACATCCAACACCAAATGCAAATTCCACGAAGGGAAGGACCGAACAGGGCGGGGAAACAAATTCAACAGACCCTGAAAAAACGAGGCATCAGAGCCCCGTCATCCCGCAAATTACGCCAGGAGCCCCGAAAAGCCTGAATAGCCGCCCACTGCACCCGCAGAGAAGCCACCGACAACCCCAGAAGAGCCCCATCCTAAAGGAACTGCATCACCACAAAGAGGTCAGCAACCGTGGGATCAACACCCTTACCAGCACACCAGGCCGAAAAGACCCGCCAATGTCTAGCATAGGACAGCAGAGTAGAGGATCTACGGGAAGCCTGCAAAGTAACTGCCAACTGGGCAGGAACCCCCAACCCAGCTAAGCCCTGCCGCTCAACCGCCAGGCCGTCAGGTGTAACCTCCGCAGAGAACCCAGGGGAAGGGCCGGAAACTCCAAAGGGGACGGAACCAGCGGAAGGACCCACTCCCGGTCGCAACACAGCTCGGTCAGGAGAGGAAACCAATTCGCCCGTGGCCAACAGGGAGCCACCAACAACACCTGAGCACAGTCCCTTCGGACCCGCACCAGAAAGGAGCGGAGCAGCGGAAATGGGGGGGGGGGGGGGGGAAGGCGTACAGCAGACCCCGAGGCCAAGGACAGGTCAAGCCGTCGACCCCCAGAGTACCGGGACATTTGCCCAGAGAACAGAACTGGACCACTTTGGCATTCCCCGGATCCGCAAACAGGTCCACCACAGGGAGGCCCCAACGACCCACCAACTGGACGAACACACCGGGAAGGAGAGAGAACTCCCGAGATGACGGAATGTCCCTGCTCAACAGATCCGCCCGCACCTTGTCCACCCCCCGAATATAGAGAGCAGACAGACCCAGCACCCAGACCTGAGCCCACCGAAAGAGGACGCAGGCAATCAAGTTCAAGGACCGGGACTGGGTCCCCCCCGACGGTTGACATAGGACTTCGCCACCAGATTGTCCATCTGAACCAACGACCCCGCAGAGAGTCCTGAAAGTGCACCAGGGCAAGCCCAATCGCCCTCAACTCCTGCCAGTTGGAGGACCTCCGGGAGTCCAGCAGGGACCAGCACCCCTGAACCTGATCCGACCCCAGCCAAGCACCCCACCCGGACAGGCTGGCGTCTGTAGTCACCACAAGCGGAGCCGGAGGAGCCAGCGAAACCCCGGCCAGAAGGTGACATCGGCTGAGCCACCAGGATAGCTCCCCCCAGATCCGGTCCGTTATGGGTAGCAGGGACAGCAGACTCTGAGACTCTGGAGACCAACCCAACAGGATCCAGTTGGCCAGGCGGCGGAGATGAAAACGAGCCCAGGGAACCAGAAACACCACGGAAGCCATGTGCCCCTGCACCCGCAGCCACTGGACTGCCGGAGAAGCCTCCCGGGACATCAAGGCCCGAACCTGCGACTGAAGAGAGACCATGCGCTTGTCGGACAAGGTAACATGGCCAAGCAAAGTCTGAAAACGAGCCCCGATGAACACCATGTCTTGAGAGGGGACCAAAGAAGACTTTCCCCAGTTCACCAAAAAGCCGTGCCCCTGAAGAACCTCCAAGGCCCTCCCGATGTGAGCGAGCAAAAGAGACTCCCCTGCAGCATGCAGCAAGAGGGCGTCCAGATAAGGATGAACGAAAACTCCCCCTGCATGAAGGAGAGCCATGAGAGGCGCCAGGACCTTTGTGAAAACCCTGGGCGCGGACCTGAGGCCGAAGGGAAGCACGCAAAACTGAAAATGGTCGTCTCCCACAGCGAACCTCAGGAAACGCTGAGAAGAAGCGGCAACAGGGATGTGGAGATAGGCGTCCTCGAGATCCACGGAGGCCAGGAAGTCGCCAGGCCGAACCAGAGGAATAATGGCCTGAAGGGTCAACATGCGGAAATGAACGGGCCAAACCCAGGAGTTGACCCACTTGAGATCGAGGACAGGCCGAAAGCCGCCGGTCACCTTCCGAACCAGAAACAGAATGGAGTAGGTCCCCGTCCCCACCTCCTCGACAGGAACCCGGCAGATGGCATCCTTGGCAAGCAAACCGGACACCCCGTCCAGCAGAGCCACCCGGCGGGGACTGGAGACAGGCAGAGGAGTTAGCCGAACCCCAGAATCCGGCGGAACCTGCAGGAAGTCGATCACGTACCCATGACCCACAGTGCTCAGGACCCAGCCATCCGAAACGTCCTGCTGCCAACGAGGAAGAAAATGCCGCAGACGACCACCCACAGGCAGGGAACCGGCCAGACAGTAGTTGTCAGGGACCCTTCTTGGCAGGGCCCTTAGGCACGGAGGCAGTGTGCTTGGGAGAAAAACGGGGCTGAAAACGTCGCCTGCGGAAAGACTGACGAGAATCGCGCTTTGGGGAAGAACGAGGGGCCCTATTCCAAGGCTTGCCAGACGGAGCCGATCCGCCCTTATAGGGCAAGGCATGCTTCCGCTCCTTGAAAGCCTTCGAAATCATGGCAGGCAATTGGTCCCCAAACAGAGCCAGTCCATCAAAAGGCAATTTCAACAGAGCCACCTTCTCCCCAGGATCAGCCTTCCAGGACCGGAGCCAGAGGGAACGACGTGCCGCCACCAAAGCCCCAGTGGACATAGCCGAAGACTTAATCACGTCCGACGAAATGTCCGCCAACAGCCTAGCCTGCTGCTCCATAGCAGCCAGGAGGTCAGAGCATTCAGACCCCTCCTGAACCGCGGCAGCCAATTTCTCGCAATCTTGCACCAAAGACTGCGCTGAGTAGGCAGAGAAAAGGCTAGCCCTCAGCGCCAGGATCCCAGCCGCAAAGGAGCGTTTAAGGCCAGAGTCCACCTTCTTATCAGTAGCATCTGCCGGGGTACAATCCTCAGGCAGAATCGCAGTTTTGCCAATCAGAGTGGCCAGGATAGAGTCCAGTTTCAAACTGTGAGGCAAGGGGTCCTCCCCCTCCAAAAGGTAAAGCTTCTGAAGGAAGCGAGGGACCTGCAACTTATCAATCTCACGCTACTCCCTCAACACCATGTCCTTGACCGGACCCTGAAAGGCATGCCCAACCGGGAGGGAGAAGCATACTGAGGAAAAAGACTCCCATCCGTCTCCCCCAGCTGGAATGGAGGGAACCCCAAATTGTCCAGCACATGAGCCAGAACATCCCACCTCTCCTCCCTGGAGATATACTTTCCCCCAGAGGAGGTAGAAGGACCCTCATCATCCGACAGGGAAACCGCCCTTGCAGGATCCAGCGAGCGAGGATGCGAAGGAGCAGCAGGCACCGGACGAGCCAAGAGAGCCTTAGCCACAGCCGCCTCAATCATGCCCTGCACCTCCACCTTGGACATGAGAGGCACATCACCCCCAGAAAGGCCCCGACTCCGAGGGCGCTTGGGGGGAACCGGAGAATCCTCAGGAGAGGAAGAAGAGGAAGAAGACACCAGGTTGTTCCTCTTGAACGCCTGTTTGCGACCCATGGCTGCAGAAGAACGGAGAAGCAACTCCCCGCCACTTATATGTAGGGAAAACCCACCAGTCACCAACCAATGAATGCCCCGGCCAGTAAACTGCCGAAAACAGGAAACAAACCAACAAAATGCCAGCCAAAATAAAAGATCGGGCACAAACGAGTCCTACCAGGTCTCCAGAAAGAGTGCAGTCTGGGAGGAGGAAGCCACGACAGCCCGACCCGGAAACACAGCCCCAGCCACAGGAGGACCGCCCGACAACGCAGCGGCTTCCTGAGCCACCGCTCCGCCCCCATACCACGAGGGAGACGAGGAGAGGAGGCACCGCCAGGAGAACGCTGCAGAGGGCACCGCCGTCGCAGAGAACCAACATGAAGACTCCCGGGCACCGCCACAGGGAGGAACTGAAGGTAAGTCTCACTAGGGAGACAGAAAAAAACAGGAGGTGGGGGCGGGCAGAGTTTTTATACTGGGGGTGGGTCTGGGTGGGAGGCGGGGCCTAATTTGTACTGAAGGAAGGCAAGGGAGGGACGGGAGGTAATGGCTGATAGGAGTCAGCCCTTCTAGGGACTTTAGCAGGTTTTAAAATCAGGACTAGTGTAGCTTCTTTCCACGAGTCATGGATCTGAGCATTCCGCCGATAGACTGAGTTAAACAGTTCCACCCATACAGGTAGGATCTCTTCTTTCAGGAGTTTATAAACCTCCGCGGGAATAGCGTCAGGGCCTGCTATCTTCCCATTCCTAATATGGACTAGATGCACCAGGATTTCCTCCTCTGCAACCTGAGCCTCCAGGAACTCCCTATTCGACACCTCGAGCACGGGGAGGTGCCTGTCCCTCAGCCATTCCTGGAGCCTTTCCAGGCTTGGAGATACCTCTTCTGCATACAGATCTGAAAAGAGAAACCAAATGCCCCTGCATTTCATCTGCTTTATTGGAGATATCCCCCTGGGAAATAATTATCAACTCCTTTATGGTGTTCCTAGACCTCTCAGGTCTCGCCTTCCATGCCAGAAGTGCACCCGGTCACTCACCATACTCAAACTGATTCATGCACCTGGCCTGCCAACTTTCCCTACATTTGGTGCCAAGCTTGATCCTAAAATTCAGCTGTGCCTCTTCCAACTTCCTCAATGCCTGCTCCCTACCCAGTGGAGTGTTTTGTGCCCACAAGGCTGCCTCTAACAGCCCAACTTCATGCTCCAGCCTAGTCATTTCCACCCTTGCTGACTGGATTTTTTTTTTAATCATTTACATAACGTTACACATAACATACAAGAACAACAGATGTCAGACTTACAGGTGAGACCCAACACATCACTTACGATTCCAGTATTGTTCTTCTTCTTACACACCCCGTTGTACAAAACTGAGAAACCCTAAGTATTACATAATGAGTATATCCAGTAAGAGTAGCAATTACAAGCATCTCACATAACAGAAGTATCTTACTCGTGCGTGTTTCTCATTCAATTCTTAACCCACCATTCCCGGAGCTGGATTGCAGATAGGCTATCAGCGGCCCCCAATAATACTTGGGCCGTGACGAAAGTGGCAACTCCTCTGCATACAGTTCCAGTTGTGTCCTACAGTACGCCATGTCAGCTTACCAAGCTGCTTTTGTAGGTTTAGTCTTACTCCCCCAATGTAGTGCTACTCTGCGTTTTGCTAGTAGTAGGCTCACTGACATGAGTTTCCGATTTAGTGATAAAGTCTCTCAGCAGCCCAAACAGGCAGATCGTCGGCTCACAATTCACCCTCTCACCAATCATATCATATAGTGTCTCTATGACTTGAGTCCAATATTGCATGACCCGTGGACATGACCACACCAAATGTATGAAGTCTGCCTCTTCAGCTCCGCAGCACACACAATTTGAATCCCCTTTTAGACCATACTTATGCAGCTTCATAGGAGTGTAGTACATTTGATGTAAAAATTTTAAATGAATTATTCTCAAATTGAAATTCGGGTCAGTGTGCTTAATTGCGACCAGCGGAACTTCCAATCCTCTCCCCCTCAGGGGCTGTGAGAAAAAAAAAAAGCATTCCATTTTGCCAATGCTTTCCCACGTCCATGTGTCCCATCCATTTGTGCCGCTGCATTAAGTTTGGTAATAAGGTGTTGACAGTCGCACTGGTAAGCAGCACCTGTAGCGCCATGAGTGTAAGGGTCTCGCTGGGGGAAATGTGGGTTATGTGCGCATATAGCCGCTTGAAGACGGTAATATAGAAAGATGAATAATGGGGTGTTTGCCCACAGCGTTGTCGCATCGGGCAGTGTCAGGAAGTTACCTACCATCTGGATATAAATCTTGCATGGTATTTAGACCTGCCTCCCGTAACATCTGGAGTGATCTATCCTCTCGATCACTGTAATGTCAGGATGATGTAATAAAGGCATCGCCGGGGCGTACAGCAGAGACTTCCCAGCCCGCCCAGCCAGTGCACGCCAGGCCATCAATGTGGTGTGTAATGTATGCATCTCATTTCGTGAAGTCTCAGTCCGCTTATGTGGTAGGTTGGCCCCAAGTGGGACCGGATCGCCATTGTCATGTTTGATCGCTACGTGTAGTGTAAGGTCAAGCGCCGCAAACCAGAAATGCGCAAAGTGCACCTGCACACACAGATATTATAGTTTAAAGTACGGGGCACAGAATCCTCCCTCCGTATATGGAAGTGTGAGGTCATACCAGCTAATCCTCAGCTTCTTGCCCACCCATACCAGTGTGACCAAAAGGGAACGCAGTTTCTTAAAAAATGGATTCTGTTGCGGACTGGATTTTAAAACACACTAACTGCAATACTCCCTGTATGAATGCTTTAAAAGTATCCCAGATGACAGCCAGGGAAGCCAATCCGGCATTATTCAAAAAGAAGTCAGCACTAGCTTTCCTCAAGGCAGATGCAATTCCAGCATCCAGAAAGAGGCTATGATCTACCATCCATCTTGAGTTCAGCCTATTTCCTGAACACTGGAGAAGCATGGTGACAGCCAAATGATCAGAAATACGTCCTAGTAGATAGAGCCCTGGTTGATAAAATAAATGAGGCCAACTATCAGCAAAAAAGAAAATAGTCAAGCCTAGAATAATGACCATATTTTTTGCTATGGAATGTGTAGCCTCTAATTTGGCCCTTTAGGTGCCACCACACGTTGACCTGCCCCAGGTCCTGCAACATACTCCTCAGCGTCTGCCTAACTAGGAGTACGGATACAATCTCTATTAAACCAGCTATCTAAGGTGGAATCCATTACAACGTTAAAAGCACCCCCAAGTATTACCGGCAATGTTGACTCCACCAGAATCCACACCAGATATGATAGGTGCTGGGAATCATCTATGTTAGGGCCATAGTACCCGGCACATAAAAATGTATATCCTACACATCTCATATCCGTCAGAACCCATCTACCTGAACTATCTGTTCTGGAGGACACAACCTCCACCCCAGCCCCTTCCCTAACCAAAATTGCAAAACCCTTGCACTACTCAGGCTGGTGCGAGACACTAACTCTAGCCGCCCAAATTTAGCAAAGAGGGCTTTACTCTCATTTGCAGTAAGGTGGATCTCCTGCAAGATCATAATGTGGGTTGAACTCTCCTCCAAATATCGAAGGACCACCTCGGTCTCCATCTAGACCCGAGACCATTCATGTTCCAGGTTAAAAAAAAAAAAGCAACTCCTTACCGCCCCTCATTGATACCAATAGGTCTCAACCTCCTCATTTTGCAGCATAGCTGGGACCTAAGCTTGAAAGGAGCCATATCCTTGATAATATTGAAGACCATTTTTATTCATCCCACTGATTCCCAGCCAGTGCCCTTACCCACACTCTTACCCCACCCTGGGGAACCCTCCCCATATTTGTAGGCATACTAAATGCCTGAAGGCATCCCTGGGATGTGTGCACAAGACACTATCTCAACGCTAAACAAATGTACAAACCCCCCCCCCCCCCTCCTGCTTCCACCCTTGCCACAATTCAAAGATTCTAGGATTTAGAAATGTAAGAATTTGCCCTTATTTTAATTGAATCAAAGCGTCTACATCCTCCAAGGCGCAGATTATTCCACATAACAAGCAACATTGCCGGGAATCTTATTTGCGCCTTAGCTCCAAGCTTGTGAAGCTCCTCCATTCTTCTACCAAGCTCCCACTGCCACGGGTCGGTTGCCCTACAGACATCAGATCTGATGGCGAAGAAAAAGCCTTTGGTGATGAAGGGCCAGCTCTTCAGGGACACACCCAGGATAGCCTCCTTCACAGCATATGAGAGGAAGTTAACCAAGATCTTGCTTGGTTTCTGCTGTTGCAGATTCCTTTAAAAAGGGTCCCTGTGCGCTCTTTGTATCTCCTGTTCAAGGTTAATATCTGGCCTGTCCTTTAGGAATGAATCCTGCAACAAGGCAATTATCAAAGACTTCATATCCCCGCCTTCCCCAGCCTCAGAGATATAAAAATCTGAGGTTATTCCTCCACGAATGGTTCTCTAACCTCTCGAGGTCCTTCCTCAGACCCTGATTTTGTTTAGACAGCAAAGTTAGCCCAGTTGCGTTGCTCTTCACATCCTGCTAAATCTTGACTAGCTCCTCCTCTAAAACTCTAGTCTGAGCAGCCACTTCATCCAATGTCGGAGCTAGAGCCAAACATGAAGCTCGAATCCCAAGCTGGTTGGTTACGGATATCTCAAACCTGCTCTTAATCTCCTCCTTTAATCCCAGGAGGATAACTGCCAGCGACTCATTAGGCTGCCCCCTGGCTGCCGAAGCCCCCTGAAGACCACCAGCATCCCCAGAATGTATAGCTTTCTCCAGTTGGACCCCCAGACATTCCACACCTTCTTGCATGGATCCTTCTCATGGAGTTAAGGCCTCAACGCTATTACTGATAGCAACTTGTGGATCAATCTGAAACGCTACATCGTCCCAAACGATACTCACTACATCCGTATTAGGATCATCATTCCCACTAGTTGCCGCCCCCCCCAGCCAAATCACCAAGAGCCACGGGTGCCCACACTTTCTAGGGCAGCTTTCCCTTAGCCTCCTCTGGGACACTTTTGTTGTTCTGGAGGGCAAGTGAGGCCATAACGTTAAAAAGAGAGTTCAAGGAGGAATAACTCTTAACTGGTGCCCCTGTATCTTCCTTCTCCTATTCCCAGTGGTCCTATAAAGGCGTTTTCACCGTCTTTTCAGTCTTCCAAGCTCAAGTAACTAAGGGTCCCCGGCCTCCTTGGTCTGTCCTGCGTTGGTCCCTCTTCACAGGTCCGAAGGTAATACAGATGAAATCTTGCACAGGTCTGACCCGATCTCCAGCTAAGGCATGCGCTCACAATGCATACCTTGAAGTCTTACCCACATTCAGGCCTCTTTTATCCATAAAAATAGAGTGCAACAACCTCCTGACCTTTTCCTCCGTCTCCTGTCTTTCTTGCCTCAGCTTAACACTGTTGCATCTCTTCGTGCTTGCAGGGAGGCCGCCTTGACTTGTTCCAACGCTGCCTCTATGGACTCGGGCATGGGCCATTCTGCAGCGATGAAGCTCCCACATGGCTTCCTCCCAGTGCGCTATCCCCGCACTGACCGCCACTTCGGGAGACAGCGTGGCAAACTTAGCATACGAAGAGGAAAAGGAAAATACTGGGGTGCAGCTACTGGCACCCTCTCATGCCAAGTGGGTCAAATGCATACTTTCTATGGGGTCTTATTCTGGGGGAACATGGCGGACATGCACTAGTGGCCGCGAGCTCCTCATGATTTGACAGCCACTTCATAGTCGTAGATCAATGGATGACGTACAATCACCCTAAGCTAAATGCTTCAAAACTGAAATACTGACCCGCAGTGAATGGAAGAGTTATGATCTGTTCAGATGAACCGGGACCTTCTCTGAAAATAACTAAAGAAGTCTGAAATCTTTGAATCGTCTTGGACTCTGCACTTTCCATGATGCTAAAGTGTACAAACTGCTGAAATCAAATTTCTGGATGAGAACAACACTTTGATGCATTTTTCTACTGTTTGGATTTCCTAAACAAGCACAAGCAACAACATCACTCATCCTTTCTAAACTGCATTACGCTATAGGATTATAGCGCACCATTCCACTCTCAACCATTAGAAGGCTGCAGAGAATTTAGAAGCAAGACTAGTTCTAAATATAAAAATATGAACTTGCATCTCTCTTGTCCTGAAGGCTCTGAGCAGGCTCCTAATGAAAAAAAGATCTTCTTTCAAGATATTGTGCATTACTTACAGAGCAAGAAACAGCAACAGATCACATTTTCTGCCATCAAAAATCAACACATACTCCATCCTGGGAACTTACGTTCCAGGTGGGCACTGCGTCCAATAATTCAAACTTACAGGACGAAAAACATTAATGGCACTGCTTTTGCTGTTCAAGCTGTCAAATTACTGAATTTCCTACCTGCAAAGCATACAGACACATAGAATCAAATAGAAGTCACAAGAATAGTTAGGTGTTAGTTACTACCAACCTGATCTACCAGAGAATTAGTATAATCTTGTTCACAGAGACAAGTGTCAATACAAATTCTGGGCTCACGGTCTACAAACAGATGCCCTGCACTACCCTCTAATAATCAAGAGAGAACCAAATCAGCTCAATCCCATTACAAACACCCTCTTTGTAAAAGAACCAAGGGTGAATGAACCAGTTCAGTAAGTGCTTTACAGGGTAGTGTAGGCGTTTGTCTACATAATTTTACATATCTCTGTGCAGCGTACTATCCATGTAGATTGGTGCCTGTGTGCCCCATAAGGCGGCTGAAAGTGCTGTACAAATGCTACAATTCAATATGCTATTGCATGCACAAATTATGTTTATTCCTACAAATGTAAATGCTCAGATTGCCTGTTATCTCAAAAAAAGTCACCTTTATATTCCTAACACCATGGATTAAATAGTGGCCTTGTTTTCAAACTAGTGGCTGTTTTTCCTTCATTTATATCTAAGAACTCTTCTTATCCTCCATTCTCTGCAAACCTCACTCTGAAGCTTAGCCTAAGCCTAGTCTGCCACTCTCTATTATTGCATGTCTGAAATTTGTAAAGACCTCACCTCACATCACAACCAGGGCTTTTGACATGGGCTAGCTGGGCCCGGGCTGCCAATGATCAGAGGGGCGCACAGAGCTGTCTGCATTAAAGTTCTGCAGACAGCAGCGCCTCTCTTAGTTAACTCCAATGGTTCAGACTAAACTGCTTTTAGTAATTTTTAGGCATTGACTGCACATTGCTTGCGCCGTGCTTGTGACATCTATTGTATTTAATATAAATCTTAAAAGGGGCCTACATCATGCCCTTACTTTTCATTTGTTCACGTGCTTGCCACTTACTTTTCCTTTGTTTCTACTGGTTGTAGCATGCCATTGCGTTCCCACCCCGGTTATCTCACATATCGATATAAGCATCCTCTCGTATCAAAATACAGTTGCATCATCAATAAAAAACAGACCAACACCTTTTCTTGTGGGAAAACGGTCGCAGGTTTATTCGCATTCTGTTATGCATATATACACAGGTAGGGTTAGCTTACGGGTGATCATCTGAGTGCAGCGCCGTTAAGGACTAACCGCTGACACCCCTCCTCAAACAATCTCCAGCCACCGGGCATTACGTTGCCATCTCATTTATCCGGTGCTGTATATTACTTATTGGGGCTACGGCCCAATGCTTTTTTTATGTGTTTGACGCACCCGTGCCACCATGGAGCGAGGTAAGGCCAACCCCCAGCTGTCAGGATACCAACAGTCCCTTCCGGGATGAAGGGGTCGCCTTTGCGTTCTTCTCATGGCCCCCTATGGCCTGAGGATCTCATTTTTTCTAGCGGCCCCATCGCCCTCTGATGGGGTATTCATCGCCTTTTTGCATAAAGATCACCCTGTAACTCCACTTGCGACGTTGTTTAGCCGTTCTGTGCTGTTTAGCTCTCCTGCTGCGGGGGTGGTAAATTCCTCTGCTGCTGGCTGGAAAAGATGAATGCCTAGGTGAGATACCCACCTAAATATCCTGTCGCCTCCTGGAAGTGCGTCATCCCTGGGGAGGCGAGATCTCGCCAGTGCGGTTGCCCCCCCCCCCCCTTCCGGCTAGGTGGCCATAGAAAAAATACTAAACCCCTCCAGAGGCAGTGGGGGAAACGCTAAGAGGCTGTCCACTCAAGTGTCCCCGTGCGGGGGACGTGGACATCCTCCTTGCGTTCCCACCCCTAGCCCACTTTTATCTAACATATCGATAAAAGCATCCTCGTGTCAAAATACAATTGCATCATCCATAAAAAAAACAGACAACACCTTTTCTTGTGGGAAAACTGTTGCACGTTTATACGCATTCTGTTATGCATATGTACACAGGTACGGTTAGCTTACGGGTGATCATCCAAGTGCATCTCAGTTAAGGACTAACCGCTTACACCCCTCCTGAAACAATCTCCAGCCACCAGGCATTACGTTGCCATCTCATTATTTATCCGGTGCTGTATGTTACGTATTGGGCCTGCAGCCCAATGCTTTTTTTAATGTGTTTGCTGCACCCATGCCGCCAGGGAGCAAGGCAAGGCCAACCCCCAGCTGTCAGGATACCAACTGTTCCTTCCGAGATGAAGGGGTCGCCGTCTTGTTCTTCTCATGGCCCCCTATGGCCTGAGGATCTCATTTTTTCTATCGGCCCCATCGCCCTCTGATGGGGTATTAATCGCCTTTTTGCATAAAGACCACCCATAAGACCCTCCAAGGCTCAGGGTGGCCTACTGCGACCCTGAGCCCCCCACCTGTGTAGCTCTAGTGTTCAATCACCACATCCAAACGCTTTCAGGGCCCACCAAATGTTCCTCACAAACACCTTATTGCCCTGGTCTGATAGGTGCACTTCATCGAGCGCAAAGTAGCCAGGTGTCCTTGTGCACAGCAGACCGTGTTTCACAAACCCAAATCCCGAGTGCCTCGTGAACTTCTGCATTGCGGTGTTCAGCCTTCTCCTTGAGGCTTCTACTGCTGAGTGTGAGGGAGCCCCCGCCAATCATCCCTCGGTATGATCTCTGAACAGATTATGTCGCAGGGGGCCAATTCCGCTGCCAATCTAGTCACGGTCAACCTCATGTCGTGCAGCAGCTGCCCCCTGCCAAGTGTGGTAAGGTCATTTCCCCATAGGTGTATCACCAGTAGGTATGGCCCTTCTGCGCCTGCCACCATGGTATGCCTTATTTTGGGTTCTAGCACAGCCCACTTCATGCCTCGGGTGCTGATCCATATCACTTGCGTACTAGCGGGTCAGCTTCACCCATTCGTGCTTGCCCATCTTGCTGCCCTAACCGCAAAGGAGTGGCCGATCACCCAGACTCTTGTACCTGCATGCAATGAAAGGGAATGCTTAGAGCATCACACTGGGGGTAATGACCCTATAACCCTTCCTTCTTTGTGCTGCCCTCATGTTCACTGCGATTTTACCCCTTAACTCTCCCATCGAGCTTGACCTGTGGCGCATCGGTACGTCATTTAACACACTGTTTAAAAGGCTCATTTGTCACCGCACACACTAAAACATCTACCTTTATATTGCACTCTCATGCCGATTGCACTTTACATCTTTGTCGCATTGTCAATTTGCCACCACCTTTGTCGTTATGCAGGTGTGGCAGCTTGCCTGCGGGGAAATGCCATGCGCCCTAGTTTCCCTACTTTCCTGGTGACTGGTGTGTGCCCTCGTGGATCTCCATCCCTGCCAATGGTCGAATGTAAAGTTTGTATTTGTCTGATGTCCAACGACCAATGTGTTTTATTCTGTCACAGGGTAGGTGTTAGACTTGGCATCTTTTGGCGTGTTTCCCCTGACTTTTTGCTTTCTGACCTCCCGGTTTTGACTCTGTTTTTGCTGGTGTAATGATTCTGCGCACTTTCCTCACTGCTGTCCAGTGGGAAAGTGCAAGTGCTCCTGTATAAAATGCGTTATGGATTGGTGTTTCCATGATTGGCCTATTTGGTTTATGTGTCAGTCCCTTGTAAAGTGCACTGCGAGTGCCAGGGCCTATAGACCAAATGCTGTTGGTGGGCTGCAGCACTGGATTGTGCCACCCACGCAAACAGCCCGTAAAGTGTAACTCGGGACTGCCACCGCAGAGCCTGTGCGCAGCCTGGGGCTGCCAGGTCGACTTGGCAAGTGCACACACTTGCAAGTCTCTAAACCTTCCCTTTGCTACATGTTAGTCACCCCTAAGGTAGGCCCAAGGTACCCCTGTGGGCGGGGTGCGTTGTATGCGAAAGGTAGGACATGCCCGGGTGTGTGCGGCATGTCCGGATAGTGAATTACAGCCTAGTTCGTTTTCACTATTGCAAGGCTACCTGTTCCCCTAGGCCAGAACGGGCAGTTTTGATTATTACAGCTTATAATCCTAACTGACCCGGGAACATGGTAGAAATTCGAGTTTAGTATGCCTGGACTCAGAATGATAAAATGCATCTTTTAGTGAAGTTGGTTTTAACATTCTGTGTTTGAAAATACCACTTTTAGAAAGTGGGTATTTTCTTGTCTAACCATCCAAGCCTGCCTCTGCGAGTTGTGTATTCCTTGTCTGGAATGTGAGTGACAGGGGCTGGGGGATGCCAGGAGACAGGGTGAGTCAGCACAGGGCTGAATAGCAAGATCTACATGTAGATGGGTGGGAGGGGTCGCACCTGGGCCCTGAATAGGACAGTGCCTTCCCTCCACAATGCTGGCTCCACCTCCTGTGGTGCGTCTGATGTCCCTGGCCTACTCACTGAAAGAAGGGACGGAGACTTGTCAACAAAGTGCTCCAGAACTGGTTTGGACTAGGCAAAGGCCTCTCTGCCTTCAGAGAACAAAGGAATTTGGGATATAAATATTGGGGCCCTGACCCCATGAATTTAGATCTCGCTGGAATCAAGGAACCTGCCAAGACGAAGAGCTGGAAGAGCTGCCAGGAGGAGTACTGCCCCTTTGCTGTGTTGTTGCTTTGTTGGGTTGGCCTGCAGCTGCTGCTTCTGTCTTGGGCAGTGAAAGGACTGGACTGAACTTTCTACAAACTTGTGCTGAGTATCTCCAAGGGCCTGGAACCAAGCTGGCCTCCTGTTAAGAAGTCTCAGGGACTGCAAAGACTTCACAAGCCTCTGGGTACCGCTTCTGGAACGCTGTTTCAGTTGCCACAGAGGAAGGGAACCTGCAACCGACTCCGTCAACCGAATCCATCCCTGGCCGGTGACCTGTTTGCACCGCAGACCGCATCGCCCCGCTTCGCATCGCAACCCTGGTCTCACCGTGGCGGCGTCCGGCGCCGCCAACATCGAGCCGCTGCTTGCACCGTGACCTGTGGGCACCGCAGTTCGCATCGCATCGCTTCACTGAACCAACCGGACCCGACCGACGCGGTGCGCTGCAACTGGCTCAAGAGTCGTGACCGCACCGCATTTGGGGCACCGCTCGCACGTCTGCGGCGCACCGCTCCGACTCGCACCGCTGTCCGGCGCCAGCTCCCGCACTCCGGCTAGGTCGCCTGCATCGCAACCTGTCAGCACCGCATCGAGCATCGTCTCACCCTGCATCGCACGCCTTGGACTCACCGACTCCGTCTGCACGACGCTCATCGAGCCGCTGCCTGCACCGCATCGAGGGACACCGCACCTTGCATCGCTCCGTCTTGCACCGCAACCGCGACGAACGCCCGACCGGCTCGTACACTCCGTACCAGCCACAACGAGAAAGGTACTGTAACCGAGTCTGTTCATGACTCTGCTGGCCCGTATCGACGCGGTCGGCTGGAACTGTTAGACTCTGTGGTTCTCAGCATCACGGTAGGCTCGGACGGAGCTACCGACTCGTACGAACTTTGCTTTTGTGCTATTCCTGCAAAGAAGAAGTTAACGTATCAAGTATTCATTCGTAAAGTACAGTATTGTGGATTTTTGTCGTAATTGGTCTTGTCTTGAGTATATAAAATATTGGTTATTTTTCTAAACTGGTGTGGTGTCCGTTTGTAGTGCTTACACTGTATTACTGTTGGTTATGTGCAAATGCTTTACACACTGCCTCTGAATTAAGCCTGACTGCTCGTGCCAAGCTACCACGAGGGTGAGCAGGGGTTACTTCACGAGTGTAACACCCTTACCCTGACTAGGAAGAAGGGTCCCTACTTGGACAAAGGTGCAAGCCCTTGCCAACTAGAGATCCCATTTCTAACATTGGTTGTCAGCGGTGAGGATAGGACTTGTGTTTGCACTTGACTTACAGTGATTGGTGTGCACTACTACCATATCGCAGACCATTACGTACCACATACTGGTTCTTTTTCTTTTGGCCTATTTTTGATCTTGCCAGTTTTCAACTCACTACTTTTGTCATACCTGAATCAATTGCATCATCCGTTGCATCTCTGGAAGTTATCTTTGAGGAGGATAGGTTGGAATCCTACGCCGTAAAGGAGCTACGAGCGATTTGTAAAAACCTGAAAGTCCAAATTAAAGGCCTCACAAGGAAGGAGGAGCTACAGAAGGCGCTGAGGGCCTGGGTAGCAGCCAGACATGCCAATGGGCTGCCTGGTAATCTCAGTGAGGAGGTGGAGGAGCCTATTTCCAGGGTGGATGTGCTTTTGGGTAGGGGGAACCCGCCAGGTCAGGCAGCAGCAGTCTGTCCCCAGAGGAGCTGGAGGACAGGCGGGAGGCAAGGCAGTTTGAGCTGCAGAAGCTCAGGCTGGAGAGTGAGCGGGAGGAGAAGAGACTGGCCATAGAGGAGAGGAAGATGCTCTTAGAGCATGAGAGAGAACTGAAGGAGCTAGAACTTAGGAGTAAGTCAGGCTCAGATGGTGGCAGCAATTCGTCCAGAAAGGCAGACAGGATTGTGCACATTCCCAAGAACGTAGGCAAGGAGTTCAAGAAGGGGATGACATACAAAGGTGGTTTCAGGGTTATGAGGCAGCCATACACATGAATGGGGTCCCTGAGGAGAATTGGGGAGCAGGATTGTGGCCACTTTTCCCTGAAGAAGCAAGGGATGCTCTGATAGCTTTGGGTAAGGGGTATCACCTCACCTATGCTGACATGAAGGATGCCATTCTCACTAAGTATGGTCTTACTCCTGAAAAGTACAGGGATCAGTTCAGGTCCAGTAAGAGTCTGATGCCAACACTTGGTTGGAATGTGTGGATGTGTTCTGCAGGTCTCTGGATGGCTGGGTAAAGGGCAGTAGTGTAACAGATTTTCAGGGGCTCTACAACTTGATTGCATGGGAGCACTTGTCTAGTCTATGTTTTGCAGATCTGCGCCAGGACCTAGTGGATAGTAAGCTAACTGACCCCAGGAAGCTTGCTATGGAAGCGGACCGCTGGGTGAGTACCAGGGTCCACAAGAAAGCGTTTGGGGGAGACTCAGCCAAAGGTGGGCAGGGTCCCCAGCAGAAAGGTGGGGGGACAAGGGTAAAGCACAGGAGTTCTCTAAAGGGCCCCAAACTAGTACCCAGGGTAAAGGTTCCCAGCCCCCGGTGATAAGAAGAAAGGGGTCTCTACAGGGAAGCCTGTTGAGACCGGCCCCACAAGTGTTATGCATGTGACCAGGTAGGTCACTTTAAGGGGACCCCAAGTGCCCGAAGGGGACACAGCCGCCCACCGGTGGACAGTCCAAAGTGTTGGCTAGTGTAGCGCTTGGGGAGGAGGGGTGCCCACAGGAGGGTGGGGATCCCACAGAAATGACCCTTGTCTCACTAGGGGACAGTGAGATGGTCCCAGGAAACCAGGTGCCCCCTAACACAAAGAAATATAGCACCTGGGTGACCATTAATGGGAACAGGGTAGAGGCTCTCAGAGATACTGGAGCCAGTGTGACCTCAGTCCGGTGTCACCTGGTGTCTGAGAAGCAAGTAGTCCCGGGGCATTCCACCAAGTAGTTGCTGTAGACAACTCAGAGCGCCAATGTATGGTGGCGCAGGTTCCCTTTGAATGGGGGGGTCTCAGGTCCCTTGAGGGTGGTTGTGAGCCCTACCATGCCTGTAGATTGTCTGCTAGGAAACGACCTGGAGCAGTCCTCATGGAAGGAGGTTGAGCTCAGGTCTCACTTGGAGATGCTTGGGTTGCCAGAGTGGGCATGCGTGTCTACTCGGTCAATGGCAGCCAGAAAGGGTGATCAAGAGGACTTGGAGCCTGAAACAGTGGCCCAAGTCCCTGCCAAGAGAAAGGGCAGGGGGCGCGGGAAACCGGCCCCGAAGTTCCCATGGACCGGGAGGAGGCGGACCTCGAGGGGACGCCCCGGTGCCTACAGGGGAGCAGGTAGCCGAACTGGGAGACATCTCTTGAGCTGACCCATTGGCAGCAAGAAGGGGTCCCACCAGGGAGGAGTTCTGCAGGGAGCAGAGCAAGTGCCCTACTCTGGAGGGTCTGCGGCGGCAGGCTGCAGACCAGGCAGCTGGTAATCAGTCCGGGTCACATCTGATCTACTGGGAGAGTGGTCTCCTATACAGTGAGCCTAAGGTTGCTGAGCCTGGGTCAGCCCGTGTGCTGGTGGTACCCCAGCGCTTCAGGACCTTCCTACTGGGTCTGGCTCATGACGTGCCTTTGGCAGGACATTTGGGGCAGGACAAGACCTTTGACAGGCTTGTCACCCACTTCTTTTGGCCCCAAATGCGAAGGCAGTCCGATGCACACTGTAGGTCTTGCCAAACTTGCCAGGCAAGTGGTAAGAGTGGGAGGAAGGTCAAAGCTCCTCTCCAACCTTTTCCTGTTGTTGGTACACCCTTTGAAAGGGTAGGGATGGATATTGTGGGGCCACTGGATCCCAAGACAGCCATGGGCAACAGGTACATCCTGGTCTTGGTGGACCATGCCACCCGGTACCCGGAGGCAATCCCTCTCAGGACAACGACGGCGCCAGTGGTGGGCCGGGCGTTAATGGGGATCTTTTCCCGTGTGGGATTCCCCAGAGAGGTGGTTTCTGATAGGGGGACCAATTTCATATCGAAGTATATGACATCCCTGTGGAAGGAGTGTGGTATAACCTACAAGTTCACCACTCCTTACCACCCACAAGGAAACGGTCTGGTGGAGAGATTCAACCAGACCTTGAAAGGCATGATCAAGGTTCTAACAGAACCCATGAGGCGTAAGTGGGACGTCCTCTTGCCATGCCTACTCTTTGCATACAGGGAGGTGCCTCAGAAGTCTCTTGGGTACAGCCCCTTTGAGCTCCTGTATGGCCACCCTGTCAGAGGACCTCTGAGTTTGGTAAAGGAAGGCTGGGAGGCGGCTCCCAGGAAAACTCCCAGGATGTATTTAGCTACATGCTGGCCTTTAGAAACCAAACTGCCCGCTTCAGGAAACTCGCTCAGGCGAACCTAGAAGCAAGCCAGGAAGAAATGAAGAGATGGTATGACCAGAATGCCACTCTGGTCGAATTTCAACCTGGGCAAAAAGTGTGGGTCATGGCCCCAGTGGCACCTTGTGCCTTGCAGGACAAGTGGACTGGGCCATATGAGGTAAAGGAGCGCAAAAGTGACGTCACCTACCTGGTGGATTTGCAGGCTCCAAGGAACCCTTTGAGGGTCCTTCACGTGAACCGCCTCAAGCCCCACTTCGAGAGGTCCGAAGTGAGTATGCTCTTGGCGACAGATGATGGGGTGGAAGAGGAGAGTGAGGCCTCTCCCTGACCTCCTGTCTACCAAGGAGCATGATGGGTCAGTAGAGGGTGTGATCCTCTCCCCTACTCTGACTCAGGAGCAGCAGGGGGACTGTCGCCAGTTGTTGGGACAGTTCGCCCCACTGTTCTCTCTGACCCCCGGTGTTACTCACTGGTGTACCCATGACGTGGACACTGGTGACAGCCCTCCTGTGAAGCACAAGATTTACAGGTTGACTGACCGGGTCAGAGCCAGCATCAAGGAGGAGGTCTCTAAGATGTTGGCGTTAGGGGTGATTGAGCCCTCCCACAGTCCTTGGGCCAGCCCAGTGGTCTTGGTCCCAAAGGCTGCGGCGCCCGGTGCCACTCCAGAACTCCGGTTTTGTGTGGACTACCGTGGGCTCAATGCCGTCACCAGGACTGACGCGCACCCCATCCCCAGAGCTGATGAGCTCATTGATCGGTTGGGAGCTGCCCGGTTCCTCAGCACGTTTGATTTGACGTCTGGGTACTGGCAGATTGCCTTAACCGATGGGGCCAAGGAGAGATCAGCATTCTCAACCCCAGAAGGTCATTACCAATTCCGGGTGATGCCCTTTGGGTTGAAGAATGCCCCTGCCACCTTTCAGAGGTTGGTCAATCAGGTGTTGGCTGGGCTGGAGGATTTCAGTGCCGCCTACCTGGATGACTTTGCTGTGTTCAGTTCCAGCTGGGAAGAACATTTACAGCACCTTGAGAAAGTGTTGAGGGCTCTGCAAGGTGCAGGCCTCACGATCAAGGCCAGTAAGTGCCAGATCGGGCAGGGTTCTGTGGTGTACTTGGGACACCAGGTAGGAAGCGGCCAGGTGGCGCCCCTACAACCCAAGATTGACACCATTCTGGCTTGGGAACCCCCAAGACCCAGACAGAGGTGAGAGCCTTCTTAGGTCTCACCGGTTACTATAGGAGATTTGTTAAGGGCTATGGCACCATCGTTGCCCCCTTAACAGAGCTGACTTCTAAGAGGCAGCCCAGGAAAGTGATCTGGACTGAGTCCTGCCAGAAAGCTTTTGATGCCCTGAAGGCAGCCATGTGCACGGCGCCCGTGCTCAAGGCACCTGACTTCTCCAAAGAATTTGTCGTGCAGACTGACGCTTCAGAGCATGGTGTGGGAGCGGTGCTCTCACAACTGAACGAAGAGGGCCTGGATCAGCCTGTAGTCTTCCTTAGCAGGAGACTGCTTCCCAGGGAACAGAGGTGGAGTGCCATAGAAAGGGAAGCTTTTGCTGTGGTCTGGGCACTGAAGAAGTTGAGACCATACCTGTTTGGGACTCACTTCCGGGTTCAGACAGACCACAGGCCCCTCAGATGGTTGATGCAAATGAGGGGTGAGAATCCAAAACTGCTGAGGTGGTCCATCTCCCTACAGGGAATGGACTTTACGGTGGAACACCGTCCTGGTACAGAACACGCCAACGCAGATGGTCTGTCCAGGTTCTTCCGCCTTAGTGAAGAGAACTCCAATGGGGTTGGGTAGTTCTCCCTACTTTCAGCTGGAGGGGACATGTGTTAGACTTGGCATCTTTTGGCGTGTTTCCCCTGACTTTTTGCTTTCTGACCTCCCGGTTTTGACTCTGTTTTTGCTGGTGTAATGATTCTGCGCACTTTCCTCACTGCTGTCCAGTGGGAAAGTGCAAGTGCTCCTGTATAAAATGCGTTATGGATTGGTGTTTCCATGATTGGCCTATTTGGTTTATGTGTCAGTCCCTTGTAAAGTGCACTGCGAGTGCCAGGGCCTATAGACCAAATGCTGTTGGTGGGCTGCAGCACTGGATTGTGCCACCCACGCAAACAGCCCGTAAAGTGTAACTCGGGCCTGCGCGCCTGGGGCTGCCCGAGTTAGAGCCTGTGCGCAGCCTGGGGCTGCCAGGTCGACTTGGCAAGTGCACACACTTGCAAGTCTCTAAACCTTCCCTTTGCTACATGTTAGTCACCCCTAAGGTAGGCCCAAGGTACCCCTGTGGGCAGGGTGCGGTGTATGCGAAAGGTAGGACATGCCCGGGTGTGTGCGGCATGTCCTGATAGTGAATTACAGCCTAGTTCGTTTTCACTATTGCAAGGCTACCTGTTCCCCCTAGGCCAGAACGGGCAGTTTTGATTATTACAGCTTATAATCCTAACTGACCCGGGAACATGGTAGAAATTCGAGTTTAGTATGCCTGGACTCAGAATGATAAAATGCATCTTTTAGTGAAGTTGGTTTTAACATTCTGTGTTTGAAAATACCACTTTTAGAAAGTGGGTATTTTCTTGTCTAACCATCCAAGCCTGCCTCTGCGAGTGTTGTGTATTCCTTGTCTGGAATGTGAGTGACAGGGGCTGGGGGATGCCAGGAGACAGGGTGAGTCAGCACAGGGCTGAATAGCAAGATCTACATGTAGATGGGTGGGAGGAGTCGCACCTGGGCCCTGAATAGGACAGTGCCTTCCCTCCACAATGCTGGCTCCACCTCCTGTGGTGCGTCTGATGTCCCTGGCCTACTCCCTGAAAGAAGGGACGGAGACTTGTCAACAAAGTGCTCCAGAACTGGTTTGGACTAGGCAAAGGCCTCTCTGCCTTCAGAGAACAAAGGAATTTGGGATATAAATATTGGGGCCCTGACCCCATGAATTTAGATCTCGCTGGAATCAAGGAACCTGCCAAGATGAAGAGCTGCCAGGAGGAGTACTGCCCCTTTGCTGTGTTGTTGCTTTGTTGGGTTGGCCTGCAGTTGCTGCTTCTGTCTTGGGCAGTGAAAGGACTGGACTGAACTTTCTACAAACTTGTGCTGAGTATTTCCAAGGGCCTGGAACCGAGCTGGCCTCCTGTTAAGAAGTCTCAGGGACTGCAAAGACTTCACAAGCCTCTGGGTACCGCTTCTGGAGCAGCTGTTTCAGTTGCCACAGAGGAAGGGAACTGCAACCGACTCCGTCAACCGAATCCATCCCTGGCCGGTGACCTGTTTGCACCGCAGACCGCATCGCCCCGCTTCGCATCGCAACCCTGGTCTCACCGTGGCGACGTCCGGCGCCGCCAACATCGAGCCGCTGCTTGCACCGTGACCTGTGGACACCGCAGTTCGCATCGCTTCACTGAACCAACCGGACCCGACCGACGCGGTCGCTGCAGCTGGCTCAAGAGTCGTGACCGCACCGCATTTGGGGCACCGCTCGCACGTCTGCGACCGCACCGCTCCGACTCGCACCGCTGTCCGGCGCCAGCTCCCGCACTCCGGCTAGGTCGCCTGCATCGCAACCTGTCAGCACCGCATCGAGCATCGTCTCCCCCTGCATCGCACGCCTTGGACTCACCGACTCAGTCTGCACGACGCTCATCGAGCCGCTGCCTGCACCGCATTGAGGGACACCGCACCTTGCATTGCTCCGTCTTGCATCGCAACCGCGACGAACGCCGACCGGCTCGTACACTCCGTACCAGCCACAACGAGAAAGGTACTGTAACCGAGTCTGTTCATGACTCTGCTGGCCCGTGTCGACGCGGTCGGCTGGAACTGTTAGACTCTGTGGTTCTCAGCATCACGGTAGGCTCGGACGGAGCTACCGACTCGTACGAACTTTGCTTTTGTGCTATTCCTGCAAAGAAGAAGTTAATGTATCAAGTATTCATTCGTAAAGTACAGTATTGTGGATTTTTGTCGTAATTGGTCTTGTCTTGAGTATATAAAATATTGGTTATTTTTCTAAACTGGTGTGGTGTCCGTTTGTAGTGCTTACACTGTATTACTGTTGGTTATGTGCAAATGCTTTACACACTGCCTCTGAATTAAGCCTGACTGCTCGTGCCAAGCTACCACGAGGGTGAGCAGGGGTTACTTCACGAGTGTAACACCCTTACCCTGACTAGGAAGAAGGGTCCCTACTTGGACAAAGGTGCAAGCCCTTGCCAACTAGAGATCCCATTTCTAACAGTAGGCCTTCCCTGAATGCTGTTGTTGCTGCCCCCATCCTAAATGAAGGTCTGGAGTAGGATCCCTTGGTGTAACCTGCTTTTTTCAGGGCTTGGGCCAGGATTCTGCTGAATTTGAATCTAGTGAGTGGTATGCCATCTGCATGTATAAAGAAGAAACCTGCTGTACGTGGGTGTGCTTGCATGTAGTGCCGCACTATTGCGACTGGGCAGTACCTGCTCCCCTCTAAGTACTGCAGGGTGATGGTTGCGCCTTTTCCGGCCTGATCTGTTTTGGAGCTCCTCACCGTGATGTGCAGCTGTGTCTCCCTAACCTCCACATCCTGTGCTGGCAGTGCTTTCATCGTTGTGTCCCCTTTTGAGTGTGCCACTAGATTGCTGCATCTTAGGGTGCCAAAAAATGCTAGCGCAAAAGCTGCCCTGAACAGTGTTTCTTCATACCGGTTGGTGCACATGCCCCCCAGCTCGTCCAGAATCTTAGTTAGCATTCCAAACTCTATTGGAAGCCTGCTGTTTGCTGCCCTGGGCTCTTCCAGTGCCCACCCTTTTAAAGTTGCCCTCAGTAGGAAATTGTTAGTGGGATCCGCCTGGCATGCTAGTTTGGTGAGATAAGCGATTGCTGCCACATGCCTGGATACCCAGGCATGGGATTTCTTGTTGTCCTTTGCCCATAGCACGAATTGCTGCACCCTGGCTTCCATCTCTGCTGGGTTTCTACCATCCTGTCTAGCTGTTACTGATATGAAGGTTGTAACACATTTCTTGTACCTCTCCCTGGTGCTGTGCGCTAGTGCCTGCTCACCTAGGGCCATTCGTCTGGGGTCCACTGCACCAGTCTCCACCAGTCCTCTTGGAAAGGCATCACTTGATCTGCCTCTGGGCCTGCCCGTCTGAACCTCTCACTGGAAATGAGAAAGTGCATCAGCTGCAGTGTTCCTTATGCTTTGCACATGGCACGCACGGAAGGTCAACGCTGCCGTAAAGGCAAGCCTTGACAAGTTCTCTGATCAGGCCTAGTAGGATGGGGCATTTTGCTGTCTGGGCGTTAATTGCATACACTACTGACATGTTGTCAGACCAAAAGACTATCTCCCTATCTTGTAGCTTCCTGGGCCATAGCTTGAGTGCCAATGTTATGGGGAAGAGCTCTAGTACTGCAACATTCTTTGTTATGCTCCTCTTGTGCCAGGTGTTGGGCCACTTAGCTGCACACCAGTAGGATCCTAATATGGCTCTGAAACCTTTGTGCCCTAATGCATCCGTGAAGAGCCTAATCTGTTGGTTGATAACCTGTGTGGCTCGCCATATCAGGGCCCCATTGAAGTTTCTAAGGAACGCAGCCCACATGATCAGGTCCTTCTTGATCCCCCTGGTTCAGCCGAACCAAGTGATGCTTCCTGACTGCCTTTGTCGACGCCCTGGCCAATCTGCGAGCAAAAGGTCTACCTGCTGGGATTGCTCTGGCAGCAAAGTTGAGCTTGCCTAACAAACTCTGGATGTATAACCTTCTCCCTAGCCAGCATGCTTTCGATCTCCGTGCAAAGGGTCAATATCTTGCCCTGCGGCAGACAACACATACCCTTCGGTGTGTCTAGCTCTATGCCCAAGAATGTGAGGGGTGGGACCTTGGGGTATTTCGGGCGCCAGTGGCACCCCCAACTCATTGCAGAGTTCCTGAAAGGAAGACAATGTCTCCTGGCACTCGTGAGTGCCTGCTTTTCCCACCAATAGGAAGTCATCCAGGTTGTGCATGGCACTCCCCGGGGGGCCCTGTTTTGAGTGCCCATTCCAGGAAGGAGCTGAATGCTTCCAAGTACGTATAGGACACCGAACAGCCATGGGCAAGCATTTGTCAAAATAGAATTTTTCTCGCCACCTCATGCCGAGCAGGTGGAAACTGTTGAGGTGGACTGGTAGTAACCTGAATGCGGATTCTATGTCCGCTTTGCCAGCAATGCAAGCGGTCCTGCTTGGCGCACCAGTGCTACTGCATCGTCGAAGTAGGCGTATGTCACTGAACATGTACCTTCTGCCATGCAGTCGTTCACAGATGAACCCTTAGGGTAAGACAGATGGTGGATTAAGTGGAATTTACCCTGTTCCTTCTTGGGGACAACACCTAGTGGTGAAACAATCAAGTTCTCGAGTGGGTTGTATTCAAAAGGGTCTGCTACTCTCCCTAACTGGCATTCTTTCGCCAATTTACTATCTGCTACCAATGGCAGTTCCCTGGCGGATCTCAGATTTTTTGCCATTCTCACTACTAGTGGGCCTGTGTACGGGATCGTGAATCCATCCTAGAAACCATTGAATAGTAAATCTTGTGGGTCATGCCAGGGGTATTCCGCCAGTAATGCTACGAAGATGTCTAACTTAATGGGAGAGGCTATTGTGTGATTGACCTTAAATCTGCTTGGTGCTGGGCCTTACACCCCATGGTTTGTCCTGCCCTGGGCCCAGTCTCCCGCAAGCTGATGCTGGGTGGGTGCCGGCACACTTGGCACGTGTGATTAAACTTGCATGCTGTCTCCAATGTGCCTGCCCCGTTGTACAATCGGCATACTGCGTTGCCCTGCCTCCAAGTGTGCTGGCCCCTGTAGCCAAACCCCCTTCTGCTCCCTCGAAAGGGCTGCCTCCATGCTGAGAAATCCTTCCTATAGTATGTGCTGCCACTGTGAATCCCTCCCTTGGTGTATAAGACTTATGCCCCCAGTCCCTGCTGGTGGTAGCATTTCTGGACCCCATGTGTTGCATCCATAATTCAACGTCCTTGCTGTCCCATGTCATTGTGTGTGAATATTCCATTTTCTGCCTGAAATCTCGATCATATGTTAGCCACCCTGTCCCACCATTCAGCTTGCCCTCATCTTGAATGATCCGGTTGTAGCTGCATAATGCTGGGCCCTGCTCAAGGAACTTTTCCATTATTATGGTTGACAGGATTGAAAATGCATTGAGCCAGTTGTCTAGCGTCTGCTCGGGCCTGGGTTTCTTGTCCTCCTCCTTGCCTGTCAACATGGTTGTGTCAGTGGCCTCTTTGCTGTGCATCAGTAATAAGAAAATATCTATGAATTCCCGTTTCCAAATCCTCTCCTTTGCGGCTATTGGGATTCTCCATGCTAGCGATGTCCTGGTGGATAGGATGGGCGCTGGCGGTGCGTAGACTACCTGTGCAGTATCTACGCTGATGTTCCCTCCCTGACCTGTCGCAGTCCTTCCTGCGCCACTACCCTCTGTGGTGCCTGTGCTAGCGCTTGTGGGGGTGTTCCCCTTATTGGGGTTGGCGTGCAGTGCTCCTTCGCCCAGGCCTCAAAGAGAGCTCGGGCCTTGCCCCCCTGGTGTCCATCTTCCTGTCTGCCAACGATCTGGACTCTTAGGGTTTTTACCGTGGCCATCAGTCCTTGCATCACGTTCACCATCTTACCCAACTGCCCCTTTATCGTCGCTTTCTTTTGGCTTCCGAGTTTCTTCGCCTTGTCACTTGCGCTGGGCAGCTGCGGGGGCTGTGTCATGACCTGTTGGCTCGCCGAGCTGGGTTCCGGCAAACTGACCAATGATGGGGTTGAGGTTAGTGGTGCCTTCCTTGCGTTCCTCTGCTTGGGCGGACTGCTGGGTCTCGCTGTCCTTCCCCTCTTGCGGGGGGGGTCCTGGCTCAAGGAAGCCACGCCCGAGTCTGAGCACTGTGGTCTTCCAAAGTTGCCAGTTGCTCTCTTGTGGGGTGCCAAGAGAGTTGCGGCTCCTTGATCCGTCAGAGCCCAGTTGGCTCCCCGAGACTGCGCCAACATCGTAAATTCTGCCCAGAAGGCTGAATTCGCCGCCTCACTTGTTTCTGCTGCAGGGTCGGGGGTCTCATCCATGGAGAATAGAGCCGGCGAGCTTTGCTTCTCCATTCCGGTCTGGTTCTACCTGGCGCTGTGAACGCTACCTTCTACTCTGCTGCCCTTGCTCGTTCACTCGCACTTTAAGTGATCTAGCCTGTAATACCTCTCTCCAGCTCACTTCTCTCAATGGTGCACTTGCGTCTTGTCTGGAATGAGAAAGGAACTCATGAGGCTGTCCAGCCCGTGCAATACCGGTGTTGACCCTGGGCTCCAGAGTTCCCTTTTATAGTACCCCAGCGCCCACTTTCCCTAAATTCCGGTCAATTTGCGGAAGGACCCCTTTGTCCGCCTTGGTGTGCCCCTTGCTCTTACCTCTAAGTGTCTTTTGGCTTTGTTTTTCACTGTTAGCGTCTGCGTGATTTCTGTGCTTGGTTGCTTGTGAAACTAAAAAACAATTTGTCACTACCGTGCCTGCTTTCTGTTGGAGCGGAGATCGAAGCAGAAATATTTGCAGCCTGCTTGCGGACCCTGCTATTTCAGGCTGTCTGGCCTAAGCTCATCCCTGCAGTGGCGATCGCGCTGATGGTCCCCTTCCCCCGTGCCACTGCATGAGTGTCACTAAGTATACCACTGGTTCCCCTCGCTTACCTTTCTAGTCCTGATGCACAAACTGGTTCTTTCAGGCCTTGCCGCCCTTGAAGGGCCGGAAGGGTAGGGGAGGTGGGCGGAGAGGGGGGGCGTTTCTGTACTTGTACGCCGATGTATCTTAAAAATAAGACAACAATCAAATGCCTTTCGAGTATAACGTGCAATATTCATTTTGAAGTATTCGTTTTTGCCCGAAAACAGCATAGCAGTGCCAACTGGTGGCCTAAACACCTCATGGCACCATAGAGGATGACAGCATGTGATGGGCTCCGTAGGTGCCGAAACCCAGGCCCCGTGCTTTAATTGCAATAATACATTTAAACAAACATGCAAACTGATGAGGGACTGGGTGAAACACGTTTTCGCCCCCAACCATCCGGTTCGCATATAATCGCTCCGACAGTTAAAATGCCACAAAGACACACTCCTAGCAAATTGCACTCCACCAATGTCCGATAGCATAAGCAGATGAGATTTCTTCCAAGTGCTGCAATAAACTATATGTATAACATCTTAAAATAAAATGCCATAATGCCCCACTCCCAGCAAACGAGCTCCACCAATGTCGGATAACATAAACAGAAGATATTTCCACCAAGTGCTGCAATAAACTATATGAAAAAAATCCTAAAATCGCACCCGCTTTCAATTGCACGTGCAGCGTTCCATGTTCGGGCCTTGAATGGGGTTTTATAACTCGAGAACCGCAATGCATTCCTGCGGATTATACTTAATTTCCTGCCTGGGCGTCGATGGAATTAGGCTAATGGTACTGGATAAATGCCCAACCTGTGGCCACAGCCAAGAAAGAGACCCCACCCCTGTCACGCAACATTTAACCACAAAAAACACACTGGAACAATTTGATCCGTGGGGGGGGCTGGTGAGGGGCGGGTACATGGTGATCGGCCGGCGGCATCCTAAATTACTGCTGCCTGGCCACTTGCTTAAAATTGGACCGAGTCAATCAGGGGCAGGCTGCATGGCCAGCGGCATAACCACTTAAAGGTTGCCTGGCCAGTTAAACCCAGCTGGGGCCGGAGTCTCAGCGGGCGTCAAACTCAGTCGAAGGCAGAGACCTCTGCCCCCCACATTGTGCGGAGTTGTGGCAGCTGGTGCGGGCCTACCGATGCTAGATACTGACCCCCGGAGCTCAAAATAACCCCACTGCTGTGACCTTGTACCCACGCCATCGCACCCAGAGGCCTGAAACTGCAACCTGAATACCCTTGCGCGCAAACTGCCCCCTTGGCGCACCCGGAGGCCTAAATCTGCCTTGTGCACCGCGACAAGCCATGTGAGCCCCCATCAGTAAAGTTTGTGCCCGCCCCCACTGCGGAGGGAAAGGCCAGTAATCCGGGCCTGAGATGGCCACCCCTTTCCCCCCCTGCAAGCCGGGGTCAAAGCTGCAGCCCATCCATATGTGGACGGGTGGCAATTTGTAAATCCCATGGGGGGGGGGGGAAGGGGACACTCCCCTTAACCAACTTTGACGCGTCTCAGGAACCCGACACGACCCAAGGCGACGTGACCAAATTCCTTTGCTGGACCTGACACGACCCAGGACGGCGTGACTAAATTCCTCTGCTGCTGGCCGGAAAAGAGGAATGCCTAGGTGAGATGTCACCTAAATAGCCTGCCGCCTCCCGGAAGTGCGTCGTCTCTGGGGAGGAGAGATCTCACACCTGTGCAGTTGCCCCCCCCCCCTTCCAGCTAGGGGGCCATGGAAAAATTACTAAACCCCAGTGGGGGGGTGGGGGGGAGGGCGGGGGGGGGGAAACGCTAAGAGGCTGTTCCCTCAAGTGTCCCCCTGTGGGGGACGTGGCCATCCGCCTTTCTTGTTGCTGCTGGTATGCTCTTCTCATCAGTGTCCCACAGCCCAAGTACTCAAATCATCCGCTTTTGTAGAACTCCTTTCTTAATTGTTAGCAAGCGTGTCAGCAGCCCTGCTTGTCCCCTCCTCCCCCAGCGCAATAGCGTGATCTCCCGCGCTGCTTCTCCCACAGATTCTTATCACCTTCGACAGTCGCCGCTTTATACTTGGTGCTCACCAGTATCCTGTGCCTCGGCGCCCACAGCTACCCTTCGGATAAGGACCGGAGCCTGGGGACTGCAGCAAAGAGACATGCTAAGTTGTGCACAGGTAAAACGCGATTAGCCGAGAGCCAGAGCAGCCCCAAGAACAGCCCGCGTATCAACGCTATCAGCGCAGACTACTTACACCCCCCCACACAAACACACCAGAGGAAGCAGAGTCACGAGCTATCGCCCCACTCCAAGTGCAGACTGCCCTTGCAGCTCGCATTGACTTCACAGAGTCCTTGCCCCTACTTGCCTCATGTGATTGCCAAAGTCTCCCACCCCCAGCAACTGTTCTTTGTTTTGTGTAATTGTGCCGGTTTCAGCTCATTTTATGAGGTTTGTTAATGCACATTACAGTGTTAGAGAAAGGACACTGGTTCTCACGGATCTTGTTTAGACAATAAGTACAGACAGTGACGTCACTGTTGGCAATAAATGCGCAAATGCAGGTTCTAATTCCTGAAAGTGATTTATTACAGCATAAAATCACTGCTACATCAGGATGTGCAGTGTGAACCCAGTGTAAAGAAAAAAACACAAACAAAGTAGTGAGAGAGAGTAAGTGAATAAACGTGTGTTGACATACAAAACTCCTCAGAAAATTCGGAATTTGCTCAAACCCGGGAAGTTGTTAAACTGCTACATTGGATAGTTTTTGAGTTGCTTCTATGTCAACAGACAAGTGTTTATTCACGGATTGTCCTTCACTACTGGTGAGGGCACACGTGATGAGGACCTCACTCTTGTACCACCCAGTGGGGTCCTGTCTCCTTCCCAGCCTTGCCTTTGGTGGGACCCTGCTGTTTCGGTGCACCCAGCAGTGTTTGTCGTTGCACGGACGAGTGCACACTGCATTGCCAGCAACCATAGATGAAAACACTAAAGTGCCAGGAGGCGACATCACACGACCTCTGACCCTATCGTCTTACAGGAAGCAATGACAATTTCTGAAACCATTTACATTATAGGAATAGACCTACTAGACAGGGGTATCACAGAAAGTTAAACGTTTAACTACATTAAAATGTTCACAAAAAAATGTACAATTACAAAAATAACATGAAATCATCAGTAAATAACAGTCCTTGTGTTTAATTTTTGGATATAGCAAAGCAATGCCTGTTATTGAACACTTCAGCCATCAATGGTGTGATGTGATCTATGGGTGCATCATTCTGCACATATCAATTCTATGTGGCTCTAATTTTATCTAAATAATTACTGAACCGCCTAGAAACCAGTCGAGATTGTGAGCTTTTGGTAAGATTGTAGCCACCAAAGTATGAGGAAGTGACGTGCGGTTTCTCTAAATGTATTACAGAGTTTGACGCACTATTTTAACGTTTCTTTCCATGTGAATTATGTAGTTTTTGTCTGGGTGTTTGAAAGTGCTTAGAAGCTTTTGGCGATGCATCTATGTTGCTTGGTTTTCCACTTCAGCTGGGATTGGTTGCCAGAAGAGATCGCTTACTTCTCCCAGCCTCCCCTCTTCCCTCGTGCACCTCTCATATACCAGCTTCTCCCCTCCCTCCCTTCACTCTCTTCTCTCCCCTCATCCTTCCCACAGCACATAAACTGCCCATCATCCATTTCAGCACTTTCTCTCATTTCTCATCTACCATTCGTTATCTTTATGGGGCGTGGCTAGCAGCCAAACATGGCGGTCGTGTGTTAGCCGAGCTCCGGACCTGGGCTGACAAAAATCCTGGCATAACTCTGCTAAGCCGTCGAAGGACGGACATCAAAGTGTGGGAGCGAGAAGCGGCAGTTAGCGGGAGGACTCGGTGCCACCCGGAGGCTGGAGTGGTGAACACGGTCGAAATTGGGGCTCCACAGGCCTGACGACGGTGTTCTCTGTTGACGAAGGAAGGCCGCGACGGGAGACAGACTCATGCCCCCAAGCTCATCGACAACAGCACTGAGACCACAGTGGAACTGTGGGGACCGAGGGAACTGGGTCACTTCGCGGACGGCCGACATCGCAGAGTGCCGAGGCGGCAGAAGTTGTACTAGTGAGGCTGCTTGGGAAGGGTAACGGCAGAGCGGGACCGGAGCCTACGCGAGCTCGGGGACGCGAGGCGGCCTGCTCCCCTGTGACGCAACGTGAAACTCGGCCGTAATAACAGAGACAGCGTCCAAAATAAGGTGCCGAAGTGAAGGGGAGGCGACTGGCACAGCCCACATTGCAAGTGGCAGAACGGGTGCAGGTGCCTGCTGCTGGAGACCGAAAATATTCCAACCCCGAACCGGAGCCACAGAGACGGAGATCGGCAAATGGCGGCGGTGGGCGTCGCTGAAATATTGTACCTGAACTGAGAGGCACAAAGAGGCGAGGCGGCCTGAGCATACTCCCTAGACACGGGGGAAGCAGGGCAGCAAGGTGGCAGAGATTGGAGTCAATGACTTTGGGCAGAACAGAGGCAAGGACATAAGCCCTGTCTACACCGCCACAGGGAGGCTGGTGATGCGAGGTCGGAGGTGGCTCTCGGACGGGCCGCGAAGAACGCAGCTCCCTGACTAAGGGGACCCATTATATCGTTACTGGATGCCAGGACGGAGGCGGAACACGGAGGGAGGGGTGCCGCAGTGAGTAGCAACACACTGATACTGCCGGGTTTGATTGATACTGCTACCGAACTAATACATGTACGCTAGTGCCACCCGTCTACAGAGTGGAGCCGCTGCTGCACTGTAAGCCTCTCACTGCCATAAGGGTGGCGGACAAGCAGAGAGACTGTGCGGTACTGATCAGTGCTGGCACCGTGGGAGAGAAGCGACACCCTGATAGGAGCACTGGGCGAAACGTGGTGGAGGTGTATAGCAGGCACAAGGGAAGCACACTACAAGCCCACACCCGCCCTACACAAGACACCGGAAGCTAGATTGGCTTGAAAGATGGGGCGCAAGGGTGTGAAACAACTGGACCAAGGAGGACAAGACTACGTCCCGGATACGGTGGATCCAGTGCACAATAAGACTGGGGCAGAATGTATTCCAATGACGGAAGCACCTACACCCACGGATAAGCTGGATCTCATACTACAGGAAGTGCGTGAATCCAGAAAAGCAATAGAACTGCAAGTAGGGACTCTGACTACTGGCCTCAACTTGCTTCGGGCGGACCACGCTAAACTTGCGGATAAAGTGAAAGAAAATGCTGCGACGCTGGAGGAAGTCACCCCATGGAAACTGCAGACCGACACCAAGATGGCACAACTGCAAGAACAAGTAGCTATCCTGTTGGATAGGGTAGAAGATGCAGAGGGGAGGACACGGCGTAATAATATTCGCGTCATAGGCCTGCCCGAAAAGAGTGAGGGAATGGACGCAACGAGATATATGGAGCAGTGGTTCCGGGATAATGTCACTAATGAAGGACTATCAGAGCAATACTGCATAGAGAGAGCACACAGGATCCCTACTGGTCGCCCAAAACCAGGCACTCCACCTCGCCCTCTCATAGTGAAACTACTGAATTTCCGCGACAGGGACACTCTCCTGCAGAAAGCCCGTGACACATCTCCGATAAACTTTGAAAATGCGAGAATCTCATTATATCCAGATTACACAAGGCTGGTCCAGAAACAGCGCTCCTCCTACATGGCAATTAAGAAGCAGCTCAGAGACTTAAACCTGAAATATGCGCTGCTTTTTCCGGCGCGCTTAAAGATCTTCTACGACCACAAGTCCTATTTCTTCGACAGCCCCAGAGATGTGGCAGATTGGCTGGAAGTGATGGAATTAACGAATGCTGCAACGATTAACTCTCAATGCACAGAAAAGAGCGGGACCAGTCCTAGGATATCCTCTGGGCGGGGAGGTCGACGATCGCGCCGGACTCCTGCACGACAGTATATCACCAAGCAGCAGGTGCAGCAGAGCAAATCAAAGGCACTTATAGCGGCGGCCACTTTCATGCACACCTCGGGAGCGGAAGCTAAGTCCACATCGGACGAAGAAGAAGCAACGCACGACTCGGACTCCGAGGGCAGTGTGGCCCTGTTTCCTTCCGCGACCCCGCAAGTCATAAAAGAACTATATGGCTGACTGTATCCGCAAGTATCAGAACTATAACTGTAAAATCTGCACTTGTAATATGCATGCGGCAACTGCGAATTTATTTACAAGGAGCATTCTTAAATTAGGCCCAGGTCCAATAGAAGCTTAGTTGTACTGATGTGTAGACAGTACCCCGCCTGTAGAGCGCTAGCGATGTCCCCCACACGGCGAAGGCGTTATTATGCATTTATTATGTTTTTATATGTTCAGTTTAGTTGTATGGTCCGGTATAGTTTTGGGACCGGACCGAGTATGGGGGTGTTTAGGGGGGGGAACAGTCCTATTGCAGATCTTGGAATGGGTAAATTCGATTACGCAGTGGGTATACCGGCTGTTGGCCGGATCACTGTCGCAGCGCAATGCATACACCTAGCAAATACACTATAATAACGTGGAATGTTCGGGAATGGGCTCTGTGCAGAAGAGACACAGGATACACGCACAGCTACTGAGGCGTGGGGCGCAAATAGTGTACCTACAGGAGTCCCACATGAAGGACAGTGAAGTTGTGAAGCTCCGTAAAAAATGGAGAGGACAGGTCTTCTCCACTACATACTCTGGTTATGCGCGAGGGGCCACAATATGGGTTAGACATGGAGTGCCATTCTTAGCACTGGAACAGCGGATAGATAAGCAGGGGCGATACATATTTGTACGGGGGACACTGGATGGTCAGCATGTAGTTCTGGGCAATATATACGCACCTAATTTTGAACAAGATAGGTTCTGGGGAGTATTGAATCTTGCACTGACGGGGTGGGAGCTACACCCATGGATTATAGGGGGTGATTACAACACAGTCATGGATGTTACACTGGACAGGTCTCACCCACCTTTGCGTGGAGCAGGAGTGATTAAACAAGCAGAAGCATTAGGTAGATGGGCCGAGTGCTGGGAATTATGTGATGCGTGGAGGATGCGTCATCCTACACACAGAGAATATTCCTTCTATTCCCCTGTCCACGTGCTTCACACCCGAATAGATCGAATTTACGGTTCCAAAAAAATTGCAATGCAAGTGACTCAGACTACATACCTGGCAAAGACCTTCTCTGACCACAACCCGCTGGAGATAGTACTTAACTGGGGCAGAGTACCCACCCCGGTTCCCACTTGGCGATTGTGGCCGCAAATATTGGAGGACTCGGTATTCCGCTCTACTATGTCAAACATTGTCGAGCAATACTTCGCTGAAAATAGCAATACTGCATCCAATAGATCGATCGAATGGGACGCTTTTAAGTCGGTTATCAGGGGGAGGGCAATCAGTGCGACTGTAGGAGCCCGTCAAGAAATTCATAAGTCCCTTTTGGCTGTTGAGCACAAAATGGACAGGCTAGAACAAGAAGCCGTAACGGACGCTGAAAAGCGTGCATTGCTACAAGAGGCTAGAATCAGTCATGCGGAACTGCTCGAAACTCTCCGGGTCATAGATTATCGGAAATACTCACAGTTAAGTCACACTGAAGCAGATAAATCCGGGACACTGCTTGCTAGGCTGATCAGGGATGCCCCACCTGCGGTTATAATACATAAAGTCACTAACATGGGTGGTGATACAGTCACTACCCAAGAGGATATTAATGTCGCCTTCCGTCAATACTATGCCACACTGTACAGTAGGCCCAATAGCAGCATAGAGACACGTATGGATGCTTTCTTCTCCGCCCTCCCATACCCACAACTCACGGCAGCGGCTCAGAAAGAATTAATAGGGCCCATTACTCAGTCTGAAATTAAGATCGCTATGAGGGGACTCCCGCGCAACAAAACCCCTGGATTAGATGGCCTACCAGTCGAATTTTATGCTGTATATGCTGATCATCTGGTGCCCCAGTTGGAGATCTTATATAACACGGCACTAGCTGAGGGCTCCTTGCCCCTCACTACAGCGCAGGCGCTAGTGGTGTTACTCCCGAAGGCGGGGCGAGACCCCGCAGATATGGCCAGCTATCGCCCGTTATCATTATTGACCACAGAGTACAAAATACTTAGTAAGGTGTTGGCGAACAGATTACTACCCTCCTGACTAAATTGATCCATATAGATCAGACGGGTTTTTGCCTGCCCGCAGCACGTCATTGAATACCAGGAAGCTCCACCATCTTATAACGGAAGCCCCAAGTCGGTATGAGCATGCAGGCTGCATGTCTTTGGATTTGCGTCAAGCGTTCGACTCTATTCACTGGGACTATATGTTCCGAGCATTGGAGAAATTCGGGATACCAGCGGGCTACATCGCCTGGATACGTCTATTATATGACGCGCCCACGGCGCGAGCACGCTACTGGTGGCAATATATCAGCGGAATACCCGATATATAGAGGGACGAGGCAGGGATGCCCCTTATCGCCGCTCATATTCATACTGGCCCTAGAACCGCTGGCACTTAAAGTGCGTAAGGACCCAATTGATATGGGTATGAAGATAGGGAACACAACACACCTCTTCTCTGCCTACGCGGATGATATCATTCTGTATCTCCGTGATCTCCGACTGCCCCTAGGCCCGATCTATGAGGTGTTCCACCACTTCGAATTAATCTCAGGCCTTGCCATTAATGTAGCAAAGTCACATGTCTTTTTCTTCACAGAACATGCATGCCCAGCTGATATTGAGTTTGGTGGTACACGGCTACAGGTTGCACAGCATACATTTAAATATTTGGGTATACAGGTCTACCGGTCACATACGGCTATGTTAGACGGAAACTTACATAGAGCGCTTGGAGCATTAAGATCCAGTGTTGCCTTTTGGACTACGTTACCGCTGTCAGTTATGGGTAGAGCGGCTTTGGCGACAATGGTGGTCCTCCCGTGATTGATTTACTACTTCACCAACTTGCCCATTATAATACCACATACCACATTTAAGTGGATGAATACATTACTAACTGACCTAATATGGGGAACTGGGAGACGGCGTATCAGTCTTAAAAAATTGCAGCTGGGCACACGTAGGGGAGGTCTGGGCGTACCTGATCTACGAGCATACTATTATGCATGTCAATTACAATGGTTGTCCTTCTGGACTGCTGGGCGTAATTTGCAAGAGATAGGTTTTACGGAGCGAGATATAGACCGAGGAATGTTACACACCCTGTTACCCAACAGCAGGATCCCAAAATGTCTTCCTTCGCTGCTGCGCACAGCGCTGCAGTGCTGGAAAGCAGCACTACAATATACAGGCGCGCCCTCCGATTATGCAGGTAACATCCCATTAATGGGAATCCCAATGACGGATGGCCAAATAACTAGGCGTAGGCTAGCACCGTGGCTGGAAGTTGGGATCGGTACGGTGGCTGATCTGTTTGGAGATGGGATGCTGTTGAACCATGAAACTTTTGTACACGAAAAAGGAGCACCAGCGCAATTATATTTATTACATGCCGCATTGGTACAGTATGTAAAACGCACTGGGCCCCGCAGAGACAGGAACCTCCCACGCACGAACTGGTCAAGCTGCTACACTATATGGGAAGGGGCAGACACCTTATTAAATGGCTGTACATAGGGATCCGCTCTCATATAGAGGCTGACCTCACTCCATTGCGCATGACCTGGACAGAGGACATAGGCAGGGCTTTGGAAGATAAGGAATGGGCGACTATTGCAGAACACCCAAAAACGGTATCACGGAATGCAAAATTTAAATTTATCCAAACTATGATTCTTCACAGGGCTTATCTTACCCCCATAGATTAGATAAAATGTTCCCGGCGACACAACACGGTTGTCCAAGATGTCTGGAAGAGGGGGCTGGCCTCACACATATGATATGGTCGTGTCCAATGCTGCGTGGGTTTTGGGACGCGGTCAGACAACTTGTTGGAACGGCCACACACTGCGAGGTGCAAAACACTGTGGAGGAATGTATTCTAGGGCTGCACAAACACGTGTCCAAGCATAAAGTACAGTATCGTTTTATTGACTTGGCGCTCATTTTAGCGATACGGGCCATCACTATGCGCTGGAAGTCAAAGAAGCCCCCTACGGAATATGCCTGGTATAGTGAACTGCTCCGATGGGGTAGTGCGGAGAGTGCCGCCATACATAGGGAGGAGCTCAGAGGCCTACGCAAAGTCCCAATAGCATTAGAATGGGATGTAATATTGGAAACACTCAAAACAGTGGACATAGAACATTACAATACCTCAAGCGCAACCCAATAGACAGTACGTTGAGGAGATTTTGTCCCCGAACGCCGTGAAACGAGATGAATGTGTGGTGGTACGTGGTTTTATTAAGAAGCCGCACAGACGCATGCGGAATACATATAGGCTGTACGAGGGTGCATAGGACTGGAGGGAGGGGGAGGGGGTATCTGGGAATGGGGTTTGTGTATAGTTCATTTTGAGATGTATCAGTTAGAAGCCTGCACAAGAGCCAGGCTTTGGTACATAATCTAGTTATTGGGAGCTACATCGTTTAAAGTGTCAATTCAGTCGACATATGACCACATAGATGCTTATTGTCTTAAATAATTTTACAATGGTACATATATATCGGTTATTGAGACTCGTTGTACAAGGTGTTTCAACGTATGTAAACTGCATAACGATGATGTCAGTGTCCTATAGCAATGATGCGATGTTATGTACAAAAATTAATAAAATTATGTTTAAAAAAAAAAAAAAAACATTCGTTATCTTTTCTCCACAACTCTTACCACCCAACCTTACTCCTTTTCTCACCCAGTCTGTCCTCCCTGCCTTAGCCCTTCTCTCCTCATCCTCTCCACCCATCATCTCTAGAAAGACTTATTCTCATGCCATTAGCTCCTCCTTTCATCCTTTCTACACCACGCAGTTTGCCTTCCCTCTCCCCCACCCAGAACAGCCCTTTCCTCCTTTCATTGCCCCTTTCTATCCCAGGTTCTTACGCCTTTAACCCATTAGTCACACCTCGTAATCCTCCTCCCTCTCTCTCTCTCACTTAAATTTCCTTCACCCTCCTCCTCACTTCAGTACTTCTCGTTCAGACTGCTTACCTGAGCTCACCCTTCAATTTCTTCTCACACTCACCCTTTGTTTCCCCTTCTTATTCCTTCGGCTTCTCCTACTATCATTCTAATTCCTTCGCTCGTTCTCAGACATCCTCTTCTCCCGCTCCTCTACCCGGGCCTTTATGCCCGCTCACCCCTCATTGTGCTTATTCTCCCCTGGACTCTCCTCATCTACCCTTCAGCCCGTTCTCTCCTGCTCCACAACTCAGCCCTCTCTTTGCCCCTCACTTTCTAGTCAGGCATTTCGCTATCCTTCATCTCTCCTTCACACCCCCTCCCCAACCTTCCCTCACGCTTTCCATTGAACAAGCACACAAAAAGACAAAGAATAGAATTTGCATAGACGAAACCTGCTTGTTTTTACTTGCCTGGTGTGCCGTTTGGCACCCCATCAACACCGCCCCCTCCCCCCCCCACACACACGAACACCGCCATTTGCAACAAATTGGCACTAGAGTGATCGAGCTACGCTGGGAGTGAAGTTTGTGCTTAGAAGATAGTCAGTCACTGCTTAGATGTGTGACTGACCTGTGAACACAACTGACTATACGTGCAAGGTCCGGCTCTGATCACAACCTATTTTTTTGAGATTATATCCCTGCAAACTAAAATACTGGAAAACAGGACTGGAGAGTGGTGGACTTCCGCTGAGCTAACGGATTGCAGGAGGAGGAGCAAGCGTGCAAGCCGTTGAGCAGCGGTGGCGGGCGCAGGAACTCTCCGGCTGAGAGTATCGAGTGCCGAGGCTGGGGAGGTCGCGCAAAAGGCGCGGCTGAGCGGATTGAGCGTTAAGCAGGCTTTTTCCGCAGCCCCTGCAGCCACACGGCCCGGCTCGCGACCTTGCAGGGGGACCCTGCCGCCGGCTATCAGCGGCGATAAGCAACGGAGGACTAACGGAGGACCCGGCAGCCTCGGTACAGTCAAGATTAAACGAGGTAATCGCTGGGGGCAATCGCTGGGGGGCCATCCGTTAGAGCCCCAGCTTCGCCCGACTGCTTGACCGACCAACCGACCGCCCGACATGGTGGAAAAACGGTGGAAGGGCGGGGATGGTTTTGGTTCAGTCGGCGTGGTGTGGTACACTGACAGAGTACCCCCTCTCCCTCTAACAGCTAGTCCCCACAGCCCGGCTCAGAGGAGGCCCAGGAGGAGGAGTAATGAGAAGTCGAGAGGAGCACAGGAGTTTCAGTGGGTGCAGCGGCACAGCCATACAGTTCACACAGCTCCCTCTCTCCACTGAGCTATAACCAGGACCAGTCCTCGTTTTTTCCTACCCTGGAAAACTGCTGTTTGGGAAATTGCTGAGGACCCTCGGAGGGAAGCACAGCCGCGCAGCGGTAGATTAAACAGGGTCAATTCAGGCCAAATTAGGCTGCTCTAATGTCCTCGTCCGAGGCCCAGATTATTCAGAGAGGTCGCTATCTCCACAGAGCAGCCAAGGGTCCTAACCAGGAAACAACCAGGAAGGCTTATCCTTTCCTCCAAGGATGGAAATCATCTCACAGAGCATTTCACCAACGGCGAGCCAACGCCTTTGAAAAATGGAAGGCTCAAAAACCTAAGATATATAGCTCCAGACAAAAAACATCTAAAGTAACTGAAGTGCAGAAGACAACTCACAACGGATCTTGCACTTCCCTCTCCTTTGGTGCAGTGTCCAACCTTGGCCTTAATCACCCAAACCAATCATTCTTGGAGTCACCGGTAGCTCCCAAGCCCAACAAAGATGCAGACCGTGAAACTCCATCAACACCCAAACCCTCTTAAGCATCTATAGTAAGGACCTGCATGGATAGCAAAAGGGCCAGCTATATTAATAATGGAAGCCCCCCAGAAAGGATAAAAAACACAATAACGGATTTCTCAAAAAAATCTACCCAGCCAGTCCATTTTGATGCCTCAGACTTACCAAAGGAAAAAGAACCCAACGGAGGCCCAGTAGCTACCCCTGACTCCATGGTGGATATAATATCACTCATAACGCCACCCCCCAGATCAAATAGTAAGAACACCCAGGCGCAACCACATTTAATAAACAGCGCAGTAATCGATAGATCCTCTGGAAGCCCTCCGGACAGTATGTTGGTAGATATTGATTTAACAATAAGCAAGACTGAGAAAGACCAGGGAGTCGAAAAGGGCTCTTGCCTTTCAACCCTCAAGGCTAGCCCAGGAAGGGCACTGTAGGAGAGTAGGATCTGCTTCACATGGGTACCCCCACTTTTTGCTGATGCTTCACTGTTTTTCGACTTTAGTCTGGCTGGGGCCCTGCTAATCAGAACCCCAGCCTAGCTGCTTCCTCTCTAAAATGGTTTCCATGTACCTTAGGTACATCTTTGATTGGAATCTGGAGTGCCCTTATAAGTCCCTAGTATATGGTATACTATGTACCCAGGGCATAGGTACCTCAGAGGCCTGCCAGGGGCTGAAGCATGTATTATGCCACCCCTGGAAGGCCAGCCAAAATGACACCACAGGTCTGCTACTGCCGCCTGGTTAAGGTGGTGCATGCACCCCTTACTGTGATATAGGCTACCTAGATCACTACAATTGCACACACATATAAACCTATAAGTCACTCCTATGGCAGGCCTTAACAATCCTGAAGGCAGAGTGCTTGGTTTTTATGTGAGAGGGTGCCCCTGCATGAGCAGAGCCCCTCTGCAGCGTTCGGAGTTCCTCCTCTGATGCGGTTTGTGGTACAGCCTGACCATATACTCTTAAGTGCATTATATCCTCGCGGCACAATGCTAACTTTGGACTGGCTGCACCAAAACATGTTGTGTTTGGTGTTGAACATCTTGGAATACTACCCCCCGCCAGTTCTGGCGGCGGGGGTAGCATTCCACCCTTCTAGAGGGAGAGACATGTACACACCGGGCTACCCGGTAACTTCTTTCCAGAGCCCTGGCATCACAAAATGGATGCCGCTGCCACAGACACGGGTCTGGCCTCCTGCTGCTGACTGAAACTCCGGCAGGGGAGGCCTGGACAATAGGTTTCCTGTCACAGGGAGGTGTAACCACCTCCCCAGACAGGATAGTGTGTATTGGGGCTGGGCGGGAGCACCCTTTGGTGCTTTGAAGTCCTGCACTGGGGGCACATTTGGTGTCCCTGTGCATATGCCAGTTTAAACCGGTTGCAGGGGCTACCTGCCCCTGCTCTGGTGCGAAACTGGACAAAGGGAATGGGTGTAACCACCCCTCTTCCCTGACCCTCCCATAGCTGGGTCCCCAGAGTATGTCCAACCCCTAACTTTGTATAAGTATGGGACCCCAGTCCTTAGGACTTTAGATTACCCTGGACGAAACTCTGAAGCCGAATCCTGGACCTTCGACGCTCTACTTCAAGATTAGAGGACTGAAGAATCTCCCTTGGCGTCAAGGAGTGACTCCCCTGCTTGGCAGGCACCTAAGAAGCAATTGTCCGGTTTGCATCGCTGAAGCTCCCGCCGGACGCCGAAGTCTTTGCATCACCAGAGGTGGATTTCCAGACTTCCCCGAGGCTGCCCTGAGTCCCCAGCAAAGCTGAGGCCCGTAGCTGTCGTGGGTAACGTGGGACCGTGACCCCTGGACACCGAGTACTTTTGCAAGTGCATCCTCTTCCTGGTCTCCCACGAAGTTGTGCTTTGGGCTCCAAGTAGCCCCGCCTCCAGCACCAACTGCACCGAAGATCACTGGCCTCCACTCCACGAGTGTCCTGTGAGCCAGCTCCAAGTGCGTCCACTCGAGGCTCCTTCGCGGTCGCTAGTCCGTTGGCTAGTGGGCCCTCCCGAAGGCAACTCTTCTTCTGCTTGGGCTTTCCTGGTTGCTCCAGAGGTGCCCTGACTTACCCTCGCTGGGTGAGTCCCCCAGACCTTGCTGGTCTGCAACATCGTCCTTTCTTTTTTTCTACGAGACTTGCCGTTGCCAAGGCTTGTTGGGTCCAATCCGGTCGCCGACACCGCAGCAATCGACAGACGTCGTGGGACAGCTCGAATCCAGCTCCTGGTTGTCGGCGACGCCTCCTGGACCTCGTGGCTGAAGAGTCAAGACGGGCGTCAACCTACCTGAAGCACCCGACATTGGTGGGCATCTGCTAATCGCCTTCCTGGTCACTGGCTAGTGACCCAGACTCTGTCCCCTCTGCTTTCAGGTTCTTCAGATCTTCGATCCACCCTTCGATCCACCTGGACACTTTCGACTTGGCCGCCAGCAGCACTTTGCAGCAGATCGCCATTGAAAACGACGACGAAACCCGACCCCGAAAGACACCTATGCACCCGGCTCCCCTGGGTGAGGTAACTCGAGTACTCCGGTGCTCCCGTGGGTATTGACTCTAGAACGACCTAGATCTAAAGGGGTTTGCTCCAAGTCCTCCTCCAAGTGCCCTTTTTCGTTAAAACTCCAACCGCGACATTCCCCATAGAAGTCAACGGCGGCTCGCGGCTGTGTTCTCACACTGCACGCGTCCCCCGTGGGTCCCCTGTGTCACTACCTTGGGTGGTTCCTTGTGGTCCAAGCATTTCTATAGGCTCTAGGCCTTGTGTCTAGCTCAGTCGTGGTTCTTATACCACTTTATTGGTATATGATTTGGTACGCCCCTAGGGCTCAAACGTGTATTTGTGCTATTACTGTTGATAACTGACTTGTAACTTATGTACTTCGAACTCTAGCCTCATAAAGAGACTAGAGGGGTGTGTTTAAGACTAAATACATATATATATATATATATATATATATATATATATATATATATATATATATATATACACACACCTGGTGTGGTCCTCTTTCATTTGGTCACTCAAGAGATTATAGACTGGTAAAACAAGCTGCTTTACATTCCTTCGAGACTTAGCCTGAAGGCTGCTCTCCATAGCTACCACTAGGATAGCTTTCAATAAAGGTTGTCTTTAACCTATCTCCAATAAGGGGTTGTTTGGACTGGTGCAAGGTGCCCACTATAATTAGTGGACAGCATATACCAGGCCAACTTCTCACAGGCACCACCGAACTACAGATCAAACTGTATAATTACGGCTGCACAGATTCATAGCCATGGGGAACTAGGGCAGGAGGAGCAGGAGGCATAGGTCATCAGGGCATAGCCTCTGGCCAACCGACCAACTTGTCCATGAAATCTTTACAGGCGGCCAAAGGGGACGTAATACTGGTCAGGACTTGTTCGGGGCTCCTCCTCAAACCATGGCCAAGAACACATTGAATTCTTCAGAGACTGGGCAAGCACCCGAGCAGCACGAGCCCCATTTTCCAGCGGCCCACAGTTCCATGTTAAGCCAGAGTCTTATGGAAAGCCTAATATTATCAGCCTCCAAAAAGGTCACAAATAACATCAATCAAGACTCCCTATTGGCTTCCATAAACGCAACCTTAGCCAACACAGTTAAGGCCTTGACATGGCAGTCCGATAAGCTGGAACTACAACTTGATTCAAACCTTGGCCATCTCAATACTAAAGATAGAGGAAAAAGTCAGCTCCTTGCAAGAAAGATTAAACAATGCTGTAGGCAAAGAAACACCTTGCGCATCATGCTCCTGTCACCTGATAGCGGAGAAATTATGTACTTTGCCAGATGCTTTGAATCCAATGTTAACGGACATAAAGTTGGCATTACAGCATCAATTAAGCAGCAACTTCAGCAGGCCAGACCAAAAACCAACAGACAAAGAATCTGGACGTCAGGTGGGAAAAGCTACCACCCTATTGGATATAGCAGACAGGGAAATCTCACAGCTGGGTGTGATGCCACCAACGTTAGATCTTGAAAAATCCCCATTATGTGCCATGGAAGGTAATTGCAATCAGGGAGTTGCCCCTACAGCGTTCGAATTGGGCCAAGAATCGAAGGTTAAAAGGTTGCCAGGCCTCCAAAACACAAAAAATTCAACTAATGATAACAAATGGCCTGTAGCTCTATCAAAAAGACCAAAAAGAAGGCAAGAAACAAAGCAGTGAGAGAATGTTCCTCAAACCAGCTCCCAGCCAACAAAATTAGACAATAATCTGACTAATTTATATCCATTGTTTAAAGGCCGCGAAAGCACGAAAAATGTTCTACGTCCTGCTCAACCTACTGCCTCATTACCCCAGGCAACTCTGGTCTTGCCATCAACACTACCCAAATCAAATACAGATATCATGGCACAAAGCTCAGCAACTCAACCCATCACATCGGGAATATATTTCCCGGGGTCTCAGCCTTTAATTACGCAAGTGCAGAAGGCACATCAGCCCAGTAACAGTGGCAATATGATAAAAGACTCAGAAGCTGGACAACTGCCGGCTCCTACATCTGAAAGCATCGTCAATCTCTCACCTAAGGAAAATCTAGGTCCCACTACTGACCAAAGCTCTATATCTCGACACTTGGAGTCTACCATCCACTTGCAGAGGGCACAGCAACCCTCAGGACGGTCGGCGACTTTAGCCCCGCAAGAAGTTTTTTCATTCGCGTCAGAAAGTGTGGACCCACGGAGATTACTGCCAGGGCGTGATTTAATCAGACGAGATATTAACGATCACCCCCCCCCCCCCCCAGTTGACCCTTACAATGAAGTACATATTAAAAAATACTTAGTTGAGGATCGACCAACTAAACTGGCCCTCATCCCACACTACCCCTCGGAAGGGAGGCACAACGTTTTGAACCGATCTAACATACTAAGATTACTTCAGGCCACTCCTATTTCAGTCAAAGATAACGTCGGAGGACATATTGAGCGTGGGATTTAAAACCATCCCAGACTGTCGCAACGGGAGGGAAGCCACATTCATAACACTAAAAACAACTTCACTGGCAGAAGATTTACTAGACTGCAAGGCCATCCTCGAGGAATGGGTATAGGAATTTTAAAAATACAAGCACCAAAATACCCAGCTCCCTTAAGAAAGTTACTCGATTCACCCAACCCAAAAGCCCACCCCTACAGTATATTAAGGGGGACAGGGCCCCCATTCCGTCAACTACAGACAGATAGCATAAACCTATCCTGCACTTACTCAACAAGGGGTACGACTAGGAATATAGCAACAGGACAAATTAGGGGAGAACATCAACCCGACTAGAAACGGGTGCCCCATTTCTTGCCCAACGAAGCCCCAGTCTATTCCTAGCAGTGTGAAGTATCCTCCAATCAATCAATCATGTCACTTATAAAGCGCACTATATACCCGCGAGGGTCTCAAGGCGCTGGGGGAAGAGGGGGGTGGTGCTGCTACTGATCGAAGAGCCAGGTCTTGAGGAGTCTTCTGAAGGCCAGTAGGTCTTGGGTCTGCCGAAGGTTGGTGGGGAGGGTGTTCCAGGTCTTGGCGGCGAGGTGGGAGAAGGATCTGCCGCCGGCGGTCGTTTTCCGGATGCGGGGGACTGTGGCGAGGGCGAGGCTGGTGGAGCGGAGCTGGCGGGTGGGGGTGTAGAAGCTGAGTCGTCTGTTGAGGTAGGCTGGTCCGGAGTTGTGGAGTGCTTTGTGTGCGTGGGTGAGGAGCTTGAAGGTTATCCTCTTGTTAACAGGGAGCCAGTGCAGGTCTCTCAGGTGGGGTGTGATGTGGCTGCGTCGGGGGATGTCGAGGATAAGACGTGCAGAGGCGTTCTGGATGCGTTGCAGCCGTCTCAGGAGCTTAGCCGTCGTTCCTGCGTAGAGGGCGTTTCCGTAGTCCAGCCTGCTGGTGACGAGGGCCTGGGTGACTGTTTTTCTTGTTTCGGTGGGGATCCACTTGAAGATCCTGCGGAGCATTCGGAGGGTGTTGAAGCAGGATGAGGAAACGGCGTTGACCTGCTTAGTCATGGAGAGGGTGGGGTCGAGGATGACCCCTAGGTTGCGTGCGTGGTCGGTGGGTGTCGGGGCTGTTCCCAGTGATGTTGGCCACCAGGAGTCGTCCCATGCTGAAGGGTTGGAACCAAGGATGAGGACCTCCGTCTTGTCCGAGTTCAGCTTCAGGCGGCTGGTACTCATCCATTCGGCGACGGCCTTCATTCCTTCGTGGAGGTGGGCTTTGGCGGTGTGAGGGTCTTTGGTGAGGGAGAGGATCAGCTGGGTGTCGTCGGCGTAGGAGATGATGTTGAGGTTGTGCTGTCGGGCGACGTGGGCGAGGGTGCCATGTAGATGTTGAACAGCGTTGGGCTGAGGGAGGAGCCTTGGGGTACGCCGCAGATGATCTTGGTGGCTTTGGATCGGAAGGGGGCGAGGCGGACGCTTTGTGTTCTGCCGGGGGGGAAGGATGTGGTCCAGTCCAGGGCCTTCTCTTGGATCCCGGCGTCGTGAAGGCGTGTTCGTAGTGTGTGGTGGCAGACCGTGTCGAAGGCGGCTGATAGGTCCAATAACCACAATCCAGAGCCACAATAACTCATATCTCTTCTGTCATGGAACGTGGCTGGACTCGCAAGACTTTTAAGCTCGAACACAGCAAAAACACTCCTAATGGCATCCGATGTTCTTTGTTTTCAAGAAACATGGGCATTAGCCCCACTAACAATAGCTGGCTTCCAAGGTGTTCACCATTCAGCTAAGAAAAAAAAACATCTTTGGGAGGCCCTCTGGAGGCCTATCAATATACTTCAATTTGAACCTAAAAATAAAAACACAATTAATTCCAACTCAAGATGAGATGCTTCAAGCGCTCGTCTTGGCGAGCACCAAGACATCGACGCCCCGAATTAAGATCCTCCTGATTAATGTCTACTTCAACAGCTTTGGCTCAGCACGAGCAACAAGACTGAGCGAGCTGAGTGACAACTTGGATCAAATCCTTTGTGATCATGTTAATCATGATATAATAATTTGTGGCGACTTTAATCTGAGACATTTAGGATCATTTAACACCGTTTGTCCATCTCTAAATCCTCTAAGTGCTCAAATAAATAATATTTTAAGAAAACATGGTCTACTAGCCGCTCAGACTTTAGCTAATAACTTTGAACCATCAACTCAGTTCTTGAAAACCTTTAGGGGGATAAGCACCATCGACTGTCTTTGCCTCGGGAAAACTCATGAATAACCTTGTAAGCTTTAAAGTGCACCCCTCAAATGATAGTGACCATCTGCCTCTTTGCACAATTTTTAATATTAATCTATCCAAACGCAAAGGTCATAAGGTTTTGGGCTCCTCTTGCAATGACGAAACAGTACACCTAACCTGAAGAATCACTTGGCGCCATGCCAATTTAGGAAATTTAGCATCATGGAAAGTCGCTACTGGTCAGTCTCTGCAGGCACAAAGCAGTGAATTTTTACTAACTCACTGGGCTCTCATAACTAGGGGCATCCATGAAACACTGAACCCCCCTGCAGGCCCTCGGCGTCACCGGTTAAAATTCCCTAATAAAAATCAAGCCATTTTGGCTAGCTCACGGCACATTCGAAAGTTGATGACTGCACGCAAGAAAACCCGGAACGAACAAGCCAAAGCGGAATTAACATTGGAAATCCAAGGTGCCAGAAAACAACATAAACAACTGATATGGCAAGAAAAAAACCACCAGAGGGAAAAAGACTGGCAATACGTATATTCAATTATGAGTAAGCATAATCAGGCATACCTATGGAGGCACATTAAAAATAAAGCAAGCCAGGAAGCAATAAGGAGTAACTCCATCAATGAAGCCATGTGGTCTTTGCATGTAAAAAAGCTTTACGTAGTTGACCTACCAGGAGTCTTTCCACTCCAACACTCAGATATTGCTAATGACTCAATAGGCCGTGCCTCCACATTCACGTCCAACAGTATTCAAAAAGCACTAAGCAAAACAAGATCTGCAGGCGCACCACCTGGCCCAAATGGCCTCCCGGCCCATCTGTTTAAAGAAGATTTGGCACTATGGCCCGCAATCCTCAGCTCACTGTTCACAATCTGTGCCAAACTCCATCAAGTGCCAGATAGCTGGAGAGGCTCTATATTGTATCCAATCTTTAAAAAGGGCGACAGACAAAACCCCGCCAATTACCGCCTGATAGCCTTACTGGACATTGAGGCCAAGATCTACGCAGCTGCACTTTTAAACGAGCTAGAGGTTTGGGCAACAACTATTGCAATAATTCCTTTCTGTCAAACCGGCTTCAGACCCAATTCCTCCACACTGGATAATATAATCACCCTATCCTATCTTGTCCACCAGGCAAAAAGCCAGTTGACAACAGCTCTCTGCGCATGTTTCGTGGACTACTCATCTGCATTCGACCTGGTGGACAGAGGCATCTTATGGAGAAAACTCCAGGTGTGGGGTATTCCTAATGGTCTTCTTAACGCCATTATATCATTATATACATCAACTTGGGTGAGGCTCAAGCTGTCAGATACTGCGCTAACTAAAAAGATTAACACCAATCAAGGGCTAAAGCAAGGGTGTGTCCTCGCGCCAATGTTGCTCAATTTATACACGGCAGACATGTCCCGGGCACTTAACAACGTCAACTTAATACCCCCAAAAATAGGCAATACTAAGGTCACAATATTGCAATACGCGGATGACATTTTTCTGCTTGATAATTCAAAAATAGGACTCCAGAGAGCACTAAATTCGCTCCATTCATACAGTAGTGCAAACAAGATGATAGTAAATGAATCCAAAACTAAGGTGTTATCCTTTGAAAAGACGCTAAAACAAACAAGCAGTCACTGGCCTCTGGGTCCCCTCAAAATCTCAGGAGCTAAATCTTACAATTATTTGGGCACTTGGTTCTCTGCGAATGGCGCATCAACAATACACAAGCGCCACTTAAAGGATAAGGCAGCATTAATAATTACTAGAATTTGCCAATTACATACAGCCCTTGAAAGCCCCTCCTCAGCCCCAATTAGAAAGGTGCTTAGGGCTGTACTACCCTCTGCATTTACCTTTGGCAGCGAGGCCTTTCCGGCTCAACTCGCCAAAACTATTGAAAAACTACACTTAAAAACTTATAAAAGGAGTGTTCAAATTGCCCCAGTACATCAGGGGACCTCTGGTGAGACTTTAATTTGGCCTGGTGGGCATCGCATGGTCTAGTATGGGGTCTTTTTTAAAGTACTTCCATAGATGCATAACGGCGTTGCCAGGTACCTTAAAATGTATTCTGCAAGACATATTCAAACATAAAAACAACCCGTGGTCCATGTATCTAACAACGGCAGCAGCAACTCTACAAATTGACCTGACCGTTCTAAAAAATGTAAATCCGTATTTGTAAAACGCGAACTACTCACCCTTATGGGTCTCAAGGCGCTGGGAGTCGTAGTGGAAATTAAGTGAGCTATTGCCCAGAGTCACATGGTGCTGAGCTGCCACTGGGGATCGAACCGTGAGCCCCGTGCTCCGAAGTCAGCTGCCCTGGCCGCTGCACCATACCTCTCCATGCCCCTTCAATCACGCACATTGCAGTAAAAAGTATAATGAAAAAACAAACCAAATTACTCTCAAAGACCACGGACTTGCAAAACATTAAGTCTACACCGTCATTAAGAGCCCTGGCAGTATCATAACAATGACAGCCACGTTGGACTCCAGGCACAACCTTACCTCAATAGTGCAATAGGGAAAGTTTGCCTGACCCAAATCTTGGCAGCAAGGACGCTGGCATTACACATTAAAGACTTTAACCCCAACTGGCCACTGCTTTCCAAGATAGTTAAGTGTAGGCTTTGCGGCTACAAATCGGAAACTTTTTTACATTTACTTTGTAGCTGCCCGACGTTGCTTGATTCCCGGCGATCTTTATTAAAGCCACTCTTTTTATCTAATGGTATAAGGACATGCAATCAGGCAATGAACTGGATTTTTAGCACCATGGTGCCCCTCGAATTGGCAAGAATAGGCAAATTCTTTAAAGCTGTGCAGGACTCCTTTACAAACTCACAACAAAGCATTGAGATGATCGTGAATCGATAACTCCTGGCTTTTGTACCTTGGCCATTAGGTATTGTAGAGTTTGGTCATTTTGCACTGTCCGAGATGGACTTGACAAGGTATGTTATCTCTTTTACAAAAAACTAAAATTGGATCAATTTTAACCGACTGCAAATAGTTAAATTATCCGAAATTTAACTAAAACTGCTTGTATTTTTGGAGTTTTTTAAATTTTCTTGGGTACTATGTGTTAGTTATCTTACAGGGTCTTGTAAGGAATTACAACTTTCTATGTCACTCTGTATATTATGTCTTTCTTTTTCGTTTTATATTGTCATGGTTTTACGTAATCTATACAATACATTTTCCATTGACTTGACTGACTACTAACCAATATCAAACAATAACCACTAGATTAACCACGAACCTAGGTTTCCGGATTAACGTGTTAACCGCCGTAAAGCGCTTCCATGCCTCGCTGGGGGTGGTAAGTGCCATTATAAATAAAATTACAATACAAAATAGTTGCCACGATCACGTTGGTGTCTACGTTTGACAGGATTCGCTGCTTTAAAACAACAAACTACTTTTGAAAGGATCTCTGTAGTTAAATTTAAGTGGGATATCTGGCTGCACAGGCGGGAGGCGCAACGTCATAACAGTAGACCCAGTACTCTAGGTCTTGAAAAGGTCACCCTGCGCTCCCCTATCCCAGGCGTTTTACCATTCTGCGCGAGGCGGCGTCGACTGGTGATGGGAGCAGAAAGTGACGGTGCTGGTGGTAACAGCGACTGAGAGCCCCAGGACCGGCCTGCCTGAGCCGCTGGTGGATGGCGCGGATTGAGCGGTGCATATCGAAGTGCAGTAGTCAAACTAGATGTAGTGGTTGGAAGGTGACACGGGGGTGTGCCCGGGCCCCGGGGTGTAGAACGGACATGTGCAGGAGTACCAAACGCCATGTGCAATAGACATGGAAAGGAGTCTCCGGCTACTTTTATTGTATCGCAAATACGCGGCCATATTTGTAGTATATCTGTTCTTATATATTCCAAACACAACGTATTGGTTACTCTAAATCCAAAGGTTCCAGTGCGCGATACTGTTTAACATCTCTTATTTTGCTCACTATCTATCAATCACAAACTATTTTTATACTTATCGGGTATTTGGTAAACGCGTAGCACTTTATCATTCATTTTACTTTTTACTCCTCCACAATTTATACAGTTTCATACCAGTCAGCGAATATGCGCGATATCACAGTCAAATGTCTGCTGAAAGTAATATGAGGTTTCGCTTTCGAAAATGTTCCTGTGTTGCTATGCCGCCCAATGAGGGAAGGTAGGTAGCAAAACCTTGTGAACCAATCGTTATGAGGAAATGGGCGGATCCGATGTCATTGAGACCAGTCAGGTTTCAAATTGGATCGAAAGGGCGGGGCTACGGTGTCTTTTTCATCGTGTTACGAAAAAGTAGCGTCATCCTAACGTAGAACTAGAGTACTAACCTTCTGTGCGGGCATTACAATTAAAGAGAAGCAGCCACAGATGTAATTCTGCTGAAAAGGAAGCTGAGGAATTTCTCGCATTTCCAATAGAAGAGTTTGCAGTAAATGTGGAAACATTATTATCGCACTGTTTTTATGCATATTTAACCACTTGGCTGCTAAGCCCTTTTTTGGATGTTTGGGACAGTTCATGCTTAAATCTCCATAATTTGTTTTTTTTTGCAGTTTTATATGGCATTCATTCGACCCAAATGTTTTGGAGTGCTTTACGAGAGCACCAGTTACATTCCACGAGGTCACGTTAGCAGCTCTGCCAAGTCTTACGCAAAAGGGGTTAGAGCAGGGCTTTAAGTGGGGGAAAAAAACTGGGGGTGCTCTAAAGGGGGCGTGGCAAATCTCTTCAGGGGTGTGGCCTATCCGAGTAGGGGCGTGGTCTAAATCAAGATAACCAGCATTGTGTGCTTAAGAAAATCATGAAGTCGCATCCAGCAAAGGATAATAAAATAGGCAAAAAGGTATATTTATTAAGTATAAGCCATAAAAATACCAAACACTTTAAAAAACATGTAAAAATTATTTACATTACTTAGAAATCTATTGCAGGATTCCCCAAAACCCTTGAAGATATTCACTGTGTCTATTTTGCTGGGGTTTCTCGGCGGAGTCAGAGGTGTGGCAAAAAGAGCAAAATATCCCAATTTTTAGTATTTGTTTCCCATTTCACTCACCGGTTACAGCTCATTACGTTATTTAATTTAACCAATGGATACACATGTTTATTTAAGGTTTAATATGAGTTATTGACATTAAAATACATTCACAAAGTGGGATACGTTTCCAATCACAGAATGTCCCAAATATCCTTAAAAGTGGAATCGCAAGCCATGTGTCTCTCAGCCATGGAGTTTCTGTCATCAGCACTTCCCCACCCTTTTTCCACAAGAGCAGTTCAAACATGAATGCCAAAATATCCTAGTTTGCAAATGTTTTCCACATAAGCTGCCATATTTGCCACATAATACATCATCTGCTGCATAATCTGACGATTTTAACTAATACATTGTTTATAGCTCCGTGTAGGTAACAGCGGTGGGGCTGGGTAAGGGGGGGTTTCTAGGGATGATGCTGAAGGAAAATTAATTATTTAATTTTCCCTCGGCATCGTCCCTTGAAATCCCCCCTTACCCAGCCCCTCTGCCCCACTGCTGTTAGCTGCATGGATCGCGGGTGGTCAGCGCCTGGTGCGGTCGCATTGCCCTAGAGCCACCCTGCTCAAGGGTCCTGTGACCTCAGTGACAGAGTCACTGTCGCTCTAGGGTGTGCTGCTTCATAGGCCTGCCTGCAAGACTGGAGGTGAACCCTGCTCAAGGGTCCTGTGACCTCAGTGACAGAGTCACTGTCACTCTATGGTGTGCTGCTTCATAGGCCTGCCTGCAAGACTGGAGGTGAACTTCAGAATGAATTGTGGCAGACAGGCCTTCAAGGTTAACCCACACTTGCCACTGCTAGGGTCCACCTGCTGGTGCTAAGACACCAGGGCTTTTAAAATCTTGCAGGGCATTCTAAGGTCTAGTATGGGAATGTGCTCCCTCAGGGGGAGTGGTCTGGTGGCCTGGTCATGAAGGCTGAACCTGGTTCCCCAGTTGCAAATTCAGCAGCTCTGACCATAGTGCCACATCCTCTCCCCCACTGAACACCATACTGCCCCACTGAGAGACACTTGCACTGCACTAACCTGCTATAAACACCTGGATGTGACTCAATTCAAATTACGCACTAGACAAGAGCAAGATGCTGCCTAAAAAAAAATTAACATCCTAGAAAAAGCAAACACTCATAGAGAATGCAAGATTAAGTAAAGCACATGAAATGTAAGCAGGAACAACATGGTTACCTTTTTCTTTTTACGCTCATTATTCAGAAATGAGTGAGTGCTTTTGCCTGAAAAGTTAAGGCCATGACCGCAGGGCCCAGAAGGGACCCGCTTCAATGCCCATTGCTTATATCCTTACAAAACGTAAGCAGTATGGATTAAAAGACCACATTCATAAACACAGAGCCGCGGTATGCATTTTGTTTTCCAATTCACCCATCAAGCAGGTATTTCAGTACCTCCAGGATCAGTGCACTTTCCCACCCAGGGAAAGCAATGTTGTTCAAAGAGAGACGAGAAAACACAAGTAGCGCTTCACTGGCAAACACTGTAAAGTGGCGCTAATGTGTTTAGGTGAATAAATCAATCTGGCCACCTTGCAACCACTCTGTCTTGCTTTAGTTAGTTACTTTTCATATTTTGAATGTTTTAGTTCTCTCCACCCCGAGGCTGCACTTAGAAATTGAAAAAAGTCAGAAAAAGAGGACGTTGCCAGCAAAAGTGTTTTTTTTTTTTTTTTGATCCATTTCACAGGGGAGCAAATAAACGAAAGCAGGAAAGAGAAGGTAATGCCTGTTTCTAAAAGTCTCGGTTTTCACCATCCCACGCTGGCACCACGACGACGTTGCTCCTGCGCTGGAAAAAGAGAAGATGACGAAGGTCCCACGCTGGCACCACCACGACGTTGCTCCTGCGCTGGATAAAGAGAAGGGAAATCCTGAGAGAAAATGGCTCTCTTAAAGGGTTTCCCTTCCTCCAACAACGTTGACCTGGCATGACGTCATGCCGTCGTGCCGTGGACGTCATGCCGTGACCTCCACTACTCAGTGAGGAAACTGAGCTCTCACTGCAGTCCAGAAAAAAAATTAAAAAAAGAAAGGACTACCTTTGCCAGCCGCGAAAATAGAGCCCGATAGAGACCCGTTTCGAGGGCCCCCAAAAAAAACTGCCGGTGCTCAGACCCGGACAGACCCGGCCCACTTAAAGCCCTGGGTTAGAGTAAGCATTCCTGGTTTTTCCCCGCATTACCGCCAGGCCCGAGAATTCTCACGCAAATCAGCTGATCAAATGCTGACAATGTGTGTCTCTAATTCCCTGTCTCTGCAACAATGAAGGTCATTGTTTAAGCAGCATGCCGCCTGCACCGCCTCCTGCCAGTAACTTGCAATCAATCAAGGGGAGAGTTTTCTTTTTTTGCAATTTTATATAGCACGAACTCGACGCGAATGTATTCGAGCGCTTTACATGCACACCAATTACATACACAAGGACACATTCCTTTTTAGTAGGCACAGGGAGATTAAGTGATTTGCCCAGAATCTAAGGATGTTGAGCCGACGCGAAGACTCGAACCTGGTTCCCCAGTTCCCAAGTGAGTGCCTGAGTCTTCATTGGGTATCATGTATTTTGCTCTACTCTAGCTGGTGCTGGAATTAGTGTGCTCGCATACATACCATCAGGCAGCAAAGCTTAGTGTCCAGTGCTGTGCATGCGATGTACTTTCGGCCCCTGGAGACCGGCATCTAGCAGTAAGAGGTACAGACTCACTTTGATACGTGGCCAGTGCCCTGCATTACGCAGTACCAGCAGGTCAGTTATCGTGTAGGGATGGCTCATACTTCGAGGCAGTGCACCATCTCGCTAATGTTTCATATCTTTGGAATGGTAATGATAAATCCTCTTTACTAGTAAAGTTAGATTTAACAGTACTATTTTAGAAATGCCACTTTTAGAAAGTGGAGATTTCTCTGCTCATACTGCTCTGTGTGCCTTGCAGCTTTTCTCCTATACACATCTGGGATGGGTGGCAGCTACACTTTGTGCATTCCCTCTAGACAGCCACAACCCCAGGAAGGGTGGGTGTGACATAGAACTCATCTGCATTCATCTACATTCTAATAGCTCTTCCTGGGCAGTAGGAGGGAGGGGGAGCTGACACCCGAATAGCCAGTGTCCTGGGTCCCACACAAAGGGCTGTCTACCCCCTACAAATAGCCTGGCAAACAGTGCTGGGATGAAAGGGGACCTGTGCACTTCAAGGGCCTGCTTTGAAGTCACCCCCACTGCAAAGGCACAACTGGGTATAAGTACTGGGGCTTTGACCATACCAAGACAGTACACTACTGGACCGTTGAAGAACTCTGCCAGGAGTAAGAACTGCTGTACTACAAAGATTGCCACTTTGCCTGACTGCTGCTCTGAAGGACCTGCTTTCTGCTTTGCTGAGCTGTCCTGCTGCCTGCTGATCTCTGCCTGGCTGAGGACAAGGACTGGACCCATCTCACTTGAACCCGAGTGACTCCAAGGGCTTCCCCCTGTTCTGAAGTTTTGGGGACATCAAAGACTTCCTTCCACTCTGCAACAGCACCTGGAGTCTGGCATCTGTGAGTCTTGCCCTGACAAGTGGTGCCAATCCAGTCCTGGGCCCTTGAAAGGTGATTTCTGCTGTTCAGAATCATCATAATCGACGCAGTGACGACTTTGCCCCGATTGGAACTGGCTCATTGCCCTTCGATGCAGACGCAGGAGCCGATCGACAACATAGCCACGACGGACTGCACTGCTTGACGACGACGGACATCGCGGCTTGACGATTGTGAAGGCGGCCTGATTAGTAAAGGGGTTGGATGCCCAAGCCTCCATCGACTGGGTGGATCAGCACCGACGCTTCGCCTCTATCCACTGGATCGAAGACAGAGCGGCACCTCCTCGACTCCTCGCATCGAGTGTTCGATGTCAATGCTTGTGCCATGCAAGGTACTTTCTCAGTGGGACCTGCGTGGGTCCTGTAGCCAGCCTGCTCTCCATCGTAGTTGGCCTGAACTTTAGATTTGTCCCACTCAGCACGACCTCAAGTAACCCCTTAGCGCTATTGACTTCAAAGCACTACTTTTTGATTTATTCTTTAAAAATTCATAACACCGGTTTTACTTATTAGATTTTTTTTGTTTGGGTCTTGATTTACTCATAAAAATACTCTTTATTTTTCTTAACCAGTGGAGTATTTTTGTGGTGTTTTCATTGTGTTACTGTGTGTGTTGCACAAATACTTTACACATTGCCTCTTTAGATAAGCCTGACTGCTCTGTGCCAAGCAACCAGAGGGTGAGCACAGGTTATCTTTTAGTGTGTATCTACCTTACCCTGACTAGGATTGTGGTCCCTACTTGGATAAGGTACATACCTCTGCCTAGTAGAGACCCAATTTCTAACATCAAGGACATTAATAATTGAAATAAAACAATAATGAAAATGACTAGGAAAACATAAGAATTGGTGACTTCATTTTCATCTGTAACTTTTTGTCACAATGCAAAGGCAATATACTGTTACATCCAATAGACCCTTTTGGTCACAGGGATATATAGTATTTGTTGTGTTTCCAAAACATGCAGTACCCAGAGACAACAACTGAGCTGTAGCTTATAATGATTTTTCACTGTGTACCGATAATACAGCAATTCATAAGATAAAATATAATGAATGAAAAACAGGTATGAAAAAAATCTATGTATTTCTGAAATATAGACAAGATACTAGGCTTAGGAATAGTGGTCATTTGTTCACCTCTGAAGTTAGGATTACCCATAGTGGTAGAAATGGAGGTCTTTAGTTGGCAGAGGTTTGCACCCTGTCCAAGTAGGTAGGGACCCTTATTCTAGTCAGGGTAAGGGAGGCACACAGTTAAGATAACCCCTGCTCACCCCCTTGGTAGCTTGGCCCAAGCAGTCAGGCTTATCTCAGAGGCAATGTGTGAAGCACTTATACCAACACACACAGTAACACAGCGAAAACACTACAAAATTAATCCACACCAGTTTAGAAAAATAGCCAATATTTATCTGAATAAAACAAGACCAAAACGACAAAAATCCAACACACACAAGTAAAGATATCACTTTTCAAAGGTTTAATCAGTTCAGTCCACAGAAATGTACGGATGCGTTACTTTTAGCACAAAGTACCTCGAATGTGTCAAAAACAAAGATGATGTGAGGCGCAGGGGAGGTGAGGTGCCAGAAAAGCAAAGCGATGCATCGGTTCCTTACTCCCAGTGGGTTGATATGTCGATTCCTTACTGCCAGGGGAGATGATGCATCGATTCCTTACTGCTAGGCAGGAGAAGTTATGCTTCGATTTCTTACTATCAGGGGAGGTGATGTGTCGGCTCCTTACCAGAAGGGGAGGTGATGTGTCCGGTTCTGGACACGCGGCCTTGGTTCCTTAATGTGGTGCGATGTTAATGAGAAAATGGTGCACAGGGACGATGCATCGATGATGCGTCGAAAATCCGGATGTGCTGACTCAGTGCGGCAGCAGTGAACCGGCGCTGCGTCGACTCCTCAGCCGCGAAGTGGGCACTGCGTCGGAGTCTGAGCGATGCGTCCCAGACTTTGGGGATGCGGTGCTCAAAACCCACGGTGCGGCGATTCCTCTGACGTGCTGCGATGGCGGTGCTGGAGCCTGTGATATTGTCGATTCGTCAATTTTCAATGAGCGGTGACCCCGGCTTCAGTGCAGGCAGCATTGATGAGTCAATCTTCTGCAGTGATGCATCGATAAAACAGGCACTGGGAGACGATACATGGATTTTCTTGGTTCTTAGCAGCAAAGCCACCTCCAATGGCTCAGAAGTGGAACTGGCACCACTTGGAAAGTCGGAACTCCCAGCAGACCTGTTCAGGGGCTGCAGATGAAGTCTTCGATGGCCCTGAGGTTTCTTAGAAGGAGGCAAGCACACGCAAGCCCTTGGAGAACCTTGGAAGCAGGATGTAGAAAGCAAATTCCAGTCCTTTCACTGCTCAAGACATAAGCAGCAAGCAGTAGGCCAACACAGCAAAGCAGAACAGCAAAGTGACAGTCCCTCCTGACAGCTTATCCAGCTCTTCTTCTTAGCAGGGTGTGCTTTAGTCCAGTTATGGTGCAACAGCTCAGTACTTATAACAGTTTCTGCCTTTGAAGTAGGCAAACTTCAAAGAAAAGTCTCTGTAGTACACAAGACCCTGCCTTTTCCTGACCTGGCTCCAGACACACTACAGGGGGGTGGAGACAGCTTTGTGTGAGGAGAGGCACAACACTATTCAGGTGTCAGTGACAACTCCTCCCACCACTCTAGCTCATGAAGGCACATCAGCTTGGTGATGGCCCATTAGGATATGCAAGGCACACCTCAGCTCCCTTTGTGTGACTGTCTAGAGTAAATGCACAAGAGCCTAACTGTAAACAAAACCAAGACATGGATTTCATAGACAGGCAGAGGCACAGAATGGATAAGCAAGAAAATGCCCACTTCCTAATAGTGGATTTTCAAACACGCAATTTAAAAACCAACTTCACTTAAAGTTGTATTTTTAAATTGTGAGTTCAGAGACCCCCAACTCCAAATCTCTATTTGTTCCCAATTAGTTCAATTGGTTCAGAGTGAGAGGGCGTGTTCAGAGTCGATCGAGGACGCCGCAAGGATGCTGCTGCGAGTCGTGAGCAGCGGGAGCCGCTGTGAAGAGCATGGAGCCACCGAACTTGTGAAAATCCCAGCACCAGGGGGCACAGAACAAAACAGCGCACCAGCCTCACAGGACTGCAGTCATCCCTGCGGGGGGTGGCCACAGAGTTTCGAGGCCTCAGAAGCGTGACAGTATTACGGTGAGGGAGAGGGGAGAGAACCGCCCTCCCAGAGCGCCGAGTGGTGCCGCCAACAGGAGCGGACATAAGATACTGCTGTAGCTTAGCCCCAGTACTGATAAGTCTTAAGAATTAACTAACTGCTGGTGTGTTGGCGCACTTGAGTTTCTCGCAGTGCAGTGCGGACACTGGGTTTACCCCCCCATCACAGTTCACGGTAGGAAGACAGCACTAGCTACGGCTCCTGAGATTTTTGGGGAGGTTTGGTGAGGCCCTGGTCGCACCCACAGCTGCAGCCCAGCAGTCAGAAGCAGCAAGCCGCCCACAGGACCTAGTGGCTCTTACCTGGCTGGTAAGCAGCGACGTGCAGGGCGGATAACCCTGACTTCTTGCACCAACTTCCTAAGCAGTAGGGAGTAGGCGGGGGGGGGGGAACCTCACTTGGATTGGGGAAGGAGATCGCTTCAGTGGGCTGGAATACACTCCGACGGCTGGAGGAAAGCAGAATTGATCTGGTCTGTCCCAAGACATCGGATCCTTCAAGGCGCATTATAGCATCTATTTATCCCCAATATGGGGAGGCGTAAAGCCACTGAGTCAACTACGGAAACAACACGATCTGAACTGGAGATACAGCCCCTGAAGGAGGGGGCGACACCGCCTGTGTTCTGTAATGACACAGAGGGACGATCGACCCGCTCGTTCCGCTTGACAAGAGGCTCAATTAGGAACTATTTTCAGTCTACTAGGGTGCCTGTGGATTTGCCTCCAGCCAAGGATGGACTGGCTCCAGAGTGGACAAGTTTAGACCCCTCTTCACCCGCGGAGTCTAACTTACTTAGCAACAGTTCCAAATCACCAACAAGTCCACACGCTCGTCCAAAGATGTTAAACAAAGTTTCAATTCTGACAAGTCAAGCGGCCAGCAAGTGGAGCAGATCACCGTGATCCCTGTTACGGATGCCAACAGATCCTACATCGAGGGCAATGAGGATAAAATGGATCATGGACTCTCCTTATCGCCGCTGCCCCTGGCTCCCAAATCCAACAACAACATACTTAGTTCCCAACTAGTTGAACCGACCAATAATAAAATCTTAGTAGTCGCCCAAGTGCTGCAAAGCAAGGACTCAGGGAATAATCAAGGCTCACCTTCCCCTATAAAGAATGCCCCATTAAATGGCAACCTCTCGGCAAACACAGACATAAAGTCTCCCTCTTTTATTCCATCATCGGGTGAAAGGGTTACGCCACAGACCAGGACCAAGGAAACCTTTCACATCAGTTTTCAGCTGCCATGGAAGCACAAATAGAGGACACGCTAAAGAAAACACCGATGATGGGACGGAGGGCTGGCAATTATTCCCCCGTTTCAGAACTGGTCTTCGAAAAGATTTCTACATTGAGGGATATAAGTGCCAGGCAGGATGTAATGGCCAGGGTGCTTCTTTGGCAGTCGGGGAAAATGGAACTCCAGATAGATCTTCTTCAGTCATTTGCAACTCACTTGGCAGAAATAGAGAGCAAATTAAAACAATTGGACATGAAGCTAAGAGATCAGGTAGCGCGGAAACCTTGTTTATGTTCCCCTATTATAGACAAGCTCAGTACTCTCCCGGGAATATTGAGATCACTGGTGAAGGGCATTAAGAATTCAAAGGTGGATTTAACTTACCAGGATGCAAGTTTACTGCCAGAGGAGCTGGCAAGGGCCACGACCGAGTGTCAGGGGGATGTATCACTATGTTCCCATTCTACCACAGGGGGAGTAGAGTTGGAGATGGATGGTGCCATTCAACCAGAGCAGTCGGAGCAAGTAAGCAGCGAGGCGCCAAGGGAGCCAAGTAAGACAACTGAGCCTGCACCGGGGAATCAAATCAGCAGCACCACAGAGAATATAGTAGGGTCTGGTCTTTCAAGGAGAGCAAAAAAGAAGCTAAAAAAGCACTTGAAAAAACAACGCTTAATAAAAAAGGGAAGCCTTAAACCAGCGTCAACAATCCCTACTAAATTAGTCCCAATATTTGAGCAGAGAAAGACGGCTAAGGACCATCAGGAGTTATCAAATGCCTTGGATCCACCAAATGGGCTAGGTGGCACTGGTTCAAACAAACAGATGGACCAGGTCTCCGGCTTATTTTCGGGGAAGGTAGAGTCCAACATAGGCTGCAAAGGTAAAAACTATGGGCAGCAACAAGAGGTTATCTGGACTGTAAGGGACGTAGTGACTCAAGCAACCTGGGGGTCCCCGCAAACCTACGCTCCAAGGCCAGAGCAGGATTATAGCCAAGTTCTTTTCAAGGAAGGCCCCCCCATAGGTGTACAGGGGGCGGATCCCTTTCACCTGGATGATCAGGGCCGTATGGTACGGCCAGATTCCAGGATCCACCGGGGGTGGGGGGGTGGCTTGTGAGCCAACGATGGCGGACGTGTGAGCCAAGAGCTCCGCGCTGGCCTACCCATTTATCCTGATTACCACCATGTCGGCCCGCACCTGGGGGCGCGCCGAGGGGACCCCTGAGCACTAGCAGAGTCCTGGACCATACCTGAGTGCCCCCGAGCTCCTAGTATGCAGTGGTGGGCGAAATAAATTAGAGTGGAGTGCCGGCGCGTTCTGAACAAGATGGCGCCCTAGAGTTCCGAGGCCCTGCTGGAGGAGGAGAGGAGTCGAAGCTGGGACCCCGCAAGCGACCGTGACAAACCTGGCAGAGGGGACTACAGCAGCGGGGATCCGAGTAACTGTGTGGTCTGGAGCTGAGAGCGTGGATCCTGCACCGAGGGGCGGACCTGTTCTTGGGAGCCCCTATTCTGCTGATCGGCGGCTGAGTGTGCCCGGGCGTGTCTGGGGAGCTACTCGGCAGATTGCTTTCGTGGTGCTCACCAGCACCTGAATGATTTGTGGCCCCCCCCCCCGGCGGTGGAGATCTGACCTGCTACCCCTACCACTGGATGCTTCTACACCGAATGAAAACACTTTCACTTTGCTGGTCTGGAGTTGTCTTACCGCCCTGAGACGCCCTTCCGGTGTTATCGTTGCACTGGCTGCCGCCGGGGGGGGCATCGGCCCGGATTCTGTGGACCGGAGGTTCCTCGCGGAGTGATCCGTCTTCCCTGCCGGCGAAGGAGCGGAGCTACATGTTTGCAAGGGGCATCGCACCCTGCTCGAACTGGCGGCCTGTGTTCTCGGCGGCCTGGAGACAGAGGAGTTAACACGGGCCTAAACCACGTAAGGCTGCAGATTGAAGAGGTAACTCGCGGAAGTGGGGGGCAACGGCAGGGTCTTGCGGCACTGTTGGGCACGACACTGAGACTGAAGTGACGAGGGGCCTGGCCCTAATCAAGAGCTTTAGCGGCAGGAGAGCCATACAGATTTCTCGGCACCAGGTGAGCTTACCTGTGACTGTACACGCTGCTCTGGGGGCTCACCACCTAGGTCCTCCTTGCTGTTAGAGCGGTTTGTCATATCCAACTGCGGGGAGACTGGAGCGCCCACCCTAGCTGACCCTGGTACACGGGGGGCTCTGCGATACCCAGCGGCCTTGGGAGATTGAGGACGGCCAGTGGGGAGTTCGCTTCTGGTTTAGTGGGCTGTGGCCCGGCCGGGTGACTGCTGCGGAGCCGTGCTGGGCGGGTCATGACGGCACTGTAGTGGTGTGCCATCCTCCTTGTGTGCCACTGGGAGAGATAAGACTGCCTGGAAAAACTGAGTTAATGTTCGGGCGCTGCCCATGTGAGCCATTGTGGTGGAACATTGATTAAAAGAATTGGTGGCTAGATCGTAGAGGCACCGGTGGTGTCTGAATAAACGGAATAGGCAGTGTAGGCATGACAAGGCACCGTGAAGGTGTGCAGGCTTGGCCCAGAGGGGTACGTGGAGTGCATTCAAGCTGCGACTCTCCCAATTGATCCCTGGTGACCTGGTAAGAGGGACCCCAAACCCTACGACGGACACTATTGCCACTCGACGATGGGGAAGCCCAGAGGTAAACAGCCGGAAGCCCCCCCAGAGCAAGAGGAAACTGTACCGGATCAGAGGCAGCTGGAACCTAGCCAGGCGGCCTTGGAAAACCCAGTCCAGCAGCAATTGGCTCAAATCCTGGAGGCTATTGCTTACACTAAGGAGACACTTCATCAGGACATAAGTAATGTGGCGGTGGGCCTGAGTCTCCTCAGAGCGGAACACACAAAACTAGCAGAAAGAGTGACCCAGACTGAGACATCACTGGCAGATATAGCGCCGGCCCAACTGACCTTGTCCAAGCAGATGGGGGAAATATCCCTTAGTGTCCATGTCTTATGAAAGGAGAGCCGAAGACGCCAAAGGGCGAAACCGAAGGAACAATGTTAGGGTCCTGGGTTTGCCGGAAGGAGTGGAGGGTACCAACATGATTGCGTACCTAGCGAATTGGCTCCGTGATGTGGTGGCGCTGGAAGGCCTATCCCAGTTTTACACCTTGGAGAGGGCGCATCGAGTTCCTGCTAGGCCGCTGGCCCCGGGAAGGCGCCCGCGCCCCGTGGTGGCTAGACTGCTCCATTTCAAAGACAGAGACATGCTGTTGCAAAGAGCACGTACGGATGGGCCCTTCATGGTGGACAACAGTAGGGTGTCGCTGTTCCCTGACTACACCTTGGATGTTCAGCGGCGTCGCACCTCCTTCCTCGAGGTTAAGAAAGTTTAGCGAGAAGAAGGGATTCAATATTCGTTGATGTTCCCAGCCCGACTACGTATGATCCTAGAAGGGCAGACGCACTTCTGCGATTATCCCAAGGCAGCGTGGGACTGGATTGAGAGCTACAAAACAGGTAGCCTGCCCGCGACGCAAAATCGAACGACTCCTCCCAGAGGTCAGGAATTGGAGAAGCGACGTCGGAGATGACCGCGGCAAGGGCTTTTCAAGAAACCGAACTCCTCGCAGACGGAAAAGGAGAGAGCAGAGGCGCTGCAGGCAGTGGCGACCATGCTGCAGGAACACAGAACGCCAATGGAGGGAGGCACCGGATCGGAGAGAGGGTCTGGTCGGTCGGATTCGGACACATCTCAAAGCGGCAGTGTTAAAATGCCACATGTGACCCCAGGCATTGCGGACGAGATTGCATAATCGAACTCTTGCCGATCTGTCATTCTGCCTTACTCCTTCCCTTTCTACCCTCTCTCTCCTCTCCTCTATGTGTTCGCCCACACTGTGGCATTTCTCTTCTCGCCTTTTTGACGGAGAGGCACTGGGGAAAATGGGCGGGGTGGCTGGGGGCGCCCCTGGGTGGGGGCAGAATCGGTCATCCAGGGCCGATGCACTTTGAGCTACGAACGGAACCACTATAGGAGCACCTTTGGTGGCAATCGCGCCCCCTTGCACCTCTGTAGCCACTAGATCACTTTGTGTGTTTCAGCACAGTTTGGATGGGGACTAGTTTTGCAGTACCTGTCCTGGGGCGGGGGAGGGGGAGTTGGGGGATTAGTTTATTTGATGGATTGTTAGTTGGGAACAGGCGTGTCACACTGGAAGCAATGATTGGGAGAATGTTTAACTTAAAAGGATGGGTACCCCATTTGATTTAAAATGTATTTCGTGGAATGTGCGGGGGATGCATTCAATGTTGCGGTGCCATAAAGTACACGCATACTTAGTCCGCAGGGGGGTTCAGATTGCACTGCTCCAGGAGACTCACATAATGGCACAGGAAGCGGCGGCCCTACAGCGCCGATGGCGAGGCCAAGCGTTTTACACCAATTACTCGGCGTTCGCCAGGGGAGTACTGATTTGGATAAGGGCGGGGGTACCATTTCAATGCGCAACACAAATCACGGACCCAGAAGGCAGCTATGTTGTAGTAACTGGGAAACTAGATGGTAAAGATATAGTCTTGGGGAACGTTTATGCCCCTAATACGGAGCAACCTGCCTTTTTGTCACAGCTTTCTGGGAAATTGGCACCCACGCTAACATGATCAGTAATACTAGGGGGTGATTTCAATTGTGTTCCTGACGTTGTTCTTGACCGCTCCCATCCTCCCCTCCCTGATGCGCCCATTCATAAAATAGCGGAAGCGAGGCCAGAATGGCAGCAGCGATGGGGTTTAGTGGAATCTTGGAGAGCGCAGCACCCAGGGGTTCGGGATTACTCCTATTTCTCTGCTCTACATGACCTCCATGTTAGGTTGGATGCTATTTTGTGCTCCCACGATGTGCACGAGGGGGTACAGAGTAGTGAATATCTCACTAGAACAATATCGGATCATAACCCGATCCTGTTAAGGGTACAGTGGTCTCGCACAAGGCCTAAAATACCTACATGGCGCCTACGCCCTGATGCCTTGGAGGATCAGGTTTTCCGTGAAGCGGTGAGCTCAGGCATTGCCCAATATTTCCAAGAGAATGCTGGTACAGCGACGGCTTCCTCAGTGGAATGGGACACTTTCAAAGTGGTTGTTAGGGGACGCTGCATTTCAGAGATGGTGGGAGTGCGCAAAGTGCTCTTGCGGGACATACAGGAAGCAGACCAGCGCTTGCGAGAGGTAGAGCAGGAACGCCCTGAGAGACCCGATCAGCAGGGGAAGCTTATGGAGGCAAAAGAGGCAGTTGCTGTACAGGTAGAGCGTCTGCGCTGCTTTGACTATAAAAAGTACATAACTCGCGCCCACACCGAAAGAGACAAATCCGGGGCCCTCTTGGCCTGGCTGGCTAATCCAGCTAGAAGGGGGGACGGTAATTTTGGAGCTCAAGGAGCACAATGGGGAGGTCTGTTATAACCAGCAAGGCATTAATGACTGGTTCCTTGCTTATTATGCAGATTTATATAAGAGTAAACTGACCCTAGTGGACGACGACATCAATAGGTTTGTGAATGCAGAGGACCTGCCGCAACTAGATGGGGAACAGGCGGACACACTGGGTCGGGATATCAAACTCAGAGAAGTGAGGGGGGCTATAAAACATATGGCTAGGAACAAAACACCAGGGACAGATGGTCTACCGATTGAATATTACCTAGTGTACACTGACCTGCTGGCACCTAGACTGGTGAAACTATATAATGAGGCGAAGCAGGCGGGACAACTGCCCGCAACGACTCGGGAGGCAATCATTATTCCGCTGTTAAAACCAGGGAAATCGTCCTGGGACAGATCCGCATACCGCCCACTTTCTATGCTAAACACGGATTATAAGATCCACAGTCGTATTTTAGCCACCCGTCTTCTCCCCTATATGACGACACTAATACACAGGGATCAATCTGGGTTCATTCCAACCAGGAACAGGTATTAATGTACGGCGCCTCTTGCGGGTCTTAGAGGCCGATACTTATCAGAAAGATGTCGCGACTGTTTTCGCAGTGGACATAGAAAAGGCGTTCGATAGTCTGGAATAACCTTACTTGTTCCAGGTAATGCATAAATTTGGATTAGGGGATACATTTGTAGCTTGGACAGCCCTACTATATAAAAATTCTACTGCAAGGGTTAGAACGGGTGGGTTGATCTCTGACACCTGTAAAGTAGGCCGGGGAACAAGACAGGGATGCCCGTTATCCCCCCTCTTGTTTGCCTTGGCCATGGAGCCACTTGCGGCTCAGGCCAAGACGGGTCCACATTATCGAGGCCTTGATGTATATGGACAGACTCATCACATTGCGCTCTATGCAGGCGACTTACTAATGTTTTTAGTGAACTCGGGAAAAGCGTTTTCTGGAGCGAAGGACTTACTCCGCGATCTTGGAAGAGTAGCAGGGCTCAAAGTAAATTGGGCAAAGTCCTGCCTGTTCTCAACAACCGAAGTTAACGCTGGCCCGCAAGAAACTGATGGGGTGAAATGGGAGTATAGATGTTTGACTTATCTGGGGACCCAAATATATCACACACAGGGCGATTTACTGGAGGGCAATATCGCAAGAGCCATTAGGGGAATGAAAGGCAACTTTGATTTCTGGGGGGCACTGCCTCTGTCAGTAGCTGGACGGGTGGCCTTACTTAAAATGGTGACCCTCCCGAGACTGCTGTACTATTTTGGGACATTACCGATTTGGATACCGGCGAGATTGTTTACTCAACTCAAGACAATGATTACGGGGTTCTTATGGGGAGCTGGCAGGCTGAGGGTAGCACTGAGAGTCCTTATGAGATCGGAGGGGGGGCTGCCAGTGCCTGATTTTGAGGCTTATTATTTAGCTGCTCAGTTACAATGGCTCACTCGGGAGGTTGCAGCTGGGGTCCGAGGGGTGGGGGAGCGCAGAGACAGGATCCTGTCGCTGCGGGTGTTGTCCCAAATTGTTTTGAAGTTACCCATCCGGCTTCATACTATACCAGGAGACCTACGAGCAGCACGGCAATGTTGGAATAGGACCCTGAAGCGAGCACAGATTACGTATCCCTATGCGCCTGAAATCCCCCTGTCCATGTGTGATGCATTGCAGCATGGGGGTACCTGGCAGGGACTGGCAACCTGGAGTGAGTGGGGATTGACCACTATAGGAGACTTGTACGAGGACAATACTATGATTCCCTTCAATGACTTACAGGAACGATATGACCTGCCTAGAGGGGAATTTTTGCTACACTCTGCGCTTACTGCAGCTATCCGGAAGCATTGCAGGGAGGGCCTACAGGAACCGCAGACATCGATGGGATGTCAGTACATAGTGACGGCAGCAGGCACCTTTAAAGCGGTCACGTGTCTGTATAAGCGCATGACACAGGAAATGCTAGTTCCCTTGACTGAGTTAAGGCTAAAATGGGAAGAGGATCTGGGGGAGAAGATTCCTGAAAAGACCTGGACTGATCTGGTGGAACAGGCGTGGAAGAGTTCCATGAATGCTCGATTTCAACTGGTGCACTTTTATGTTTTACATAGAGCATATCTCACCCCGGCTAAGATTAACAAATATTTTGACACTCGCACAGCAGCATGCCCACGCTGTAACAGGGAGGAAGCAGACTTTCGGCATAGGTTTTGGGATTGCCCGCAACTGGATAGTTATTGGGTAGAAGTGGTCGCATTATTGGCCGAGATCACTGACAGAGAACTGGAGCCAGCTATGGGACCCTGCCTCCTACATTGGTTCCCCCACACGGCCAAAAATAAAGTTACAAGTAAATTCCTAGATATGGGGTTATTATTAGCTAAACGGGATATCACTATGCATTGGAAAGCAAAAAGGGGCCCAAATGTAAAAAGATGGAAGACAGAATTAATCAAATGGGTGGAATGTGAAGGAATAGTTCGGCTGCAATTAGCAAAACGAGCGGGAAGTGAGAGGGCATTAGAGGCAGCGAGGGCAGGGGAAACATTGGTGGTACTACTGAAGATCCCGGACAATGATAGCGACGAAGATCCCACGGCAGAAGCTCCTGGTGAGATAGATTAGATAAGTTTACCCCTGTGCACTGTATGTAAAGGCGGAACTAGACACTGCCCACAAGGCGCCCCTCCGCCCCCATCAAGGGTTGGATCCCTAAGCCTTACTTTAGTTACATTTGCGAAGCTAACCTACAGTACCCCAGTCTCTAGACCAACTATTGATTGTATGTGACACGCCTGGTGGGAGGGATGGGTGGGGGGAGGTTCTTAGAAGGTAAGACTGTTTTAGGATACCAGATGCTGCCGAAATGCGCACCAAATGGTTATTGTTGCATACATGAGTACTAAATTATGGGTAGGGGGATGAGAATCCTATATACAACCAAGCTACTCTACTTATATCACAGGCAGTGATGCTTTTTGTTACTTGACCTCTATGTATCTTGGCATCGATTATTTCATAGACTGTACCTGTTTAGGTATGTAAAACTCAATAAAATTTGTTTAAATTTTTTTTTTTTTAAATCAGACCCCCACAAGGCAACCAGGGATAGTATAACGCAAGGGTTTGGGAGGCAGGAGGCCCAAGTGGAACCCAAGGCTCTTGCCACCGAAAACAAGTCTCCCGACCCAGGGGATAAGAGACAACTGGAATAGAGCAGAGAGTAGGTCGGAGATTGAGGACACTACATCGACTAAACGAGGGGAGACTAGACCTGTCCACCTGGGCAAGACAGGGGCGAAGGCCAGTGATCCTCCAGAATTGGTTTTTATTCCCAGGTTTAGCCCAAGGGCCCCTGAGGGTACGCTAAATCGGGGGAACCTGCTAAAACTGTGTGCCCATGTTCCAGCCCTGAACCACATTATCTCAGATGATTTGTTATGGGTAAATTTTGTCTCGGATGGGACCATTGGTACAGGGGAAGCCTCGCACACTGAATGGAGGAGTGGACCTCTGAGAGATGCAGTGTGGGGTGAAAAAGAAACCTTTGCAGATTGGGGGATCGAACTTGTGAAATCAACCCCGCCAAAATACCCGTATGTTTTATTAAACCCGCCCAAAGGACAGTTAACCCACAGCGTTCTTATGGGCACATCAGGCGGAAGTAGTAACTGGGCACCAGTGGAGTCCACAAGATCAAGATCACTAATGGTTGTTTGCTCGCAAAATCTGAGCGAGGTGAGATTTATGGTTTAAATCTTTTATTGAAATTTTCAACATTCAATATGTTCGGCAATACAGGAACCGCTTCTGTGCTGTAAAGGCATATTTAACATATGGCTCATCAAGTGGTCAAACCTTTGAGAACATATCCAATAACATAAAACATAACCTTGCAAACCATGAAAGGAAGCTTATCAAAACCCTCCCCCCCTTCCCACCCCCCTCCCCGTTCCCTGTCCACCAAATAAACTGTCTACGCTGTGTCTGGGCCTTGCCTGGTGAATAGGTGTCCTACGTTCTCGTCGGTTGTGTGTCGGAAAGCCGCATTAAGCGGAGATACCTAGGGCAAGTGGTTTCCCTGAATTCAGAGGAAAGAAGGGACAGAAATGGTTGCCAAAGCTCACTAAACAAGGGCCCCCTCCCCGCTATTGTCAAGGTCAATTTCTCCATTCCCAAGACATGCCACAGACGGTATAGCCAACCTGTGAAGGTGGGTGCTTGAGAGGAGCGCCAATGCGTGAGTATGTTTTGCACTGCAGAGCCCAGCGCTATTGCTATTAATCGGCCTCTGCGGGAGCGAAGCGGGTAGGTCAAAGGGTTCGGGAGGCCTAGAAGGACATACGCTGGGAAGCGCGGTATTTCTGTGTCTAGGTGCTTGTCCACTTCCTCCAGGACCTGATTCCAGTATGTCTGGAGATGTGTGCATTCCCACAGCAGGTGTACCAGTGTGCCCACCCTCCCGCATCCCCGCCAGCAGTGCACCCCCTGGGTGGGGTCTATCGCATGTAGACGTTCCGGAGTATAATACCAGTATGTAACCAGTTTAGTGAGGGTCTCAGTGAGCCCCATATGATAGGCAGTGTGGCGAGCCCTGTAGTACACCCCCTCCCACTCTTTATGACTGAGTGTTCTGCCGATTTCTCTTTCCCATCTCGTACGCCCGGCGTTATACGTATGTGTGTGTCTGTCTAATAGCATTTTATATAGATCTGAGATGAGTTTTTTATCCGATGTGCGGGTAACAAGCCATTTCTCATAGGTGGAAAGGTGTCTACCCGCAGCTGGTTTAACCTGGGTATGTAACGCCCAGTGCCTAATCTGAAGGTATCGTAGCCTTTCAGTTTCCGGTAGCCCATACTCTAATTTGAGCCGTTGGAATGGTATTATCCCGTCGACGTCAAATAGGTGGCCAAGCGAGCGGCACCCTGATGATCTCCACTGCCCGAAGGCGGCCGCGTCCATACCAGGCTGAAAATCAGGATTATCCAGCAGCGGAGTGAGAGGCGAGGGGAAAGTAGTGAGGTTGTGTTTGACGTTGGTGTGATCCCATGTTTCAAGGATAGCTCGCGTAATGTGAGACGCGTATAGATTGGGTGGTCTGTGCCTCTTTCGGAGGAAAGGGATTTCCTGCAGAGGCCTGGCAGCAACCGCCTGGTCCTGGAACAGCCAGTGTTTCTATGACTCCAACCGATTCCACTCAACCAGGTGGCGCAGTTGGGCTGCTTGGAAATAGAGGTGGAGATCAGGGATGCCGAGGCCACCCCTCTCTGGTGGAAGCATCGCAAGTGTCTGCTTCATCCGCGGCTTACGGCCATTCCATATAAATTGTTCCAGATCCGATTGAGTCTGTTGTATTCACCCTTTTGGAGGTCGAAGAGGCACAGTCCGGAACAAATATAAAATCTGGGGTAAGATGGTCATTTTGACCGCAGCTATTTTACCGAGCCAGGAGAGAGGGTAGTGTTTCCATTGGCTCAACTCTGTACGTATCGTCTGCCTTAGTCGTGTGTAGTTGGCGGTGACCGTGTCTGACAGGGAGGGAGCTAATTGAATCCCTAAGTATGGGATCGTGTCCACTGCCCACTGAAGAGGATGCAGGCTTTGTAGCTGTGTGCGGGTATGGGGCGTTAGAGAGAGGTCAAGCGCTATCGACTTATCCATATTCACCTTAAACCCCGAGACTCGTACGAAGGTCTCTAATTCTACAAGGCACGCAGGTAATGCGAGAGCGGGGTTCGACAATGAAATGAGGACATCATCAGCATACAGACTAATCGTATGGGTGTAGCATCCGAATTTAATCCCGGTTATCGCAGGGGTGTGTCGGAGACGGTGAGCCAAAGGCTCCATATAAAACGCGAAAAGAAGGGGAGACACGGGGCACCCTTGCCTCGTCCCTCTCTCTATGGGAAATCGAGAAGACACATGGCCATTAACTCGAATTGTGGCTGTTGGGAACTTATAGCAATTCAGGATGTATGTGCGAAACTTCTCCCCTAGCCCCGCGCGCTCGAGAACCCGTTCCAAGTATGGCCAGTGGACCCGGTCGAATGCTTTCTCGGCGTCAATAGTGAGCATCATATATTCCCCCTGTGTTCGCGAGGCTTTCTCAATGAGGTGGAGGGCCCTGTGGGTATTATCGCTAGTTTGGCGCTGGGGAATAAATCCTGCTTGGTCAGGGTCGATGAGACCGGGCATATGCGGCGCAAGGCGCGCTGCCAGTATCCCAGTGTATAATTTGAGGTCTATGTTGAGGAGGGATATGGGACGATAGGCTCCGCACTGGGTCTTATCCTTCCCCGGTTTTGGGATAACCACTATGGAGGCTTCGAGCATATCCCCTGGGATCGCTCCGGGATCGGCAAATGAGTTAAAAAGTTTCGTGAGAAGCGGGGCCACCAGTGCACAAAAGGTCTTATAAAATATGGCAAAAAAGCCATCCGGCCCAGGGGCCTTAGCAAGTTTAAGGCGTGAAATGGCCGCAATAACTTCTTCTAATCTAATGTCTCTGTCTAAATGATCAGCCTGGGCCTTAGTCAACACTGGTAGGTCAACGGATTCGAGAAAGGCAGCACCATCTGCGGCGAATCATGGCGAATAAGCATAGAGACGGACATAAAAATCCCGAAACGTTTCAGCAATCTCTGAGTCCTCAAAGACTCGCCCACCATCCCCCCGCTGAAGCTCCCGGACCCCCTGTTTCTGCCGAGACTCGCGCAGTTTATGGGCGAGGAGGCGGCCACATCTGTCTCCTCCAGTGTAGTAGGTATCTCGCAGCCGGAGGGCCGCAAACTCTGCCCTGTCTTGATCTAACGCAGCGAGTTGTTGCCGTGTGGCCCTCAGCTGGCGCCAAACCCGCGGTGCCCCAGTCCGTTGATGCATCTGTTCTAGCTCTCTGGTTTTTTGGGTGAGGTCCTCTCTTTTGCGTCTACGCTCTGAATTTTCCGCCGCCGAGATGGCTATCAGTTCCCCTCTTATCACTGCCTTCAGCGCTGCCCATTGTGTGGCCAGAGTGGTGTCATCGTTAGCGTTGTGGGAGAGGAAGTCTTTGATGGCGCCCTGTACCTGGTCAACTACCGCGGTGCGGTGCAGGAGGGTGTCCCGGAGGCGCCACATACGAGAGGGATGTTGCATGGGGGGAAGAGTGAGGGTTACAGTAACGGGTGCGTGATCAGAAAGGGAGGCAACCCCTATCTCCACTCCCGTAGTTAACGTGCATATAGATGTAGTCGCCAACAGGTAGTCCAGTCTAGCGTATGTCTTGTGCGCATTAGAATAATAAGAGTATTCACGACTATGGGGATGAAAGCATCGCCACAGGTCCGTGAGGCCTAGATCGTGGAGGCGTGCCAAACCTTCTGCTGATAGTGCTCCCGTCTGGGTAAAGCGCTGACACGACCTATCCGCGTCATTGTCAAAGACCAAGTTCAAATCGCCCCCCAGAAGGATCTCGCGGTCTGTTGTGGCCGTTGCTTCAGTAAGTACTGTGTGTAGAAACTTTTCCTGTCCCTCGTTGGGGGCGTAAACTGAGCCTATAGTGAGTGTGAGGCCTCCTAGTGCAAAACGGTAGATCAAAAGTCTGCCCTTAATTTCAGCTTCCTTGTGAAGGACCTCCCCCTTGAACCTCTGGGCCACTAATATGGCTACTCCGGCTGATTTGGTGGGGCCTGAGGAGAACAGCTGGGTCGGAAACCTGCGGGATTTGAGGCGATGGCAGTCTCTGTCTAACAGGTGTTTTTCCTGAAGCAGGCATATGTCTGCTTCGGTGTGCTCTAAGCATGATAGAACTGCTTTGCGCTTCACGGGGTTATTAAGGCCCCTCACATTCAAGGTGAGTATTTTGAGCGTGGTGGGACCCATTCCAGTAGGTAAAAAAGACTAGAAACTTGAATGAAATCCGGGGACTGGAGCCGTGGGAGTAGTGAGCCAGCGAGGGCCCCATAGCTTCCTGCCTGCGCGAACCCCTGCTGCCAAGGAAAAAGGGTGGACAAGGAACCCCAAACCCCCCAAAAAATAACCCCAAATGTATATCTATAGAAAGTCTTTTGACAAAAAGCGAAAAGAAAAAAGGAAAAAGAACATAAGATGTAACATAGTCCGTCATCCATGGATGATCAGGGGGAAGTTTCAGTGGGGAGTGTGTCGTGGCCAAGAGCGTCCCCCCGCCAACCGCACTCATATGAAGTGGACACATCAGAAGGATTGATAGACCACGTGGCCTCAGCCAGGCTGTGTTTTTGCTAGTTCTGCCGGCAAAGTCTTGAGGGCGGCCTTCTGACCCTCGAGGATTTCAGTAGGTTGTGGCCGTTTAGGCTGGCGTCTTCGACTCTGGTGTCTCCATCTTGGTTTCCTGTCCTCTGTGCCGGGTGTCGGGCCTTCATCGGTGTTCTCCTCCGTCGGGTGATCAATTCCCAGCAGGCGACAGGCCTCGGAGAGGGAGCGGAGCTGGAAAAGTTTACCATCCTTGCGAAAGACCAAACGGAACGGGTGGCCCCAGCTGTTTGAAATATCGTGTTGGCGGAGGTACGAGGTAACAGGCCTGAAGGTTCTTCTCTTTTGTAGCGTTAGCGCCGCCAAGTCTTGGTACAGGACTGGAGTCTGCCCGCGGAATGTCAGGGGGTGCAGCTGGCGGGCTTTCTGCAGGACCTCTTCTTTGGTTCGGAAATCCTGCACACAGACCAGTATATCAGACGGCGGAGCCGTGGCTGGGCGGGGGGGGACCCACTCTGTGCGCCCTATCTAGTTGGAGATCAGAGTCCAAGGGCCTGCCAAGAACGTGGTTAAAAAGGTCCCTGGCGTATTTAAAGATGTCGCCCGCTTCTTCATCAGTCTTCACCCCCCGGATCCTAATGTTGTGACGGCGGGAGCGGTTCTCCAAATCCTCGAGATGTGACTGTAGGTCTACTTGCTGGTCATGTACACGGATGACTTCCTGTTGCAGCATCGATAGCTCCGTATCCCGCCCGTCACTTTTCTCCTCCAGCTCAGCTACCCTCTCGCCTATGCTGTCCATGTCTCTGCGGACTTCTTTGATTTCCGCCGTGAGGTCTCTCTTAAGTGTTTGTAAGTCTTCTCGCAGGGCTACAAACAAGGATTCGAGGAAGGCATTCGTGATCGGCTCTCCCCGTCACTCCCCATCGGGCCAGCCAGTTCAGTGCCTGCTGGGGTCTCACCCAATTGCTGACTGCCTTGGGCTCTTGCAAAGAGTTCTTTAAGAGTTTTGTCCTTCCGGCCCCGCGAGGAGGACATACTGTGCTCGGGCGTTTGACAGAAATGTATTCCGGCGAGCTGCGTATGTTGTAGTGCAGGCCGCGGTCACCAGTGCTCCCCCCAAGTCTCGTTGGGATGCCCTGCACCGGGGCTGTGCGTTGCTTCCGCTAGCACCGACCTGTCTTCAAGGTTCCCCTTCGGCGATGGGTCTATGCCTCCCGGGGGGAGGATGCCTCCGATTCCACAAGGGAACCCACGAGCCCGCTCCCCCGGATCCACCTCTGGTAGGCCCCGGGCAGCGTCACAAGTCTCACGTGTGACGGGCCCCAAACTCGTGCAGTAGAAAATGTTTTGCGCCTCACAGATTTCCGAGCCCTAGTTATGCCGCTGGAGCGCCCCAACGGCCCACCCAGGCGGATCGTTATGTCCCTGTGCTGCCACTCGCACTCCACTACAGGCCTCACACTGCTCAGCTGAGTCGCGGCTGGGTCCCGGAGCCTCTCGCGTCACCTGCCGTCCCGCTCCTCACTCCCCCAGTGTCGACAGTACACTGCGACTTTCCCCAGCGTTGAGGTCACTTGCCTGCCGCTTTCATGGAGGGGTGATGGCCACCAGGCTCTCAGCAGCTCCGTCCGGCCCCGGAAGGTTCTCCCCGCATTGCCGGACTCCGTCCAAGATGGCGGGTCCACCTCAGCTCTGCCACGCAGTCTCCCTCACGGGGCAAGCCAGCCCCCTCCACAGGATCGGGCGCACGCTGGTCTCACGGGTCGTCGGCTGCTATTCGGCGGCTTCCCGGTCTGTTACCTCTTCCCGGCAGCTCAGTCTCTGCGGGCTCAGCCTCTCCGGATCTTGCTACGCGGCCTCCGCCGCTCCAGTGGCGGGTCTCCTCAAGACCAGGCCGCGCCCCCTCAGCGCCACGTTCCGCAGCTCGATCGCTGGAGACCCTGCGGTGGTGAAACAACTCGAATTCACCCCACTGCTGCGTCCGCGGTACCTGCTGGAATGCTTAGCCACGGATTCACGGGTGTCCAGCTGCTAGTGACGGCAAAAACCGGTGCTTTGTCGAGCGGCCAGCGGGAGAGCTCGAACGCCACGTCTTATCGAGCCGCCATCTTGGCCACGCCCCGCGAGGTGAGATTTAGCCCTAAAGATTACACCGGGCAGGAGGCAGCGCAGAGGGCAACAGCTATTCATAGCTCTCCGGGCCATATGCAACAGTCCTGATGAGAGCATCCGTCGACTAAATGGGATTGTTAATCCTCGCTGCCCAAAACAGCCGACAAGGATGTCAAACCCTGAATTAACTATAATCTCATGGAATGTTGTAGGGCTCAAAAAATTAATGGGAAGCGAGCAAGGGCGCCAGTATTTGGGTACGGGTGACATCTTATGTCTTCAAGAAACTTGGGCTCTGTCGCCTACCATTCTTTCAGGCTTCTACGAGATATTCACTGCTGCATCGCGGCTGAGCCACTTTGGTAGCCCATCAGGGGGGTCTGTCAATTTTCATCAAGCATACTGCGAACCTGTCGGTGAAGGCTCTCGATAGTAACTGTTCAGCAGCCCAAGTGATCTGCATTCGTGGTCTGGAAACAATCAATAGACAAATGGTTATGATAGTGGTTAATTGCTACCTGAATGTTTCCAGGAAGGCAAGGACAATCGTGGTAAAGCAGTTTCTCGAATGCCTTGAAGATCTCTTTTTTGAATACCCGAACTGCGAATTTGTTATTACTGGAGACTTTAACATTACGGGGTTGGGTGAAAAGTCTAATGGTGATTTTAAGGAAATGACTGGCTTTGGAAATAATGGTTTTATGAACAACCACAAGTTAGTATCCGCTCAGGCAGAATATGAGTTGAGAAATAAGGAGATGATACTTCCGCCAACCTGTAAAAATGTATCAACTATCGATTACACCTTTTATGCACTAGCTTGGCTGCAAGCTTAAATCACTTCGACATTATTATTAGAGCAGAAAGTGACCACAATCCTTTAAGAAGCACGCTGAGCCTAGCTTTGAATCTAGCTGATAAAGCCATTAATGTGGGTAATTCATCTGGAGAGGAAGGAGAGAAGCTGGTTAGAAAAATCAAATGGGTTACTGCATACAAATCCCATGTTAGTACATGGCTACAAGATCTGGCTGCTAATATAAACACAAACTATTTAGTGGGCTTTCTACAGGAGTGGGGAAGGCTTATGGTGAACTTACGAATGCATATATTAGAGCAGGAGGGCGGGCACAATCTTCACAATGGGAGGCACACCCTAGTAAGGCCAGGCAATTTTTGCAAGGCTATCATCGTATCTAGATGAACGCTGCAAAAAGGGTGGCGTGTGCACCAATGTAATCCCGCAAATAAAACAGCTGCGGCAGTGAATCTGGCAAAAAAATCACATAACAAACTTGTTTGGGAGATTCAGAAGGAAAGAAAGGATACGCAGTGGGTCACATTCTTCCAGCTATTAAAGGACTCAAACCAAGCGCGATTTTGGGCCCACATTAATAAATAAAAAAATGGGAACATGGGCAGGGAAAATGGGGTCTCAGAATCAGCCTGGGGACGGCACACAGTTGAGCTGTATGTGGCACAGACGGACAACCTAACCAGGGTTAGTGGGTCTTCCTTTCTAACTTTACCATTTAAAGAAAAGTCGGGGGTAGCCGAACCAAGCCGACACCATCAAGCGGTAGTGGAGGAAGGATGGGGCCAGAGTGGGGAAGAGACCCAGAGGGCTGAGCGCAAAGTAACAGATAGGCGAAAGGTGCAAAAGTATTAGTAAAGCTGAAAGCCAATGGAGCCCTGGGCCCGAATGGGCTTCCAGCTGGCCTTTTTAAGGAGGCGCATGAAGTTTGGGCAGAAGTGTTGTCAGCACTTTATAACCATTGCTTTTTAAGCGCTGAAATACCGGATGGTTGGAGAGGATCAATTCTATGCCCCATATATAAGAGCGGAGATCGGACCTCAGCCGCAAACTATAGATTGGTTAACTTATTGGATATTGAGGCAAAAGTGTACGCCTGAATTTTACTAGACCAATAGAATCTTGGGTGGCAGAGGAGGGAATATTGCCATTTTTTCAAACAGGGTTCAGGGCTGGTGCTTCCACGGTGGACAATATACAAGCTCTCTCTATCCTTAGGCATAATGCTATCCAGAAGAACAGACCTCCTCTCCTGTGTTGCATTATAGATTATAGTGCTGCGTTTGATAGGGTAGATAGGGCCATTTTATGGAGGAAGCTCACGGGCTGGGGTATACCATCGAACTTGTTAAGAGCCATCATATCACTATACACAGAGACATGGGTTCGAGTAAAAACTAGTGCAACAACAGTAACTCAGAAAGTAAAAACGACCCAAGGGTTAAAACAGGGTTGCGTGCTGGCACCCATGCTGTTTAATTTATATACGGCAGATCTAGGGAAGGCTCTGGAGGGCTGTAGCTTGGTCCCCCCTAATCTAAGCTCAGTTCGATTACAAATACTCCAATACGCCGATGATATTGTGGCCATGGATCATACCAAGTCAGGTTTGCAAAGGGCTTTAAACGCTTTGGGAAGGTATAACAAGGCGAACCATTTATTGGTTAATCAGTCCAAAACTAAAGTCCTGATATTCGAGAGTTATCGTAGGAAGAAGTTGGCAACCTGGACGTTGGGAGGTCAGACCATCACCACTGCAAGGTATTATAAATATCTGGGCTTGTGGTTTAATGAATCTGGTTCTGCAGCAGCCCTAGTTGAAGATATTAATAAGAAAGCGGCAACCATTACTTACGGAATTGGCCAGCTGAATCATCTATTAAGTAGCGCTTCCGCTTCACCTATTTTAAGAGTTACAAAGTCTACCTTACTCCCAGCTTTGCAGTACGGGCATCTTGCCTATCCAGGAGCACTGGACGAAGCATTAGAGCTATGCCATATTAGAGCATATAAAAAAATATTCCATCAACCGCGACACGTCCGACACTCCAGGCTAAGACTTGAGATGGGGTTAATAATTCAATCAATAGATTGTAAGGCTTCCTTGTTAAAATATTATATCAGGTGTATAAGGGCCCCCAAGCATTCCTTAAAAAATTATTTGCAATCAATCTATGAAAAATTGGGTAATCCTTGGTCCAGCCAACTTAAAGAGGCGATTTTGTTACTCAAGATCGAGGAGTCCGCTTTGGGGGTCGGTGCCATCCCTTATCGGACATGGAAAACAGCTATCAATAAGCAAATGAAGGAGTCCTCCTGGGAACAGGATATACGGTCTGTTGAGAGTCAAGGATGGGCTCAGCCCTTGGCGGAGTCCTATCGCGTTGGGAAGCCACAAAACTATTTTTCGGATCTCATTAATGCAAATACTCGGGACCAAATCCTATATATGAGAGTGCTTGCGTTACCAATAAGAGATTTTAACCCGCGTTGTGCAGGAGGCGGGGGTGACTTTATGTGTAGGCTATGCAACAATTATCGGGAATCATGGTTTCATTTGTTATGCTGGTGCCCGGCCTTAGATCAACAAAGGAGACTACTGCTAAAACCTATTTTTCTGACAGAGGGCGTTCGTTCTTGCGCACAGTCATCTGACTTTTGCTTCAGCTGCAGCTCTCCTGGTGGGCTGGGGAGATGTGCTAAATTTGTGAATATTTTAAACAAATTATTGTTGAATACTAGGGCAAGGGCAGTGCTTCCAAAATAATGTCCGCGTCGCTTTGCAGATGTGTACGTTTGAGCTGTGCTTGGAGACAGTGGACATTTAGGACCGACGGGGCCTGGTGTTGAGGTCAATCCTTCCTAGACGGAATCTTGGGAGGCACTGCTTGCAAAAGAAGTATTGGTAGCTCTAAGTAAGGCAAGTTTTGGAGGCTACACACATCTCGTCCTTTAGATTGAATTGCCCCATCGGCCCTCAAGTAAAGGCTACTGCATTATTTTAATTGAGCCCAAGAAATTATAATCTAGCCTGGTGTACATACAGCTGATTCTGTTTTAGGATTACATTATATAGTACATGTATTTTAGTGTTAATGAGATTAGGTTCATCTGACTGATGGAGCTGATGTCGGACTGGGTTAGAACGAGGCAACTGGTATTTTAATAAGGGTACTGTATAGGTTATTTAAAGAATGGAATAATGTGATTACAGTATTTATTGAGTCTTAGATGATGAAGTGATTCATATTGTTTTATTTTAAAGATTTTATGCCTATTTGTTATGGTTTTAATTAACTATACAATAAACGTTATTACTTACTTTTCCCAATTAGAAGTTACACTTGTAAGATGTTACAATGCAGCTCCAATGATAACCTATGGGAGAGATAGTCCTTGCAATAATGAAAAACGAGATTAGCAGTATTTCACAATCAGGACATGTAAAACACACCAGTGCACGTCCTACCTTTTAAATGCACTGCACCCTGCCCATGGGGCTATCTTGGGCCTACCGTAGGGGTCACGTACATGTAGTAAAAGGGAAGGTTTGGGCCCAGCAAGTGGGTGCACTTGCCAGGTCTATATGGCAGTTTAAAACTGCACTTGCAAACGCTGTAGTGGCAGGCCTGAGACATGGTTGCAGGGCTACTCATGTGAATGGCACAATCAGTGCTGCGGGCCCATTAGTAGCACTTGATTTACAGGCCCTGGGCACACACACTGCACTTTACTAGGGACTTACCAGTAAATCAAATATGCCAATGATGGATAACCAATTACAGATACAATTTACACAGGGAGCACTCGCACTTTAGCACTGGTCAGCTCTGGTAAAGAGCCCAGAGTCCTAAAACCAGCAAAAACGAAATGCAGCACACATTCACAAACAGGAGGTCAGAAGCAAAAAGACAGCGGAAAGTAAGCCAAAAGATGCCAGGTCTAACACGTGTGTCTCCCAGCTGAAAATGGGGAGAACTACCCAACCTCATGGGAGTTCTCTTCACTAAGATGGAAGAACCTGGACAGAACATCAGTGTTGGCGTGTTCTGTGCCAGGGTGGTGTTCCACCGTAAAGTCCATTGCCTGTTGGGAGATGGTCCACCTCAATAGTTTTGGGTTCTCACCCCTCATGTGCATCAACCATCTGAGGGGCCTGTGGTCTGTCTGAACCCGGAAGTGAGACCCAAACAAGTAGGGTCTTAGCTTCTTCAGTGCCCAGATCATAGCAAAAGCTTCCTTTTCAATGGCTCTCCACCTCTGTTCCTGGGGAAGTAACCTCCTACTAATGAAGGCTACTGGTTGATCTAGGCCCTCTTCGTTCAGCTGTAAAACCACAGCTCCCCCACCATGCTCTGGGGCATCACTCTGCACCACAAACTCCTTGGAGAAGTCAGGAGCCTTGAGCACAGGTGCTGGGCACATGATCTCCTTCAGGGTATCAAAAGCAGTCTGGCATGCCTCAGTCCAGATCACCTGAGGTGGCTGCTTCCTTGAAGTCAGCTCTGTCGAGAGGGCAACAATGGTGCCATACCCCTTGACAAATCTGTGGTAGTACCCGGTGAGACCTAAGAAGACTCTTACTTATGTCTGGGTCTTGGGGGGAGCCCAAGCTAGAATGCTGTTAATCTGGGGTTGTAGGGGTGCCACCTGGCTGCTTCCTACCTGGTGTCGAAGTACACCACAGACCTCTCCCCTATCTGGCACTTACTGGCCCTGATGGTGAGGCCTGCACTCTGCAGGGCCTTCAACACTTCCAGTGGTCCTCCCATCTGGAGCTGAAAACCGCAATGTCGTCAAGGTGGGCGGCACTGAAGTTTTCAAGCACAGCCAGGACCTGGTTGACCAACCTCTGAAAGGTAGCAGGGGCGTTCTTCAACCCAAAAGGCATGACCCGTAACTGGTAGTGCCCTTCTGGTGTTGAGAACACGACATCTCTTGTGACCCCTCGGTCAAGGCAATCTGCCAGTACCCAGACGTTAGATTAAACTTACTGAGGAACTTGGCAGCTCTAAGCCGATCAATGAGCTCATCAGCTCGGGGGATGGGGTGCACGTCAGTCTTAGGGACAGCATTGAGCCCACGGTAGTCCATGCAGAACCGCCGTTCTGGTGTGGCACCGGGTGCAGCAGCTTGGGAACCAAGACCACTGGGCTGGACCAAGGACTGCTGGAGGGCTCAATCACCCCTAAGATTAGCATTTTGGAAACCTCTTCCTTAATGCTAGCCTTCACTCTGTCAGTCAACCTGTAAATCTTGTCCTTCACAGGAGCACTATCCCCAGTGTCAATATAATTAGTGCACCAATAGGTGACTCCTGGGTGTGAGTGAAAGAGTGACAAACTGCTCCAGCAACTGGTGACAGTCATTCTGCTGCTCTAGGGTCAGTGTCGGGGAGAGGATCACACCTTCCACTGACCAATCCTGCTCTTTGACAAACAGGAGGTCGGGGAGAGGTTCACTTTCCTCTTGCACCCCATCATCAGTAGTCAAGAACATGGTCAACTCAGACCTCTCGAAGTGGTGTTTGAGGCGGTTTGAGGCGGTTTGAGGTGGTTCATGTGCAAGTTCCTAGGAGTTCCTAGGAGTCTGCAAGTCCACCAGGTAGGTGACATCACTCTTGCACTCCTCCACCTCATATGGGCCAGACCACTTGTCTTGTAGAGCACGGGGCTCTCCGGGCTCTATCACCCACACCTTCTGACCAGGCTGAAAATCAACCAGAGTGGTATTTTAGTCGTACCAATGTTTCATGTCTTCCTGGCGTGCTTCCAGGTTCGCCTAAGCGAGTTTCCTGAAGCGGGCTGTCTGGTTTCGGAAGGCCAGCATGTAACTGAATACATTCTGGGGTGGCTTCCTAGGAGCTTGCTCCCAGCCCTCTTTGACCAAACTGCGAGGTCGTCTCACAGGGTGCCCGTACAACAGCTCAAAGGGGCTAAAGCCAGTCCCCTTCTGCAGTACCTCCCTCTAGGCGAAGAGAAGGTAATGCAAGAGGACATCCCACTTACATCTCATGGATTCTGACAGACCCCCAATCATGCCTTTCTGGGTACTGTTGAATCTCTGAACCAACCTATTACTCTGGGGGTGGATTTGCAGTTCACTCCACACTCCTTCCACATGGCCTTCATGCACAGAACATGAAGTCGGTACCATGGTCAGATACCAACTCCTTGGGGAAACCCACACGGGTAAAGATCCCTATCAATTACCGGTTCACGAAGGGTGCCGTCACAGTCCTCAGAGGGATAGCTTCCGGGTACAGGATGGCATGGTCCACCAAGACCAGGATGAATCTGTTGCCCATGCCTGTCTTGGGACCCAGAGGCCCCACAATGTCAATGCTCACCCGCTAGAAAGGGGTGCTCATGACAGGGAATGGTTGCAGGGGAGCTTTACATCTCCCCCATTCTTGCCACTTACCTTGCAAGTCTGACAAGACCTATAAAATGCATATAATTGCCTTCGTATTTGGGGGCAGTAAATGTGGGTGACAAGCCTGTCAAATGTCTTGCCCTGCCCCAAATTACCTGCCAAAGGCACATCATGAGCCAAATCCCAGTAGGAAGGTTCTGAAGCGCAGGGGTACCACCAGAACACGGGCTGCCCAGGCTCAGCAGCCTTAGGCTCACTAAAGAGGAGACCATTCTCCTGCCTGGTACTTGGCCTGCTGCCTAAGACCCACAAGAGTAGGGCACTCTTTCTGCACAGCGCAGAACTCGTCCATGGTGGGACCCCATTGTCCTGCTACCAATGAGTCAGCTCAGGCAGGTTCCCCAGTTCGGCCAATTCTTCCCCTGCAGGTTCAGGGGTGTCCACCTCAGGTTCAGCCTCCTCCCGGACTGTGGGAGTTTCAGGAGTGGGTTTTCCATGCCCCCTGCCCCTCCTCTTCTTGGCAGACACCTGGGCCACTGTTTCAGGCTCCAGGTTATTCAGATCACCTTGGGCTGCAATGGACCGAGTGGTCACACATGCCTACTCAGGTAACCCCAACATCTCCAAGTGCGACCTAAGCTCCACCTCCTTCCAGGCGGTATGCTCCAGGTCATTTCCCAGCAGACAGTCCATAGGCATAGATGAGCTTACAGCTACCTTCAAAGGACCTGAGACTCTCCACCCCACTCAAAGGGAACCTGAGCTACTTTACAAAAGTGCTCGCTATTGCCTTCTGCAACTATTTGGTGAAGCAATCCAGGGACCACTTGCTCTTCAGACACCAGGGGACACCTGACAGTAGTCACACTGGCTCCTGTGACTCTCAGAGTCTCTACCCTCTGTCCATTGATGGTCACCCACTGCCTGTATTTCTTACTGTTATCAGGCATTAGGTTTCTCTGGACCATCTCACTGTCCCCTAGTGAGACAAGGGTCATATCAGCTGGGTCCCCACACCCTCCTGGGGCCAGCTCCTCCCTAAGCTCTACACTAGCCATCACCTGTGTCTATCCACCGATGGGAGGCGGTGCCCACGTGGGACACTTGGAATCCCCTCTCATGTGGCCCTCCTGATCACAAGCATAACATTTCCTGGGACCCCTCTCTGCAGGATTACCTGAAGAGATCATGGTCTCTTATCACCTGTGGGGGGAAGAAATCTTTACCCTGGGAACTAGATCGGGCCCTTTAGAGAACTCCTGCTGTTTACCCTTGGCCCCCCACTCTTCTGATGGCCACTCTGCCAACCCTTGGCGGAGTCTCCCCCATGCAGCCTTTTTTGGACCCTGGTGCTGAGCCAGCGGTCCGCCTCCATAGCAAGCTTCCTGGTGTCAGTAAGCTCGCTGTCAATCAAGTGCTGGCACAACTCTGGAAAACACAGACCAGACAAGTGCTCCCATGCCATCAAATTGTAAAACCCTTGAAAATCTGTTACCCCGCTGCCCTTTACCCAGCCATCGAGTGCTCTGCAAAAAGTATCTATAGCAAACAACAATGTCTCAACAGGTAATATTTAAAGACAGTTTTAGAAGGCATGCACGTTAATCGCAAAAGGAGGAAACAGGGAGACATTAATGGTTGTAGCAACAACTGCAAAAAGTGGTCTGTATTTACATAAAGTAGAGAGAAAACAATGACGGCACTCTATTACATTGAATGTACGTGTAACCTGTACAGACTTGTGCACATTTGTGCTTGTGAAAAACAAGGTGAACAGCACAAGTGACAAGTGAAAACGGCAAAAAAACAGCGCAAAGGGAACAGGAATGCCAGTATATACAGAGAACCTTTTTGTGGTTCCAATTCATTAGTAAGGAATTAGAGAATGTAGGTAATTTTAATTAAATTAGCTACCTTTTCAAATTCTTTACTAATGAATTAATAATCAACCAGGCCTCAACTGGGTTTACGGGTATCCTCCTATGGTCTGGTTTCACAGCACACTCCAGCTATGTCTGGGAATCAAGCTTCTTACTTTCCCTAAACTTGACCCTTTACTTCTCAGGAGTAAGGCAATATCTCTTGATCAGGGCTTCTTTAATCTCTTTGTAGGTAAGCACCTCTGGTGACACTAGTGCCAACAAAGTACTCTTACCCTCCACTGCAAAATACTTCCACAGACCTGCCCTCCAATCTCTCTCAGGGACCCGGTGCATGTGTAAGGCTGTCTCATAACCCTTAAACCATAGATCTATGTCTATCTCCTTGTTGTAATCCTTTGTCAGGCTCTTAGGGATGTGCACTTTTTGCTCCAACTGGACTGAATGAAGAATGCCACCATCTGTGCTGGACTCAGCCTGCTTGGCTTCTTTTAATTCAGCTCTGATCCAAGACCATCTTTTTCTATTCTATTTTGAGCCTGGCCAGCTCCAACTGAAGCTTGTCCTGATGATGCATTTTGAGCCTTTCTAGCTCCATCTCATGCCTCGTGGCTTCACGCCTGTCCTCCAGCTCCTCTGGGGACAGACCTTCGAATGAAATACTGCTACCTGCTCTGGAGGGCACCTTCCCCACTGGCAGATCACGAACCATCAGTGCATCCTCACACAGGATTTGCTCCTCAGTCTCCATAACAGGCTCCTCAGAATGCCCACTGGCATTCCTGGCCACTACCCAGGCCCTCAGCACCTTTTGTAGCTCCTCCTTTTTAGTGAGGCCTTTAAACTGGACTTTGAGGTCCTCTCAGATTTGCTTAAGTTGTGGACATTGTAGCAATCCAACCTTTCCTCCTCAAATACCAAATCTGCAGGTGCCACTGATGGTTCTCTAAACTGAGACATGCTTGTAGCAGAAAGCTGAAAAAGTATCTAACTCAAGAAGGTAACAAGCATTGGCATAGCCAATAGGTCTCGCCTTTGGGATCTTATAAGTGTTTAGCCATGCAGCACACAAGCTGCAAGGTTACAAACATCAGAAAATACATTCAGCAGCCGGTCACATTTCATGTATCAGCCTCAGGACCAGAACAATTCCACCCTGCATGCCCTGTGAGAAGGATTAAGCAAGAGCATTAACAACAGAGATGTGGTGGGTGCGAAGCAGACATGGAAGGCAGCAAGGCAGTGTTAGACGGGTTGAAGGGTGGGCGGATGGGCGTGGGTCAGTGTTGGATGGGTTGAAGGGTGGGTGGATGGGCGTGGGTCAGTGTTGGATGGGTTGAAGGGTGGGTGGATGGGCGTGGGTCAGTGTTGGACGGGTTGAAGGGTGGGTGGATGGGCGTGGGTCAGTGTAGGATGGGTTGAAGGGTGGGTGGATGGGCGTGGGTCAGTATTGGACAGGTTGAAGGGTGGGTGGATGGATGGGCGTGGGTCAGTGTTGGCGGGTTCAAGGGTGGGTGGATGGGTGTGGGTCAGTGTTGGACGGGTTGAAGGGGTGGGTGAATGGGCGTGGGTCAGTATTGGACGGGTTGAAGGGTGGGTGGATGGGCGTGGGTCAGTGTTGGACGGGTTGAAGGGTGGGTGGATGGGCGTGGGTCAGTGTTGGACGGGTTGAAGGGTGGGTGGATGGCGTGGTCAGTGCTGGATGGGTTGAAGGGTGGGTGGGCGTGGTCAGTGCTGGATGGGTTCACAGGTGGATGGGCGTGGTCAGTGCTGGATGCGTTCAATCATGCAACAGGCCACGCTTGGTGTTGGGTGTAGGTCAGAAGGCCACGGGCGGCAAGGCTGGGCGGGTTCAATGCTTCTCATGCGTGGCTGTCCCCGGCGCTGCAGGCACTGACCTGTGCTCAGTGATGAATTGGCATGGCTTGATGCAGAAGGTTTTTGGTTTGTTTTGCTTGAAATCGATAAGACTGGCGAGGGCAGGTGCTGTTTCATGGGCAGGGTTCAGTATTGAGGTGCAAGGGACAGCGATCTAAATGCTCTAAGCAGCAGGCGGCACCCCGCTATATGAACACAACAAGACAGCCCTTCTAAGCCAAGCAGTCCTCCAACTGCAGAACATGTGGCGCTGCGAAATAATAATGACTTCTCACAGGTACTGTTCAATAGGAAGACAAACTGAGCCCCACCCACCTCCTATACCGCACTCCCCCTTCTGCTGCCACCAAAGGCTCACAGACGCAAACAGCGCCTACGTCTTCCTCAGTCTCGTAAATACTTCAAGAGTGCTCAGCAGGTTCATGTGCATACTGCGGAGACCTGTCGGTACCCTTCAGATCACAGTGGAAATCCAAGCACGGTAGCTTAGCGATCAATCATCCTTCTACAGTGCGTGTGTGCGGTGGAAAGGGTGATCCCACGCTACCGGGGCACATCTTGATCGCACATGCCGATGCCTACCCGCCCCCCTTGAACCATTAAGTATCAGCAGAGATGCTCCTCCTGCAGAAACTGCAACTAAAACAGGCAGCTCGTGCCATAATGAGGGGTTACTTGCGTGCAGACATTCGTGTCCTCGCGCTTGCATGAGTAGCGCATTCTGGTACTTGTAGTCTTGCTGCACAGTAAATCTGCAAATACTATAACCCGAGCTCTGCTCACTCCGCAAAGAGCATTTGTTTAAATCAAATACTGTACAATTTCTCTGGTTGGTAGTAAAAGACCGCAGTTTATTTAAGTTTGCTGCTTGACCGCTCGCAGTTGTGTCGACTATCACTGCACCCATACATCTCAAAACAATGTGGCAGCTTGAATAACAGCCGGCAAGAAAATGAAAGTCAAGCCAGCGCGAGCAGGCACATGTAAACAAACGCGCGCGCCAAAAAAAGGTAACTCCAACAACACGTCGGCAGGCAAACGGGCATGTTCCAGTGCCTTGAATAACAGCCGGCAAGAAAATGAAAGCCAAGCCAGCGCGAGCAGGCACATGTAAACAAATGCGCACGGCCACGCTAATTGCAAACAGATGGCCCCTGCGCGCCGCTGCTCGCTCCCGCAAGGTGGATGCCAGCACAGGCACGAGTGTTTCAAAAGTGCAGACCAATTCCAAAAGGTCATCTCCTAGAGCAGCGCATGCGCGCTGCGCTAGGCTCGACCTAAAAAGACCAAAGGAAAAACAGTATGTGGTCACGTAATGGTCTGCGATATGGAAATAGTGTACAACAATCACTGTATGCAAAGTACAAACACAAGTCCTATCCTCACCGCTGACCACCAATGTTAGAAATGGAGGTCTCTAGTTGGCAGAGGTTTACACCCTGTCCAAGGAAGGACCCTTATTGTAGTCAGGGTAAGAGAGTCAAACATCTAAGATAACCCCTGCTCACCTCCTTGGTGGCTTGGCCCGAGCAGTCAGGCTAATCTCAGAGGCAATGTGTAAAGCATTTGGACCAACCCACACAGTAACACAGTGAAAATACTATAAAATGAGTCCAGTTTAGAAAAATAGCCAATATTTATCTGAATAAAACAAAACCAAAATGAAAAAAATCCAACATAAACAATTAAAGATATACTTTTCAAAAGTTCAATCTGTTCAGTCCATAGAGATCTATGGATGCGTTACTTTAGCACAAAGTACCTGGGATGTGTCAAAAACAAAGACGATGAGAGGCGCAGGGGAGGTGAGGTGCCGGAAAAACAAAGCAATGTGTCGGTTGCTTACTCCAGGGAGAGGTGATGCATCGACTCCTTACTGCCAGGAGAGGTGATGCATCGATTCCTTACTGCTAGGCAGGGAGGTGATGCGTAGATTCCTTACTGTCAGGGGAGGTGATGCGTTGGTTCCTTACAGGAAGCGGAGGTTTACGGACACGCGGTCTTGGTTCCTTACTGCGGTGTCGATGAGAAAATGGTGTCCAGGGACGATGGGTCGAAAATTCGGACGCACTGCATTGATGCTGCAGGCCGAACAGGTGCTGCGTCTATTCCTCAGCCACGACGGGGGCGATGTGTCGGAGTCTGAGCGATAAGTCCCACACTTTGAGGATGCAGTGCTTGAAATTCATGTTGCAGCGATTCTTCTGACTCACTGCGATAGCCGATGCTGCGGTGCTGGAGCCTGCGATGTTGTCAAGGTCGATGCGTCGATTTTCAGCGAGCAGTGACCCCAGATTCGGTGCAGGCAGTGGCGATGCTTCGATCTTCTGCAGTGATACATCGATAAAAACGGGTGCTGGGAGCCGATGCGTGGATTTTCTTGGTTCTTGGCAGCAAAGCCACACCGCTTTGTGTGAGGAGAGGCACAACACTATTCAGGTGTCAGTGACAACACTTCCCACCACTCTAGCTCATGAAGGCCCATCAGCTTGGTGATGGCCCATCAGGATATGCAAGGCACACCTCAGCTCCCTTAATGTGACTGTCTAGAGTGAATGCACAAGAGCCCAACTGTTAACCAAACCCAGACGAGGATTCTACAGACAGGCAGAGGCACAGAATGGATAAGCAAGAAAATGCCCACTTTCTAAAAGTGGCATTTTCAAACACACAATTTAGAAACCAACTTCACTAAAAGATGTATTTTTAAATTGTGAGTTCAGAAACCTCAAACTCCAAATCACTATCTGTTCCCAATTAGAAGTTATACTTGTAAGATGTTACAATGCAGCTCCAGCGATAACCTATGGGAGAGATAGTCCTTGCAATAGTGAAAAATGAAATTAGCAGTATTTCGCTATCAGGACATGTAAAGCACACCAGTACATGTTCTGCCTTTTACACACACTGCACCATGCCCATGGGGCTACCTTGAGCCTACTGTAGGGGTGACTTACATGTAGTAAAAGGGAAAGTTTGGGCCCTGCAAGTGGGTGCACTTGCCAGGTCAACATGGCAGTTTAATCTGCACTTGCAGAGGCTGCAGTGGCAGGTCTGAGACATGGTTACAGGGCTACTCATGTGGGTGGCACAATCAGTGCTGCAGGCCCACTAGTAGCATTTTATTTACAGGCCCTAGGCACATACGGTCCACTTTACTAGTGACTTACTGGTAAATCAAATATGCCAGTCATGGATAACCAATTACAGATACAATTTACACAGGGAGCACTTGCACTTTAGCTCTGGTCAGCAGTGGTAAAGTGCCCAGAGCCCTAAAACCAGCAAAAACGAAATGCCACACACAGTCAAAAACAGGACGTCAGAAGCAAAAAGACTGGGGAAATCACGCTAAAAGATGCCAGGTCTAATACATAGTATAATGAGATTCAGAGAGCATTTTGAATAATGTCTTCTTTCTGGAACACTGGCTTACATTTGGAACCCAAAAATGCAGAGAAATCTAATTGGTAATCACAAGTGTTCTATTATTCTGTGTTTCCACACATCTCCCAATAAAAATGGTACCCCAGTTGTGTGGCTGGGGCTAGTGCCTGCGACACAAAATGCCCCAAAACGTGACCTGGAGGCATCATATTTCCCCCAGCAAAACCAACACTTTTTTTACAATGTGGATAGCTGTGGAATTATGAGCTGTAGCCCAGCTGCCAGCTGGGACACCTACCGAACCCGACATATTTAAAAACTAGACACAAAGAGAAGTCCACAGAGGTCTGACTGGTGTGGATCCCTCAATTTGTTTTTTACCCAGAAGGCCTTCTAAATCTCAAATCTGGGTTAAAAACATCAATTTTCCTCGCATTTTAGAATGTTCAGGAAGCTGCGGAGATCAACAACATTCCTATCACCTAGTGTTCCCTCACTTCTCCCTATAAATGTGAATCATTGCCCCTGGTTTGATCCATTCCTTTTGTGGGCATTAGACCCAGCCACACAAGTGGGGTACGTTTTTATTGGGACAAGTGTGGGAAGGCTGGGTGGGAGGAATTTGGTAGATCACTGCAGATTCCAGAAGTTTCTGTCAGAGAAATGAGAGGAAAATGCTGGATTGTAGGCAAAGATTGAGGTTGCATGACATTGTGGGTGAGACAATGTTGTGGAATCCATGCAAGGCACATGACCTGGACTACCCCGGATGTCTAGTTATAAAAAATATCTAGATTTGGTAGGTTTCCCCAGGTGGTAACTGAGCCAGCTCCAAATACCACAGCTACCCCTATTGCTGATGTCTCAGCATTGCCTTTTGGGGCCTTTTATGTCATGGGAACTAGGCCGAGCCACATAAGTGGGGTGCCGTTTTTATCGGAGACATGTGGGAATGCCGGGTGGTAGTACATTAGTGGATCTCTGCATATTCCAGAACTTTCTTTAACAGAAATGTTAGTGAAATTGGTATCATTTGCCAAAGTTTCAGGTTTGAAGGGCATTGTGGGTAAGTGGAATCACACGCAAGGTAGTATGATCTGCACAAGCCAGACCACCCTGGACTCTTCTGTTTGTATAGTTTCAGAAATGTCTGGGTTTGATAGGTTTCCTTGGAAGCAATCCACAACTCAAGTACAGACACATACTGGTTAGTTTTTTAACAACCCGTAGTGCTAGGGCCAAAGAGCAAATACTATAAAGAATATTAAAATATTAAGCGCATGACTACTGAAGGTGCACACTAAGAACTTTATTGTCCTTTCCCACAACTTTTATGTGCTGCACACAATGCCATTCATACCACCAACCACTGGCCCAACACAACACTTAGATCAACATTCCACCAACATTCAAAGTCTCATCACATTCGTACGCCTCAAGACTGAAACACCAATCACACCGCCACTCACCCAGTCATCTGCCAACTTGCATACAAACACACCACCAGCCAACCATGTGCTCACATACCACCAGACATGATGTAGGTTGGTGTCTCAACAAGCCTCACGATGTCCCGGTGAAAAGAAACCTAGGCTAAGCTTTTACTACCTGTCTCCCTTAAATTGCTGACTAATACCATGTGCATGTAAAGTGAACCTTTACGAACGCCTCCCATTGGCAGTCACATGAGGCTCAAAAAGACGTATCTTCCATGCACCTTTAGCACACTCGCTGCGCTAAATTCAACTCCTTCCAGTGTGGATGGAAGGTTGGGGTGTCGAAGTATGCCTTGTGGCACAGATTTCTCAGACTCCGTGAGCATGTCCACCTTTAAAACTAAGATAAACGTGCTGGAGCAGACTGTCCTAAGTTCCTTAAAGAGCACTTCCAAAACTACTAAGGGCTTTAGAATTTGGGGCACAAGGTACTCTGTGACAGCATAGTGTATGTCCCATTCACCATTATGTACAGTGCTTTAACTATAATGCAGTTTTCCTACAGCAGGCGGAATATCCACCACATTTTAATGGAGGATGAAGGTGGGAAGCAAAAACAAGCAAGCCCAATGTATTCCTAATTACTAGAGTCAGGAAAGACTTTGTGCCTGAAATCTACTAACATAAAACTTTCTTTCTCAAAGAGTCTCACAAAAGTTCTCCTTTGTGTGATACAAAAAACAGTCAGGGTATAATAGGGTAGTATTTAAGAGAAAATGGGGACAGTAGTTCCTGGTCTCTCATCTGATTCTCATTCTGGCAAAGACTTGACATCTCCTGTAAGGCTGGTGTTGCTTCTCCATTGGAGGAAGATGTTGCGGAAAGTGTCATCCAACCAACCTTGAAACACAGTCCAACTCAGCTGGAACAGCTCCTGCTCTACTGTGATACAGGGAAGAATGGGATCATTGCGTAAAGACCCACACAGATCTAAGACACCAGACCTCCATGCAAATCTTTCAGGTTAAAAATAGTTTCAAACCTATGGGATCAATGACAGGCCCATACAGGGAAACAAATACGTAGTGAAAAGCAGTAGGTTCAACATAAATAGACAGGTCACATCGCACATTAGTTTTGAGAAACATCTTGAGGTTAGTTCAAGCTGAGCCCTTGCACGAAAATAGGTCACATTTCCCTTCAGTTTCAGGAAACTTGACAGAACATTTAGTGGTTATTGCAGCTGAGCCATCGTATCAAATAGGTCACAAATAAGTGACAAAAAATTTCACCACAATCTTCATCTGCAAGAGAAATGAGCCTAGATACACCAATCACATTAGGGCCCGCTTCCTCCCTAAGCGCTACAGTTCATTACACCCCTGCCTGAGAACACATACACAGGATGAGACACTACATGTCTCATCCTGCCTTGGAACATACTGATGCACATGTGCACGCTTCTGCCAAAACCACATGTCCACACGTAAAGGTCAGATAGCGTGACAAAAGAAACAACACGTAAAAGTCAGATAGCTTTACCCAGTTACCATTTTAGCAAGATAAGACCACGCGTTGTGCGGTTACAAAAACATGCACTTTTGTATGCTTAAATTCCGAAAACCTCCACCCACACAGTGGGTTTCTGTTTGTCATCACGGTAGGTCACTATGTCATGTGATTTTGTACTTACTTTGTGGTTTGAGAACTTAAATATCGATGCCTTTGAGCTGTACTTCAGACGTCAGGTTTCAACCTCCTTAGAGGCGACTGATCTCCCCAGCTGTAAAGCTGCAATTAATTAATTGGGGAGAGGAGTTGGCCTAACGGCTAGGGCGGTTGACCTCGAATCTGGGGAACTGGGTTTGAGTCTCGGCAATGACGCTGAACATCCTGTGATTCTGGGCAAATCACTTAATCTCCCCGTGCCTAACAAAAATGAATGTGTTCTCATGTAACGCAACTGGTGCTATGTAAAGCGCTCTGATACCCGATACCTTCGGGTCAAGTTCCCGCTATATAAAACTCCGTAAACAAAAATAAAAAAATTAAACCCATATTACTTTATCAATTCTTTCTTGGTTTTTGTTTAACAGATTTCCCTCCAACAACTGAAACAAGTTTTCAGATTATTGCAAAAGTGCCTCTTGCGTCCAGGAGCTAAACAGCAATTCACCATATATGTATTTGTCACAAAGCTGGGGCTGAAAACGAGGCAATTTACCTCCCTGGAGCCGACTGCGCCCTTCTTCTGTTACAGGGCCGCTCCGATGAGACCGGAAGTCAGACAGTCCGGAAGAGACTGGAACTTCTGTGGAACGTCAGCGCTTCAAAAGGAGGAGACCAGGCGAACCCGGAAGAAGAGGAGGGCGGAGAATCGGGAAGAGTGTTGCCGAGCAGCGTGACAAGAGAAGACTATCTAGCTCGGATCTCTGAACCGGGTCCCAAAGAACCGGAGAAGCTGAAGCGGGAGGAACCAGAGCCCAGGAGGAACTCTGCAGCATCTGGAGGAGAGAGGGCGTATCCTGTCTGCCAGCCGGACTCCGCTCCTAGCCACGTCCCAGGAGGAACTTGGCTCAGCCAGGTGTGTGAGAGGCTTCTAAGCAGAGCCTGCAAGCAGGAGGGAAAGCCGCAAGCGGGAGGTGGACAGGACTGAGAGAGAAGGAGAGGAAGCCGGGTTGAAGGCAATACTATTTGAAGGCAATACTACTTGGGCTGAAGCAACACTACTTGGGTTAGAGGCAAAGAGAATTCTACCTTATCTGAGTTGATATTTTTTTTATTATTATTTTTCAACTTCTTTCACTCAACTTGATCACGGGTCCTTTCCTCTTGTAACACCCTTCCTTTAACCTCACTATTTATAGAGATGAGACTTAAAAAAAGATCACTACTCTAACATACATGACTGAGCCAATTATAACAGTGACTTACCTGATTTCTTCTTTCTGTTGAGGGTACCGGCAGACAGGAACTCCAAAGGCCCAGCAGAAGAAAAGAAGACGTTTGTTAATCTTGAACTCCTGATTCTTTTCTTTGTGTGTTCTTCTTGAAACTGTGAAATAAAAGACATCAAGTTAAAACCTAAAGTAGAATGATTTTACAGTATTGTATGTTGGCATTTGCATCAGATGCACAGCCAGCATTTCATACCAGCTGCAGGTCTTACATGCAGCATTGTAGAGCTAAAGCATCTGGTCATGCTTGTCAACCTCATTCATGTATCTGATGAGTTCAGAATGCAGTTAGGCCTCTGGACTTCAGCCATCTGACCATGTGTGGAACCTGAGGATATTGTCTTGTCATGTTTGGTGGTCAAAACATTCACTTGCCTGCAATCTTGGAATTTGAGAGCTAGCAGTTCTTCACAATGTAAAGCACTGTAATGCCATTTGCTAGCTTCCTGTTAACTAGCTCCACTGGAAATCCTATTAATCTGCTCCTAATTGTACCACAAACAGGTGTGCCCATAGAAAACAACACCTGAATAGTGGAATTCTAGTATAGAAGTTGTCTAGATACCGGCAGTGCCCCTTGTTCAATAGGATTCACGAGATCCCAAACAGATTTTCCACTGGCAGCTAACTAATCAGCACAACCACATGGTGAAATGCTAAAGTTCTTCCCTATGTATATATGTCAGCTATAGGTTTAGCCAGTAGAGTTCTCACAAAGTAGGGGCAAATTAATACCATACCAAGCTCTCTTTGCTTTTGATGTACTGCTTAAACAGCAGACGTCCTTTGTATAACACCAAGAATACATCCATTATCTTTTTTTTCTAAGTCTATAAACACGTGGCAAAGTGGTGCAGCACAGGATGAACTTTGACTAGCTGATCAGAGTCCGGTTGGTCTCTGGGAAGGGCCTGGGAGTTATAATTGAAATGCAGCATGTGCTACAGAAGCAAAAAAATGATCTAAAATGCTGTATACCACACTTGGTCACAAGAACAGTAAGAGGACACTGTAGGCTTGTAAATATTGCCCATCAGGAGAGTAATACCCATTGGTTCAAGTCCACCAGTACACTCTTGAATTGGGCTGAAGCCTGTCCTGATGCTGCATCAAATGCTGTTTACCATAGAGGCTTGTTTGAAAAAAACATCTTGCAGAGAAATCCAACCTCTACAAAGAAATTTAAAAAAATCAATTGGAGTTAAATTGCCTTTGTCCACAGAACAACTAGCAACTTCAGGAAAAGGAGCTAGAACAGGTGAGACTCCATCCGAAGCAACACACATCACCTCCTCCTCTGTCCAGACTCCAGAAGGCACAAGTCTAACAGATTGTCCGTATGTTCGAGGTGCCATTACATGTGGATCTTCCACGTCCTGCTCAAAAGTCAAAGACCTTGACTTTGCGTCAATGGATCTGTTGTCATCAACAGAAAAATCAGATTCCTCTGACAGAAAAATCCTCGCCAGAATCCCTTCCAACCTCAATATTTGAAGTGGTGCCAGTCTCTGAATCATGCATCGGCTCCATTTCTGAACTGTATTCGAGAATCTGCTCCAATGCTGCAGCAGCAGCCACACAGTGTAAAGCCATATCTGAAAGATGAGAGCAAATAAATTAAAAGGAAATGTCAGAAAAACACCATACTGAAAAACTACTGTAGTGAAGCATTGAACAAAAAACAATAAGGCTTCTCTAGCAGTGGTAGTGGCAAAATTGGAATTACAGCGCACATCGAAAAGCACACAGTTGAAATAATATAAAAAGAGAAATAACCTCTCCACTGAAGAAGCAATGAAACATTTATTTAAAATGTTATAAGACATTACAATTGAAAAACAGCGAGCAATAGTGCACACGGGGAGAGAAATAGCACATAGAACTCAATATGACTTTACGACAAACAATGCGGAACTCAATGGGCAAGCAGCACTCCTCAGGGAACAACCGTATACACACTGTATGCTTGCCAGGTGCCACACCTCCAACTATACGGGCATGGGATCCCAGACAGTGTGTCACCCCCGCTGTCGTCTGTGCCGTCACTGTCCATTGAGGTCACTACCGAGCTGGGATCTAAGAGAGTGTCACACAGGACTCTCCAGTCAGATAGGCCATCATTCACCTTATAGCCCCGTCTGTTGAGTTTCATGTGGGTCTCTTCCGCCAAAGTCCATTCCAACAGATCTTTGTGCCAATGTGTGATCTTGGATGCCCTTTGTCCCATCCATGTGATGCAACCCTACGTCTTGCTTTGACCAACACCAGCTGCAAAATGTTATATGGGATCTTCCTACTCTTTGGGCGCTTAACATTACCTAGAAGGTAACACTGAGGGGAAACAGCCATATTCAAATGCATGGTCCTTGTTATGTGTACAACCACGTTCCTCCAGAATTCTTTTACCAGGCGGCACTCCCATGCTAAATGTAGAAAGCCAGCCCCACTAGAGCCACAGAGAGGGCAACTATCTGGGTGGGTAGTGGTCATGCGATGCATGTGTCTGGGCATTAGGTAAGTCCTGTGAAGGAAGTCGTAGTGCACCAGCTTAAAGCGGGCATTCCAAGAGAGAGTGGGGGTTAGTTTGTTGATTCGTGACAAGTCCTCGTCATCCAACGGGGTGTCCAAATCCAGGTCCCAGTCTATGGGGTCCGAGGTGTCGTCTCTTCTGCGTCTGCTCACATAGCCCTGTACAACAGTGCAATCAAGTGCCTACCTGAACCACAGGTAAGTAGGATCCCAAATGTTCACAAAGGAATGGGTACTGCAGGGTAAGTTGGCCAGGCCCCCCTGGCTATTTCGGCAAGTCCAGCTTGATGCAAGAATTGACCAGGTCCAAGCGTGAACTCATAGCGTGCCTCCTCAAAGGAGATGAAGTACTTTCAAGGGTATAAGTCACCAAGATAAGCACATCCTGCCATGCCTGAATGGACATATTTTCCATTATCGGTCTAACTGGTTTCAGTGTCCAGACTGAGAGTTCTCTGTGAAATGGGGCCCGTTTCAGAACAGCTTGCAGAAAACAATGCCAAATTAGTGCCATTTGTTGGACTACGTATGGGAGGTCCTTTGGGACCCCTGCGCCCTCCATCAGCAGCTCCGGTAGACGTTCCACCACTACTCTACCAACCAGGAGGCGTTTCTCCCAGGTCGAACCAAAGGACCGCTTGTTGAAAGTGTGCAGAATAGTAGTACAGGTCAAGGCGCAACAAAGTTAAATTTAACAAAATCAAGCAGTTTGACCTTTTCTACCAAATGTTCAACCTACAAAAAAGCAACAACCAATAACAATACATTATACAATAACTTACAATAAATAACATCGAACTCTAATGAAACACACACAATACTAATACAGCCAAAAGACTCTCACCTCCAAATTCAACTCATCCCCAAAATGCAAATTACCACTGCCAAAATGTACAATATGTATTTATATCAATGTCCAGGAAAACAACGGCGGACCTCTAGTTCCGCATCTCACGCCAGTTCCAAGTTTGTGGTAATCCTGCGCAATCAACCCCAACGCCAGCTGTTGCTTGACGTTCCTGTGCTCCTGATCCAAAGTTGTAATTTAAGAAATGGGGGTGCGCCAGGTCATGAAGTCCAATAGCCAAGTAATGGTATAAAAATATACTTCTTTATTTCAAATTTGTAATTCAGCAAAACGAAACACTCAGCCAACGCGTTTCATTCCAACTCAGGGAACTTCATCAGGGCAACGAAATGAACGCTGGTTTGTACTAGCTCGGATGGCCAATGAGTAAGTTCTGATGTGACATATACTATAGGTACTCCCAGTTATGACTCCAGACTCAGTACGCGTGCAATTAAATAGACCTGTTATGTAAAAAATGTCATAATCCAAACATCCGGAGAGACAAAATATATTAAAATCCAGTGCGATATGCTGGTACAGATAAAAAAAACCAGCAGGTATGATAAATCCTGCATATGGAAATCTCTGCGACGAGTCGTCCGGTCTGAATCTTAGGTTTTTTGGCCTAGTGTACGCAAATGTCCCGACTTGTAGTGTTCTTACCAGTTCTGGCGTGTTGGAGAGATTACCAGTAAGATCATTCACAGTAAGATGGGGTAACTTAGGTGACGAATCCTGTCCCATTTGTCATGCCCAATCGGAGTCACTAGCCCATCTGCTGTTTGTCTGCCCAGCTTATGCTGCCCCTCACCGAGCATGGCTGACACCGATTTGCAGATCATTGGGCACCAGAAGTAATGGCGTTGCGCTAAGATTACTGCGCTCGGAAACATCAACCCCCATTGTCATAGCATTGGCAAAGTTTCTGGGATGGACCTGGGCCATCAGATCACAGGCACTCCCCGAAGACTGAAGGCCTGTATTTGCTACTATTCGTCTGTATATGAATATATGGAGCTGGCCATGTGCATGCTAGATACTGTAGCATTGTTCTGGTATGTTCGGGCATGTGTTAATTGGTAGTGATGTAATTATTCGTGCCCCTGCATCATGTAACACAATGAATTGTAAAGTGCTTGAAAGGTTTTATAAGTATTAATATTTCCAGTAGTTTTAAACTGTATTAATTGTATTGTATTACTTTAGAGGATAGATTTTAAACGTTTTAAAAAATGGGGGGGGTTTTAACTGTGTTTATACATGTGTTTTAAGAAATATTTTTATTTATGCTTTGATGATATATTTGTCGAATAAAGCTTGATTGGATTGGATTCTCGACTTTGGTTCTTGAGGGTTCTGGTCTGTTTGAGGTAAGGGCGACCCCTTCTGGTAGCCATGGTGCTGCCGCAAGGAAAAATGCCAAAGCAGACCGTGCCTTCCAAAAGGAGTCCCAAGAGGAAAAAAACCCGTAGGGAAAAACCTCTGATGTAAGTGGGACTCCAGGAATGAAAAGGAAGGAAAGAGGCTACCAGTAAGGAGCAAATAGAAGGCAAGGAATCCAATTAGGAATAGAAGACTATAATCAGGAACAAGGAACACCAGCAGGAATCACAGATACACCAGGCAGGACCACAGGATACCAACAGGAGTAAGGACACACCAGCAGGAGCAAAGAGTGTTGCAACGCAAGGAATTGAAGGATTCAGCCCTTTAAATACCCATGAATAGGAAGTGACCAAACAGGAAGTGACCAAACAGGAACAGGAAGTGACCAAACAGGAAGTAAGTAACCACCATCTTGGATAAGGAAAAGGATAGTGGACGGAATAGGAAGGTAGCCATCTTGAATTGGTCGAGCAGATTCTTCCCAAGGCCTTCTGGGAAGAAGACTATGGAAACATGGGAAGGCAAGATGGCCCTAAGAAGAAATGAAGAAAGAAATATATATCTAGTGAAAGGAAGGTAAGAATATAGTTCCCCAACATGTGAAAATAGGAAGCTGCAGTTCCAAACCGGAGCTGCGGCATTCCTGTCATGCAAATTGTCAGATAACGGGCCACCGCGTAGGTATGCGGCGTGCCCGACACAGAAAGAGAGCAGGCGCCGCGGGACGCACCCGCTACGCCAAAACGGCAACAGTGGGCCACCGCGCAGCACCACAACGCACCCGAAGAAAATAGGGAGGTGCCGCTGGCTGTATCGCGGCCCGCAAGGAAGAAGCGGGCAGCACAGCAGGCCATTTCACGGTCCGCGGTGCAACAGAAGGTCCCTTTCCTGAAGCCCCGGACTTGTTAGGGAAAAGCCCCAAAAAACGGCGGACAAGTACAGGGGCGTGGACTGAGTCAGCATCCTCCCAGGAGCTATCACTGGGAGGATAGCCTTTCCTATGGATAAGGAATTGCAGGCAGTTTCTAAAAAAACTGGAGTCACAGATCTCCTGGACCTCGTATTCTGGAACACTGTCGACCAAAACAGGAGGTGGGCGAGAAAAAACTCTTGTGTACGGATCCGAAACAAAGGGTTTCAGCTGTGAAGTATGAAAAACAGGGTGTATCTTCCATGCACGTGGTAGCTGTAGGCGGAAAGACACAGGGTTCACCACTTGAAGGATTTTGAGTGGTCCATAATAGCATGGTTTGAATTTACTACGTGACAAGTGGTGAGGCAAGAACTTTGAGGAAAGCCAAACTTTACTACCAGCCTGGTATGATGGAGACTGACGTCAAAGAACGTCAGCGGTGTCTTTCATTTTCTTTTTGGCTGCCTGAAGATGAACATGTACTTTTTGTCTGACGTCTCGGATATGTCGTATAAAAGAGGCTGCTGCAGGAATTGAAGTGGCATCATGTAAAACAGATGGAAAGGTCCTAGGATGGTAACCATACAAGCAGAAAAATGGGGTGGTCTTGGAGGCACTATGGACTGTATTGTTATAGGAATATTCTGCTAATGGTAGATATGAGGACCAATCACTTTGGGTAGAGTTGCAAAAACAACAGAGGTATTGTTCTAGTATCTGATTAATGCGTTCGGTTTGACCGTTAGTCTGGGAATGAAACCCTGAGGATAAGGCTACTTCAATATGAAGGGATTTGCAAAAATGTTTCCAGAACCGTGATATATACTGAGGACCTTGGTCGGATATAATGATCTGTGGAAGACCATGAAGACAGTAAATCTCCTGTATGAAGATTTTTCCAAGTTCTTTGGCAGTAGGTAACTTCCTTAAAGCAGTGAAATGTGCCATCTTGGAAAAGGAGTCTACTGCCACCATATTAACTTGGTTACCTGCAGAAGGAGGCAGAGAGGATATGAAATCAGTGGCTATGGTATGCCATGGAGCCGGTGGAACAGGTAAGGGCTGAAGTAACCCCACTGGTTTAGTGTGAAGTGACTTGGCCTGGGCACAGACAGGACAGGAGGATGCATAGGTCTCAGTATCCTTTCTCACCGATGGCCACCAAAAAGAACGCAGCAATAATTCAAGAGTATTTTTAACACCACGCTGACCAGCAACAGGAGAATCATGACACATCTGCAGGGCTTCTAGTTGTACCTTTTGCGTTGGGAGGAATGATGCCCTTTCATGATAGTAGTATTGACCACGTTGTGAGATCTGACCGTTTAGCTTCTTCCATTCTTCTTGGTTTAGGGTAGTATACCCTAATAGGAAGAATGATTGAACTGTGCCAATGATCCAGTTGTGGCTAAATTATGTTTTGTTGTGGGAGTGCTGAACTTTCAGGAAAACAACGGGATAAGGCATCTTCCAGGCTGTTCTGAGACCCAGGTATATAGGTAATGGTAAAATTGTATTGGCTAAAAAAGTAAGCCCACCGGGCCTGGCGGCTGTTCTGACACTGAAGGCTTTGTAGATTCCTCATATCCGTTCTGATTTCAAACGGTTCCTTGGTACCCATTAACCCCTTAACTGCTGGGCCTTTTCCCCCCCAGTGCTGAGCCCTTTTTTGGCTATTTGTAGTAGTTCGCGATTAGGCCTCTGTAACTTTTGGACCACATAAGGTATCCACGCCAAATTTGCGTCCTTTTCTTCCAACATCATGGGGATTCTAAAGGTACCCAGGGTTTGTGGATTCCCCTGGAGGGGTCCCAGATTTTAGCCAAAATACAGCTATATTTTGGTTTTTTGGGGAAAAATGGGAAAAAAGTCCCGCATATAAAAGCGTCTGGGTTTTTCCCTGCAAATGGTATCAAAAAAAGGTTTGTGGGGCTGAAATCTCCATTTTCCCAGATTTTAGGGAATGACAGACTTTTGTCAGAAAACCAAAAAATTTTACACAGTTTTGGCATTTTTCTGGGACATAGCCTATTTTTGCTATTTTTTGTGCTTTCAACCTCCTTCCAGTTAATGGTAGAAATGGGTATGAAAGCAATAATGGATCCTGGAAATCTATACATTTTAGAAAAGTAGACAATATGCTGAATTCAGCAAGGGGTCATTTGTGTAAATCCATCAAGGTTTCTTTATCAGAAACTAACAGTTAAATATAGGAAAAATGGAAAATTAGTTGAAAAAAACAGCCTTTTGTGTCAACGTTTTCACCTGTAACTTCTTCTAATTATGACTGCTCTTTGAAAGCAATATACCGTTACATCCACTGGACCTTACTGGTTGTGGGGATATATAGGACTTGTAGGTTCACCAAGAACCCGACGAACCCAGAGCCAAAAACTGAGCAGCGTCTTGCAATGGTTTTTTATTATGTACCGGGTATATAGCAATTATTCTGGGAAAATGTATACATGGAATATTCGGTATGAAAGACTCCTATGCATTTCTGAAATGGGAACACAATATAGAGTTTAGAAACAGTAGATATTTGCACATTTCTGAAATTGGTAATACTCATACTAGCATGAGAATTATAGGTCATTTTTCAAAATAACTTCTTTTTACACATTGTCTTTCATTTGGAAGGCAGAAATGCATCGAAAGTCAATAGGTAATAACAGTTGCTTTACAAATCTGAATTACCGTAAGTGTCTCGATAAAAATGGTACCTCACTTGTGTGGGTAGGCATAGTGCCCACGACAGGAAACGGCTCAAAACGCAACGTGAACACACAACATTTTCACAATGAAAAATTACCCTTTTTTTGCAAAGTGCCTAGCTGTAGTTTTTGAACGCTTGCTCTGCCGGCACCCAGGGAAACCTAGCAAACCTATACATTTTTGAAAACTAGACACCCAGGGGAATCCAGGATGGGGTGACTTGACTGGCTTTCACCAGGTTCTGTTACCCAGAATCCCTTGCAAACCTAAAAAATTGTCAAAAAAAACACATTTTCCTCACATTTCTGTGGTGGAAAGGTCTGTAATCTGCGCGGATCCACAAACTTCTACCCACACCGCGTTCCCCAAAGTCTTCCGAGAAAAATGGTACCTCACTTGTGTGGGTAGGCCTAGTGCCCGCGACAGGAAACGGTGCAAAACGCAACGTGGACACACCACAATTTCACAGTGAAAAACGACCCTTTTTGGCAAAGTGCCTAGCTGTAGTTTTTGAATCCTAGCTCTGCCTGCATCTAGGGAAACCTAGCAAACCTATACATTTTTGAAAACTAGACACCCAGGGAATCTAGGATGGGGTGACTTTACTGCCTCTCACCAGGTTCTGTTACCCAGAATCCCTTGCAAACCTAAAAATTGTCAAAAAAACACATTTTCCTCACATTTCTGTGGTGGAAAGTCCTGAAATCTGCGTGGATCCACAAATTTCTACCCACCCCGCGTTCCCCAAAGTCTTCCGAGAAAAATGGTACCTCACTTGTGTGGGTAGGCCTAGAGCCCGCGACAGGAAATCACGCAAAACGCAACGTGGACACACCCCAATTTCACAGTGAAAAATGACCCTTTTTGGGCAAAGTGCCTAGCTGTAGTTTTTGAATCCTAGCTCTGCCTGCATCTAGGGAAACCTAGCAAACCTATACATTTTTGAAAACTAGACACCCAGGGGAATCCAGGATGGGGTGACTCTACTGCCTCTCACCAGGTTCTGTTACCCAGAATCCCTTGCAAACCTAAAAATTGTCAAAAAAACACATTTTCCTCACATTTCTGTGGTGGAAAGTCCTGGAATCTGCGTGGATCCACAAATTTCTACCCACCCCGCGTTCCCCAAAGTCTTCCGAGAAAAATGGTACCTCACTTGTGTGGGTAGGCCTAGAGCCCGCGACAGGAAATCACGCAAAACGCAACGTGGACACACCCCAATTTCACAGTGAAAAATGACCCTTTTTTGGCAAAGTGCCTAGCTGTAGTTTTTGAATCCTAGCTCTGCCTGCATCTAGGGAAACCTAGCAAACCTATACATTTTTGAAAACTAGACACCCAGGGGAATCTAGGATGGGGTGACTTTACTGCCTCTCACCAGGTTCTGTTACCCAGAATCCCTTGCAAACCTAAAAGATTGTCAAAAAAACACATTTTCCTCACATTTCTGTGGTGGAAAGTCCTGAAATCTGCGTGGATCCACAAATTTCTACCCACCCCGCGTTCCCCAAAGTCTTCCGAGAAAAATGGTACCTCACTTGTGTGGGTAGGCCTAGAGCCCGCGACAGGAAATCGCGCAAAACGCAACGTGGACACACCCCAATTTCACAGTGAAAAATGACCCTTTTTTGGCAAAGTGCCTAGCTGTAGTTTTTGAATCCTAGCTCTGCCTGCATCTAGGGAAACCTAGCAAACCTATATATTTTTGAAAACTAGACACCCAGGGGAATCCAGGATGGGGTGACTCTACTGCCTCTCACCAGGTTCTGTTACCCAGAATCCCTTGCAAACCTAAAACATTATCAAAAAAACACATTTTCCTCACATTTCTGTGGTGGAAAGTCCTGGAATCTGCGTGGATCCACAAATTTCTACCCACCCCGCGTTCCCCAAAGTCTTCCGAGAAAAATGGTACCTCACTTGTGTGGGTAGGCCTAGAGCCCGCGACAGGAAATCACGCAAAACGCAACGTGGACACACCCCAATTTCACAGTGAAAAATGACCCTTTTTTGGCAAAGTGCCTAGCTGTAGTTTTTGAATCCTAGCTCTGCCTGCATCTAGGGAAACCTAGCAAACCTATATATTTTTGAAAACTAGACACCCAGGGGAATCCAGGATGGGGTGACTTTACTGCCTCTCACCAGGTTCTGTTACCCAGAATCCCTTGCAAACCTAAAGAATTGTCAAAAAACCACATTTTCCTCACATTTCTGTGGTGGAAAGTCCTGGAATCTGCGTGGATCCACAAATTTCTACCCACCCCGCGTTCCCCAAAGTCTTCCGAGAAAAATGGTACCTCACTTGTGTGGGTAGGCCTAGAGCCCGCGACAGGAAATCACGCAAAACGCAACGTGGACACACCCCAATTTCACAGTGAAAAATGACCCTTTTTTGGCAAAGTGCCTAGCTGTAGTTTTTGAATCCTAGCTCTGCCTGCATCTAGGGAAACCTAGCAAACCTATACATTTTTGAAAACTAGACACCCAGGGGAATCCAGGATGGGGTGACTTTACTGCCTCTCACCAGGTTCTGTTACCCAGAATCCCTTGCAAACCTAAAGAATTGTCAAAAAAACACATTTTCCTCACATTTCTGTGGTGGAAAGTCCTGAAATCTGCGTGGATCCACAAATTTCTACCCACCCCGCGTTCCCCAAAGTCTTCCGAGAAAAATGGTACCTCACTTGTGTGGGTAGGCCTAGAGCCCGCGACAGGAAATCGCGCAAAACGCAACGTGGACACACCCCAATTTCACAGTGAAAAATGACCCTTTTTGGCAAAGTGCCTAGCTGTAGTTTTTGAATCCTAGCTCTGCCTGCATCTAGGGAAACCTAGCAAACCTATATATTTTTGAAAACTAGACACCCAGGGGAATCCAGGATGGGGTGACTCTACTGCCTCTCACCAGGTTCTGTTACCCAGAATCCCTTGCAAACCTAACAGAATTGTCAAAAAAACACATTTTCCTCACATTTCTGTGGTGGAAAGTCCTGGAATCTGCGTGGATCCACAAATTTCTACCCACCCCGCGTTCCCCAAAGTCTTCCGATAAAAATGGTACCTCACTTGTGTGGGTAGGCCCAGGTACCCGCGACAGGAAATCAGCGCAAAACGCAACGTGGACACACCACAATTTCATAGTGAAAACGGACCCTTTTTCGACAAAGTGCCTAGCTGTAGTTTTTGAACCCTAGCTCTGCCTGCATCTAGGGAAACCTAGCAAACCTATATATTTTTGAAAACTAGACACCCAGGGGAATCCAGGATGGGGTGACTCTGACTGGCTCTCACCAGGTTCTGTTACCCAGAATCCCTTGCAAACCTAACAAATTGTCCAAAAAACACATTTTCCTCACATTTCTGTGGTGGAAAGTTCTGGAATCTGCGTGGATCCACAAATTTCCACCCACCCCGCGTTCCCCAAAGTCTTCCGATAAAAATGGTACCTCACTTGTGTGGGAGGCCCAAGTACCCGCGACAGGAAATGGCCCAAAACGCAACGTGGACACACCACATTTTCACAGTGAAAACGGACCCTTTTTCAACAAAGTGCCTAGCTGTAGATTTTGAACCATAGCTCTGCCGGCACCTAGGGAAACCTAGGAAACCTATACATTTTTGAAAACTAGACACCCAGGGGACTCCAGGATGGGGTGACTTGGCTTGCTCTCACCAGGTTATGCTACCCAGAATCCCTTGCAAACCTAAAATATTGTAAAAAACCCACATTTTCCTCACATTTCTGTGGTGGAAAGTTCTGGAATCTGCGTGGATCCACAAAATTCCACCCACCCCGCGTTCCCCAAAGTCTTCCGATAAAAATGGTACCTCACTGGTGTGGGAGGCCTAAGTACCCGCGACAGGCTAGGGCCCAAAACATATTGAGGTGACATTAAAATTGCCTATCACAAAACAACCTGGTTTTGCAAGGGGGTCACCTCGGTTTTTGGCCCCGTGCTCGGCGGCCAGCTAGGGAAACCTAGCAAACCCACACATTTCTGAAAACTAGACACCCGGGTGGTTCCAGGGAGGTATGGCTTGCGTGGATCCCCCAACGTTTTCTTACCCAGAATCCCCTGCAAACCTCAAATTTAGCTGAAAAAATCACTTTTTCCACACATTTTTGTGTGGGAAAGTTGTGGCATCGCCGGGCAGACACGCATTTCCTACCACCCAGTGTTCCCCAAGGTCTCCCGATAAAAATGGTGCCTCACTCGTGTGGGAGGCCCAAGTACCCGCGACAGGCTAGGGCCCAAAACGTATTGAGGTGACATTAAAATTGCCTATCACAAAACAACCTGGTTTTGCAAGGGGGGTCACCTCGGTTTTTGGCCCCGTGCTCGGCGGCCAGCTAGGGAAACCTAGCAAACCCACACATTTCTGAAAACTAGACACCCGGGGGGTTCCAGGGAGGTATGGCTTGCGTGGATCCCCCAACGTTTTCTTACCCAGAATCCCCTGCAAACCTCAAATTTAGCTGAAAAAATCACTTTTTCCATACATTTTTGTGTGGGAAAGTTGTGGCATCGCCGGGCAGACACGCATTTCCTACCACCCAGTGTTCCCCAAGGTCTCCTGATAAAAATGGTGCCTCACTCGTGTGGGAGGCCCAAGTACCCGCGACAGGCTAGGGCCCAAAACGTATTGAGGTGACATTAAAATTGCCTATCACAAAACAACCTGGTTTTGCAAGGGAGTCACCTCGGTTTTTGGCCCCGTGCTCGGCGGCCAGCTAGGGAAACCTAGCAAACCCACACATTTCTGAAAACTAGACACCCGGGTGGTTCCAGGGAGGTATGGCTTGCGTGGATCCCCCAACGTTTTCTTACCCAGAATCCCCTGCAAACCTCAAATTTAGCTGAAAAATCACTTTTTCCACACATTTTTGTGTGGGAAAGTTGTGGCATCGCCGGGCAGACACGCATTTCCTACCACCCAGTGTTCCCCAAGGTCTCCCGATAAAAATGGTGCCTCACTCGTGTGGGAGGCCCAAGTACCTGCGACAGGCTAGGGCCCAAAACGTATTGAGGTGACATTAAAATTGCCTATCACAAAACAACCTGGTTTTGCAAGGGGGTCACCTCGGTTTTTGGCCCCGTGCTCGGCGGCCAGCTAGGGAAACCTAGCAAACCCACACATTTCTGAAAACTAGACACCCGGGGGTTCCAGGGAGGTATGGCTTGCGTGGATCCCCCAACGTTTTCTTACCCAGAATCCCCTGCAAACCTCAAATTTAGCTGAAAAATCACTTTTTCCACACATTTTTGTGTGGGAAAGTTGTGGCATCGCCGGGCAGACACGCATTTCCTACCACCCAGTGTTCCTCAAGGTCTCCCGATAAAATGGTGCCTCACTCGTGTGGGAGGCCCAAGTACCCGCGACAGGCTAGGGCCCAAAACGCATTGAGGTGACATTAAAATTGCCTATCACAAAACAACCTGGTTTTGCAAGGGGTCACCTCGGTTTTTGCCCGTGCTCGGCGGCCAGCCAGGGAAACCTAGCAAACCCACACATTTCTGAAAACTAGACACCCGGGTGGTTCCAGGAGGTATGGCTTGCGTGGATCCCCCAACGTTTTCTTACCCAGAATCCCCTGCAAACTTCAAATTTAGCTGAAAAATCACTTTTTCCACACATTTTTGTGTGGGAAAGTTGTAGATCGCCGTGGCAGACACGCATTTCCTACCACCCAGTGTTCCCCAAGGTCTCCCGATAAAAATGGTGCCTCACTCGTGTGGGAGGCCCAGTACCCGCGACAGGCTAGGGCCCAAAACGTATTGAGGTGACATTAAAATTGCCTATCACAAAACAACCTGGTTTTGCAAGGTCACCTCGGTTTTGGCCCGTGCTCGCGGCCAGCTAGGAAACCTAGCAAACCCACACATTTCTGAAAACTAGACACCCGGGGTTCCAGGGAGGTATGGCTTGCGTGGATCCCCCAACGTTTTCTTACCCAGAATCCCTGCAAACCTCAAATTTAGCTGAAAAAATCACTTTTTCCACACATTTTTGTGTGGGAAAGTTGTGCATCGCCGGGCAGACACGCATTTCCTACCACCCAGTGTTCCCCAAGGTCTCCCGATAAAATGGTGCCTCACTCGTGTGGGAGGCCCAGGTACTCACGACAGGCTAGGGCCCAAAACGTATTGAGGTGACATTAAAATTGCCTATCACAAAACAACCTGGTTTTGCAGGGGTCACCTCGGTTTGGCCCCGTGCTCGGCGGCCAGCTAGGGGAACCTAGCAAACCCACACATTTCTGAAAACTAGACACCCGGGTGGTTCCAGGGAGGTGTGGCTTGCGTGGATCCTCCAACGTTTTCTACCCAGAATCTCCTGCAAACCTCAAATTTAGCTGAAAAAATCACTTTTTCCACACATTTTGTGTGGAAAGTTGTAGCATCGCCGGGCAGACACGCATTTCCTACCACCCAGTGTTCCAAGGTCTCCCGATAAAATGGTGCCTCACTCGTGTGGGAGGCCCAGTACCGCGACAGGCTAGGGCCCAAAACGTATTGAGGTGACATTAAAATTGCCTATCACAAAACAACCTGGTCTTGCAAGGAGTCACCTCGGTTTTGGCCCCGTGCTGGCGGCCAGCTAGGAAACCTAGCAAACCCACACATTTCTGAAAACTAGACACCCGGGTGGTTCCAGGGAGGTATGGCTTGCGTGGATCCCCTAACGTTTCTACCCAGAATCCCTGCAAACCTCAAATTTAGCTGAAAAAATCACTTTTTCCACACATTTTGTGTGGGAAAGTTGTGGCATCGCCGGGCAGACACGCATTTCCTACCACCCAGTGTTCCCCAAGGTCTCCCGATAAAATGGTGCCTCACTCAGTGGGAGGCCCAAGTACCCGCGACAGGCTAGGGCCCAAAACGTATTGAGGTGACATTAAATTGCTCTATCACAAAACAACCTGGTTTTGCAAGGGTCACCTCGGTTTTGGCCCCGTGCTCGCGGCCAGCTAGGAAAACCTAGCAAACCCACACATTTCTGAAAACTAGACACCCGGGTGGTTCCAGGGAGGTATGGCTTGCGTGGATCCCCAACGTCTTACCCAGAATCCCTGCAAACCTCAAATTTAGCTGAAAAAATCACTTTTTCCACACATTTTTGTGTGGGAAAGTGTGCATCGCCGGGCAGACACGCATTTCCTACCACTCCAGTGTTCCCCAAGGTCTCCCGATAGAAATGGTGCCTCACTCGTGTGGGAGGCCCAAGTACTCGCGACAGGCTAGGGCCCAAAACGTATTGAGGTGACATTAAAATTGCCTATCACAAAACAACCTGGTTTTGCAGGGTCACCTCGGTTTTGGCCCGTGCTCAGCGGCCAGCTAGAAACCTAGCAAACCCACACATTTCTGAAAACTAGACACCCGGGTGGTTCCAGGGAGGTATGGCTTGCGTGGATCCCCCAACGTTCTTACCCAGAATCCTCTGCAAACCTCAAATTTAGCTGAAAAATCACTTTTTCCACACATTTTGTGTGGGAAAGTTGTGGCATCGCCGAGCAGACACGCATTTCCTACACCCAGTGTTCCCCAAGGTCTCCCGATAAATGGTGCCTCACTCGGTGGGAGGCCCAAGTACCCGCGACAGGCTAGGGCCCAAAACATTTTGTGATAGGCAATTTTGATGTTGCCTCAATACGTTTTTGGCCCTTGCCTGTCGCGGGTACTTGGGCCTCCCACACGAGTGAGGTACCATTTTTATCGGGAGACCTTGGGGAACACTGGGTGGTAGGAAATGCATGTCTGCCCGGCGATGCCACAACTTTCCCACACAAAAATGTGTGGAAAAAGTGATTTTTCCACCTAAATTCGAGGTTTGCAGGGGATTCTGGGTAAGAAAATGTTGGGGGATCCACGCAAGCCATACCTCCCTGGAACCCCCGGGTGTCTAGTTTTCAGAAATGTGTGGGTTTGATAGGTTTCCTAGCTGGCCACCGAGCACGGGGCCAAAACCGAGGTGACCCCTTGCAAAACCAGGTTGTTTTGTGATAGGCAATTTTAATGTCGCCTCAATACCTTTGGGCCCTAGCCTGTCGTGGGTACTTGGGCCTCCCACACGAGTGAGGTACCATTTTTATCGGGAGACCTTGGGGAACACTGGGTGGTAGGAAATGCATGTCTGCCCGGCGATGCCACAACTTTCCCACACAAAAATGTGTGGAATAAGTGATTTTTCCACCTAAATTCGAGGTTTGCAGGGGATTCTGGGTAAGAAAATGTTGGGGGATCCACGCAAGCCATACCTCCCTGGAACCCCCGGGTGTCTAGTTTTCAGAAATGTGTGGGTTTGATAGGTTTCCTAGCTGGCCACCGAGCACGGGGCCAAAACCGAGGTGACCCCCTTGCAAAACCAGGTTGTTTTGTGATAGGCAATTTTAATGTCGCCTCAATACCTTTGGGCCCTAGCCTGTCGTGGGTACTTGGGCCTCCCACACGAGTGAGGTACCATTTTTATCGGGAGACCTTGGGGAACACTGGGTGGTAGGAAATGCATGTCTGCCCGGCGATGCCACAACTTTCCCACACAAAAATGTGTGGAAAAAGTGATTTTTCCACCTAAATTCGAGGTTTGCAGGGGATTCTGGGTAAGAAAACGTTGGGGATCCACGCAAGCCATACCTCCCTGGAACCCCCGGGTGTCTAGTTTTCAGAAATGTGTGGGTTTGATAGGTTTCCCTAGCTGGCCATCGAGCACGGGGCCAAAACCGAGGTGACCCCCTTGCAAAACCAGGTTGTTTTGTGATAGGCAATTTTAATGTCGCCTCAATACCTTTTGGGCCCTAGCCTGTCGTGGGTACTTGGGCCTCCCACACGAGTGAGGTACCATTTTTATCGGGAGACCTTGGGGAACACTGGGTGGTAGGAAATGCATGTCTGCCCGGCGATGCCACAACTTTCCCACACAAAAATGTGTGGAAAAAGTGATTTTTCCACCTAAATTCGAGGTTTGCAGGGGATTCTGGGTAAGAAAACGTTGGGGGATCCACGCAAGCCATACCTCCCTGGAACCCCCCGGGTGTCTAGTTTTCAGAAATGTGTGGGTTTGATAGGTTTACCTATCTGCCCACCGAGCACGGGGCCAAAACCGAGGTGACTTCCTTGCAAAACCAGGTTGTTTTGTGATAGGCAATTTTAATGTCGCCTCAATACCTTTTGGGCCCTAGCCTGTCGTGGGTACTTGGGCCTCCCACACGAGTGAGGTACCATTTTTATCCGGAGACCTTGGGGAACACTGGGTGGTAGGAAATGCATGTCTGCCCGGCGATGCCACAACTTTCCCACACAAAAATGTGTGGAAAAAGTGATTTTTCCACCTAAATTCGAGGTTTGCAGGGGATTCTGGGTAAGAAAACGTTGGGGGATCCACGCAAGCCATACCTCCCTGGAACCCCCGGGTGTCTAGTTTTCAGAAATGTGTGGGTTTGATAGGTTTCCTAGCTGGCCACCGAGCACGGGGCCAAAAACCGAGGTGACCCCCTTGCAAAACCAGGTTGTTTTGTGATAGGCAATTTTAATGTCGCCTCAATACCTTTTGGGCCCTAGCCTGTCGTGGGTACTTGGGCCTCCCACACGAGTGAGGTACCATTTTTATCGGGAGACCTTGGGGAACACTGGGTGGTAGGAAATGCATGTCTGCCCGGCGATGCCACAACTTTCCCACACAAAAATGTGTGGAAAAAGTGATTTTTCCACCTAAATTCGAGGTTTGCAGGGGATTCTGGGTAAGAAAATGTTGGGGGATCCACGCAAGCCATACCTCCCTGGAACCCCCGGGTGTCTAGTTTTCAGAAATGTGTGGGTTTGATAGGTTTCCTAGCTGGCCACCGAGCACGGGGCCAAAAACCGAGGTGACCCCCCTTGCAAAACCAGGTTGTTTTGTGATAGGCAATTTTAATGTCGCCTCAATACCTTTTGGGCCCTAGCCTGTCGTGGGTACTTGGGCCTCCCACACGAGTGAGGTACCATTTTTATCGGGAGACCTTGGGGAACACTGGGTGGTAGGAAATGCATGTCTGCCCGGCGATGCCACAACTTTCCCACACAAAAATGTGTGGAAAAAGTGATTTTTCCACCTAAATTCGAGGTTTGCAGGGGATTCTGGGTAAGAAAACGTTGGGGGATCCACGCAAGCCATACCTCCCTGGAACCCCCGGGTGTCTAGTTTTCAGAAATGTGTGGGTTTGATAGGTTTCCTAGCTGCCCACTGAGCACGGGGCCAAAACCGAGGTGACCCCCTTGCAAAACCAGGTTGTTTTGTGATAGGCAATTTTAATGTCGCCTCAATACCTTTTGGGCCCTAGCCTGTCGTGGGTACTTGGGCCTCCCACACGAGTGTGGTACCATTTTTATCGGGAGACCTTGGGGAACACTGGGTGGTAGGAAATGCATGTCTGCTCGGCGATGCCACAACTTTCCCACACTAAAAATGTGTGGAAAAAGTGATTTTTCCACCTAAATTCGAGGTTTGCAGGGGATTCTGGGTAAGAAAACGTTGGGGGATCCACGCAAGCCATACCTCCCTGGAACCCCCGGGTGTCTAGTTTTCAGAAATGTGTGGGTTTGATAGGTTTCCTAGCTGCCCACCGAGCACGGGGCCAAAACCGAGGTGACCCCCTTGCAAAACCAGGTTGTTTTGTGATAGGCAATTTTAATGTCGCCTCAATACCTTTTGGGCCCTAGCCTGTCGTGGGTACTTGGGCCTCCCACACGAGTGAGGTACCATTTTTATCGGGAGACCTTGGGGAACACTGGGTGGTAGGAAATGCATGTCTGCCCGGCGATGCCACAACTTTCCCACACAAAAATGTGTGGAAATAGTGATTTTTTTCAACAAAATATGAGGCTAGCAGGGCATGTTGGGTAAAAAAACAGTGAGAACCACGCAAGTCATTCACCCTTGTACTTCCCCTTTGTCTACTACTTCAAAAATGTAATGGTTTGCCTAGGTGACGACTGAGCTAGGGCAGAAAGTCCCCTGCTACCCATTGTGGAAAAAAATATCTTACAAAAGGCCATTAAACAGACACAAATATAAATCTAACACTCATTTGATAAAGCTAATCCACCACTTACACAGGTTGGTTTTAGCACCTCCAGAAACGCTGGCTTCAAAGCACAAATACTTATCAAAGTATATAAATATTGAAGCCAAGCCTTCTGAAGGGGAGCCATAAAGCCACATCACGGCACCAACCACTTTATGGTCCATTCACACGCCATTCACACACCACACACAAGACTTCCGTACCGCCAGCCACGGGCCCAAACAACCATATCACTTGCACTCACACAAACATACTGCCGCCATGCAAGGGCCCATCACATTCATATGCCACAAGACATAATGACTTTGACTATATTCTACCACCTGTCAAGTCTCCACCTCCTTCTTCCAGAACGTTACCGAACTCATGCCCAGTGAACCTATACTAATGACTTCCATGACAGCCACATGAGGCTCAGGAAGACATGTCTTTCATGCACCTTTAGTGCACTCACTATGCTAAATCCAACTCCTTCCAGTTTGTGGATGCAAGTTGGGGGTGCTCGAGTATGCCGTGAAGCCCATTCCTCGAGCTGAGCAAGCATATCTACCTTTGAAACTAAGGCAAAATGCTGGAAATTTTCAAAAGGTAACATCATAAACTATGAACGGATGAATGTGAAACAAGGGTAGTCCGTGACAACGTAGCATATGTCCAATCCACCGTTATGTGCAGTGACTGTAATGCACTTATCATACAGCAAACTGACCATCTACTAAGTTCTAACGGAGGATGAACATGGCAAGCAGCATTGACCCATAAGTACCACAGTAAATTCAGTGTGAGTGTGGCAGCAATGGATTTGAATCCATGGGTGAAGAAGAAGTCAGGACGTGTATCTATACTACCTTTACTATCTGCCTTCTACCTTTGCAATATTCCACGGAAAGCGTACCAACCGTAAGCTGTTCTAACCCGTTCGTGTGTCTGTCCTCAGAGTCCTGACTAACCCTGTCCAATTGTTAAGAGACCCTATACTAATGCCTTTCATCTCTAGCTACTTGAAGCTTGAGTGAACATTTCTGTCACGAGCTATCAATGCTCTCACAATGCTCTATCCAACTCCTTCCAGTTTGTGGATGCAAGTTGGGGGTGCCCGAGTATGCCGCTTAAACATTTCTCGAGCTGAGCAAGCATATCTACCTTTGAAACTAAGGCAAACATGCTGGAAATTTTCAAAAACTTCCTAAAGAGAACATCATAAACTACGAAGAACGGTTGAATGTGAAACACGGGTACTCCATGACAACGTGGCATATGTTCTGCCCACCAGTATGTGCAGCGTGGGGACTATAATGCACTTGTCAATTGGCGAACAGAACAACTACCACGTTCTGAAAGCAGATAAAGGTGTTGAGAAGTCCATGATTTCATGAAGTAGAGGAAGAAATATCCTGCAGCTGCTTGCGTAGTGAAGGAGTGGCCCACAGACAGTAGGTATCCATTCACACCAATTGAAAGGTTATCCTATTGGCAGCTCCACCTCAGTCAATTTCCCAGTATTTTGCTTTAGTGTGATACAACATAAAGCAAGTAGGAAAACAGAAGGCAGGCTTACTTGGGCACTGGGGACAGTAAACACGAGTCTCCTGCCTCTTTCCCTGCATCGAGCACACTTTACAACGACGACATGGTCGCTCCTTTTGGGTGTTGCAGGAATTTTATCTGCAAAGTGTCGCTCCTGCAGCCTTGCCACGTCCTCCAGAACACATGAAGTGGAGGCTTCTGCTTCTGTAGCAGTAAGACTTTCAATTACAGACAACTGAAAGTCAAGGAAAGACATGAGTCTTCCTGTGGTGGTCTCACCATAAACAACATACGCATTGTATGTTGCCATCTGGATCAGGTGCGTAAACAGTTTCTTATACCAAGTGCGAGTTCTACGACTCGCATTGTATGGCTGAAGAACCTGGTCGTTCTTGTCCACTCCGCCCATGTACTTGTTGTAATCAAGTATACAGGTGGGCTTGTGGACTTCGGCCATCTGACCCCAAACCGTGACAGGGGAAGTGCTCTCAGCATGAATTGTAGTGAGCATGTACACATCACGCCTATCTGAGAACTTAACTGCGAGCAGTTCGTTGGAACGCAACGCAGTGCTCTGGGATTTCTGGAGCTTCTTGCAAACAAGCTCCTGCGGGAATCCTTTGCGGCGACAACGAATTGTACCACAAGCCACGGTGCCAGCTTTGTAGAGCTCACTGAATAGCTCTACTCCTGTATAGAAATTGTCCACATAAAGGTTATAACCTTTGTGAAGAAGTGGCTGGACAAGCTCCCATACAATCTTTCCTGTGACCCCTAGCATGGGAGGGCAACCTACAGGGTTAAGAGTTGTGTCCTTCCCTGTATACACTCTCAAGCTGTACACATAGCCAGTCGAGCTCTCACACAGCATGTACAGCTTGATGCCATAGCGAGCGCGTTTGCTCGGAATGTACTGCCTAAACAGCAGCCGCCCTTTATACAAGATCAAGGACTCATCAATGGCTATATTCTTTCCAGGAGTATAAACCTCTGGAAACCTGGCAGACAAATGTTCCACGACAGGCCGAATTTTGAACAACCTGTCATAGTCTGGATGGTCCCGGGGCAATGCAGCAGAATTGTCATTGAAATGCAGCATGCGCTGCAATAGCAAAAACGATCTCTGCTCATGTATGGTGCAAAGATGGGGTTAACCAAACCGTGCGAGTAGACCAGTAGGATAGCAAGGTTGGTTTATGCACTACCCCCATTTTAAGTGTGAGGCCCAAAAATATCTTCAACTCCCCTAGTGAAGTGGGAGTCCACTTGCGCGCCCTAGAATGAGGCCCAAGAGTGCCTCCTTGCTCCCTCAGAAATTGTTCGGCACGCAAATTTGTTTGCTGCACAATTTCGTCTAGGAAGTCAACACCAAAAAAGAGATGGAAGTAGTCAATTGGCAAAAAATTTGCCGTATCTACTTTACATCCAGCGTCACCAGTGAAAGGCAGAATTTGGGGCTGAACTAAATTGGGAGGCTGCCAAGACAGCACTCCGTCTGTGCTTGCGGCCGCACGTGCCTGCACTCTGGGTTGCTCTAACCTGTTACGGGTGTCCTGCTGCACAGACTGTGCTGGCAAAGGGACAGCACGACTGACATCGTCTCCTTCAGAATCGCTGGACGATGAGTCATCGGATGGAACTGCGCCGACTGAAAAGTCACTCCCAGATTCGGCTCCATTGTCCTCTCCCTCAGATGCTGTCTCAGTATCTGCTGTCTCAGTCTCTGATCCTGCCTCAGAGCTGGACTCCAGAACCAGATTTAGGGCCTGGGCAGCATCCATCCAACGATATGCCATCTCTGCTAGTGCCTAAACTATCCTTTTAAAACACAAACCTACGTAGAAGGCAGATAGGTTGTTGGTTTTAAAGTGTAGGTGGGTGTGTGCGCGTGAGTGAAGTGTTTAAGTCAATAATGACGAAGTCACCTTACCTTTGCGAACTCTGTACGCTCTCCAAAAAGACTAAGAAAGAGAGAAAAAGACACAGTATTACTTTACCTTGCCACATACCCATCATCGCAGCCTTTTAGCGCTGGTGGGAGCCATTGCAACCATCATTTTGGCGCCAAGATGCCTACGGGTGAACGTGTGCTTTACAATTGCACACTATGACCTCCTTTGATGCGCCCACTACCATCCTTGCAAACGTGCCCCTCATCTCTCCATAGCCCCTCTCTCACATACATTTAGTCTGTTACAAAGTGTTTCTACTTTGTGGCTTTACTAATCCACTTAGCTGTCTACATAATACCGATCTGTTCGTTTCAGCATACCCTTTATGGCGTCAAAACTGCCACTACACAAAAGTCAGATATCTCTATCTAGCAGAATTTTTTTTTGTACTCTGCAGCAGTACCACACTTTACTGCCTTTCAGGTAACTTCAAAGTGACTCATTATAGTTCTTTCACAGTCTCATAATTTCAGCACTGAGAAATATCTCTGTAAATAAATATTTATATATATATATATATATATATATATATATATATATATATATAACAATTAATTCCCAATGTCAGAGCGCTCAATACCTGGTGCAGGCAGCAACGGGTAGAATCCTTACCCGATATTTAAATTCAGAAACACAAGGATGCCGCACTCCAAGATCGGTTTCAGAGTTGCTTTATTTTCACCACCACTACCACCAGTCGTGGTGAAAATAAAGCAACTCTGAAACCAATCTCTGGAGTGCGGCATCCTTTGTGTTTCTGAATATATATATATATATAGATATATATATATATATCCAAGCTCCGTTTCTTGTTTCCCAAAACGAAAACAGCACTCGCGTGGGCCAATAAACTCTAGCAACTGCCCTCGCGAGTGCTGTTTTTCTTTTGGGAAACAAGGAAACAGAGCCTGGATAAATATCGCGGGCGCACCCCCGCGTTTGTGAAGCACCCGTCCGCAAGTGCGCCGTTCACTGTGCATCAAGGAGCATATATATATATATATATATATATAGCAACTGACAGTATCCCACGTGCGAGCGCGCACACATGGGACCACGGACTCAAGATTAAGCTGTAGCCAAAATGCGTGCTTTATTACAAAAGAAAGGTGCAGCCTCAGACGCGTTTCGGACACCGACTGTGTCCTTGATCACATATATATATAAACCATTTCCGAAATCTTCATAAGAATCGGTCACCGACACAAGGGTAGCATTGCCATTCAGTCTTGACGTTTATTCGATACCTTTGCTATAATATATATATATATACACACACACACACGGACACGGACACATATATATATATATATACATAGATTTTATCTCTACATATATTTATATACATCTATATACATATATCTATACATATATATGTATATGTATATAGATACATATATATATCATTCACTCTTTAGACTTATGTATATATATGTATCTATATACACATACATATGTATATAGATACATATATATACATATATCATCTACAGAGAGAAAGAGACTCTCTCTCTCTCTCTCTCTCTCTATATATATATATATATATATATATGGAGAAACCAAAAGTCCTTAAAGCGCCCACTTAGCAGCAACTTAGCAGGTACGGACCACACGGAGAGATTCCAATAAGTGCTTTATTTCGGTGATTGATTCATTCCATAACAATCTTTCTTATGGCAAGTGCCCAGCATTACGCTGCTTCGCCTGCGCTCCGCAAGCTTGATCACATATATATAAAGAAAGATCTCTCTTTCTCTAATTTTTTTATAGCTATGGCTTCCCTGGGGGCCGATTGTGGCCCCCACGGAAAGCACATAGGTATAAAAAAAAATTGCCCCCACAGGGGGTCGGCCACTGAGCAGGAGGACCGACCCCCTGCCAAAATTGCCACCATTGTACTTTTTTTTAATTATTTATAGCATTTTTGGGGGGCGATCATGCCCCCCAAGGAAAGCCAACATGTGTAAATAAAAATATGCCCCCACAGGGGTCGGCCACTGAGCAGGAGGACCGACCCTCTGCCAATATCGCCGCCATTTTTTTTTTTCTTTCTTCGTTTTTTCATTTTTGGGTGCGATCGCGCACCCCAAACAAAGCCAACTTAAAAAAAAAAAAAATATGCCCTCGGGGGCCGACCCATTACCACGAGGGCCGACCCCCAAAGACATCCCTGGTGTCTAGTGGGTTTCCTGGCCGTGGATCGTAGCGCTGCCGCGATCCACGGCCAGGAAACTCCTTCAGGAAGGCCTCGCTTGAAAGGGGAGACTCTCCCTTTCAAACGAGGCCTCCCTGAAAGCTGGGAGGCCGCTGCCGGATTTCCCCATCGGAGCCGAGCGCGGCCTTACCTGCTGCTGTCCTCGGCTCCGGTGGGAATCAGTGACGCCAGAGCGCCTCACGGCGCGCTGACGTCACAGATGGGCGGGAGGGCGGGGAGACGCGGAAAGCCTTCCACGTCTTCCCAGGGGAATTAAAAAATAATCTCCGGTGCGATGCACCGGAGGTTTAAAGGGGCCCTCCTGGTGACGGCCAATGGACGTGCGCCGCACCAGGGAGGTAGTGCTTGCGTCGGCCATTGGCCGACGCAAGCACCAAAGGGGTTAAGAACTGTCTCCATTCACAACAGGCTAACTTCATGGCCAAAAGCTCTCGCTCAATAACAAAGTAGTTCCTCTCAAAATCTGACAGGACGTGTGACAAGTAAAAAACTGGATGTTCCAGCCCGTCGTCGTCTTGTTGTTGTAAAAGCACAGCCCCTATTGCTCTGTCTGAAGCGTCTGTATCTACAACAAACTTCCTTGTTGTATCTGGATGACATAAAACAGGAGCTTGAGTAAATGCCTGCTTTAGTGACTGAAAGGTATATAGGTAATGATAAAATCGTATTGGCTAAAAAAGTAAGCCCACCGGGCCTGGCGGCTGTTCTGACACTGAAGGCTTTGTAGATTCCTCATAGAGAGTGTGAAGGAGGGTGAACCGCTGTGATGGGGAATAGTGACGTCGGAGTGTGTCGCACTGCGATAGGTCAGTTGGTGTAACGCCGCGCTGGGATTGGTGGGCTGTCATCGGAAAGTTAAAACGAAAACATCTTGTGGGTAAAGAGTTTGATTCAATCATGCGATGCTTTAAAGTATTGCAAGATCTTTCTAGGGGGGATAGGGGAGAGGTGACTCGAGTGGGTGAGGAAGCACCACCCGAGGATACGCCAACACATTACATGACAACGAATGTAGGACTCCATACTATAGTCGGGCTTCAAAATTGGCATAAGATTACTGAAAAGGAGGGAGATTTGGCTTTTCTGCATTATGGCTCCTTTCGATTGGAGGTGCTATATCAGTTGAGGGGAGTGATGGCTTCATGGCTTCATTGCGACCTCTACCTAGACCAACACAGTTTGAGCATTAGACGCGTGGATGTGAGCAGCACAGGCAAAAAGCAGGGAAAGAAGTCAGGGGAGGATGAAAAAAGCGATGAAGGCATATCAGGATGCACAATTGGACGCACAATTGAAGAAGTGGAGAGTAGACACCATTGAGGGAGAGAGGTTATAACCACTGTTGGTCAAAGAAGGAGACGCTTGGAACAGGGAGGACGAGGATGATAGTGACACCGATGACAGTCTGTTAGACAGATTGTTGGCAGAGCGTCCTCCACCATACAACCCAGACTCGGACGACGGAAGACGGGAATTGGCAAACATAGTGAACACGGAGAGAATGGGAATACCGCAGGCTAACCCTAGTGCGAGGGTGGTGGGAAAGATTTCAACTGGAATGGAAGGAGTGGGAATATCAGTGGGAAGCACAGAAACGAGAGGAGTCAATAATGCTATGCGATTACCATAAGCCGTAACGGTGCTGGTCACCATTGGACCTATAGTGTCAGTGAATGACCCAAATCAGGAGGAAAGTAGTAGTCAGCTACAGTCAGGAACGGGGGAAAGAGTCAACTTAGGAGGAAATGTTACCGCAAACCGAAGTGATCCATATTTGGTGCCTGTAAAAGCTAGTACCCCATTGCCAGCAACTGCAGATCCTTCTTGGGTGCATGTTGGGTCTAGCACAGTATGATCAGTGTCATTGGCGGATTCACGTTCTGATTTGAGGATGTGGGAAGATCCAGTCAGAGGACCCGTAGGGAGGATGTCAAAAGTAGGAGTCGATCAGGGAGCTTCTGGGGGTCAGCACGTATCACAGAATATAGTGCTAGGAAATCGCCACAGAAATCAGAGTAGTGAAAGGGAAGAACAGGGTACCATATCAAGTCAGGGAACCATCAAAGCCGCAGTAAAAGCCAAAGTGCTGAAGGCAGAAGTGGAAGAGATATTCAGTGGGAGTCTGCCTGTGGAAAGGATAGAACTTTATGAACAGGACAAGCTGTTGTTTGTAGCGAAGGATGTTACTCGCAAGGCAAGGCGGGCACATGAAAAATTGACAGAATTGGCACAAAAGTACGATGTGGATTTGTCCAAAACGAAAATGTTACAGGGAAGTCACAGGTTAAATTGCAGTGATCAGAAATTGGAAGAGAAAAGAGTCATAGGCTTGAAAACACACATTCGAGAATTGGTTGTAGGAATACGTGCATGGAGTATGCTTGATAAGTGGGAGGAAAGATGGTCGAAGAAGAAGAATGTTAAGAAGGGGATAGGGGATACGCCACCTCTGGGAGGAGGGGGGGGGACAGTAGGAGTAGAGGCTTACCCGTTGTGAGAGGTGCCGAGCGGGGGTATATGCATGTGCTTTGGAGCAGGGGTGATTTGGCAGCATTCACAAACGATTTTCCTTGGCTGAGGGAGAAGCCTTCTGAATGGTACAAACAAGTCAAACATTTTGTTATGATCTCAAGGGTGTTGTGGATTGATTTGAATACGCTGTTTGACATTGTGGTAGCTAGTGATTTGTGGTCTGCTTGTAAAATTGCTGTTGATTGGCCATCTGCCGAACTGGATCGAGTCCCCATAATGCATGGTCCTTCACTCTTAGCCATGAAAAAGTTTGAGCAGGTAATCACATGGTTACAGTCCAAGATCTCGCCACAAGATATCGACCGGGTCAAGATAGATTGAACAACTCAGGAACCCAAGAAAACAGTACATGCTTATTGTGAAAAGCTCTTGCAAGCCTTTAAGCAGTATAGTGGGTTGGACACTTAGGGGTCGATTCCGATTCGGGCCGGAAAAAGCACCGACCGACTCGGATCCGGAAATAATACCGACCGACACGTACCTGTGGCGCCCGACACGCCAAGTACGATGCAAGGCGTGCAAAATCCGACCGACACGTACCGAACCCAAGTCGACCGACCGAGCCGCACGGAAAACAGCAATCCGGTCGGAAAACACGCGAATCCAACCGACCGACACGCACCCGGAACAAATCCGACCGAAACGTACACGCGAACTCCAAACCGCAAAGTACGATGCAAGGCGCGGAAACCACGAGCGAGTCGGACGGAGGCCAAGCCGTACGACCGACACGCATACAAAACCGAGCCGAAGCAACACAAAACACCGCGACCGACGCGTACGCAGCATAGAAAACTGCACATACACAGCGTGAACGAAACGGAGAAGACCGTACGAGACAAATGCAGGGTCCGACTCGGTCACAAGAACGTTTCCAACATACACAGACAGTACAAAGGAAAAATCACCCAAAAAAAGGCCAAACAAGCAATTACCAAGCCAATAAATACTGGGGGTGGGGACAGAGAACAAAGACACACCCACAACTCCACCCATATAAAGGACACAAATCACAACCATGAGCCTTTGCAAATGCCATTCCACTGCCAGCACCCAAGAGAAAGCAACCACACACCCACAGCTCATCCCTCACACAAGCCACACACCATCAGCACACCAACAAATACCTACCTCACATACACCCAGCAAAACACACACTCACACACCCTCACCTGCACACCAACACACACATCACTCACCATCACCACCCATCACCATGCCCCCAAGAAGAATCCCAAGTTCCTAGATTGTGAATTGGAAGTCATGGTAGACGAGATCCTCAGGGTAGAGCCACAGCTGTTTGGCACACTGGTCCAACAGACCCCCATCTCCCAGAAAACCAAGATGTGGGAGAGGATCATCAACAGGGTGAACGCACAATCACCATGTCGGCGCACAAAGAGCGACATCCAGAACAGGTGGTATGACGTGCGCAGGAGGGTACGGGACCTGCTCAAAAAGACTACATCAACAGCCAACACACCGGCAGTGGCCCTCCTGCCAAGCCAATATACCTCAGGCCCTGGGAGGAGAAGGTGCGGGCCATCCTTCCGCCAGTGAGCGTATATGGACTAGAGGACATCCCAGAGCCTGGTGAGTACACAACAAATGTACACAATATACTGCCACAAAACACACACACATCACTGTCAAGGGGAGAGTCAAACCATGCACTCATAGCAATTACACAGCAACCAGAACAGAATCATCCCAAAATGTGTATGTCAGTCAGATAAACACAACACATGCCATCAAAAAGTCACATCCAACTGTGCCATCACATGTACAAACACAACTACAACTACAGCTAGGCAGTGGCACAAATAGAACTAACAAACACATCCAGACATGTAGCCACCACAACAACACCAACACACAGTGAAGACCACTCAAAGGAAGGAATTCTGTGTATGCTGGCCAAGTCAGTGTAGCCAATAGCATCATGGGAGTCGCAGTCACACATATTGCCCCCCACAACTGTCCCATCAACACCACCATGAACCATGCGCACATCACAGGGAGTGGAGAAGGACTCACAAGATGGCTGACACTGGCAACTGCTGTGGGGAGCACAAGGCCCTGCTGGCAACTGTGCACCAACAAACAGCAGGACACCACTGACTGACATCCTGAGAGACAACTTCCACTCCCTGCAATGCAAGCACGTTCCATGGTGGGATAATCTGGCTGGCTGGGTGGGAAGGAGGACTTGCAGCACTAACCATAGTCACAAGCACCTCCCCTCACACACCCCCCAACACAAACTCCACAGAACCCACCTGGTAGAATGCAATGCCCCCATCCTAACACAAGATCCCACAAAGAACCACCACCCTGGGTTATGTTGTGTGAAGCACAGGGCCACTCTTGGGACTTTTAGCCAAACAACTGCCAGGACAACACTCCCAGCCATCCTGTCAGCACAGCCAGCCCACCCCACAGGGAAGCAGAGTCAAAAGGAAGGAAGCATGGGCATGCTGGGAAGGGGGTGGAGGCAATAGCATGATGGGAGTCGTAGTCACTGATATTGGTCACCCCCACAACTGTCCCATCAACACCACTCCTGAACCATGCTCACATCACAGGGAGTGGAGAAGGACTCACAAGATGGCTGACACTGGCTACTGCTGTGGGGAGCACAAGGCCCTGCTGGCAACTGTGCACCAACAAACAGCAGGACACCACTGACTGACATCCTGAGAGACAACTTCCACTCCCTGCAATGCAAGCACGTTCCATGGTGGGATAACTGGCTGGCTGGGTGGGTGGGAAGGAGGACTTGCAGCACTAACCATAGTCACAAGCACCTCCCCTCACACACCCCCCAACACAAACTCCACAGAACCCACCTGGTAGAATGCAATGCCCCCCATCCTAACACAAGATCCCACAAAGAACCACCACCCTGGGTTATGTTGTGTGAAGCACAGGGCCACTCTTGGGACTTTTAGCCAAACAACTGCCAGGACAACACTCCCAGCCATCCTGTCAGCACAGCCAGCCCACCCCACAGGGAAGCAGAGTCAAAAGGAAGGAAGCATGGGCATGCTGGGAAGGGGGTGGAGGCAATAGCATGATGGGAGTCGTAGTCACTGATCTTGGTCACCCCCACAACTGTCCCATCAACACCACTCCTGAACCATGCTCACATCACAGGGAGTGGAGAAGGACTCACAAGATGGCTGACACTGGCTACTGCTGTGGGGAGCACAAGGCCCTGCTGGCAACTGTGCACCAACAAACAGCAGGACACCACTGACTGACATCCTGAGAGACAACTTCCACTCCCTGCAATGCAAGCACGTTCCATGGTGGGATAACTGGCTGGCTGGGTGGGTGGGAAGGAGGACTTGCAGCACTAACCATAGTCACAAGCACCTCCCCTCACACACCCCCCAACACAAACTCCACAGAACCCACCTGGTAGAATGCAATGCCCCCCATCCTAACACAAGATCCCACAAAGAACCACCACCCTGGGTTATGTTGTGTGAAGCACAGGGCCACTCTTGGGACTTTTAGCCAAACAACTGCCAGGACAACACTCCCAGCCATCCTGTCAGCACAGCCAGCCCACCCCACAGGGAAGCAGAGTCAAAAGGAAGGAAGCATGGGCATGCTGGGAAGGGGGTGGAGGCAATAGCATGATGGGAGTCGTAGTCACTGATCTTGGTCACCCCCACAACTGTCCCATCAACACCACTCCTGAACCATGCTCACATCACAGGGAGTGGAGAAGGACTCACAAGATGGCTGACACTGGCTACTGCTGTGGGGAGCACAAGGCCCTGCTGGCAACTGTGCACCAACAAACAGCAGGACACCACTGACTGACATCCTGAGAGACAACTTCCACTCCCTGCAATGCAAGCACGTTCCATGGTGGGATAACTGGCTGGCTGGGTGGGTGGGAAGGAGGACTTGCAGCACTAACCATAGTCACAAGCACCTCCCCTCACACACCCCCAACACAAACTCCACAGAACCCACCTGGTAGAATGCAATGCTCCCCATCCTAACACAAGATCCCACAAAGAACCACCACCCTGGGTTATGTTGTGTGAAGCACAGGGCCACTCTTGGGACTTTTAGCCAAACAACTGCCAGGACAACACTCCCAGCCATCCTGTCAGCACAGCCAGCCCACCCCACAGGGAAGCAGAGTCAAAAGGAAGGAAGCATGGGCATGCTGGGAAGGGGGTGGAGGCAATAGCATGATGGGAGTCGTAGTCACAGCTCTACATCCCCCACCACATGGCCCAGCAAGCTCACACTCACGCATGCACATCCCACAGAGAGTGGAAAGGCCCATCAAAGATGTCTGACACTGTTGCTGTGTCGTGGGGAGCACAAGGGCATGCTGGGTACTGCACACCAACCAACAGCAGGACACCACTGTCAGCCATCTTGCCATTGCTCTCACACCCACACACACTGAACTCCCCACAAAAGCAAGTAAGTATGGGAATGCTGGGAAGTGGGGTGGAGGCAATAGCATGATGGGAGTCGTAGTCACAGACATAGCTCACCCCCACAACTGTCCCATCAACACCACCCTGAACCATGCTCACATCACAGGGAGTGGAGAAGGACTCACAAGATGGCTGACACTGGCTACTGCTGTGGGGAGCACAAGGCCCTGCTGGCAACTGTGCACCAACAAACAGCAGGACACCACTGACTGACATCCTGAGAGACAACTTCCACTCCCTGCAATGCAAGCACGTTCCATGGTGGGATATCTGGCTGGCTGGGTGGGAAGGAGGACTTGCAGCACTAACCATAGTCACAAGCACCTCCCCTCACACACCCCCCAACACAAACTCCACAGAACCCACCTGGTAGAATGCAATGCCCCCATCCTAACACAAGATCCCACAAAGAACCACCACCCTGGGTTATGTTGTGTGAAGCACAGGGACACTCTTGGGACTTTTAGCCAAACAACTGCCAGGACAACACTCCCAGCCATCCTGTCAGCACAGCCAGCCCACCCCACAGGGAAGCAGAGTCAAAAGGAAGGAAGCATGGGCATGCTGGGAAGGGGGTGGAGGCAATAGCATGATGGGAGTCGTAGTCACAGCTCTACATCCCCCACCACATGGCCCAGCAAGCTCACACTCACGCATGCACATCCCACAGAGAGTGGAAAGGCCCATCAAAGATGTCTGACACTGTTGCTGCTGTCGTGGGGAGCACAAGGGCATGCTGGGTACTGCACACCAACCAACAGCAGGACACCACTGTCAGCCATCTTGCCATTGCTCTCACACCCACACACACTGAACTCCCCACAAAAGCAAGTAAGTATGGGCATGCTGGGAAGGGGGTGGAGGCAATAGCATGATGGGAGTCGTAGTCACAGACATAGCTCACCCCCACAACTGTCCCATCAACACCACCCTGAACCATGCTCACATCACAGGGAGTGGAGAAGGACTCACAAGATGGCTGACACTGGCTACTGCTGTGGGGAGCACAAGGCCCTGCTGGCAACTGTGCACCAACAAACAGCAGGACACCACTGACTGACATCCTGAGAGACAACTTCCACTCCCTGCAATGCAAGCACGTTCCATGGTGGGATAACTGGCTGGCTGGGTGGGTGGGAAGGAGGACTTGCAGCACTAACCATAGTCACAAGCACCTCCCCTCACACACCCCCCAACACAAACTCCACAGAACCCACCTGGTAGAATGCAATGCCCCCCATCCTAACACAAGATCCCACAAAGAACCACCACCCTGGGTTATGTTGTGTGAAGCACAGGGCCACTCTTGGGACTTTTAGCCAAACAACTGCCAGGACAACACTCCCAGCCATCCTGTCAGCACAGCCAGCCCACCCCACAGGGAAGCAGAGTCAAAAGGAAGGAAGCATGGGCATGCTGGGAAGGGGGTGGAGGCAATAGCATGATGGGAGTCGTAGTCACAGCTCTACATCCCCCACCACATGGCCCAGCAAGCTCACACTCACGCATGCACATCCCACAGAGAGTGGAAAGGCCCATCAAAGATGTCTGACACTGTTGCTGTGTCGTGGGGAGCACAAGGGCATGCTGGGTACTGCACACCAACCAACAGCAGGACACCACTGTCAGCCATCTTGCCATTGCTCTCACACCCACACACACTGAACTCCCCACAAAAGCAAGTAAGTATGGGAATGCTGGGAAGTGGGGTGGAGGCAATAGCATGATGGGAGTCGTAGTCACAGACATAGCTCACCCCCACAACTGTCCCATCAACACCACCCTGAACCATGCTCACATCACAGGGAGTGGAGAAGGACTCACAAGATGGCTGACACTGGCTACTGCTGTGGGGAGCACAAGGCCCTGCTGGCAACTGTGCACCAACAAACAGCAGGACACCACTGACTGACATCCTGAGAGACAACTTCCACTCCCTGCAATGCAAGCACGTTCCATGGTGGGATAACTGGCTGGCTGGGTGGGTGGGAAGGAGGACTTGCAGCACTAACCATAGTCACAAGCACCTCCCCTCACACACCCCCCAACACAAACTCCACAGAACCCACCTGGTAGAATGCAATGCCCCCCATCCTAACACAAGATCCCACAAAGAACCACCACCCTGGGTTATGTTGTGTGAAGCACAGGGCCACTCTTGGGACTTTTAGCCAAACAACTGCCAGGACAACACTCCCAGCCATCCTGTCAGCACAGCCAGCCCACCCCACAGGGAAGCAGAGTCAAAAGGAAGGAAGCATGGGCATGCTGGGAAGGGGGTGGAGGCAATAGCATGATGGGAGTCGTAGTCACAGCTCTACATCCCCCACCACATGGCCCAGCAAGCTCACACTCACGCATGCACATCCCACAGAGAGTGGAAAGGCCCATCAAAGATGTCTGACACTGTTGCTGTGTCGTGGGGAGCACAAGGGCATGCTGGGTACTGCACACCAACCAACAGCAGGACACCACTGTCAGCCATCTTGCCATTGCTCTCACACCCACACACACTGAACTCCCCACAAAAGCAAGTAAGTATGGGAATGCTGGGAAGTGGGGTGGAGGCAATAGCATGATGGGAGTCGTAGTCACAGACATAGCTCACCCCCACAACTGTCCCATCAACACCACTCCTGAACCATGCTCACATCACAGGGAGTGGAGAAGGACTCACAAGATGGCTGACACTGGCTACTGCTGTGGGGAGCACAAGGCCCTGCTGGCAACTGTGCACCAACAAACAGCAGGACACCACTGACTGACATCCTGAGAGACAACTTCCACTCCCTGCAATGCAAGCACGTTCCATGGTGGGATAACTGACTGGCTGGGTGGGTGGGAAGGAGGGCCGGCTGTCAACCAAACACAACCAATGCAGACCATGTTCACACCCCAAAAAATACATAGAAATGCCCAAATAATGCAGGACAATGTGCCACACCAATATCAACCCCTGACTGTGACGACTTAGGACAATGCAATGTACAGGCCCGCACCCAGAGGCACAGTCACAACTGTCATGTGTGTCAACCATTGATGCCTGCAGAAACATAACATACATTGTGTGTGTCTCCCAAAAACAGGTGATGATGGGGACACAGCAGCAGACGCTGAGGAGTCCCAGTCCCAGGCTCAAGAGGATGCGGAGCTCACTGGCGTCGTACAGCCTCTGTCCTCCTCGGACGATGAAGACCAACCTGGCACATCCGGTGCAAGTCTACATGCAGCACCAGCAGGACCACCAGCTGCAGCACCAGCAGGACCACCAGCTGCACCCCCTGCACCCACCCCTCCAACGACTGTCACCACAAATACCATCCCTGCCGACATGGACAGAACAAGGAGCAACACCAGCACAGGGACCCTGGACCAACCTGGGGCCATGGACACCACCACCACCACCAACCCCAAGGTGGACCAGGGTCATCTGTGCGTGCCACTGCACACACTGCACATGTCAGCAGGGGTGGTGGGAGGGGTGGGAGACAGAGGTCGCTGCTTGCAGAGGTTGCTGGTGTGCATGATGACCCACAACTGGTACGCATAGCTGATGCGTACCAGTCCAGCACCGGAGACCTCAGCCAGGTAGTGGGGCTCCTCAGAGACATGAAACAGCAGCAGGCTGCCCATCATGCCCGCTTGGACTCCCACATGTCCCACGTGGAGTCACACATGTCCCGCGTGGACTCACACATGTCCCGCGTGGAGTCCAAGTGGGATGCACTGCATGAGATGACGGCGGTGCACAGGGACATTTTACAATGCCTCCGCCAGATGAACAGCAACCAGTCCACACCTCCCTGTGTGCCAACAACATCTGGTGCCGAACAAACTGCAACTGCCACAGGGAGGGAGGATGACTCTGGCGGAGAGTCCCCTGCACCGCAGCAGCCTGTACTTGAGGGCCCCCCCCAAGAAGAGGGGTCGTCCGAGGAGGGGCAAGTGAGAGGCCGATGGCCAAGCGCAACTCCCAGGAAGCCTGAACCTGTTCTGGATGTTCACCTTTGTGCACAGACTGTTCACCCTGTTGACGGCAACACTACTCCCACACATTGCATGGGGAGTACAAGTTGGACCAATGTGTCAGACAACTGTGGCCCCGATACTGGGGATTCTGTCTACCAGGACTTTCAATTCACCTAGGAACTTCGGATTGCAAGATTTATGTACAGCACTACCCATCCTATGCACTATTCACACAAATGTATCACAATAAACACACTAATACACCATACTTGCCTCTGTTGTGATTCCAACGTGGGTGCTGTAATGGGGATGATGAACTGCAAAATTACACTGTGTATGCGAACTGCAACAGCAAGGACAACACAGGCATGTGAGTAAAGGCAACGTGACACATATGAGGGAGACACACCACCAGGGCTACACAACACATACACACCTAGGCCATCTGACTCATTGCCTACACTGATGTTGCCAGGGAAGACGGTGCAATGCACAGACACCACACCCATTCCCAGTTGTAGTCAAGTAGCCCACAGGTGCAGTAAGCAAATGGCAGTCAAATGTGTGACCACAGACAACGCACATCACAAAGTGAAGCACAGGTTTATTACACAGTTGCAACATGTCGTAACCACTACAGATGCAAGGTAATCCCACCTGGCAGCGGGCACACAGTCAACAACTGTAGACGGAAGGAAGTCCATGGGTGTGGCGCACATCACCTGTAGGGACACAACAGCTACCAGCCTGGAAGTGCAATCACGTCGTCGGTGGACACAGTTGACCAAACGAATCTGAAAGTACCCTGTGAAGGACAGAAATGACACACAGTCAAAAGCAATGGAGTACAGGACAGAACAGCAAAACTCATGCACAATACATGTTACATGATACCCACCCAGAACCAAGTTAGCATGTCAACACTGTTGGGGAGTACAGCCCACCTGTAAGCACACATCGCAACACACATCCAGTCAAGTAGCCCATGGACACACTCCAACAGCACCAGAGCACCACCTACACATCATGCCAACTCACATCATTGACATGACACCTCAGGATACTCACATTCAGCTAAAGAAGTTGGTGATGAGCTGTGTGCGGACATCACCATCATCATCATCATCATCATCGTCACTGGCATCGTGGTCCAGGCCAGGATCCTCCACAGGTGGCGGATGTTGGTCATTGTCATCCTGGATGAGAGGCAACTCCTTCCGCACTGCCAGGTTGTGGAGCATGCAGCAGACGATGATAATCTTGCACACTTTCGCAGGGGCATATGGGAGGGACCCTCCGGTCTTGTCCAGGCAGCGGAAGCGGCTCTTCAGGAGACCAAATGTCCGCTCAATCACTCTCCTGGTCCGACCATGTGCCTCATTGTAGCGCATCTGGGCTGGTGTCACAGGGTTCCTGAGGGGTGTCAGCAACCACGGCATGTTGGGGTATCCCGAGTCACCTACGGACAGACAAGTGCACATTAGCTGACTTGGAAAAGTGGGCGGAATACTACAGATCAGATCACACACAATGGCACAAAGTCAGTACACACCGACAAGCCAGGCACGCTGGTTCTGCATCTGTGCCATCATCCTGGGGATGCGACTACTCCTCATCACAAAGGCATCGTGTGCTGAACCAGGGAAACGGGCACACACGTGTGTGATGGTCATGTCTGCAAGACACACCACCAGTGCATTGACCGAGTGGTAGTGCTTGCGGTTCCTGTAGGCCTGCTCCTGGGCCTGTGGTGGTACCAAAGCCACATGTGTCCCATCAATGGAGCCAATGACATGCGGCATCCTCCCCAGGGCATAAAAGTCACTCTTCACGTCAGTGAGTCGTCGCAGTCTAGGGAAATAGATGTACCGGTTCAGGAATAGCAACATTGCCGCCAAAACATCGCGGAGCACACGGCTCAACATGGTCTGTGACATCCCACCAGCAGTCGCCACAGTATGTTGGAAGGTACCGGTGGCAAAGAAGTGTAGGGCTGCCATCACCTTCACCTTGGGGGTCAGCGCTGTAGGATACGGCCGGCCAGGCTGCAAATGTGGGGACAACTGCACTGCCAAATCCTCAATCAGCTGCCTGGTGAAGCGGTACCGTCGGATGCTGTCCCGTTCCACCATCGTTGCCAGGTCTGGGAATGGTCGATGGACAGCAGGAGCCCTGCAGTGCAGAGGAGAAGTAAGCAAGATTGTCAGTCACCCCACATATGCGGCATTGAACACACTCAATATCCCAACATACATCATTATGAGGCACAACTACATGAAGTGTGCAGTTCCGTAAGGACATGTATGGTACATACATGGCCAACATCTGTCAACACGGTCCAACAGGTGGCATCAATTAGTCCCAGGTTGGCCCATTGGATATCATGAGGCCGTGTCACAGTTCCCATCTCCTGCTGCCGTGTCACAATCACCCCCCACAGTGACATGTGAGGACAGATGTGCCCCAGGCACCACAGCTCAACGACAGGTACATTCCCAGGGACCCTGTATTGCCACATGGACACTGGCATTACATGGAGTATCATGTATACACCCCAGCAAAACAACCATGACCCCCACAGGTAGTGGTCCCACTTGCCACGGCAGGACAGACATGGACATCTGTGACACACACACGCACAACATCAAAGTCCATGCACACACAACCTGGATGTGGAGACTGTCTCCCATTGTGCACATGAAATCAGAGACATTGTAAACACTACATGCACAAAGACTGTGGAGGACCATCACTATTGTGCCACTGGGACACCCTGGCTCAAACATACCGTCCCACATGGGACTCACGGGGTATGTGACATGACATACACATACACCACCGTGAAATGTGACCATGGCACATGCACAGATATGAACAGTTGCACATCACAGTGGTCATGTACACGTAACACCCAGGATCCTGTCCCCATGAACACGTGCACAGCCTGGGGGTGGCTGCCCACAGGTGACACCCACAGGACAACATGTACACCAACATACACACAATAGGAAATGCAGCCTTACATGCCTTATGATAAAGTTTGGACAGGCTGTCGTGATGTAGGTGTGCCCCTCACTCCCTGGGAGCTATCTGTGGCTGGCATATGTCCATCTGAGACAGGCATGCTGACATATGCCAGTCACATGTACAGTGATGCGTTGAACAGCAATGGACCGATCGGTGCCCCGGCCGGCCCATTGCATTCAATGTGTGCGGGCACGCGTTGTACCCCTGTACGCGTTGTACCCCTGTACGCGTTGTACTGCAATGGACCGGTCGGTGCCCCCGGCCGCCCCATTGCATTCAATGTGTCGAGTACGTGTTGTACCCCTGTACGCGTTGTACTGCAATGGACGGTCGGTGCCCCGGCCGGCCCATTGCATTCAATGTGTGCGGTACGCGTTGTACCCCTGTACGGCGTTGTACTGCAATGGACCGGTCGGTGCCCCCGGCCGGCCCATTGCATTCAATGTGTGCGGGTACGCGTTGTACCCCTGTACGCGTTGTACCCCTGTACGCGTTGAACTGCAATGGACCGATCGGTGCCCCGGCCGGCCCATTGCATTCAATGTGTGCGGGTACGCGTTGTACCCTGTACGCGGTTGAACTCGCAATGGACCGATCGGTGCCCCGGCCGGCCCATTGCATTCAATGTGCGCGAGTGCACGCGTTGTACCTCTGTACGCGTTGTACTGCAATGGACCGATCGGTGCCCCGGCCGGCCCATTGCATTCAATGTGTCGGGTACGCGTTGTACTCCTGTACGCGTTGTACCGCAATGGACCGATCGGTGCCCCGGCGGCCCATTGCATTCAATGTGTCGCGGGTACGCGTTGTACCCTGTACGCGTTGTACTGCAATGGACCGATCGGTGCCCCGGCCGGCCCATTGCATTCAATGTGCGCGGTACGCGTTGTACCCTGTACGCAGTTGTACCGCAATGGACCGATCGGTGCCCCTGGCCGCCCATTGCATTCAATGTGTCGGGTACGCGTTGTACCCTGTACGCGTGTACTGCAATGGACCGATCGGTGCCCCGGCCGGCCCATTGCATTCAATGTGCGGGTACGCGTTGTACCCCTGTACGCGTTGAACTGCAATGGACCGATCGGTGCCCCGGCCGGCCCATTGCATTCAATGTGCGCGGGTACTGCCGTTATACCCCTGTGCAGCGTTGTAACTGCAATGGACCGATCGGTGCCCCGGCCGCCCATTGCATTCAATGTGCGTGCGCGTTGTACTCTGCAGCGTTGTACCCCTGTACGCGTTGAACTGCAATGGACCGATCGGTGCCCCCGGCCGGCCCATTGCATTCAATGTGTCGTGGTACAGCGTTGTACCCCTGTACGCGTTGAACTGCAATGGACCGATCGGTGCCCCGGCCGGCCCATTGCATTCAATGTGTCGCGGTACGCCGTTGTACCCCTGTACGCAGCGTTGTACTGCAATGGACCGATCGGTGCCCTGGCCGCCCATTGCATTCAATGTGCGCGGTACTGCGTTGTACCCCTGTACGCGTTGAACTGCAATGGACCGATCGGTGCCCCGGCCGGCCCATTGCATTCAATGTGTCGCGATGGTACCCTGCACGCGTTGTACCCCTGTACGCGTTGAACTGCAATGGACCGATCGGTGCCCCGGCCGGCCCATTGCATTCAATGTGTGCGGGTACGCGTTAGTACCCTGTATGCGCGTTGAACTGCAATGGACCGATCGGTGCCCCGGCCGGCCCATTGCATTCAATGTGTGCAGGTACGCGTTGATACCCCTGTACGCGTTGAACTGCAATGGACCGATCGGTGCCCCGGCCGGCCCATTGCATTCAATGTGTGCGGGTACGCGTTGTACCCCTGTACGCGTTGATACCGCAATGGACCGATCGGTGCCCCGGCCGGCCCATTGCATTCAATGTGTGCGGGTACGCGTTGTACCCCTGTACGCGTTGAACTGCAATGGACCGATCGGTGCCCCGGCCGGCCCATTGCATTCAATGTGTCGGAGTGCGCGTTGTACCCCTGTACGCGTTGAACTGCAATGGACCGATCGGTGCCCCCGGCCGGCCCATTGCATTCAATGTGTGCGGTACGCGTTGTACCCCTGTACGCGTTGTACCGCAATGGACCGATCGGTGCGCACCCATTGACAATGGGCTTGCCTGGCAACGGACGCGTTTTCGAATTTCGAACGAGTCGGTTGCTGGAAAATCAGTTGGTCACCCACAACAATGTTGCAAAATCATGTATGTCATGAAGTTGAAGATTTGAAGGATGCTGTGGGCGTGTTTTGGTGCTGCTATTCCATGGATTGGCCAGATTCAGAAGATGCAAACGACTTGGACCTATCACTTTGGACACAAGGGACAGTATCTGCCTCTCCAGCACATATATATTGCTGGCTGTTCCCCTGAGAGCTCACTTGCCTGCACTACATGCTCCAGGACGACATCTGCCACTGCACTGCTGCTGTCTCTGCCCCTCTGGACCCTGCAATGGCACGTACTGTGGAGAGAGCCCCAGCCTTCAGCCTTGAAGAGAACCAGGCCCTGCTGGACAGCCTACTTCCACAGTACAGCAAGCTGTATGGGACACCAGGGGAGCAGGTGAGTGTTCTGTGCACTGCCTTTCTGAATGTGCATATTGTCTGACTAGCAAGGCTGAAAGTCTGCACGCCACTGGCTAGCAGGCTCACTGAGTAGTTGTCACCCCCCATAGTGTGTAGTGACATGCACTGGACAGGTATGGTGCAGTGACAGTGCATTTGAACAAGGTTTTACTTCCCATGCAATGATACCATGTAGTGACGTCTGGCAAACTGTCCATGGGCAGCTTTGCACTGCCTGTGTACATCATGTGCCCCTGTGATTGAGACATGTATATACAACTGTGTCATGCACGGATATGTTGCATGTGTAGTAATGGCCTTTTCACTTTGTCATCCTGACAGGTTAATGCCCATCGGAAGCAGGAGATCTGGAAGGACATCATCCGGGCTGTCCGGTCCGTGGGGGTCTAAAAGCGCCGGATCCGCAACTGCCAGAAGAGGTGGCAGGACCTTCGGGGCTGGACCCGGAGGATTGCACGGGTCCAGCTGAAGCTGTCGCCTCCTCGCAGGAGGGGCGGAACACGGACCCTGACCCCCACATGCTCCAGATCCTGGCGGTGGTGTTTCCAGACCTGGATGGGCAGCTGAAGGCCAGACAGCAGCAAGGAGGGGGTGAGTCAAAGACTGCACTGTGAACTCTGTATTACATGCTTTGTGCCCTCCTCTGGCCTGGTTCAACTGACACAGTGCAGCAGTCATGTTGTCCAGGAGCCATGTCCCTCTATTGTGCACTGCCCACTGCTCATCTGATACCCAGGTGTGGCCCTTACATTCAGGGAATTGTGTCACTTGGGACTGTGTCCTTGCAGTTTGCTTCACTAAAGGTGGGGGACAGCATCTGTTTCCCTAACTCTGTTGTGGGCATCATGGGTGGGTCCATTGTTCACACAACGCCTGTGTTCGGACATGTAATCTGCGTGTTGCTTTGATATGCGGTCCACTTGCTGTGCTGAGCCACCACATGTGCCTGGGGTATGTGGCACACGCCCATGCAGCGGGTGGGAACAATGTTTGGGCCCCAGGAGTGTGCAGATTACGTGTGTCACACATACATAGCCAGCTATCCACTGTCCAGGGCTCATCCCTCATTCATGTGGAGCAGGACAGTCATGCCTACTCCAGGCCATGCAATGCACTCTGTACTCCCACTCCTGTGTATCAGCTGACACATTGTGCGCAGTGATTTGACCCCTCAGGTGTCTGCCTCTGTGTCAGTGTGCTGTGGATTAGTTGCCAGGACTGCTGGGGTGTTTCTTGGTAGGGGCTCAGCATGCCCCTGGAGATGTGACCATAGGAGACGATACTTGTGTGTCACATAGGTGTTTGATCAGCTGCCCGTGCAGACTGGGGTATGCGAATGTGAAGTTCAGGCAGCTGTTCCCCATTCACAGCAGATTGTGAGGGGCTCAGGTTCAGAGGGTAGTGTCACAGGTCTCCCATATGTCCAATAGGTATGACCTGGACAGATGAGGGTTAAGATGATGTGTTGTGTGGGGGATGTACATGTGCACTTGTGCAGCTCCAGGACTTGCATTCCCCATGACCTACTATTGTGACACAGTGCATAGTGTTGTTGTCTGGCTGCCAAGTCAAACATCACTGAGACAGTGATGTATGACTTAGCAGTCATGCCTCTGCCATGGCATGTGTCATCTTATTGGTGGTCCTGCAGGGGAGTGACATGTGCTACATGCACACCATTGTGGCGATGGCTATCAGGACATGGGTGCATCATGGTGTCTGTCGCTGGTATGCATCACATGCATTTCCTATTTGACTCTGGGCATCCCTTTCATCCGGAAACCTGTACTGACTCAGTGGCAAGAGCTGTGATGTGTGCATGTCCACATGCCACACCGTGTCCTCTGCACTGTCCAACTACTGTGTACTTGGTGCATGTGTCCACACTGGGGTGTTGCAATCCAACAGACACCAGACAGATGGGTGCAAGGCCATGTGGGATGTGAGTGCCATGCTTGGCATCAGACTGACAATTTGCTTCTCCTGTTCAGTTAGGGCACTTTTAGCAATGTACAACTAATGATGCCAGGGCTTGCTCTGTAATGTGCTGTGCTCACAGTGGTGTGTGCGTTTGGTGCAGGTGACTGATGTCTGTCTGTTTCCCCATTGTTTGCAGATACATCCACGGCCATGGAAGGGGACAGCTCCACGGACCAGGAGGAGCCAGAGAGCCAGACTGGGTCAGCAGCCGAGGAGTGGTCGGAGGGACCCAGTGGCACGGAGGGCGAGGGAGCCACACCGAGGAGTCCTCAGCACCATCCACCTCAGCTGAGGACCAGAGCAACTCGGAGGATGACTCCCTTATGGAGGCGGGTGTCAGCAGCCACCACACCCCAGCTAGTGTTGCTGTCCCCGCCACCACCAGCACCACCACCGCCCTCCCATCGGCTCCCATTCCCCAGGTCCGTGGAGGCTCCCATGTTCGGGAGCGTGTCTCCTTTGGGCCAGGCACCGCACCCCCTGCCCCTGTGTCCCCTGCTGCCCTGAGTGAGGAGTCTGTGTACCTCCTTCGCCAGCTCCATGTAGGGCAGACAGCCATGCTGAGTGTCCTCCATGCGCACACCGCTCTGTTGACTCAGCTGGTGTCGTTCATGGAGGGCATCTCATCGGGCATGTCTGACCTACAGAGGGGCAATAGGTCCATGGACTCCTCCCTGACGGCAGCAGTATCCCTCCTCAGACAGTCCCTCACCCCTCCTGCCTCTGCTCCATCCACACTCCCCAGCACCTTACCCATCCCAAGCACACACACACCGGCACAGGCACACACCAGGCACACACCAGCACACACACGTCCAGCACACAGACACACACGCCACAAACAAAACGCACACGCACGCACAGTCAGGGGACTGAAACCAGACTCACAGGGGATGGGGCCCTGGTACACACACACGCATCCACGGGCACTGCGCAGTCCTCAGTTGCCTCTCCCTCCAAAGCACCCTCCCTTGCCTCACCTGCAACCCCAAAGACCCAGCGCCTCTTCCTCAGTGACCTCGGCCTCTTCCCTCCGATCCAGCTACTCCAGCATCCAGGGGGAAGAGGAAGCCCCCACACGGAGCAGAGTGCCCCTCGCCCCCGGACACCCTCCCCCAGGCGCAGACAGACTGAGGCCCCCACCCGCAAGTCCCCCGGAGTGGTAAGAGCAAGACCCCGCCGCCACCCTGCAGCTCAAGCACCAGGTCTCCTTCCTCCATCCCTCAGGCCCCCACTCCACAGGTGCCCCCACCACACCCTGCCCCAGGTTCCCCCACCCACAGATATACCATCCCCAAGAGGTTCCGGCCTTCTCCCCTGCCACTTGCTCTCCCGGCACCACACCCCCGCTGCGCTTGTCTGTGCCACTGATGTGGTGAGGGTGTCCTCCCCCTCTGTCCAGCCCACCTTGCCTGTTCCCCATTCTCCTCCCCTGGTGGTAGGCACTGCAGTGGAGTCCACTACCACCCTGTCTGACTTGGGCACTGCAGTGGCGGACCTGTCCACTCCATCTGCAGGGTCCACTGCAGTCGTGCCGGCACCCACAACATCTGAGCCATGCCCCCAGTTGTGCCGGCACACACCATGTCAGACACCTCCACTGCAGTTGTCAGTGGCTCTCCAGCACCCACCACCCCTTCCCTGCTTCCTCCTGGTGAGCCCTGATCCTGTCCCTGCGGTGCCTGGCCTACCCCCCGGTTGCCCCTCCTAGTGGATTGTCCCTGGTTTTGTGCAGGCATGTGTAGGGTGGCATCTGCCACTGTCACCCACTTGTGACTTTGTTGATGGACTGGCCATTGGCCTTTGTTTATTTTCTACTGGACTTCTACTTTTAATGCCACATATGCTGAATAAAGCAACTTTCTGTTCTCTAGTGCTTTTGCTTCTGATGTACATGATGTTGATGATGCTAACCATGCCCTTGCTGCAGTGATGGTGATATTTGGTCTCATGATAATGAAGTGTTACTGTGCAGGAACCCATGTGGTCCAGGGGAATGTGTCCTATCCTGTGGTGTATCCATGTCATCCATAGCAGCATCTGATGGTGTCATGTGTTCAGTATTTGGCAATGGGATTTCCTACTTAGATTGCCTATTTCACATCTGTGGCTTCCACCCCTGCACATCTGTTGTGCCTGCCATTGTTCAATTCGTCTACTTCCCTGACCGTGTGGCCATCTCCAGTGGACATGCAGGTTTGGGCATCAATGGGGAAGGACTCATCTGTGTTGTCAGTGCAACATTGCTATACACGTGTGTTGGATCTGTGCTGATGATTCCGTTGGCACTTCCATGACCAGGCTGATGTTACGGGAGCCCTCATTTGGTGCTAATTGTTGATTGTGTGACCAAGTGCTCAGCTGACATGATGGGGCCCTACTGAGGCAACATATGGCACAGCTTTCCTCACACAGGAGTGGAGTCCCCTCATGGCAGTGTGTACTCCTGTGACATTGCCTGCGCCCAAGGTGTGTGTTGTATGTGCATGTCTGTGTGTTCACTTCCGTTTAGCTGTGCATGCTGTGATCCCTAGTGTTGTACCTGTTTGTGATGCTAGCTGAGTTGACCTATGTTCCCCCAAAGTCTTCGCCCTGGGTTCTCTGTGATGTGGGTGCATGGCACATTACTGGTCATCAGGGTGTCACCCATAGGTGTGTTTGCTGTCAGGGCTGAGTTTGTGTGCAGACGCAGATGGGTCACAGTCAGGTTTCCCCTTGGCACTTGTTGTTTGCCCCTGTCATGTGATTTCCAGTTTGTGTTATCTTTCAGTGATTGTGACACGTTGTGTGTGTGACTGCTGGCACTCCTCAGGGTCCGGGCTGCAATGTTGGTTGTTGTCTATGTGTGTTCTTTGTGGGTGACCTTGGCTTCTTCATTGGTGTGTGACTGTGGCTGGGATCCCATTGGTTGGTGTGGTATTGCCGTCATGTCCATGTACAGCGTAGTGTGCAGTGTGTCAGACATTCAGGAGTCTTGTTGAGTGTCCATGTGTGATGTGTTTCTGCACCTTGGTTCCCACCCACCACCCTGGAATAGTCATGGGTGCATGTGCAATGTCACCAGTGCATGTGTGCTTCACTGCTGCACATTGTTGGAGGTCGAGGGGTGTGGTGTTGAGTGTGTGCAGATGAGAGTTGTTGCCCGGCTAGGCCCCTGCCTCCATGTTGGCCTTGGCTTACTGGCCATGCTGTTTGATTTGTGCTTGTGTAGGTGTGATGGTAGTTAGTTGCTCAGGACACATGACTGTGGTTCACAGTGTGAACCACATTTAGCTTTGTCATCACAGTGGGATTGTAATGCAGCCCAGGGTCACCACATTGTGGGGGCCCTGGAGGTGGTGCTGTGGTGTGTCTGTGTCTTGCTGTGTCAGTTGCTGTCCCTACGTGCCTTCCTCGTGTGACATGTGTGACATGTGTGACATGTGTGATTTGTGCTCCCTCTCATCTGACAATGCCTGCTTGCCCACATAGGGGATTTGGATCCATGAGTTACCTTTGTGTGGCACTGTATGCACATCTGTATGATTGGTATTCAGGTCTCCTCATGTGTTGTGTGGTTGCCTGGGGACACTGGCACCCCCCCCTCACCTGTTGTGTATGATGTGCAGTGTGGGTCTGCCTGTTTGTGTTTGTGCATCTGCACCACTGTATTGGCATATCTTGGGTGTGCCATTGGCTGTATGTAGTTTGGTGGGTTTCCCCTGCTGTCCCTGGGACTCCTAGGTCATCGGTCAGCACAATGATCATGGTTTGTGTGTCCCATTGCTGCCATGGTATGGTATCTGTTCACCTCACATCTGCAGTCTCCACAGGGTATCTGCATGTGTGTGCCCATTGGTGCAAATATGTGGGTCTGCATTCTGATGGTCACTTCTGTCATTGTGTCATTGATGATTGTTGACGGTGTCAGCCCCCATGGGTGTTGTTTGTCTGCACATGGCCAAAGGTATGTCTTATTTGCACTGCAGTATTTGGCTCCCCCAATTTATGTTGCAATGGGACACATACACTACTTTGCCACTGATGTGTTTGTTGTTCTGTGACCAGGAATCATCCATGCAGTTTGGCAGTTGCACCTCTTTCTTTGTCAACACTTACCTTTTGGTCACCGTGATGATGGGGGTTTGGACCCCATTGCCACAATGTTCGAAATGTGCTTCAGCTATGGACCCCACACTTACCTTTTGGTCACTGTGATGATGGGGGTTTAGACCCCATTGCCACAATGTTCAAAATGTGCTTCAGCTATGGACCCCACACTTACATTTTGGTCACTGTGATGATGGGGGTTTGGACCCCATTGCCACAATGTTCAAAATGTGCTTCAGCTATGGACCCCACACTTACCTTTTGGTCACTGTGATGATGGGGGTTTAGACCCCATTGCCACAATGTTCAAAATGTGCTTCAGCTATGGACCCCACACTTACATTTTGGTCACTGTGATGATGGGGGTTTGGACCCCATTGCCACAATGGTCATGGCCTGCTTGCATTGTGGGTGCCACACACATATATGTGTGGCACATGTGCTAGGGGGTCACATTGTATGTTCAAAGTCATGTTCGGTGTTGTAGGCATTTGACACAGTCTACACACGCTTGTCATGGTGTTGGGGGATGTCTTCTTCTTGCATTCCCTAGGTTGTGGTGTGCTGGTTGTGTCATGCATTGTCCATCCTATGAGTGGGGGTGGTAGTAGTGGTAGGCATCCAGCCCCCTGGCTAAGGGTGGTAGTAGTGGTAGGCATCCAGCCCCCCTGGGTGAGGGTGGTAGTAGTGGTAGGCATCCAGCCCCCCTGGCTAAGGGTGGTAGTAGTGGTAGGCATCCAGCCCCCCTGGCTAAGGGTGGTGGTGAGGCATCCAGCCCCCTGGGTGAGGGTGGTAGTAGTGGTAGGCATCCAGCCCCCTGGGTGAGGGTGGTAGTAGTGGTAGGCATCCAGCCCCCTGGCTGAGGGTGGTAGTGGTGGTAGGCATCCAGCCCCCTGGGTGAGGGTGGTAGTAGTGGTAGGCATCCAGCCCCCTGGCTAAGGGTGGTAGTGGTGGTAGGCATCCAGCCCCCTGGGTGAGGGTGGTAGTAGTGGTAGGCATCCAGCCCCCTGGGTGAGGGTGGTAGTAGTGGTAGGCATCCAGCCCCCCTGGCTGAGGGTGGTAGTGGTGGTAGGCATCCAGCCCCCCTGGGTGAGGGTGGTAGTAGTGGTAGGCATCCAGCCCCCCTGGCTAAGGGTGGTGGTGAGGCATCCAGCCCCCCTGGGTGAGGGTGGTAGTAGTGGTAGGCATCCAGCCCCCTGGCTAAGGGTGGTAGTAGTGGTAGGCATCCAGCCCCCCTGGCTGAGGTGGTAGTGGTGGTAGGCATCCAGCCCCCTGGGTGAGGGTGGTAGTAGTGGTAGGCATCCAGCCCCCATGGGTGAGGGTGGTAGTAGTGGTAGGCATCCAGCCCCCTGGGTAAGGGTGGTAGTAGTGGTAGGCATCCAGCCCCCCTGGCTGAGGGTGGTAGTGGTGGTAGGCATCCAGCCCCCCTGGGTGAGGGTGGTAGTAGTGGTACGCATCCAGCCCCCCTGGGTGAGGGTGGTAGTAGTGGTAGGCATCCAGCCCCCTGGCTGAGGGTGGTAGTGGTGGTAGGCATCCAGCCCCCCTGGGTGAGGGTGGTAGTAGTGGTAGGCATCCAGCCCCCCTGGCTAAGGGTGGTGGTAGGCATCCAGCCCCCCTGGGTGAGGGTGGTAGTAGTGGTAGGCATCCAGCCCCCATGGGTGAGGGTGGTAGTAGTGGTAGGCATCCAGCCCCCTGGGTAAGGGTGGTAGTAGTGGTAGGCATCCAGCCCCCTGGCTGAGGGTGGTAGTGGTGGTAGGCATCCAGCCCCCCTGGGTGAGGGTGGTAGTAGTGGTAGGCATCCAGCCCCCCTGGCTGAGGGTGGTAGTAGTGGTGGGCATCCAGCCCCCTGGGTGAGGGTGGTAGTAGTGGTAGGCATCCAGCCCCCTGGGTGAGGGTGGTAGTAGGCATCCAGCCCCCCTGGGTGAGGGGTGGTGGTGCGCATTCAGGCCCCTGTGTGCATATGTGGCATTGGTGATGGGCATCCCGCCCCTATGGTGCTGCTGTTGCTGGTGTAAGTATATTCTGCATCCCTCTGTGTGTGTGTGATGTGTCGTGTACGTGTTGTATGTGTTTTGTGGTTGGTGTCTGGCTTACCTTCTGCGCCGTACGCGTCCGTGCCTGTTCCGGTAGTAAATGTAGAATATTGGTATGATCGGGACGAAGGGATTCATGGTTGGTTCGTGTCGTTCGTCTTTCTCGTTGCTTCGCGTCGTCCTCGTCGCTTCGCGTCGTCCTCGTTGCTTCGCCTCGTCCTCGTCGCTGGCGTGTTCGTCTCGGAGCCGTGGATCGTGTTGTGGCGCGAATCGGAGCTTATGTGCGCCTCTCCCGGATGCTTTGACGTGCCGTGCGTAGCGACGGGTTCGGCGCGTACGGAAAGCGCATTGTACTCGTTCGGCCGGACGGAGCTGCATTTTTCCTTCCGTGCGACTCGATTCGGCGTTTCCGGATTCGCCTCGGTCGGGGAACAGGACCTGGTTTGGGTGAGTACGGCTCGGCCGGATTCTTTGCTGTTGTGCGCATCGTACATACTCGTTCGGTGTGCTGTACGGATCGGTCGGGAAACAGGCTTTCGCATGGCTTTTTTCCCGACCGAATGCTATTGGGTGCGCCTCCGACCGAGATCGGAATCGGCCCCATAGATTCTAAGGACATGAGACAGTTCGTTTGCAAGTTTGTTTTGGGATTGAGACCAGAAATTAGCTTCATGATTCAGATCCATTAACAGACGAGATACCTGTGAGAAAAGGAACCTTTCAAGACCATCACCAATTTGTGGTGTGTGATTCGAGTCCAGTCTGTCTATTGGGTCGTGACCTTTTGTGTAAATTGAATTGTACTATCTATTGCACGCCCAAAGGAGTAGAGCTACAAACCAATGATGATGACATTGCATTCAAAATGGCAAATCAGAATCTTTGCATAGATATGTTCCCTGTGCTTACAGTGGAAGATCTGCCATATGATTTGAAAGACGCAGTCCCTCCAGTAGTGTGGGATTTCACTGGAGAAGAGATAGGACTGATTTGAGGGGTTGAGCCAGTTACAGATCAAGCTGAATTCTGAGTTTCCAAGAACCCCTCAGTACAACCTTACTCCGGAAACGGTGGCAGGGATTACACCTGTGATTGAGTCAATGATCGAGCAGGGCATTCTGAAGGAAATCATGGGGAGCCCATGCAATTCGCCCATAATGGGATTGCAGAAGCCAGGTGGGAAATACAGGCTCGTGCAGGACCTGAGAAAGGTCAACACAATTGTAGTTCCATGTTGTCCTGTGGTACTGAATCCATCTGTGATCTTGTTCCAAATACCTTGTGAGGCTGAATGGTTCAATGTGATTGATCTGTCAGGCATTCTTTTCAATACCCTTACACGAGGAAAGCCAATTTTTGTTTGCTTTTCGTCTGGAAAATCGTGTGTTAACATGGTGTCGTATCCCACAAGGGTATACTGAGAGTCCATCAATCTTTAATCAGATCCTGAAAAAGAACCTTTAGAGTCTAGTACTGCCACAGAGTTCAGTACTCGTGCAGTACATCGAGGACCTCCTGATTGCATCGGCAACTGAGGAGGCTTGTAGGATCGATACTGTTGCACTGTTGAACCACCTGGCGGAAAATGGACACAAGGTGTCCCCGAGCAAACTCCAGTACTGTTTGCCTGAAGTTCAGTATTTGGGTCATCGCATTGAGAAAGGCAAGAGAAAGGTGTCACCAGACCACATTGAGGCGATCATGAAAATGAATGCGCCTAACACGCAGAAGGAAGTCAGGATGTTCTTGGGAATGGTTGGCTACTACCGTCAGTGGATTCCCAACTTCTCACTGAAAGCAAAACCTTTGCAGATGTTGACACACAAAGATGTGAGTGATCTGGTACCTTGGGAAAATAACTGTTTGGTTGCCTTCCTGGAGTTGAGGGAGAGCCTGTGTCGCGCCCCAGCTCTAGGAATGCCTGATTACAACAAAGCATTCTCTCTATTCTGCTGTGAACGTGAGGGTTGTGCACTGTCAGTACTCACCCAGACGCATGGGGGTGTCCGTAGACCAGTTGCTTACTTTTCAGCTACATTAGATCCTGTAGCTTCAGCGTTGCCCGGATATCTCAGATCCGTTGCTGCAACAGGTGTCAGCATTGAAAGGTGCGAAAGCATTGTGATGGGTCATCCTCTTACTGTCTATGTTCCACACTCGGTTGAGCTCCTGATGACGAGAACCAAAACACAACATATGACGAATAACCAGCTCACACACTATGAGCAGATTATTCTTGCGTCCGAAACCATAACTTTGAAGAGATGTTCTGTGTTGAATCCTGCCACACTGATGCCTATTCCGAACACTGAAAGGGAAGATTGTGAGGACGATGACTGTCTCGATGTGACTGAACTTTGCACCAAACCGAGACCCGACATTGTTGATGAACCTCTGCCTGAGTCAGACCAAATCCTCTTTGTTGATGGTTCATGTCTAAGAGACGATGCAGGTTGTTTGAGAGCAGCGTTTGCTGTCTGTCCTCTGGAGTTGTGGAAGCTGCTTGGTTACAGGGAGTACACTCCGCACAAGTAGCTGAAATTATTGCCCTGACACGTGCATGCCTAGTTTTGGATCAAATCTGAGTCACCATCTACACCGACAGCCAATATGGGTTTGGAGTGGATCATGACTTCGGACAGCTATGGTCACAGAGGGGTTCTTAACGTCATCAGGATCTCCCATCAGAAATGGGGAATATGTAAGACAATTGTTGGAATCCCTGCAACGACCAAAGGAAATAGCTGTGGTTAAGTGTACTGCCCATGGGAAGGGGGAGGACTTCGTCACATTGGGCAACCGGTATGCTGACGAAGTTGCATGTTTCTGCGCTGAACAAGGTTGCATTTTTAATGGGGACTATACAGGAGAGAGCACAGAAAGAACCAAGCTCAGCATGATGTTAGCCATAGCGGACACTTGGGATGAGGTCAAGCGTCTGCAGGGAGAAGTGTCGGAACAAGAAGGAGCTGGTTGTATTAAAGAAGGTTGTGAGAAAAGAGATGATGGCATTTGGGTTTCAACTGATGGTCGAGCAGTATTGCCGGATTGCTTACTGAGCCCTATGGCTAGACAGATTCATGGAGCAGTTCATATTGGGAGAAAGGCCATTATGCGAGTGTTCAGAAAAAAATGGTTCAATCCACGGTTCTGTGTGTTTGTTGAAGCGGTGTGTCACAGATGTGTTATGTGTCAACAGATGAATGCTGGAAAGAAAACTGTGGTTACACTGAGTCACATTGGAAGGTCTGGGGGTCCTTTTAATAGGATCCAACTTGATTTTATAGAGATGCCTAGGTGCAATGGCCTGAGATACATTTTGGTGGTGGTGTGTGTTTTCTCACTGTGGGTGGAAGCATATCCAACTAGAAGGCGTGATAGTCTCACAGTAGCAAAGCTATTACTTAGGGAACTGATACCACGTTTCGGGTTTCCAACTTCATTGGAGTCGGATAGAGGGACGCATTTCCACAGTGAGATTATGAAGCTGTTGTGTACTGCCTTACAAGTTGATCAGAGATTGCACTGTAGTTACAGACTGGAGGCGTCTGGTCTGGTGGAACAGATAAATGGAACTCTCAAAAGCGAATGGCAAAGGTCTGTTCTTCCACATCTTTGAAATGGCCTGATGCATTGCCTTTGGTGCTGATGAGTTTGCGTAGCATCCCCAATAGAAGGACAGGACTATCGCCCCATGAAATCCTAATGGGGAGGGCGATGCGATTACCAGCAGTGCCATCTACAGCATTGATAAACATCACTGATGATTTGATTCTTGATTATTGCAAAGGACTGGCTGATGTGGTCTGTTCGGTGTCTCACCAGGTTAAAGCTGCAACTGCACCGACTTTGAAGGATCTCTGCCACGACTTGTGTCCAGGTGACTGGATACTGGTCTGGAAGCATGTGAGGAAGAACTGTCTTGATGCTCGCTGGAGAGGTCTGTAACAAGTGATTTTGGTGACAAATACAGCTTTGAAGTGTGGAGGCTTGCCGAACTGGATTCACACCTCCTATACCCGCAGAGTTTCAGGACCCTGGGAAGAAACAGCTCCTCTCCCTGAAGAAAGTCCAGCCGTGGTCGCATGGCCACTGGAGGGGACAAGCCAAGCTGTGGGGGTTTCTGACGAGGCTGGTTACCCACCAGAGCAAGCTGAGGGGGGGGTCACGCTACGCAAGGCCCAGCTATTGACTCTGAGGGAGACGGCAACGTTGCGAGTGGTACAGAGTCAGACTCAGCTGAAGAGACTGGTGTGGAAAGTGTTCGGGTGTCGAGAAGGAGGGCCAAGGGTGCAAGAGAGTCATGAGACGCGAGACAGAAGAGACAGAATCTGAGACTTGCTCCTGAAAGGGGCCTTGCCCCTGTATCGGAAAAGTCTGAATTAGAACTGAGTGACACAGAGCAAGTACAGGACGGCGTGAGGAGATCAAGGAGGGCAAGAGTGCCGTGCCAGAGATACGCTGCTCCAGAGTGGACTTATCTGATAACAGATGCCGGGAACAGTGGGGACCGGGAGACTGAGGTCTTCACGAGTGGCCAGCAGGGTTCCAGAACTGAAAATTGATATTTAACTGTTGGTCCCGGGAATAGAAGCCAATGGAGTGTTAACAGTGATTGTACCAAACCCTCCGATACGGAGTGGCTTACGCAGTTTGATTTTGCGAGATCTGTCGTTTCCAACCTTCGGTTATCAACCAGCTCAGGAAATTGCAGCAGTGAGTCTTGAAATTCTACAGCGTGTCATTGATGAAGTTGGCTCTGATCTTGTGAGGGATTGTTGATTGAACTGTGAACTGTAAATAAAACGATTTCCATTTAAAGAAGATAACCTAGGCCCGAGTGGAAGAAGAAGAAATTTTGCGATTTTCCGTAGAAGAAGAAAGAGGGCTAAGGAAGTCTTTTGAACTGTGTAGATAATTGTACAACTGTGAAATTTCGTTTCCAGGACTGCGAGGAACTGTGCATGGACTTTGTTAATTGGCAGTAAGAGGCGGAGAAAGAGACTTTGTGCTGATCCTCTTGCTGAGCTAACCCGAACTCAGTCAAAAATGGAGTCTGGAAATCCGAACCTTAGAGCTAAGTGTATAATAGGTACACTTATCGTAGGAGTAATAGTAGTTATAGCGATAGTTATCATCATGTCTGTAAAACTATCACACAAGGCTGAAGTTGGAGGGGTGGGAATACAAGGGATAGCCACACCAACCACTTCTGGCACAAAAGAGCGTACATTAGGAGCTGATAAGGCTAAGAAGCTGAAAAGGATAAGACTAGTCGCATGTTGCATGTAGATTTGTGCAAGGGTAACTATATGTTGAATGCTTATGTGAAGTTGTTGTATGAGTATGTGAGCACGATGGATGTGAGAGACTGTTATGTGTGTATGCAGTTGCCTGCGTCAGTCGAGGAGGGGATTCGTTACCACCACCTGCCTCTGACATATGGTAGTATCACATGTAGTTTGTCGCTTAGTATGTTTTACGGTAAGGGTCAATATGTGTACTACTCTTCCTACTATGACGTGGTGCTTTCAGAAGTTCCAGCTTACAAGCACCTGAATAAGTACAATTATTATAAGCAGGAAGAGAGAATAGGGAAGTATTTCATACCTACTGTTAACATAGACACAACTTACGCTCATCGCCACAATTTGACTTGCAAGCTGACTGACATAAAGAAGAAGTTTGTAAATCAGGTAGAGGATAGACACAGACAATTAACAGTTCAATTTAATAGTAGAGGAGGAAAATTTGAGTGGACCAAGGAGGAGTTAGCACACAAGGCGAAAGGGAGTTATGGCCCAATAGCTTTAGATTATGAACAGCGCAGAAAACTTTGCATTAGGCAGGTATAGAGCTACTATGATAACATTTATGTTAGACAGAGTGTGTGTGATCACATTTTCACAATTGAAGCCACTGCGAAGAAGTTTTTGCAAGAGGTGGTACAAGTGGTGCCGAATGTGTATTTTGTGTGTGGGAAGAATGCATATGTTCGATTGCCATTGAATTTGTATGATACATGTTATGTGGCTGTTGTGTTTCCCAAGATTTACCATGTTGAAGATCTGGGACGTTGGAAGGGGGATCACCCCATAGGGAGAAGTGAGGTACGAGTGCAGGAGAGGTTGTTGGAGATGTATTTGGAGCAATGATACCAAGTTTGGGAGTGGTTTTGAATGACAAAGATTAGAAGGTTGTCAACTATTGTGGATAAGTTGTCAGCGAATACGGCTCAGTTTTTGCTGCTTGTAGATGGAGAGATGGTGTCGATAAGAGCTATGGTGATGCAGAACCGTCGTGTGTTAGATGTGTTGCTAGCGAAAGAGGGCGGAGTCTGTAAAATGCTGAGGGTCCAACAGTGCTGTACTTATATCCCAGACCATAGTAAGGATCTGAGGAAGTACCTAAGTAGCATCACTGAGATTCACCATGAGATACATGACCTGGCAACTGAAGGAGTTTGGGACAAGGTTGGGAAAGGATTTGGAAAGATTGGAAGTTGGTTTGGAGGTCTTGGTAAGGGAATTCTTGGTTACATTCTGAAGCCCATCATCATAGTAGTGGTTTGTGTGATTCTTTTGATTGGAGTGATAAGAGCTTATAAATGGCATAAGTCAGGACAGGCTGGAAGATCTCTTAAAGAGCGGGAGAGGAGAATGGAGAGACTGCAGGACAGTCACTATGAGAATCTTAAGAGACTAGAAAAGTTCCGACAGGAAAGACTGGCTACGACTTCTGTTTAGGTCGGTTCTTTCTACAGGGAATTGTGATTGATTGTGATGACACATGTTATCAGAGGGGGGGACTGATAGAGCGGGATAGTGCTCTTCAATTTGTAGGGGTGCATTATAATCACGAGTAGTACGCGCCCGCATATATTCTTTGTGTTGTGTTAACATTTGATCATTAGAATGTGAAATGTAATAACGTGTAAAGTAATGTGTTAGAGGGATTTTGTGCAACGTGAAGTAATTAACATTTTAACTGTGCTTTGAATGGAAAAGTCTTAATGCTAGTTTTACAATTGACTAATGATAAATTAATTTACTGCCATGTAACACATTGATTTAGACGTGCACAGTAATAATGCTCATGTATATGTATGTTCAACGAAGATCTATGGTGATTCTTATGTTAGCCGATTTCTGTAGGCCTCATGTGTATTTCTCCCTGGCTCTCATAAGTGAAGCATTTGTAATGTTCGTGTGTATGCAGATCCTTTTTGTGAGGGTTGCCGCAATGATGCCGATGAGCATCGCGATGACACCAACATGGCAGCCGCCTCGGACCAACCCGGAAGTGAGCGACCCGCTCTAGTTGTTCAAGCACGCCGTGGGAGCGTCAGTACAGCGGCGACGAAACAAGAAGAGGAATGCGAGGGGCGCATTGCCATCAGGAAACCCAGGAGGAGGAGCGGGGAAGTAGGAACGAGCCGGAGGAGAAAGGAAGGACCGAGACCTGCAAGATAAGAGGGACGGAGCAACCAGAGCTGTCAGATGTCCCGCTGGAAGAAGAGGAGGACCCAGGAGCCAAGGACCGCTCTCGGAGTAACACTCTAAAGGCCAGTACTCCAAGGAGGGAAGCGGAGGCTGGATCTCCCTTCACCATGGCCCTGGAGGGTCGTGGGCAAAGGCAAGTGCCCAGTGCATGTTTATTTTTACTTAAGGGTTGGTGGGCGGGTTTGCGGGCCACACCTTCATAAACACACTGTTGATACCGCACTTAGGCACCTCCACGGTTAGGGCACCGGTGAAAGAAGCACAACCCCTCCCCTTTGATAAACCACAAGGACAGTAGCCTGAACCTTTCTTTTCTATTTTCTTTTCATTTGGTTTACTCCCTCCTGAGGAAAATACCCTGACGCTGAAGGGACATTTAGAACAGGAAATAAGAGGAAAGGATATCCTGCCACTTTGTGTTGGACTGCCTTTGATCCCTGGAACCACCCCGAGGACATTGTGGAAACGCCCCCCCCCCATCTGCGAACACGAGTATCGAATAAACAAACCTGCACTCAAGAAGCTTAAAGTGTCTTATGTGAGGGGGGCGTGGGGGATACGGTGTGCCCACATCATCACACTTTTCTTTCTCACGTTTCTGTTGCAGGTGGAGAAATGCATCTTTGTTAGTTAGAATAATGCTTTTGTTTTAGGAGTTAGGCATAGGGAGGAGAGGATACATTTGAACAAGGAGTGCTGATATTGTGGGCCGGTGTTCTTTCTCACTGGAGAAGGCCTGGGATTCAAGGTCATCGAGCCAGACGCTGGGAGGATCGAAGTCGACTGGAAAGTTACCTACGAGGAGGTGTCCAGCCAGATGGGATGATCTTGTGATGCAAGATGGGTGTGTCCTAGGATTTTGATGTTGGCGTTAGGGACAATGGCCCGGGAGTGGAGAGAGAAGAGAGGAGATCTGTTGGAGAGAGAAGGAGCATCTTGGAACAAGCTCTGTGGCTTTATGCCACTTGACCCATTCAACGTGAGTGTACTTCTTAGGAAGTCTTCTCATGCTGACACCTGTGCCTAAACTTGCCTGGGAAATGCTAAGTAGGGATGTCACTTTAGTGGTAGTGTAGGGACAGACTAATACTTTTCACTTACGAACCTCAAATGAAGAATACTCTTGATGTTGGCACAGTGATTATCTGCGTCCTAATTTTAGAACTGGTCATTCTTTGCTTGCTGCATAGTCTGAACTTTGCTGGTAGGTTTGGCTTTGTATTAGTTCCAATGTATTTCTACAACCTCATTCTGAGGTGTTTATATGTCCAACTGTTCTTGGCTTTATAATAACTAAAATAAACTTAGAACCTGGAGTCAGTGATTCTTCGGAGTCATGGGTTATTGGAGTTGGGAAATCTAATAAAACAAGATATTTCTCCCCTCTACACTTCTAAGCAGGAACCAACGGTCTGTCGACCAGGGGTTCCTGAGTAAATTCAGGATGAGGAACCCGGCCCCATCACTATGCAGGCTCACATGTGGTATGCAACAATACTGAAACATGCCATTCGGAAAAAACAAAACATTTTGAGGAACGAAGGATAACGTAAAGCATTAAATGCTGAGCCTAATCATGAACACCCACCAACAACCTGACCACTGCAGGCAACAGAGTTCACTGTTTCCACTATGAAGGAGTCACATGTGGCATGAAAAACACGCCATTGAGAAAAAGCAAAAACCTTTATGGAATGCAGGCTGACTTAAAACATGAAATGCTGAGCCCATTCGTGAACACCCACCTTCAACTTGGCCACTGCAGGCAACTCAATTCACAGCGTCCACTATACAGGTGTCACATGGGGCATGAATTAGTACTGAAGCCAACCATTTACAGTAAAAAAAAAAGCCAAAGACTGCCTGCACTGTATTTAACAGGCAGGAAAGAAATACACCTACCTCTCTTCCAGAAACTGAAAGAATGTGATACATTCTTCAAATTTCCAGAATAAAGGTGTGGCTGCCACTGTTTACTATTTTATTATTGGTGGGGCCAAGTTCATGCCCCATTTGACCTCCCTATCATGAGATCAGAGGTCAAATCCCTGCTGTCTAGCAAAAGCGCTCACAGAGGAACCAGGAAGCCATTTCCTTTATGCCAGTCCTGCAACTGATGTCCTCACTAAGGCAATCGCATACGTTGCAGGACCATCACACCCCCCTGGGCAGGAGAAGAGCTGGAGAGAGGTGCCAGGTGTTTTGACATGATCTCCATGACAACAGCACCCGGTTGTAAGCACGCTTGAAATGGAGGTCACATCATTAGCGTGCAGGGTGTTAAAAGTCCTATTGCTTCGGGAACTAAAGGCAAGTTTTGCTTTTTAGAGTAGCAGGATAACAGTTAACTAAACGAAAGACTGACTTACCCATGGTCTTTAACACAAGGTCCCTAACATTGGCTGAGAGGAATTAGTTCTTAAAAATCCCAGGGCTATGGATGAGCCATTCTTTCAATCCAAGTTTTTTCTTTGCATTCCAGACCTTGCAGCCCTGTCTATCACGTTATAAAGCTAGGACAAAAATCCCAGATTTAGAGGGACCAGATTCTCAAAACAAACAGGCAATGGCAAAGGCCAAAAGTAAAACAAGTATTTGCAATGTAATAGGTCTTGCATTTTTTAGAGTTAGAGCTATTGGTGTTGCAACATAAATGTTTTTACCTTAAGACCACTATAGCTTATTGAAAATTTAAAATTTGCTAAACAAAATCCGTCCTTTAGGAGGGCGGGATGTTTTTGCTCCTGTGATGCTTTGCCAATGATGTCAAGGTTTAGCACAGAGTGTAGGGAGGTTTTGATCTGCATCCTCAATTTGCAGAAGAAATACTGTGAGCAATGAGTGTGTGGACTGCGCAATCCCCTCTTATGTGTTCCGCACATCTTTTGCAACCCAGCCCTGGATAGGCCCAAGGCGGGGGCAGAGGAACCAAGCATTTAGCACCCCCCTGCGAGTCCTGAGCGCCTGAGGCAGGATTCGGGTGGCATGGCACGGAGGACGCCTGGTGGAACTGAGGCCTTCGGTGGCAGCCCTGGCCATTCGAAAGAATCACAAAGGCAGCCCAAATGGTGAAAGTCTTCAGATGCAGCAACAAGAACTCATCCAGAAGGTAAGCCTGGGCGAGCAGCGGCTGAGGGACATGGGAGTCTACGGAGGAGAAAACTCAGGGACTGCGGCATCGCGGAAGGGTGGATTTAGCAGCCACCTCAAGGGGCTATAGATGAACTGACCTTTGGGCTACACATAACCACAGCAGAGCACCCCAACACTAAGGAGGCACCTCACCTTTGAGCAAAACGCTAAGGCAGCGGGAACCAAGCCCATCACAAGGGACAAGTGGCTGAAAACTGCACACCCCCAACCCCATCGGGTGGGGCAGCGAACTGGGGCCATGCAACAACTGTTCTAATAGGGGGCGAACAGACAGCCTGCAACCCACCCACTTTGCCAGTTAGCGTTCCAGACCCACGCCGAGGGTTGGGAGGAGTTCCCTGGCCCCGTTGAGCTGCGGTCCCCCCGGGCGAAGAAGGAGGCCACCATCAATTATCTCCTACAAAAACCAGGTACTAGGAAACCAGACGGGAATGGCCATGACCAGTTGCCAACCCCCCCTCAAGAGAGAGAAACTGACCCGGCGGGTGCGAACACAGATGAACCGATCACTCGCCAAGATTTTGCAGGGCTAAGGCAGGACGTGGCCTCTGACATAAAACAGGCTCGAACGGAGATCCTGGAACTAGGCGACCGCATGGACTCCTTGGAGAGGTCTGGCGACCATAGAGAGGAAGAGTTAACTGAACACACGTGAGAACTACTGGCACAGAGGGATCGCAATGAGGAACTCTGTCTCCTTCTTGAGGACCTTGAAAATAGTTGAGGCGGTCTAGCATCCGCATCAAGGAAGTCCCACTTCAAGCAGATGCTGCAAAATTGGAGGAGTGGGTGATTCGTCTCTTCTGCCATGTCACACCGACGCTGAGCGACAAGGAAATTACCCTGGATCACACTCACCAAGCGGTAAGGCCGGCGTCAAGCCTGGGCCAACCGCAAGACATTCTCACATGCCTCCACTCTTACAGGCAGAAGGAAGCCATTATGACGAGACAACCATATCGTTTGAGGGTTGTCAGGTGGCCATGTACCAGGACCTCTCCCCCCTCACTCTGCAGTGACCCAAAGCCTTGAAACCAGCTACCGCCTACCTCAGAGAGAAAGGAGTCCGCTACCGCTTAGGAAACCCATTCAGATTGACCCTCGTCTGGAACAAAGAGGTGCATGCGGTGCGGTCCCTAAAAGAAGCGAAGAAGGGAAGAATCTGGAGCATCAGTTCGGCGAGGCAGCGACCTTGGAGATGCCTGTGGCGCAGAGGAGAAGAAGGCAAAGAAACAGGGATTGTTTTTGCAAACACAGGGGTTTTATTGTACTCTTGTACGTTCCCCAGGCACAGAACAGGGTTCACATAAGGAGTTAAAGAAGTCTTCACTCTCTTGCGTCAGAGAGTAGGGGGTATTCTTGAGGTTCTTGTGGCTGCTCGTCCCATGTGAGAAAGGAGGCTGTCAGGTAGCTCCCCCGTTCCGCGACCCAGTTTACAGGAACCCAAAAAGAAGGAAAAGAAAAGAGCTCGTAAGGGGAACGTTGCGTTGCGGCACATAAAACACCGGGAAAGGGGGAGTGAAGGAACAAACACCCGACCAACACCAGTGACGCGCTAATACTTTCCTGGAAGTATTTACGTGCCGTGAGAATAAGGCAGCTACACACGGCTCCAAACTATAGCGGTTTAGCGGGCGGCCCGTCCCTTCCTCCCGGCTTCCCTTATCCCACACGGCCCCCAGTTGGTCCCGTACCTTTGTAAGCCACGACCCTCCTGGGCCGTGGCGGGCTTCAGCGTGTTGCCGGAGCAGGTCCGGCTCCCTCTTTCCTGGTCCTCGTCTGGTGATCCGTCAGTCTGCTGGGCTGCGGCTTTCGGCTCGGCAGAGTTCCGCAGTCCTCCTAGCCCTGGCGCCACAAGGAAAGTCCGTACTTCGGGTTCTGGCTCCTCCGATGCAGGTCGACGAGTCCACGACGAGCACACCAGTTCTTCCGTCTCTTCCTCTTTGAAGGGAGAACTGTCAGCTGACCAAGTCACGTGAGCGGCCGGGGAGGCCGGGGAAAGCGAGGTCTTAAAGGGACAGCGCGCCTCAGGAGTAGGAGTCTGAAAACAGAGGAGGGGACATGGTGACAGGTAAGGCGGCATCTGATCAGTATAAGGGGCGAAAGAGGACGGTTCAGCAGGTTGCGCCTCGCCACACACCCCCACCCCAGCCTGTTCTCGATCGGGGAACAGGGTGAGCCGGGAAAGGAAGTCTGCGTTCCCATTCTCCGAACCCTTGCGATGACGAACTTCGAAAGAGAAGGGCTGGAGAGCCAGGAACCAGCGAAGGACCCTCTGGTTGTTCCCCTTATTCCGGCTCATCCAAAGGAGCGGGGCATGATCCGTATACAGGAGGAAATGGGAACCCTCTAGGTAATACCGTAATTTGTCCACCGCCCATTTAATAGCAAGGCATTCCTTTTCTATGACGGGGTAACCACGCTCCCTGGGGAACAGTTTATGGCTAAGGAAGAGGATAGGGTGTTCCACTCCCTCAGACGATACCTGCGAGAGAACCGCCCCAAACCCATTCTCAGATGCATCGGTCTGGAGCAAAAAGGGTTTAGAGAAATCAGGGGATCGGAGAATGGGACCTGATGTGATGGCGTTCTTGAGACTCTGGAAGGCCTGCAGGGCTTCGGGAGGTGGTTGTAAGAGATGTTTAGGTTTTACGCTCTGAGGAGATCGGTGAGAGGCGAGGACACTTCGGAGTATTGGGGAATGAAACGGCGATAGTACCCGAGGAGCCCGAGGAAAGCCCTTACTTCCTTCTTTGTGGTTGGGAAAGGGGCCTGGGATATCGCTCTTACTTTTTCTTCCTGGGGTTCGATGTGGCCGTTCCCCAAATATACCCCAGGTACTTGACTTTCTGAAACCCCGCTCTCGACTTTTCGCGTTGATATGTAAGCCAGCGTCTCGGAGAGCTTGGAAGACGAGCTGACAGTGGTGGAGATGGGACTCCCACGTGGGGCTGTAGATGACGATATCGTCTAGATATGCCGACGAATAGGCTTGGTGTTCTGACAGCACTCTATTCATGAGGCGCTGAAACGTGGCAGGTGCCCGTGCAACCCAAAGGTAAGACAGTTAACTCAAATAAGCCAGATGGTGTAGAAAAGGCTGTCTTTTCTTGGTCGTGGGGTTTTAGTGGCACCTGCCAGTACCCCTTTGTGAGATCAAGGGTCGTAATGTACTGAGCATCACCAAGCCTTTCAATCAGCTCGTCCACATGTTGGAGGGGGTAGGAGTCGCATTTGGATATCGCGTTGACAGATCTAAAATCAATGCAAAACCGGACAGATCCGTCCGGTTTCGGTACCAATACGATCGGCGAGGACCACTCACTCTGGGACGATCGTATCACTCCTAAGGCAAGCATGCTTTTGACTTCTTTTTCTATGGCCTCTCGCCTGGCAGCAGGGATGCGATACGGTTTTTGTTTAACAACCTTGCCGGGCTGGGTCTGTATAGAATGTTCGGCCATAGTGGTACGGCCCGGAAGGTCAGAAAACAAGGAGGCATATGGCAAGAGAGTGTCCTGTATTGTCCTTTTCTGCTCCTCTGTGAGGTCCGGATTAACTATGAGATGGGGTAGAGTGCTCTGTCTTCCGTTTTGGGGTTAACAACGCCTCCACGTTGTTAACCCCAAACGGAAGACGAGAGCACTCACCCCATCTCATAGTTAATCCGGACCTCACAGAGGAGCAGAAAAGGACACTACAGGACACTCTCTTGCCATATGCCTCCTTGTTTTCTGACCTTCCGGCCGTACCACTATGGCCGAACATTCTATATAGACCCAGCCCGGCAAGGTTGTTAAACAAAACCGTATCGCATCCCTGCTGCCAGGCGAGAGGCCATAGAAAAGAAGTCAAAAGCATGCTTGCCTTAGAGTGATACGATCGTCCCAGAGTGAGTGGTCCTCGCCGATCGATGGTACCGAAACCGGACGGATCTGTCCGGTTTTGCATTGATTTTAGATCTGTCAACGCGATATCCAAATGCGACTCTACCCCTCCAACGTGTGGACGAGCTGATTGAAAGGCTTGGTGATGCTCAGTACATTACGACCCTTGATCTCACAAAGGGTACTGGCAGGTGCCACTAAAACCCCACGACCAAGAAAAGACAGCCTTTTCTACACCATCTGGCTTATTTGAGTTAACTGTCTTACCTTTTGGGTTGCACGGGGCACCTGCCACGTTTCAGCGCCTCATGAATAGAGTGCTGTCAGAACACCAAGCCTATTCGTCGGCATATCTAGACGATATCGTCATCTACAGCCCCACGTGGGAGTCCCATCTCCACCACTGTCAGCTCGTCTTCCAAGCTCTCCGAGACGCTGGCTTACATATCAACGCGAAAAAGTCGAGAGCGGGGTTTCAGAAAGTCAAGTACCTGGGGTATATTTTGGGGAACGGCCACATCGAACCCCAGGAAGAAAAAGTAAGAGCGATATCCCAGGCCCCTTTCCCAACCCATTTTTTTAAAAGGTTTATATGGTATAACTGGGTTCTTTTGGGGGTGACTTGAACTTTGTAAGATGTGAGTCCTACCTTCTGCACAACTCGAAAAGGACCCTGCCACCCTGATCTTATTTTTGGTATACTGGATGGGGTGAGGACTAACACCCAATCACCTACTTTCAAGGGTCGCCATTTTTTTCCTCTGTTATAAAATGTCTGTTGTCTGGTTTGGGCTTTCTTTAGATTCGCGTCAGCGAACTCTCTCAATTTCTGCAAGCGGGTGCGTAAGTCGTGGGTGTATTCTAAAAAGGACTTTGTTTCTTCCTCCTTTTCCTGCTCCCAATACTCTTTGGTTATCTCAAGCAGGCTACGGGGTTCTCTACCATAGAGGAGTTGAAACGGAGAACAGCCTAGACTGGACTGGGTCTGACTTCGTACCACATATAACACCAACGGGAGGAGCCTATCCCAGTCTCTACCTTCTACGCTCAACAATTTCTTTAAGGTTAGTTTTAGCGTGGCATTATAGCGCTCGCACAGGCTGTCTGTCTGGGGGTGGTACACCGACGTTTTTATGTGCGAGATGTCAAGGGATTTACAGACATCTCGCATGATTTTGGACACGAAAGGAGTCCCCTGATCCGTGAGGATCTCACGTGGGAAACCGACCCGGGAAAACAGCTCCAGGAGCCTGTCACTGATGTTCTGACTGGTGGGGGCCCGTAGGGGAAAGGCTTTGGGGTATCGGGTGGCGTAATCCACCACCACTAAAGCATAGAGGTTACCCTTCTTGGTTCGTGGGAGCGGGCCTATAAGGTCCATGCCTATTCTCTCGAAAGGAGTTCCGATAATAGGGAGAGGTTGCAATGGTACGTGAGGTGGCCTGTATGGATTCCACCTTTGGCATATCTCACACTCCTGACAGAATCGGGTGACATGCGCGAATACGCCAGGCCAATAGAAGTGACGCAGCAGCATCTCTATGGTTTTCTGGGCCCCCCTGTGACCCGCCAGTAGGTGAGAATGCGCAAAGAAAAGTACCTGGTCTCGAAAAGCCGGAGGTACTACTAGTTGAGGTGTGTCGCCCTCCTTCATTACCCTGTAGAGTAGTTCGTTCTGAATGTGGAACAAGGGGTATACCGGTTTCTGGGAGGTAAGAGTTTGTCGGGCATGATCCCATACGGGTCGGAGAGTGGGGTTGTTGTGCTGGGCATAGTGAAAGTTTTTATCAGACAACCAAGGGGCCTGGGTAAGGAGGGAGGGGCGTGGAGAGGTGGGGGTTCCCCTGGCGTTAAGGGTGTTCGTTAGGAGTGTTAAAAAAGAGGGATTGTCCCGGCCCAGGATTACTTCTTCAGGAAGAGAGGGGAGAACCCTGAGTTTGGCTTCTAGGACCATGCCATTTGGGAGGGAGACTGGAAGAGACACTAAAGGGTAAAGCTTAACGTCCCCATGTACACATCGGATAGGAATCTCTTGTCTTGTTTTAGGGTAAGGGAGCTGTACCAGGTATTGGCGAATGACTGATTGTCCACAACCGGAGTCTAACAGGGCTCTCACAGGTATTCCCCCCACATGCACACTTACATAGAAGCTTGGTCCCATTTCCTCAGAGTATAGGATAGAATGGGGAATGCAGCCTATATCCATGGGTTCTTCAGCTGCTTTCTTTCTGGGACAGTTCCTGGCGATGTGACCCCAGTCTCCACATTCGAAACACTGGGGACCCCTTACAGGTATAGGTTCCGGCCGATACTGCCGTGATTTCAGGGGTTCGACACTGGGCTTCATTGGTCTTCTCTCCGGTTTAGCAATGGAAGGGGAGGGGCGTACGGGTTTTTCAGCATCCCAAGGCAGGGTACGGGGTTGTGCTCTATAGAAGGAGGTCGCCATTTCGACGGCTTGTTCGCCTGTCAACCGGGTGTGTTGTTTTAGCCAGCACTGTATAGGATACGGTAAGGCTTCTATGTATTGTTCCAATAAGATAAGTGACATCATTTCCTCCTTGGTGCTTGTTTGGGGTTTTAGCCATTTCTCTGCTGCTGTCTTGAGTTTAAAGTAAAGGGTTTTCGGGTTATCTGCTGGAGTTCCCCTCTCCTTTCTAAACCTGACTCGGTAGGCCTCCGTGTCCATTCCAAGATGGTCCAAGATGATGCCTTTTATTTCTTGGTATTGGGTATGTCCACTTGCGTTCGCCACCTGGTGGGCTGCTTGGGCCTCTCCGGTAAGGAATGGTGCCAAGAAGAAGGGCCACTTGGCCTCTGGCCATCCTGCCGCTCGGGCTGCTCTTTCAAAGTTCAGGAGGAACGCATTGGGATCCTCCCCCGCTGTGTACTTTTGCAAGGAAACATTGGGGCCTGACCCAGCGCGGTTTTGCAATTGGGTGGTTAGTTGGAGGAGATCATCCGCAACCTCCTGTAACCTTTCTGCTTGGTTGGTGATAGTGTCTTTGAATAGATCCCTGTCTGCCTGGGAGGACGTCATCTGTTTGTCTACGGCCCACTCACGCTTCTCCTGGCCACGTATGAGCTGTTGAATGAGGTTTTCCATGGTTGCAGTAGGCGCTTCGATCCCACTTCTGACACCACGTGTGGCGCAGAGGAGAAGAAGGCAAAGAAACAGGGATTGTTTTTGCAAACACAGGGGTTTTATTGTACTCTTGTACGTTCCCCAGGCACAGAACAGGGTTCACATAAGGAGTTAAAGAAGTCTTCACTCTCTTGCGTCAGAGAGTAGGGGGTATTCTTGAGGTTCTTGTGGCTGCTCGTCCCATGAGAGAAAGGAGTCTGTCAGGTAGCTCCTCCGTTCCGCGACCCAGTTTACAGGAACCCAAAAAGAAGGAAAAGAAAAGAGCTCATAAGGGGAACGTTGCGTTGTGGCACATAAAAAACCGGGAAAGGGGGAGTGAAGGAACAAACACCCGACCAACACCAGTGACGCGCTAATACTTTCCTGGAAGTATTTACGTGCCGGGAGAATAAGGCAGCTACACACGGCTCCAAACTATAGTGGTTTAGCGGGCGGCCCGTCCCTTCCGCCCGGCTTCCCCTTATCCCACACGGCCCCCAGTTGGTCCCGTACCTTTGTAAGCCACGACCCTCCTGGGCCGTGGCGGGCTTCAGCGTGTTGCCGGAGCGGGTCCGGCTCCCTCTTTCCCTGGTCCTCGTCTGGTGATCCGTCAGTCTGCTGGGCTGCGGCTTTCGGCTTGGCAGAGTTCCACAGTCCTCCTAGCCCTGACGCCACAAGGAAAGTCCGTACTTCGGGTTCTGGCTCCTCCGATGCAGGTCGACGAGTCCACGACGAGCACACCAGTTCTTCCGTCTCTTCCTCTTTGAAGGGAGAACTGTCAGCTGACCAAGTCACGTGAGCGGCCGGGGAGGCCGGGGAAAGCGAGGTCTTAAAGGGACAGCGCGCCTCAGGAGTAGGAGTCTGAAAACAGAGGAGGGGACATGGTGACAGGTAAGGCGGCATCTGATCCGTATAAGGGGCGAAAGAGGACGGTTCAGCAGGTTGCGCCTCGCCACAATGCCAAAACTGGGAAGACGGCGTGGGATCGGGAAGGACAAACACTTACGACTGTCTGAGCTGGAAAGCCAGAAAGAAAGAGAAGCCTGAATTTGCACAACTCTCTCCCTGTCCGGTCGCTGCAGGCTGCCGTTGGTGAGCCCCGGAAGGGAATGTGAAATCAGCCTTTGTGGGCGGAGCTCACCCTTACCATGATGTGGATCGGCTGTCGGCCATATGGACCCACACACTACGGTGTCACTGACGCCCGTCCGAGGGCTGTTTTCTTGTTGTTCATGTTTACTTTGCTTTACTGTTTTCCTGACTCCCTCTTTCTCTTTACATTTCCCTGCTTCCTACAGGCACTCCTCCTGCTGGCTGAGACTGGGAATCAGTTCAAAATTCCAGTGATCCTGGAGGGGTAGCACTTGAGAGAATCGCAGAAACATAAGGGACAACCAAGAGAGTCGCAATGAAGCTGCTCCTTGGTGGGTATATCTCCTGGTTACTTGGGTGGCACCAGAGATTATGAGTGGACTCAACATATGGCGCTACACATTGGGAATTACCTCCGGGGCCAATACAGGCTTCTCTCCTTGTTGACACATGATCTCAACCTGGCCCTAATGGAACGGGAGTGGACGCGGCGACATCCTCTTATCCCTCTGGCAGACGTTACCTCTCTCCTCTGGCACTGGACGTGGGAGGGTGGTCATATGTCCCTCCATGTAACTGACCTCGACACACCCCAAGGCTATGCCTCAGCCTTTTCCCATGGCTCCCCATAAGGTTTTGATCTTGAGTTTTAATGTCCGGGGCCTGAACTCACACATCAAAAGGCTTGCGCTCCTTGCACTGCTTAGGGACACCCGATGCGACATTTGCCTCCTACAGGAGACTCACCTGATGCGTGCTGATTGGAAACGCCTCCTGTCAAAGTGGTTCGACCGATAATATTTCTCCTCCAGGGCCGGTAAGAGGGCGGGAGTGGCCATTCTCTTAGCAACATACTTTCCTGGGAAAGTGCTGGATACAGACTCAGAGATATCTGGGAGAATGATTGCGCTGCAGGTGGCAATGGGGGGACACACCTATACCCTCGCTTCCATATACAGCCCAAATGAACATCAAGAAACATTCTTAGGGGAAGCGCTGACCAATATTCTTGTATCCCCAGACGAAAACCTTGTCAGACAATGCCACCACAGTATTAATAAGTACCTGCATGGTTTTCCTATAATCCACAGGAGCGAAGATGGCCCTCCTGTCCCCCACAAAAGGAATGTTCGTGTTAGTACTTTAAGCCTTCACTACCACGAACAATTCCCCCAGGGGAGCCAGAGGGAAGCAGAAATCTGGAAGACCACAAAACTTGCAGGAGAAGTAAGGTATCTGACATATACTCCTAACCAGAAAGACTCCAGCCACAGTGTTGGCCCAGCCTGGAGTGATGTGGTGCTTAGGGGTTTCTAATGCAGTGAGAAAGACAAAAATAAAAAAGGCAAGAAATGGATTAGAGACAATTATGAACTCTACTATAGTATTGTGTGTTTTTAAAAACTGGAGAAAGTAAATGTTCTATGTGCCTCACAGAACGCCACAACACACTCACCCAAATACTCTGCTGTAAAGTCAAATCAAGAAGACAAAATTGCCAGGATTCAAAAAATAATGTTGCGTCCAGTCAGGACACTTAGGTATATACCTCAAACAAAGTCTTGCAATAATATGGTTCCAGAAATAGAAATAAAAAATACTCTCCACTTCCCTGTAGAAGAGCGGTGAGGTCACAACAAAACAATGTGGACATTAACACACAAATGAACCAAATGCAGCCTAACCAGCTTTATCTCACCGCTTGGAGTGTGTAGTCCTGAGCGATACTGAAGAGGCTTACCACCTATACCTTCAGGCAGGAAACGAAAAGCCAAATCCAAGTCTAGGCGTGTGACAGAGCTCATATGCTCATCAGCGGAATCCACTGAGAGGCAATAGCCTCTTCCTTTTTGAAAAGTGAAGAAAATCCTAACGAGCGACCGAGCTAGTTTCCCAAGCAAGCGGAGAATGCTGAGAGGCAACGGGCCCTCTCTGGGAATGAAGGAAAGAAGGGAGCGGCAACCAGGAAACGCGTCGCACACTGGACGCCGTAGAAACAACGACTCGTCCGTGTCCCAACAGGAAACAGGAGCGGAACCTGGAGAGTCAACGAAAGATGTCAGGAACGGGTTCCAGCAAAGTGGGATTGGTCCTCCAAGCCCTCAGGGAGATTGAAACCAAGCAGCAAGTTGTTGGAAACGGCTGCTTTTATACTGGATGCAGGGTTCCTCCTATACTCATGTGGTGCTCCAATAACACTGATTGCCAGGAGGTGAATTTAGGCGGCAAAAAGAAGAAAAAGAAAACAAGCTGTTGGAAGGTTCAGCGCGGCACACAGAACAGTAAGAGCTCTAGCCCTTTGAGACAAATAAGCGTGTACATGCATCTATGGTTCACTTGAGGTGTGTGTGTGTGGGGATAGTGACAGTACAAGATGCCTGGGGTGTGACAGTTCTCCCACCCAAAGGCCGTCTCACCGGGCGGGGTTTATCGGGATGAGGGCATGAAATCGTCTTACCAGGAAGGGGGCATGTACTTGCTCTGCGGGTTCCCAGGATCTATCATCAGGAGAATATCCTAGCCACTCTATAAGGTATTGTAACCTACCTCTTCTCCTTCTGGAGTCCAGAATACATTTTACTTCATACTCAGCTTTTCCCTCAAGGTATATAGGAGGAGGGGGAGGTTCTATTCATGATAGAGGGTCAAAAGGTTTCAGCAACGAAGTATGAAAGACGGAATGTATCTGGAATTCCTGAGGCAGATCGAGTTTTATTGCTACAGGATTGATGATTTTATCCACCCCAAAAGGCCCTAAAAAGCTGCGCTGGAGTTTACATGGTCCGGGTAACTTAAGGTTTCTGTAGTTCAACCAGACCATATCCCCTATAGTTTACGTCGGAGGTGGACTACGCTGTTTATCTGCCTGTCTTTTCATGGAATCTTTAGTCTGTTGTAGCTCTTTTTGGGTGTTGGTCCAAATCTTCGTGAGTTTGTCGTGATGAGTCTTAACTGCAGGTATTTCAGAGAGAGACTGTGGTATATGTAAGGGTAGTAATCACGGATGATAGCCTAAGGAAAAAATGAAAGGAGAAATCTTGGTAGCAGAATGTGGGTTATTGTTGTAAGCAAACTCAGCTATAGGGAGAGCCTGCAGCCAGGTGCTATGAGTGTGTGATGTAGCGCAAGGATTGAGGTCGGGACAAGGTTGGAATAAACGTGGCTTTATTTTACTATATACACGTCTACGCCTGGAAGCCAGAGTTCAGAGCAAACAGTAGAGGGATAATCCGTCTTATCCAGTCGTCGGCTACTTTCTCAATACTTCCGGGGTCTTCCCTTTTCTCCCAGGAGGCTTACATCAGTCCCTCGGTACAAACAGAGAAGGATATTGCAGGCGTTAGTGTACTGTCCAAACAAAGTGTATTGGGGAAGGGTGTGGGGGGGATCACCAGTGCTAAGCGGACCGTCTGAGAAGAATGTGATAGAAGGTACAGGCACTGCAGTAGGAGAAGAGGAACGCAGAGCCCTACTCGTCGGCCCCTTCCTTCCTCCCGACCCACCCCGCAACGCGGTTGCGTACCTGGTTGAGCCACGCTCCTCCTGAAGCGTGGCTGGGCGCAGCGCGGGGACGTTGGCCTCCTGGCACTCCTTGGCCTCTCCTTTCTCCCGAATTCCTCCACGGCTTCTCCTGTTCGGCGGTCGGCGTCTCGGCGGCTTCCCTCGAGGTCACAGTCTCTTCCTTCATCTGTCTTCCGGGTTTTTGGAGGTTCCTCCCTTGCGTCAGCGTCTCCCTGATTGGCCCAGTGTCTGTGACGTCGCAGTTGCAGGCGGTGTTTTTTCAGTGAGATTCCCAATTAAAGGGGCCGAGGACGGGAAATGCTGATGCGTCCTCCTCCGTAGTCTCCGTGGGATTAACCCATTCGTCCTGCTGTGGAGGAAGGACAACATCCGTTTCAGAGGGGGCGGTCCAGCATTCCCTGTCCACTCTCTGGACTACAGTATTGCTTTGTGGGGAAGCGAGTGCGTGACACCTCCCCCCCCCCTAGGATTCTCCCTCTCGGGGAGAGGAAACATCCTTGACAGAAAGTCAGCGTTCCCGTTCTCAGAGCCCCTCCGATGTTTGACCACAAATGAAAAGGGTTGGAGGGACAGGAACCATCGCAAAACCCGCGGGTTGTGGCCCATGTTGCGACTCATCCATTGTAAGGGGGCATGGTCGGTGTATAGGGTGAAATGGGTCCCATCCAGGTAGTATTGCAATTTGTCGATGGCCCATTTCACTGCGAGGCACTGCTTCTCTATTGTAGGGTACTTCCTCTCTCTGGGAAACAGCTTCCTACTGATGAAGAGGATGGGATGTTCCATACCCTCAGGGGACAGCTGTGACAATACCGCTCCCACCCCGTGTTCTGATGTGTCAGTGTGGAGTTGAAACGGTCTGTTGAAATCGGGTGAGGACAAGACCGGGCTAGAGGTAATAGCGTTCTTCAACCGTTCAAAGGCATCTAACATCTTATCAGTGGGGTTTAGTAGTGTCTGTACTCTCACCTCTTTTCGCAGGATGTCTGTGAGGGGTTCTGCTATTTCTGAGTAGTGGGGTATGAAGCGCCGGTAATAGCCCAATAACCCCAAAAAGGCCCTTACCTCCCGTTTTGTGGTGGGAAAAGGAGTATCCCTGATAGCCCTTACTTTTTCCTCTTGCGGGGCTATCACCCTATGCCCTAGCACATAACCTAGGTACCGCACTTTTTGGAAGCCTACCCTTGATTTCTTTGAATTAATATGGAGGCCAGCTTCCTTGAGAGCAAGCAGGATTATGTGCAGGTGCTCCAGATGCTTTTCCCATGTAGGGCTGAATACCACGATGTCATCAAGATAGGCCGATGAGAAGGCTTGATGTTTGTGTAGTATGGTATTCATTAAACGTTGGAAGGTGGCTGGTGCTCCATGCAACCCGAAGGGCAAGACATTGAACTCATAAAGGCCATCGGGTGTGACAAAGGCGGTCTTTTCTCTGACAGATTCATTCAAGGGCACCTGCCAGTAACCCTTGGTCAGATCCAGGGTGGTTATATACTTGGCTTCTCCCAACTTCTCAATTAACTCGTCAACTCTTGGGATGGGGTAGGAGTCGAATTTTGACACCGAGTTAAGGGCTCTGAAGTCCATACAGAACCTTATCGAGCCATCGGGTTTGGGGACCATTACAATAGGTGAGGACCACTCGCTCCGGGAGGGGCGAATGACCCCGAGGTCTAACATGCTCTTAACCTCTTCCTGAATGGCCTGTCTTCGTGCTGCAGGGATACGATAGGGTCGCTTTTTTATCACTCTACCCGGGATTGTGTCAATACAATGTTCCACCAAGGTGGTTTTCCCTGGTATATCCGAGAATATCTCAGAGAAGGATTCTAGCAGCCCTGTCAGTGAGAGTTTTTCCTGTTCTGTGATGGCCTCGTTGGTTACTAGTTGGTTTAGCGTACAGGAATGTGAACCCCCCAGGGGTAGGGTCAGATTGGCTGATGTTGGTAATGGTCCTAACCACTTTTTAAGTAAGTTGATGTGGTAGGTTTGTATGCGGGATGGTTTTATTCGAATTTTATAACTAGTTCTCCCGACAGTGCCCACCACTTCATAAGGACCCAACCATTCGGATTTAAATTTACTTGTAGACGAGGGCAGCAATACCAAAACCCACTCGCCTATATCTAGCTTCCTCCATCTTTTTCCTTTGTTGTAGAAGAATTTTTGTTTTTCTTGTGTCTTTTCGAGGTGCGAGTATGCAAGGTCCCTCAACTTCCCTATCCTGGTTTTGAGGTCCTGGGTATATTCGAGTATTCCCCTGGCCTCATCTCCTTCTTTTTCCCAGGCCTCTTTTGTCATGTCTAAAAGGGACCTTGGTTGTCTCCCATATAGCATTTCAAATGATGAGCAACCTAGGCTGCTTTGTACCTGGCTGCGTATCACATATAGGGCTAGGGGCAGAAGTTGATCCCACTCTTTTCCTTCAGAGTTGAGCATTTTTTTGAGAATCAGTTTTATGGTCCCGTTGTACCGTTCCACCAAACCGTCGGCTTGGGGGTGGTACACCAACGTCTTAATGTGACTAAGGTTCAACGTTTTGCACACTTCTTTCATTAGGCGGGAAACAAAGGGTATACCCTGGTCGGTTAATATTTCCTTCGGGAAACCCACTCTTGCGAAGAGCTCAATCAGCCTATCGGCTATATTTTGTGTGGTGGGTGTTCTTAGCGGGAAGGCTTCCGGATACCTCGTAGCATAATCAACTATCACTAGGGCATATTGGTGACCTTTTCTTGTTTTTGGTAGGGGTCCGATGAGGTCCATACCTACCCTCTCAAAAGGTTTTCCTATTACGGGCATTGGTTGAAGGGGTACAGGAGGTGGACGGTAGGGATTTTTTCTCTGGCACACCTCACATTCGCGGCAGTGTGTCCTGATGTCGCCGTATACGCCAGGCCAATAAAAGTGACGTAAGACATTTTGGGTTGTTTTTTCTATACCCATGTGACCAGCGGTAAGGTGCAAGTGAGAAAAAAAAAGAATTTGGTTTCTAAAGGCTAAGAGAACCAGTAGTTGAGGTGCATCTTCGCTGGAGCCCTTTCGGTACAATAGACCGTTGGTGATTAGAAAACGGGGATATGAGAGTGTTGGGGTGGTGCTGTCATCTCTTGCGTTATGCCATGCATGTTGAAGGGTGGGATCATTACTCTGGGCGAACTTAAAGTTACGGTCTAGGAGCCATGGTTCAGGGGTAATAAGGGCAGGGAGTGGTTTAACAGGGGGGTCCCTCTCTCCCTCCCTTGGTTGTGCGTGGATAGTGGAAAGAAACATCCCCAAAAACCCAGGATTGTCTGTCCCTATAATCAGGTCCTCAGGGAGTTCTGCTAGGACGCCCACTCTGACTTTACACGGATCCTCCTTTCCATATGTGAGTTCGATGGTGGCTACTGGATAGGGTTTCACATCCCCATGGACACCTTATATGTACCACTGCCTCGGGTATAATCTGTGTGGGCCATACTAGTTCTTTCAGGATGACGGACTGCCTACATCCGGAGTCAAGAAGGGCTTTGACCCACCTTCCGTTCACATACACACTTACATAAAAAGCACTCCCAAGCTCAGCAGTGTACAAGATAGACCTCGGGATATAGCCGACTTCCATGGGTTCCTCTGCGTTTTTCTTTCGGGGGCAGACTCTGGCAATATGTCCCCAGTCCCCACAGTCAAAGCACTGTGGGCCTCTGACTAAAGGGGTTTCGGTCTTTTGGGGTCGGGGTCTTGGAGGTTTAACTACGGGCTTAATGTATTTCTTTTCTTGCCTCCCTGCTAATGGTCTGTTTGGTCTTTCTGATTCCCATGGGGTCATACGAGGTTGTGCCCTGGAGAAGGTAGTGGCCATCGCAACCGCCTCTGTGGTGGTAAGGTGACTGTGTTGGCGCAGCCACCTTTGAGTGTTATATGGCAGGGCCTCTAAATATTGTTCAAGGTAAATGCGGTCCATGATCTCCTCCTTCGTGCTTTCCGCAGGTTTGAGCCACTTATCCGCGGTGGTTTTTAGCCGAAAAAACAATGTTTTGGGGTTTTCTCCGGGGTTCCCCTTTTCTCTTCTGAACCTCACTCGACATGCCTCAGCATCCAGACCTAAATGGTCGAAGATAATGTCCTTGATCTCGGCATAAGGGGTATCCCCAGTGGGGTTTGCCACCTGGTAGGCGGCTTGTGCCTCTCCTGTTAGCAAGGGCGCCAGAAAAAAGGGCCATTTGTCTACCGGCCAGCCACATGCTCTCGCGGCCCTTTCAAAATTGAGAAGAAAGGCATCCGAATCTTCTCCTGCTACGTATTTTTGTAGCGAGATGCCCGTGGGTCCTGGTGGGGTGCTTCTGATACTCGGGGATCGTGAGGTACTTGGGTCTGTGACCAACTTCTGAAGGCCATCGATCTGGGCGGCGATAGTGTCCTTGAAGATGTCCCTATCGGCCTGGGCCAAGGTCATCTGCCTTTCCACGGCCCATCCTAACTTGTCCTGTCCCTTTATTAGATGTTTGATTAAGGCGTCCATTATTTCAGCACTAACGGACTTGCCCGCATACTCCACCACGTGTGATGTAGCGTAAGGATCGAGGTCGGGACAAGGTTGGAATAAACGTGGCTTTATTTTACTATATACACGTCTACGCCTGGAAGAGTTCAGAGCAAACAGTAGAGGGATAATCCGTCTTATCCAGTCGTCGGCTACTTTCTCAATACTTCCGGGGTCTTCTCTTTTCTCCCAGGAGGCTTACATCAGTCCCTCGGTACAAACAGAGAAGGATATGGCAGGCGTTAGTGTACTGTCCAAACTAGGTGTATTGGGGAAGGGTGTGGGGGATCACCAGTGCTAAGCGGACCGCCTGTGAGAAGAATGTGATAGAAGGTACAGGCACTGCAGTAAGAGAAGAGGAACGTAGAGCCCTACTCGTCGGGCCCTTCCTTCCTCCCAACCCACCCCGCAACGCGGTTGCGTACCTGGTTGAGCCACGCTCCTCCTGAAGCGTGGCTGGGCGCAGCACGGGGACGTTGGCCTCCTGGCACTCCTTGGCCTCTCCTTTCTCCTGAATTCCTCCACGGCTTCTCCTGTTCGGCGGTCGGCGTCTCGGCGGCTTCCCTCGAGGTCGCAGTCTCTTCCTTCATCTGTCTTCCGGGTTTTGGAGGTTCCTCCCTTGCGTCAGCGTCTCCCTGATTGGCCCAGTGTCCGTGACGTCGCTGTTGCAGGCGGTGTTTTCCCAGTGAGATTCCCAATTAAAGGGGCCGATGACGGGAAATGCCGATGCGTCCTCCTCCGTAGTCTCCGTGGGATTAACCCATTCGTCCTGCTGCGGAGGAAGGACAAAATCCGTTTCAGAGGGGGCGGTCCAGCATTCCCTGTCCACTCTCTGGACTACAGTATTGCTTTGTGGGGAAGCGAGTTCGTGACAGAGTGGTTCCCAATAAACAGCGCAAGTATTGTTCTAGTGTTTAATTGATACGTTCGGTTTGCCCATCCGTTTGGGGGTGATAGGCAGAGGATAGGCGATGGACTATGCTAAGAGATGTGCAAACCCTTGCCAGAACCTTGCGATGAATTGTGCCCCACGGTCAGAAATGATAACTGAGAGGAGCCCATGCAGTCTGATTCTCTGTCCAATGAAAGTGTCGGCCAATTCCCTGGCCATAGGCAGTTTCTTGAGGGGAATAAATGGGCCATTTTAGTTAACAGATCCCCTACAACAAGGACAGTGGTGCACCCTTGAACTTTTGGTAAGTCTGTTATAAAGTCCATGCTAATGGAATGCCAGGGTATTTGTGGAATGGCTAGAGGTTGTAAGATCCCTGCCGGTGGACAATGGGTAGTTTTATGTCTAGCACATGTAGAACATGTTTTGACGAAGGAGTGTACGTCTTTTGCCATGCCTACCCACCAAAACCATCTTTGACAAGTCTGCAATGTCTTGTCCACCCCCGGGTGGCAGGCTAACGGGGATTCATGACACCAGTGTAACACCTGTTGTTGTAAGTTGTGTGAGGGAATTCTTAGTTTTTCTGTATGATACATCAATCCATCCCGCACACTCCGAAGAGGATTATGAAGCCCTTTCTGAGCAATCTCCTAATGACAGTAAGCCCTCAATTCTGTGAGAAAGAGAGTTGATTCATTGTCATCTTTCTTTCTCACACAGATGATCTTCTGTGCGGGTATAATGAGTATGTGACTCTCTAGCAGTGATAACTCTTTTTTGCCCTAACGGGACAAGGCATCTACCTTTCCTTGTTGGGTCCCAGGACGGAAAGTGATGATAAAATCGTATTCACTGAAGAACAATACCCATCTCATTTGACGCGGTGTAAGAGCTTTAGCAGATTTTAAAAACTGTAAGTTCCGGTGGTCTGAGTAAATCGTAATGCCATGGGGAGACCCTAACAAGTAATGTCTCCATTCTTGAAAAGCCAGTTTAATGGCCAACAACTCTCTTTCCCCAATGGTATGGTTCTGTTCAGCTGGTAAGAGAGTCTTGAAAAAGTAGGCAATGGGATGTAGACATTACGTTTTATGGTTTCTTTGAGATAATACCCCTCCCACTGCAAAATCGCCGACATCCACGACAGCTTCAACACCACGGCCGCCCCGGCAACCACCGAGACCACTGCCCCCACAACCACCAACCGCCTGCTCTCCTGGACCAACATCAACGACGAGGACACCAGCGAGATCATGAACACCATCCACTCCGGTTCACCGCTAGACCCGTGCCCTCACCACATCTTCAACAAAGCCAGTACAGCCATCGCGCCCCATCTCCGGAAAATAATCAACATCTCCTTCGAGACAGCAACCTTCCCGGAAAGCTGGAAGCACGCCGAGATCACCACCTTACTCAAGAAACCCAAGGCAGACCCCAAGGACCTCAAGAACTTCCGACCCATCTCTCTGCTCCCGTTCCCCGCGAAGGTCACCGAGAAAATCGTCAACAAACAACTGACCCGCTACCTCGAGGAGAACAACATCCTGGACCCTTCCCAGTCCGGCTTCCGCAGCAACCACAGCACCGAAACCGCCCTCATCGCCGCCACCGATGACATCAGGACCCTGCTAGACAACGGAGAAACAGCAGCCCTCATCCTCCTGGACCTATCAGCCGCCTTCGACACGGTCTGCCACCACACACTACGAACACGCCTTCACGACGCCGGGATCCAAGAGAAGGCCCTGGACTGGACCACATCCTTCCTTTCCGGCAGAACACAAAGCGTCCGCCTCGCCCCCTTCCGATCCAAGGCCACCAAGATCATCTGCGGCGTACCCCAAGGCTCCTCCCTCAGCCCAACGCTGTTCAACATCTACATGGCACCCCTCGCCCACGTCGCCCGACAGCACAACCTCAACATCATCTCCTACGCCGACGACACCCAGCTGATCCTCTCCCTCACCAAAGACCCTCACACCACCAAAGCCCACCTCCACGAAGGAATGAAGGCCGTCGCCGAATGGATGAGGACCAGCCGCCTGAAGCTGAACTCGGACAAGACGGAGGTCCTCATCCTTGGTTCCAACCCTTCAGCCTGGGACGACTCCTGGTGGCCAACATCACTGGGAACAGCCCCGCCACCCACCGACCACGTACGCAACCTAGGGGTCATCCTCGACCCCACCCTCTCCATGACTAAGCAGGTCAACGCCGTTTCCTCATCCTGCTTCAACATCCTCCGAATGCTCCGCAGGATCTTCAAGTGGATCCCCACCGAAACAAGAAAAACAGTCACCCAGGCCCTCGTCACCAGCAGGCTGGACTACGGAAACGCCCTCTACGCAGGAACGACGGCTAAGCTCCTGAGACGGCTGCAACGCATCCAGAACGCCTCTGCACGTCTTATCCTCGACATCCCCCGACGCAGCCACATCACACCCCACCTGAGAGACCTGCACTGGCTCCCTGTCAACAAGAGGATAACCTTCAAGCTCCTCACCCACGCACACAAAGCACTCCACAACTCCGGACCAGCCTACCTCAACAGACGACTCAGCTTCTACACCCCCACCCGCCAGCTCCGCTCGACCAGCCTCGCCCTCGCCACAGTCCCCCGCATCCGGAAACGACCGCCGGCGGCAGATCCTTCTCCCACCTCACCGCCAAGACCTGGAACACCCTCCCCACCAACCTCTGACAGACCCAAGACCTACTGGCCTTCAGAAGACTCCTCAAGACCTGGCTCTTCGATCAGTAGCAGCACCACCCCCCTCTTCCCCCAGCGCCTTGAGACCCTCGCGGGTATGTAGTGCGCTTTATAAGTGACATGATTGATTGATTGATTGACTGCGTATTGAGAAGCATCTGCCTCCAAATAGTAACATAGTAAAGGGTTTGCGTGTCTCAATATAGGTTCTGATGTGAATTTTGTTTTTAATGCTACAAAAGCAAGTTCGGCTTGTTCCGACCATTCAAATGTTTTCCCTTTACGTAGTGAAGAAGTAATAGGGGCTATGATGTCTGAAAAATGGTCTATAAATTGCTGATAAAAATTAGTAAACCCTATGAATGACTGTACTTCCTTTACTGATGTAGGACTGGGCCAACTCACATTGGATCTAATTTTCTTGGAATCCATATGGATGCCATCAGGTGACAGAACGAAACCAAGGAACTCCACTTGTGTTGTGTGAAATACACATTTATCCAATTTGGCAAAAAAATGATTAGATCTCAGAGTGTGTAGCACCTTCTTAACATGTTCTATGTGCTGTTCTTCAGATTCGAGAGAATATCAGTATATCGTCTATATAGACTATCACGAAAACATCCAGATATTCACGCAAAATCTCATTCAAGAAGAATTGGAAGGCGGCCAGAGCATTCCATAGCCCAAAGGGCATTACACAATACTTGAATAGGCCAAACTTTTTGCGAAAGGCCGTCTTCCACTTGCCACCGTCTCTGACTCGTATGAGGTGATATGCCCAACTGAGATCCAGCTTGGTGTAAATCTTGGCCAATTTCACCTTGTCTAACAAGACCGAAATTAATGGGAGTGGGTACTTGTTTTTTATAGTCACCTTATTCAAAGCCCTATAGTCTAGGCAAGCATGCAGGCCCCCCTCCCGTTTGGGTATAAAAAACAGGGGGGAAGAGACTGGGAAGGTAGAATGGCGTATAAATCCCCGAGCCAACATGTCATCGATGTACGTGCAGAGATACTCTGTTTCTGGCTTAGTCAAGGCGTATATGCGACTCACTGGTAAACTCGCTCCGGGTATCAGGTCGATTCGGCAATCGAAATTGCAATGAGGAGGTAGTTCTGCGGCCTTCTCCTCATCAAATACCTCACTATACTCAGAATAGAGTGAGGGCAGGACAGGGGGATTCATAATTAGGTTTTCTGTTGCAACACAACTTAAAAGAGACTTCCAATCTGTAGCTACTTGATAGCAGTGCAGTAAACAATGTGGGGATCTCAAGGTTACCGAACGAGATTTCCAGTCTATGTGAGGGTTATGCTTTTGTAACCACGGAACACCGAGAATAGCCCCGAAATTGGCGGTATCGATAAGATCAAATTGAATTATTTCTGAATGCCCGTTGTCACAGAGCATCACTATGTCGTTAGAGTGATGACTAATCAATCCAGAAGACAGTTCTGATCCGTCTACTGCTCTAACTGATTCGGCGCGCTCCTTGCTAATGAAATCCACTCCCAAAGATCGGGCTAGTGTAATGTCTTAAAAATTGCCAGTGGCTACGGAATCTAACAAGATGGACATGGTTCTTCTTTTCTGTTTGGGGAGAATTAACGTGACTGTGATAGTAAAATGTTTAGGGATGCAAGCCATGGTATTAGCTAAATACTGTGAGACCTTATTTCTGGGTTTACTCGAAGGTACGATCTCAATTCTAGGGATCTTAGGCCTTACAGGACAATCCCAAGCATAGTGTCCTTCTTTACCGCAGTATAGACACAAATTCATTCTACTCCTTTTCTCTTTCTCCTGTGGTGAAAGAGGACCTCTGACTCCACCTATCTGCATAGGCTCACTTTTGTCTACAGTTTCTTTCTTTTCACTCCGCAAGACCATCATTCTGGGGAAGTCTCCTCACGTCTTTTCTCCCCTGCGTTCTCCCAATTTATGATCTAGTTGAACGACTAAATCAATAAAGAAAGGAAAGTCCTCAGGTGGATCCACTATTTGTGATAAAATGTCTTTGAGCTCATTTCGGAAACCTCTATAAAACAATGAGGTTCTTTTATCTTCGGGCCATCTTGTTTCTGCTACAAGCCTGTTGAAGTTTGTAATATAAGTAATTCTCTTGTACCCTGTTTCAGCCCTAGTAACTCATTATCACTGGCCTGCATAAAGGAGTGTTTGGCAAACAGACGACGCATCTTCTCTTTAAATTGCCCAAATTCGTAGAGTATGGGATCATCGTTCTCTACCAAAGGAACAGACCAGGTAGCTGCATTACCCACTAAGTAGAGATGATAAAGGCTACTTTTGCGGCATCATCAGGAAAGGAAGCTGGCCGATAAAGAAACTGTAAATGACACTGAGTCATAAAAATGCTGTATTTCGCACTATCCCCATTAAATCTCTCTGGTACTGCCAATGGAACTGGACTAGGTGTGACTACTGTAAGATTTAGTGGTTGAGTACTACCAGGATCAGTGGTAGGTACTTTGAAATGAGCAGGTTGTATATATGTTTTGCACATTTTAGGTAATGTCCCCGGAGTACTAGTGATTGGCTCTTAGTTTGTAGTGTACTGTCCTAATTCTGTTTTAAGGAACTGGTTTTCTGATCTAAGATTCTTGACCTCCGACTGCACTTCTAGTAAGGCTTTAGCTAGTTCCTCCACCGAGGGAGATGATCCCAAAAGAGAGGTACCCAGGTGTAGGTCCATAGAGGCAAAAGCGCCTCCCCTGTCCATTTTCGCTCGGGTAGATAAAAATATGTGGGCTTGGTTTTCTGTCAGACAATGCCACCACAGTATTAATAAGTACCTACATGGATTTCCTATAATCCACAGGAGCGAAGATGGCCCTCCTGTCTCCCACAAAAGGAATGTCTGTGGGAGTACTTTAAGCATTCACTACCACGAACAATTTGCCTTGGGGAGCCAGAAGGAAGTAGAAATCTGGAAGACCACCAAACTTGCGGGAGGAGTAAGGTATCTGACATATACTCCTAACCAGAAAGAGTCTAGCCGCAGTGTTGACCCAGCCTCGAGTGATGTGGTGCTTAGAGGTTTCTACTGCAGTGAGAAAGACAAAAATAAAAAAGGCAAGAAATGGATTAGAGACAATTATGAACTCCACTATAGTATTGTGTGTTTTTAAAACCTGGAGAAAGTAAATGTTCTATGTGCCTCACAGATCGCCACAACACACTCACCCAAATACTCTGCTGTAATGTCAAATCAAGAAGACAAGATTGCCAGGATTCAAAAAATAATATTGAGTCCAGTCAGGACACTTAGGTATATACCTCAAACAAAGTCTTGCAATAATATAGCTCCAGAAATAGAAATTAAAAATACTCTACACTTCCCTGTAGAAGAGTGGTGATGTCACAACAAAACAATGTAGACATTAACACACAAATGAACCAAATGCAGCCTAACCAGCTTTATCTCACCGCTTGGAGCACGTACTCCTGAGCGATACTGAAGAGGCTTCCCACCTATACCTTCAGGCAGGAAACGAAACGCCAAATCGAAGTCCAGGCGCGTGACAGCGCTTGTATGCTCAGCAGCGGAATCCACTGAGAGGCAATAGCCTCTTCCTTTTTGAAAAGTGAGGAAGATCCTAACGAGCGACCAAGCTCATTTTCCAGGCAAGCGAGGAATGCTGAGAGGCAACGGGCCCTCTCTGCGAATGAAGGAAAAAAGGGAGCAGCAACCAGGAAATGCGTTGCACACTGGACACTGTAGAAACAGCGACTCGTCCGCGTCCCAACAGGAAACTGGAGCGGAACCTGTAGAGTCAACAAAAGATGTCAGGAACGGGTTCCAGCAAAGTGGGCGTGGTCCTCCAAGCCCTCAGGGAGATTGAAACCAAGCAGCGCGTTGTTGGAAACGGATGCTTTTATACTGGATGCAGGGTTCCTCCTACACTCATGTGGTGCTCCAATAACACTGATTGCCAGGAGGTGAATTTAGGCAGCAAAAAGGAGAAAAAGAAAACGAGCCGTTGGAAGGTTCAGCGCGGCACACAGAACAGTAAGAGCTCTAGCCCTTTGAGACAAATAAGCGTGTACCTGTATCTATGGTTCACTCGAGGTGTGTGCATAGTGACAGTACAAGATGCCTGGGGTGTGACAGACCTTATAGTGGGAGGTGATTTCAATAGAGTACCCGACACCCAACTGGACAGGTCCATACAAAGTGTGGGACATTCTGGGTCGCTCTCGGACTCTATGAAACAGGGGCTAAAAGAAACTGGTTTGGTAGACGCTTGGAGGCAACACTATCCCACTGCTCAGGAATACACCTTTTTCTCAGCAGCTCACAAAACCTATGCACATGTAGACCTCTTCTTGACATCCCCACGCATCACACGGGATACACAGGAGGTTGAGATAGGAGTGGCAGCCCTTTCAGACCACTCCTTGATTACCCTTGTGCTGCAGCTATCTGGGGAACACACACACCAGAGAGTATGGCGATGAAACCACAAATTGCTCACATATGACTCAAACATTAAAGAAATTCAAGAGGCCAAACATGCTTTTTAACTATTAACGATGATGGCTCGGTTCCTGCCTCTCTGCACTGGGACACACTGAAGGCGGTTCTAAGGGGACAATTTCTAGCTATAGCAGCTAGACTGAAGAAGGAGTGACAAGATAAAAGGGGCAACCTGGAAACACAAATCAGGGAATTGGAAGGGGTGCAGCGATGCACAGGCTCGGTCCAAACCAGGCATCAGCTCAACAATGCGCGAAAGCAACTGAAAGCCCTGGATTATGACCAGGTGGAATATGCCCTCTTACGCACTAAACAGCGCTATTATCAGCCGCGGCCGCTGCAGGTAAGAGCGGTGGGCGGTGGAACCAGGGATGGGGGATTGAGAGACGACCACGAGGGAAAATGTATTAATTATTTAATTTTCCCTCGTGGTCGTCTCTCGAAATCCCCCCTCACCTGGCCCCACCGCCTCACCGCTCTTACCTGCAGCGGCTGCGGCTGACTATTATGATGGGGGGGAATAAAGCTGGGGAGCTCTTGGCACATCAACTACAAACCCAGACAATTGCTTGCCACATTACAGAGATCAAAGGCTCTCAAGGGGATATGCTTGGAACAGATAGTGCTATTGCTGCTGAATTCGAGAAATTTTACACTACCCTCTATACAGCGGACTCCTTAGACTCTGTGGCGGCCAAGGCATATGTGACCCAGGCACCAGTGGCCTCTCTACCGGCCTCAGAAGCAACTAAACTAGATGTAGATATCCGCCCGGATGAAGTCCTACACGCTATACCCGGAGTCGCCTCAGGCAAAACACCCTGGAAGGATGGCTTTTCAGCTGATTTTTACAAAACTTTTGCCTCTAGTCTTACCCCATTGCTTACCCATCTCTTTAATTTGTTCAGTGCCACGGGGACCCTGGCCCCCACCATGTACATGGCAGCTGTGGTAGTGATCCCTAAGCCGGGTAAAGACCCATTAAATTGTGCTTCATACCGCCCCATATCCCTATTGAATGTTGATCTGAAAATATTCACTAGCATTCTAGCCGCTCGCCTAGTCCCATATACGCAGGGTCTGGTGGATCCGGACCAATCTGGCTTTATACCGGAACGCAGTTGCAGTGATGGGACACAGCAAATGTGTCACCTTCTGGATAAGATTCAACGCACCCAACAACCAGCCCTACTACTGTAGGTGGATGCCGAGAAGGCCTTCAAAAGGGTCCACTGGCCTTATCTGCAGCTGATACTGACCAGATTCGGTCTTTGTGAGCGGTTTTTGAAGTGGGTGGATTGTATATATAGCAACCCGGAGGCACACAGAGTGAATAGGGTTGCCTCGCGCCCCTTCCAAATCATGCGGGGTACCCGTCAGGGATGCCCGTTATCGCCTTTATTATTTGCTCTCTATATGGAGCCCTTTGCAATATGAATCCGCCAACACCCCCACAATAGCGGGGGTCCGGATGGGCGACAGGGAACACAAAATCTCGCTCTATGCGGATGATGTGCTTTTCCTCACACAGCCGTTCACCTCTCTACCTCCTCTCCTACAGGAAATAGAGGATTTTAGCCAAGTCTCCGGCTTCAAAATTAATATCCAAAAGACGCAAGCCCTTAGCTTAACTATCCCTAAAGCTGACCAAGGAAACCTGGCAGTGAAGTTTCCATTTATATGGGCCTCGGAGGGCGCTTCCTACCTAGGGCTACAGACATTCCCTACATTTGATAAGACAGCCCAGGTGAACTATGGTGCCCTCTAGACCAATATTCAGAGGGGGCTCTAGGCTTGGAGGAGACGTACAATGTCATGGTTGGGAGACTGGCTGCTATCAAAATGACTCTACTACCCCGCATCCTATATGTGATGCAGACCCTCCCACTGCAGCCCCCGCCACTGATGTCGACCAAGCTTCAACACCTTCTTTGGGATTTTATCTGGGGTGGGAAGAGAGCTTGCATGGCACGCCACCAAACATTCCTGAAACAGGAGGATGGAGGGCTGGGTGCCCCACATCTAACACGCTATTTCCAAGCCGCCCAACTGGGTTATATGATCGAATGGTACAGACCTGAATCGGAGAAACACTGGTGCTTTATTGATCGCGCAATTGCAGGCATACATGTCTGGAAGGTGCCCAGGCTACCTAAACGTTACCAACCACCTGGGGTTTACGTCGCCCAAGTTCTGAGGGCTACCCTCAATGCCTGGGCCTCTCATCCCCCACATCACCGCTGACCCCGTTCATAGGACACCCGGAGTTCCCCCGGCTAGAGACGGGAGCGGCTACATCAAATGGCAGGAGGCTAATTACAAAAGAATTGGCGACCTCTTCGATTAGAAGGGGATAATGGAATTTCCCAAACTTGTCTCTGCCTTCGGAATTCCTAGAGATGCGCACTGGCAATATCTTGCCTTGCAACACTGGGTTACTCAAGCACATGTACGCCCTCATGCCAGCCGCCCATTAACGAAGTTTGAAAAATGGTACATAACCCGAAGTTCGGACAAACGCCTGCTCTCTGACATATACACTTTTCTGCTTACACCTATACAAAATACTAAATCCCCCGCGCAGCATCGATGGGAATCCGAACTTGAGCTCGAATTTCCCCCTAGAGAGTGGCATGATATAATACATTGGGCCAGAGCTTCCTCCAGTAGCACTGCTGGGAAGGAAATGTTCCTCAAAATAGCGCACTACTGGTACTATACTCCAGCTAGAGTAGCACGGTGGATGCAGGGAGGGGACAATCTTTGCTGGCGTTGCTGCGGACAGATAGGCACTCTCACACACGTGTTATAGCACTGCCCGAAAATACAAGCCTTTTGGGATTCATTACTGCCAGACATCAACCCCATTTATAACACAGATATCCCCAGATTCCCTAGCTATATCATACTGGGTCTCCCCAACTCATTGACCTACCCCTTCAGGTCGTGCCGGGAGGGAGCGATCACCCTCTCACTGGGCGCCGCTAAGCAAGTGCTGCTTTCTAAATGGGGAACAGATGGGATCCCAACCAGATTGGAGTGGTTGCATAGGCTGTGGGAGGTGGTGAGCATGGAGAAAATTACGGCAAGTCTCACACACAACCTCCCTTGCTTCGACAAAACCTGGGGTACCACTATAGAATTTCTATCCACGGAATTAACAGAACTTACCTGGCCGAGATATCTTTGGGTCCTTCGACTCACCAAACCAAGCACAACCACCAGGGACCATGCACACACGAGATAACCTAACTCCCCTGAGAGAACTGTCCAGCTTCACTGGAACAAAGACCGCCTTTAGCTAACCAGTCTCCTTTCTACTCTCTCTTCCCCCTCTGTTTTATCCTTTTTCACTCCACCTACGAATGACTCACATCATATTGTCTCCCCACCGACCAGTGGATGTAGGTGGTAGCTATTGTTATTATTGCAATCTAAAAATTAGAATAAAAAGATTCAAACCATTAACGCCATTTATTCACAGGAGCATTTAATAAGAGCCATACTGCATATGTGGCAGAACCAACTGTATAGTATGTTGGGACTTGAGGACACCCTACCTTGTCTTGTGGCAACGAACACACCAGCCAGCGTAAGGCACTGACGCCGCCCTTTAGCAGGGGCAGATAGGGAAAGAAAATGGTCTATAAAATAGGCGAGCGGGCTAAAAGGAGTGTTGTTTTGTCCCAGACGGTGAGGTGGAATGGAGTAGGCGGGGTAAAAAGAGACTCCTTGCACCCCCTACACAGCAGAAACGATACGCCGCATGATGATGGTTCCGCATTTAAACTGGCGGAGTGGGATTAGTGTTAGGTGCTGGCCCCACCTCAGGCAGCAAAGACTTTGCATGACAGGTGAAGAGTATGGTTCCTCCCTATGTAGGGGAATGGGCGGGGTAGTAGGGCCCGAGACCTTGGAAAGGCTGGAGAAAGTGTTGGGTGCATTTATACCGTGTTGGCGATTAAAAGTTAAGGCAAGCGGTTGCTTAAAGATAAAGCAAATATTTTAAAACTCTTACCAAGCATGTAGGGCGGTGGGCGGCCGTAAAGTGGGAATGGTGAGTTTATAAAACAAGCATTGGCATAGCCAATAGGTCTCGCATTTGGGACCTTATAAGTTTTTAGCCATGCAACAGTTGATGTTGTTGCACCAAGGATATTGTACTGCATAACTAAATACTTATAAGGTTCCAAAGGCGAGACCTATTGGCTATGCCAATGCTTGTTTTTCTCTTGGTGCCAGCATGTCCTGAGATACTCCTGGCTTCCTGGTTGGTTACAAACTCTACAGAAATATATCAGTGGTTTGTAAGTGGTCCCTCCACTGGGAGAATTCAGCTAGAGCCGCAAGTCAGTTTCTCTGATCCATGGCATGCATCATTCGACACAGTTTTGTTTTGTGTGAATGACACACCACAGAATGCCTTTCCTTGGTAACTGTTTCTATGACACAAAAAACAAAGTGCGATGACTCGTCTTCAACAACAAAGTCTCTTTATGATCAATACATATATAATGACAGCAGCATGTGTTCTGAAAGACTTTTATCCGAAAGCATACTCCAGGTGCCCCTCATCAGCACCATACTCCATACTGTCACAGCGCACTGAACACACAAGTGTGCGGGGAGGAGCTACGACCCCTGAAGCTCGAGTGAACTCGCATCGCCGGTCAGGCCTCTGCTGGAGAAGAAACCCCTTAATGAGGACCACCAACTGAAAAGGCACACACGAATTTGTGGCTGGTCGCAAGGCTCGAGCTTCTAAAATTATTGCCACCATGTGGAACCCCGCAATATACAGACTACCCCTTAATCCATAGCGCCTGGAAGCTGTGTAAAGTGCAAACGTTCGTTATAAAAGACATGCAACATGACGTAATGTAACAGAAGAACACGCGAAGGGGGTGGTTAACGAGACAAGCAAAGAAAAGAGTATCGACGACTAGAGACGATTCTGCAGATCCTGGTCACTGACTGCCAGGAGGAGGGGGTTAAAAAGAAGCAATATGGAAAACCCCTGTGTATGCGTAAGCAGACTGAAGCGTCTACCTCCTTCACCAGAGGCCTCACTTCGGACCCCGGGAACTGCACTCGACGTTTCACACGAGGAACCGCTGCAGCGCCCTCTCCAGGCTGACTGAAGTGCCAGAGTGATGAAAGGGCACAATGACGAGTGGCATGCGCTGAGCGCGGTGAAAAGGGGCAGAGTCAGGGCACGCTGACGAGAGGCCGGGGCTGACTGAGAGTGATGGCAGCAGTGCGGAGGTCACCGACGACAAGAGCATGTGGTGACAGCGCTGCGGATGTCTCATAGCGTTAAACGCTGATAAAATGAGGTGGGCTACAGGTCATGAGTAAAGTCAGGGAGACTCATCCTACCACCCGCCCTAGGTCGGGTTCGGTAAATTACGTTCTGCTTGCAGCGCTAAGAAGCGAGACAAGCGCCGTACGCAGCGCTATATAGAATGTTAGTGCCGACGGAGTGTTACTGCTGGGCACCGGTGCTAAGAGAGCGGGCCAGATGTTTAAAGGCACGAGCCCTCCCCCGTGACTCAGCGGCTTCAAGATGAAGCTGCACATATTTTCTCGCCGAGTCACTTCCTTTCCTGGTGGCAAAAAGTAATTAAATGTGAGTGACTCAGCGCCCACCGGAGCCTCCATGTTCTGGGAGGGCTGGCGGGGCTCCAGGTTGCAACCCACCCTGCCCCCTTCTCTGCCTGTACCAGCCATGCCTCTCCCTGTGCTCCCTAACCATGCCCATGCTACCCTCTCCTCCCACGCCTATGCAAACCTCTCAACCTATGCTCAGTGCTGCCCTCCCCATCCGTGCTTCATGCTGCCTCTCTTGAGTGCTGCCCTCTCCAGCCAGGCTCCATGCTGCCCACCCTCATGTCCTACTACTAGTGTAACTGGATATCAATGTGCATTAACAGAGCTGCATTAACTGGGCTGGCTGCTGGTCAGGCCTGGTGTCCATAGGCAGAGCCGTGTGTGAGGGCCTAGTAGACGAAGCCTCAAAGAGGACAAGCATTTGAAGGCACGCGCGGGGAGGAGGGGAGGGGGCGACGCGAGTGGTGCGCGCGCCTCGCGCTGAAAGTTAATGAAAAATGAAGCTGATAGCCGCACGGCCGTGAAAGTGACACGGCCGCGCGGCGCGAAAGTGAAAGGAAAATGAAGCTGACGAGGAGGGAGTGGGAGGAGGGGGTAGGGGAGGGTATTCACGCGCTGTAGAAAGCCAGATTGCAGCTGTGCACGTCGCGCGCGCTTGTGCGCTTGCGAGCAGCAGGCGTGACCACACGCTCGTGCACCATGGCCTTTTGCTTGCGCGTAACCGCAGGGAAAAGGCCATGACGCACGAGCGTGTGGTCAGCTTTCGAAACCCCCTAACATAAAGTCTTGCCAGAGCAGCGCTTGCGCGCTACTCGAGGCTCGACCTAAAAAGAAAGCGCGGCATCCCGCACTTAGATCGTGCTGGCGATTAAAACTTAAGGCATGCGATTGCCTAAAGAGAAAGCAATTAATTTCAACCTTTTACGAAGCATGTAGCACGGCGGCCGAAGAGGGGAGGGAGTGTCTTTGAAAGAGAAAGTATGGCGTTTATTATTGGGCGCTGCGCTTTGAATCTGGAAAATAGGGCGGGTTGGTCAGTACAGAGAGCATCTGAAAAGGATGGAATGGGACGTGCTTAGAGGACTCACCCGTGGTTACGGACTGATAGAAATTTCCACACTTCGGAGCTCACTAGTAGACATACAATATCGGAAAAACAGAGGTTGCAGCGCTTTCTTCTCATCACGTCTCGGAGCTCTTTGCCTCGACTCAAGCCGTGATTTCCAAGTTCACCAGAGCACGTAGTATGTGGGATGAGAGCTGCAGAAGTCAGAACTCAGCCCAGCTGCTCACACCTCCTTCCAGTGAGTCTAAAGTGCTGGGAATGTCCCAGGTGCTGCGGCTTGCCCATGTAACAGCCGAGTGCATGAGCTGATGGAAAGATGACCTGTGCCCTCGAGTTAAAATTTGCTCCATTCTTCCCGGTTGTCAGCCCTCTGCTCGGGAGTCCCCCAGGCAGTAACTCTGCAGAGGTGCACCCAGCTGGCCTCCTTATAAGAGCCAAGGTGTCCTACATACCACAGAGGGCTCTGAAGCGCTGGCAAGGTACAAGGAAACAGACAGTCCATTGTGTGCAGTGTTGAAAATGCTATCATGGAACGTGTTTCTGTCATGTTTTAAAATGTGAACTTTCCAGAGCGACGTGGACTCCATATTGTGTGATCTTTTTTGTGTTCGCCCTGTTTTTAAACTAATCACTGTCCCACCCACCCCATGAGGACAGTGGCTTCTCGTGAGACGGAGGACAGTGCAGTTCAGGCACGGCTCCAGGAATTTTTATTTGGGTGGGCCAATGGTGTATTCGGGGTGGGCCACTGCGGCAGTCGCGGCTGGCATGACTCGCAGGGGGTTCACGCGGGGGGGGGGAGGTTCATTTAATAATATACATTTTTTTTAAATGTAGCTTACCTTTCCGCCGGCCGGGTCCCACGTCTTCTCGGCTCCTGCTCTCCTGCCTCCGGCAGGAACAGGATGCAGGCAGCCAGGCTCCCTCCCCAAAGCCAGTCACAACGCTGCAAGCAGTGTTGTGATTGGTCCGGACGCCGCCCAGCCAGGGGCTTATGTGGAGGCCATGTTCTCCATGCAGGCTGCATTGCAGCCAATGCAGCCTGCATGGAGAAGGGCAGAGTGGGCATGACTAGTTTGGGTGGCCCCAGAGGGCCGACCAAACAGTCTTTGTGCACTCATGACCTGACTGCTAATTAAATAAACAAAAAACAGAAAGGGCATGACAGGGCCGGCTTTAGCACTAGTGCGAAAGTCTTGTTTGGCGCCCCACCAATGACCTCTTTCTCCGTAGATACCATTACTACCACCCTCCAAAAGTGCCCTCCATCTCTCTGTAGCCCCTCTCTCATATGCATTTCATTTGTTGTATAGCGCTACTCATATCAGTGTAGGGTGTCAAAGTACTTTATATCACGCACACATTATATAGAGATAATGAATCATACAAGTAGGTAAATCAGTCTATAGGGAATGTCACATAAGCCAATGAGGATTATAAGGTGTAGGACTCACGTCATCCATACTGGTGGGCAGTATATTTTAAGAGGGTGTGGTCTGGAGAAGCACAAACTCAGGATTTAAAGCATACCCCAATGGTTGGTGGGTTGGCTTTACTAATAAAAATGTATATCTGCCCAAGCTAACTATTTTTAGCAACATTAGAATAATGAAAGACTGAGGAAGTTCTAACTATATCGCAACACAAAAAAAGGTGAAGTTCTAACTAAACCATTCAGGTTTGTATGCAGCTCTTTGATGACAGTTCATAGGTCACTGTCCTATGTTAGGATTGTAACTTCTGAACTGCAAGTAACACAAGAATCACTGTGACAAAGACAGTAACCCACTGAGCTATCCACATAAAATACAGTTTATCTGCATTTCAAAACTACCAGCAAAGGATTGCTCTCCAGCAGGATCATTAATCACCAGTTATCTGGACATTTTTATTGTTGCCTTGCATCCATGGTCATGATAATGATAAAAACGATTTAAATGAAGCATACACAAAGTATGTGCCTTGCTGGGCCTTTGCAGATTTTAAAAATAGGAACAAATAGTCACACATTTTCTTTCCTACTTGGTACATAGAACTCTGCCTCACAGTCCGATCTGATAAGCAGCTGCAGGGGTCACGAAAGGTGAATTAGGATCAACAAACTTCTTTCTCCAGCACATAATAGAAAAGGAAATACCCAGGCAGCCAGTGTCAAAGAAAGAATTTGTCCCCTTCGCCATGCCCCTATTGTACCTGCACGACACAGCCCACCTTACTAAAAGGAGATGTGTGATTGGGGGTGCCTGTGAGAAAGAGCCAGGCCCAATCACGCAACTTCCAGAACAGGAAGAAATTAACGTGGCCATTTTCTATTGGCCTTCAAGCCGTCACTGCAAGGGCCAAGAGTCGGATTGGGACGAGATATAGGCCCGGGCACCCAATAAAAAAGTGGCCCACATTTGCGAATTGCAACCTTTTGAGAAGCATTGACTTTTTAGTATGAGGGGGGTAATTTTATGAGAATGTTATGGTAAAGAAAGCCTTCTATTGCTTATGTGGCCAGTGACATTGGTCAGGACTGAAAAGTTCATTATTTCACTGAAACTCACTCACTCTTCTCCTGACGCTCATCTTGAGGTCCATGAATCACCCATATCCCATGCTCCCCTTTATATCTCTGAGCCCCCTCATGTCTATTAGGCCATTATCCGTATACACCCTGATGAAGGCAACAGATGATGAGCCAAAACGTTGTGTACAAGTTGATAATTGTTGAAAAAGTGTCTGGAAAGGAGAGGGAACTACTGGATGAAATTCATATTGCTTGGTGTTTTTGTCTCCCTTTATCAGGACTTATTCAGTAGATATGTGTGAATGAGAAGAGGTGCCTGGAATAGTATTTTACTTATTTAAATATTTTCATAGATCTGCTGTGTACTAACTGGTATTTGATAGAAAAAGATGATGAAAATGTAAATAGCCAGTGACTATTTAAAATCTGTATGGAATGTATTTGTTATTATAGGGCAATAACGTTGGGGTGAAATCAATGATTCTCTTCCATTTAATAATGGGGGAAAGATAGATATTTATATAGCTGAAATTGTGGGCATGAAATCATCAGTTGAGAAGTAATGATGAGAGTGTTATCAATATTGAAATACGATTTGAAGAAGAGTGACTAGATTCTGTCTAGATGCAAAGACTTGCCCAATTTTAATGTAAAAAGAGAAAAGACTCTTACCATGGACAAAAAGATAGAAAAGACAAACTCTGCTCATGGCCTTTGGAATGCAAGAGAGAGATTCTCATTGTGAGTGCTCTGTGGAAGAGACATCATGGACAGAAGGCTGAAAGTAGGCCCTCACCATTAGATCTGTAGTAGAAGAGGCAAACCTCTAACACAAACAAAATGTGTTGTTTTATGCACACACACACACACTTTATATGTGTGTAGGGGCTCAGATTTTCTTTAAGGAGCTCTTGGTCGGAGTTCTTGAATGCAGGGCTGCTCAGTACCGAGGCAACCAACCAAAATTTGGTTTCACCTTATCCCGCTTCCTTCCACCATCCTACTCTTCCTGTCTCTTTATTTCACTCTTGCAGGTTCATTTTCCTCTCCTTTCTTCCTTTGTCAGTAGTTTCCTATGACTGTGTTCCCCTCATTTTCTGCCTTTCTCTCTCTTACACTGGTCAAAATCTCATGTTAAAATGAGTGCTTGTGCCAACCGCTACCAACGATCTGCACAAATTAAGCACTGTATGTTGATGTTGTGATAAAAGAACAGTGATATGTTCAGTGAGGACAAATAAAGTGAGCTACAGACATTGGTGGAACAGAGTCAAAAGGCAGAGCGTTGCTGAAAGAGGCAGAAAAGGAAAGGTGCATTGTGGCGGGGTTGTAATAACAGGTCGGAGGCCAGGTCGATTCAGGTAAGGTTTTATTTTTCCAAGGGTCCGTTTATGCCTGCTTGTTAGTCTTTCTGTGGCGAATGCGGACGTATCCGTTGTGCCTGGGGTTCGTCTGCTTCCTTCTCCGGTCTTTATTCCTGGTTCCCAGGTTCCGGTGCGAAGGCTTGGTCGTCCCTCCGTGGTGATGGTACGTGAAAGAAACGGAAAACACTCATGTAAGTATGTTTTATCCCGAGTAACAGTACACCAGGGGCCAGGGAGTGATAGGACACCGCAAACACTCGTGCTCTTATCTCTGCTGAGACAGGGGGCGTGTTTCGTGGGTGGTAGTGCAGGACAACTAATAGGGAGATCTCGTGGGGGTTCTAGAGCTCCCGGTTTAATCCTTCGGGCGTCCTTCCTCCCAACCCACCCTGAGAACTTTTCCCGTACCTGGGTAAGCCACGCTCCTCCTGGAACGTGACTCGGCGAAACGTGGGGTCGTTGGCCTCCTGGCTCAGCCTGGGGTCCGGATGGTCTCGGTCCTCGTCCTGCGGCGTTGTCCTCTCTCTTCCTTCTACTCTCTGCATACGCTCCTGCTCCCGACTCTTCTTCCTCCGCTCCGGTGGCGACGCACACACTCTTCCGGGAGTCCTCCGTTCTTATCGTCACGAACGTGTTGACGTCATCAGGGGGAAGCCCGTCGTCCGGGAAACCCCAGTTAAAGGAGCCGTCTATGTTTTCCTCTATCTGGCTTGTTACAGACTCTGTTGGTGTTTTCCAGTCGTCCTGTTGGGTGGAAACAAGAGGGGGGGAGAGAGGCACTGCAGTCCACCAGTCTGTATTAGATACATGTCTCTCTCCCACCGGCCCCGACCCGTCACATGCATACAATTTGAGTTGTTACATAGTGCATTCCACTGAATTTTCTGCCATTCTGTAGCACTCTATTTAACGGGTGTTTTTAATACAATGATCAATTTTTCTCAGATAGAGGAATAGTTGGGTTGGAACTATCCAGAATGAAGGCTGCAGGTTATATAAATGCCTACTGGAATTATGTGATTGTGTGGCTGCAGCATGTTTTGCATATAGATTTGTCGCATTTGCCACATAATCCGCAGTTTTAACAAAAAAAGTTTGCTCCCAGCTCAAACGGTTCAAAAGTTATCTAAACCGCAACTGCACGTGTGACTGCGCAGTAGAAGGCCCTTTGCAAAGCTGGACTGGTCACCTTTCTGTTGCTTATTTCTATATTTGAGTGTTAAACTGGTACTAATGATGTGCAACCAATGCCCAGACACCATTAACAAGTGTAACATTGAGAAAATATCGAAGTAATACTATCATTAAATTTGCAGCATTACACTGCATAATTTTCCTTTTTTTGCAGTATAATTTACGCAACCCTGCTACATAACTTGGCCCTCCAATGCTGCATAATTCCAGTGGCCCTGGTTCAGTGGCGGTTCTTTCCTTAGGGCGTAGGGGCTGCGCCCTCTTTGTTTTCTGCCTCTATTTTGATTGTAGGTACTGTACCTATAAAACAGATGCCGATAGACTGCCTGCTGGGTATCTCACTGTCATACCCTAAGGCCAGGGCGGGAGCTCCCGCCACATGCTGTGACTGCTGGGTTTTGCCCATTGTCATTCTATATGTGACAATGGGCAGCGATAATCTGTGCTGGGCTGCGCAGAGGCTGCAGCAGCCTCTTGAATTCGGATCAGGAGAGCCAGCCCGAACACTGATCGGGGGAAAAAAACAGCTCACATCAAGCATCGGGCACTGGGCCTCAGGTACCGGCCGAATGCCCGCCTTGCCAATCTGACGCCCAAGGCTAGAACCGGGCCTGTTGCAGTAGCTTTAAGATAAAGCAACTAATTTGCATGTAGTGCAGCGGCAGGCCATAAAGCGGGAAGAGAGTGGTTTTAGAAGAGAAAGTGTGGCGTCTATTATTGGGTGCTGCGCTTGAGTCTCGAAAATAGTGTGGGTTGGTAAGGGAGGGTTGTAATGGCTGCAAATAAAACAAGCATTGGCATAGCCAATAGGTCTCGCCTTTGGGACTTTGTAAGTGTTTAGCCAAGCAACACATTCTGGGTAACTGTACTAAATTGATGTAGTGAACTCCCAGTATTAGAAGTTGCACCACAATTCATACTAACAAGTCTGCTTTCACTCACGTTTGCCTTCGGAATTTACTTTTTTTTGTTTTGTTTAGAAGAACTTTATTAGGTTGCGCTCTTCTCAACAGTGCAGCCAGGATGCAATTTGTAGTCCCAACCCTTTACAACAGGGCTAATGCAGTTTATATTCGCCATTCCCATCACATATTTGCAAAAGAAGTAAAAAGCCTAGTCCTAGAAGGAATCTATGTAAACTCTTTTAAGATATTTTAAACCTGTGCGTGCAAGTCACCTTTTCGTCGTTGTTTGATGCTGGGGCGCATCTTGTTTCTAGATGTGACAGGCATGAGGGTGTCCAATCAGAGAAGAGCAGGGTCATTTTGCAGGTCATCCAAGGCTTCGTGCTGGAAAAGGAGCTGACAGCCCCCATCCCCCATCCCTGCTCCCCATGTGATTACCATAACATTAACTTAAATTACAGATAACTTCTTCCTAAGCTGTAAGTCTGGAATGTAAGACTCAAAACAAAAAGGGGGGGGGGATGGAAGAAGTGGTAAGGGACAGGGAGTTAGCACAAACAGCATAGACAGAGGGGGGTAAAAGAGGCACAATCCGACACAGATCAGTACCATCAGGAAGGGACAATAGAACCCAGTTATATACATTTACATATACACACACGTATATACATATATGATAAGCATTCAGTAGGGCCGCCTTCCGTAACAATAGGTACTTACAAGACAATACACATGGGCAGCCCCAGGGATGCACTTTACACGAATAAGATCACTAAATCAGCCGCTCAGACCCACCCAGGCAACATTCACAGCCCAAGGCTCCCCGACAAAGAAGCATAAATCTCACCACCAAGCTCTCCTGCAGCAGGCTACGCACTGAGCCTCACGGGTCGATGCTCGCCCGTAGGGTCCTCCGGACAGCAGATAGCAGCCCTCGGTGCCCTCCTGCAGTTGGATTCCCCCAGACAGGACCAAAGGCTGAGTCCCTTTGTTGCTATGAACACCAGCTGCCCACGTGCTTCCTCCTTGTGCAGCCTCGAGCGCGGGAGGGGGCATGGCGGGCGGGAGCGCGCTCGATCCTGCCCAGTTAGCTTAAGTCAGCATGCAACTGAGGACCCCCTCGAAGCCAGCCAATCGCTGAGCGAGAGCAGACGGTCCCCTATCCTCGCTCAATCGGTGAGGCGAGTGTCAGGCTTTTGGGCGGAACCAACCCACCCGAGGGGGCGGGAGTAAATAAATAAACACCAAGGATTAAAACAAGAGTCTAAAATATGTGCGTCAGACAAAATGAAAATATTTTTATTAATTTGTATTTCAGTGACGCACTTGTGGCAATAACGATGAGGATTCTACAGTAAAAAACGGACTCCCGTGACAAAAAAAACGTTAAAACGAAGGCCCTTAAAAAAAATAACCGATTTTGGCACGCGCACGCTGTAAGGAATGCAGCTGCCATAGTGCCCGCCGCTGCACGCGAAAGTGAAAGCTAATTGGAAACCTGATCCAGAACAGATGGCACCCTGCGCGCCGCCGCTCGCTCCCGAGACCACTAGGCCATGGGAGTGAAAGTTTTGAGGAAAGGCGGGACATGCACCCGTCTTTGGCCATTTGGTGCTTTCATTATTGAAAGCCACACGCAAAGGCCAATGGGACACTGTGTCTGAAAATATTTAATAATTGTAAATGATCGTTTTCTGATTGATGGAAACCAAGTTGTAAATGTCACATTTTTTCACTAGTTCGTTTTTTGGTTCCACTGCACACTGGGGACACTAAGCACTATTTTGTTATATATATTTGCAAAATGTCATGAAAATTGATATAAACTGTAAATACTCAATCATATTGTACTCGGCCTCCTTCCTGTCTGAAATTCATACGACCCATTGTTATTGCCATTGTGCGTTGCATTATCAATATAGTATACCATTGTTTCCATAAGAACCTTTGTTTCTTGACATACAGTACTTACCCTGGTTCGTTGTGAATAGGGTTTCCCTTGTTTTTGTATTGCAAATTCTGATTACAGCATGTCTAGAAGAGAGAGCACAAGCGCTGCCTAGGCGAGACCTAAAAAGAAGTGATGACACAGCTGCATCATTTTGTCAGCGTGTGTGCGCGCATGCGTCATTATGCATGCATGCCTACAAAATGATGGCGGTACCATTTCTTTTATTTACCGATCCTAGATGGATGGGTAGTTTACAAAAAATGAAGAAATAGTGCAAAGGCAGATGGGCCAGCAGAGATTTGCTGCCTGGTCCTTGTCCCTCCTGAAAAGTAAGTAGCCGTAGGTGGCAATGGCAACAGAGGAGTGGGTGGGGAGGATGCCACAGGAAATTGGTGGGAAAGGAAAAAGCAGAACACGAGGAGAGCAACTCAGGAGCTCCAGTGGAGAAGCTCATGTGCAAGAAAGCAACATGGAGCACGTAATAGGCCAAGAGTTTGGTGGGGGGAGAAAGAAGCACAGGAGAGAAAGGAGTGGAACACGTAGCGTGTATGGGGAAGTACACAATGAAGAGAGAGATGGATAACGTGTACTCTCATGGAGTACTTAAGCAAAAAGAAAAAAGAAGTTCCCTAAAAGTGAGCAGTGATAGGATAGAAGCCAGCCAGTCAGAGAGAAGGTAAGCGAAGGTAAAGAGACTATACTCCAGGGGAGGGGCAAACATAAGCTGGACAAGCTGGGGCAGGGAAAGCTATGAATAAGAAGCAAACAATTGTGACAGTAAAGCCAAATAATGGTAAGCAGTTGGCGGGCTGTAAGGCCCTTTATGTTCTTGGTAAGCCCACAATAGGTGTTTGCAACAAGACAGCTTCTGCTGTCTGGTAGGCTTGACCTAAAAAAACAGTATAGGTCATAGACCTAGAAGTATGACTACATTTTGCAGCAACCATCAACATGAGGACACAGAAGGACTACAATGACATCATCCTCCACAGACATAGATGGAGATTGAAAAAACACAAAACATAAAGACAATCCAAATCTGAGGTCCTATATTGGCTGTATTCTTTACTTTATTACAGCACACTTTGCCTTGAATCGTTGAAAAATATTTGCGGAAGTTGCCGGCCACACTTGCATTGAAACTCCAAGTATGTGTTCTTTTATCAGCTGGGTCTTGGCTGACCCGTGCTGGTAGGCTGGGTCCTCACTCCTGTATGGATAGCTGAGTGATGAGCAAACAAATCTTAGCTCTACTCCATACCCCTTTGCCAGGTGGTGGAAGAAAGAAACACTTCACTTGTGGCTGGATCCTGTTGCAGGAAGCATCTGTGAGCTCGGAGGGCAGAGGTTCATGCTGGTGGCTCTGTCCAGTGATGTGGATCTGTTCTTAGTGTGTTGGTGTGATGGCGTTGTTGTTGCGATGCAGAAAGAGAAGGACAACCTAGAAAGAAAATGTCTCTCATTAAAGGATTCCCTTCTTGTCACAAAACACTGAACAAGCATTGGCTAAGCAAATGGGTCTCGCTTTTGAAACTTGTTGGCTATGCCAATGCCTTTTGGAGATGCTGCACAGAATCAGCAAGATGGTTTGCAGCACAGCCAACAAAAAAGAAAAAGGAAAAAAATGTGGCATTTTGCAGGCATTTGCATGCGTCATTACACATTAACACCTACAAAATGAAGGAGATGCTTTTTCAAAAAAGTGACCAATCCAAGGTAGATCGGTAAATAAAAAAAATTAGAAATACAAAAAAGTACAGCAAAAGTGTTTTTAAAAGGCAAATCGGCCAGCAGCAAAAAAACAACAAATAAAATATATATATATTTTTTTTTTAAAAAGATGGTGGGCATGGTGGGGCAATGGAGGAGTTAGAAAGCAATGGGATGGGGATGGGGCGAGGGGAAAGTAGCATACGAGGGAGAACAGCATGGAGGTGGGAAGGGGAAGCACATAAAGAAAGCAACATGGAGCACAGGGGAGGGAGTTTGTTGCGGGGGAAGAAGTACACGAGAGAGAACTTGAAGCACAAGGGAGACGGCAACACTGAGCACAAGTGCAGCGGGTATTTGGTGGGGGAAAAGCACATGAGGGAGAGAGTTGGAAAAAAGTAGTTCCCTAAAAGTGAGCAGTGGAAGGATAGAAGGCAGCCAGTCATTGAGATGGTAAAGAGGCTATGCTCCAGTGAGGGACAAACACAAGATGGACAAGCTAGAACAAGTAAAGCCATTGAATAAGAAGCAAGCAAATGAGAGTGATAATAAACCCAACCAGAGGTAGTCAATGGGTGGGCTGTAAGCTACTGAAAGTTCTTAATAAGCCCACAATAGGCCTTTTGCAACTAGACAGCTTATGTTGTATTGTAGGCTTGACCTAAAAAGGTGACATTACGGTGTAACTTCTAAAGCAGGAGAAGAGAACATGCGCAATCCTTTATACACTAGTGCGTATGCTCACCCGAATCACCAACCAAAAAAACGGGAAATGTATTATATTTGGAGTAAACACCTGGTCACCCTACACAGAATGCAAAGCAAAAACGTAAATGGGATGACCTAATCACAAAAGGATCAGGAAAACTTAAGTGCTCTGATTAAGAAGAACTGTCCCTGACATCAGAGCAAGAGCAATCACACAACCTTTGATCCTAGTATTATATTGCATATTTGTGTAACATCTAGGAACAGCTAAATTTAGATAAGATAATCAGGGAAATTGATTTTCCCCATTACCCTGTGCTGGCACGGGGGAGTAGGAGAAAGGTAGAATTGCAGCATTTTTTGTTACAAAATTGAAAGTCTGCTGCTTAAATCAGCAATATATATGTATATGTATGTGTATGTATATACATACATACATACATACATATATATATATCTATATATCTATATATCTATATATATATATCCTAAAGCCAGTGATGCGAAGGACGCCCAGCCTCTCGAGTCGGGGCCTGTCAGGGTGGATCAAACACCTACACATTCCAAACGAGGAGACAGGCACTCTTCGGTGCTGTACAAACTGGCCCTCCAGACGTGCTCTTAGAAACAGTTCTTTATTCCAGGCAAAATCAATGGCATTACGCGTTTCGGCTCCCATGAGCCTTAATCATATCCACACAATGCTTGAGAATTCGTCTGATTTTGAAAGTGTGGCTTCAAAACAGGAAAGAAGGACTAGGACGCTTATATGTTGTTCTATTTAAAGTGGCAGTCACTCAAATGTCATAAAGTTCTTAACATGTATTCTGGTATGCAGACAGTGATAATTTTCCATAATTCTTGTGCAGGTAAACACCTTTTAGTAGTTGCATGATTAAACTTATTACATTGCAGCACTATCTTCGTTTTGCATATCATTTGTACTTTTCAGGACCACAGTGCCCACAATGCCTTGTTCCTGCTTTCTTTTCAATGCCCTGTCCTTCCCGGTTTTGTTATTTCATTTACTGTTCAAAAAATGTCTTTTTCAAGCCTTTACAGGATATAATTCCACTCGTGGCAAAGACACTCAGTTTCAGTCAATGTTACGGAAATACTGCTCCCATTCCAGACATGGTTCTCACATTGGTATAAAACTTGCCTGTTACTGGTCTTTCAACCAGCACGTTGTGCTGGGGTAAATACCCCCACAAACTCTGGCCGGTTCAGTCAGTTTTCCCAGTAGAGGCGGGCCTCTCAATTGTGGCCCTTCCATACATACTTTGTTCACGTCTGTATTTCGGCCGGCGGGCATCTCTTTATTAAATCCAAAAGCCAGTGCTGCGAAGGACGCCCAGCCTCTCGAGTCGGCGCCTGTCATACTCTGTCTATTCATAATAATGTTTATTTTTTCCCTTGTAATTTGTGAGTGTGTGCATACAGGGCCGGACTGGCCGTTGCGGGCACCAGTCGTTTCCCCGGTAGGCCGCCAGGGAGGGGGCCGGTTTTAGGCCCTGGGGGGCCGTTTTTGTTACCGGCGGCCGGCAATATCGGCCCCCAGTAACAAAAACGGCCGAAATCGGCCGAATCAAACAGCTCGACCGCACCCCCTTCTCATCCCCAGGGGGCCGGCCGAGCTGTTTGCCAGGGCCGGTTTTGTTTCCCAGTCCGGCCCTGTGTGCGTGTGTGAGTATATGGTATTTTTGTAGCGCAAACTTAGCTAAAGGGTAGCGGAGTGTTGTACAGGGTCAAGCTACGCATAAAGTAAATGAGTGATAGGAGACGTAGCTGGGTTGTGGACGGTTAATGCATTGTGATGTAGTGTTCTGTAATGAGGTGAGTCTTCAACTCTTTCATAAATTAGAGGAGCATTGGGATAGTCCTGATAGATACAGGCATGTTATTCCAGATCCCGGGTGCACAGATGGAAAAGTTCTGCTGCCTTGTTTTTCCTTTTTTACACGTCTTAGTCTACAGTTTAATTGTGTCCTTGCTGAGGGCATGCCAAGAACCACTAAAGTAGTTGAGCTTGTCTGCATGATAAGCGGGGGTGTTTGCTTCCATTATGATATATTGATTCTGTCGGAAGCAATTATGCAACAAACTGTAACACAATAAATGATAAATGAATACTCCTTTGTGTACCCAATCAATCGGGTGGGAAGAAACTTGTACACTTCAAAATTGCAAGGGAAAAATACACACCATTATTATGAATAGACAGAGTCTATTTTTTAAACAAGACATCAAATGTCACATAAGGGTGTTCATAATGGTGAGCTATAAAGGCACAGTGCTTGTGAAGTTAATATAGGACAAAAGGTGGCATAGGACAAAAGACAATCAAGGAAAACAAACAATAGCTTGCTATACAATGATACAAACTTAATGTACATTGGCAAACAGTCAACTCAATGTTTATGCCCATTCATTATTGCAATTAATCAAGCAATAAAGTATGTAAACATCAATGTTTCGACCAGTTTGAAGATGATTTGGGATCGGGTCCCCATACGGACATCATCCCTTTTTTGGGCACATTTTAGCTTTGGCAACAGGTAATCCTTGCCCGTGTGTGCTAAATCTTCCTTTTATCGGGTGGCCATTTTCCACATCTGTGGCTTCACTATCCTTTAAACCTGGGACAGTGACTCTACACGCTGCCAACCTTTGTCATCCATCTAAGTTTATGCCATACCCTTGCGGTACAACAAAACAGATGTTTGTGTGTTTCAGAGCTCATCACATTGATTTATGGGGAAGCTGGGGCGGAGCCAGCTGCCATGCTCTGAGGACGCTGGCGAATGAGGCAGAGGTTCTCGCTGCACGCAATCTCCACATCTTCACTCAGCAGCCACTGCCTCCCTGCTTTTTCGGGGAGGCTCTTTTGCATGCCCCGGGCCTCGAGGATGCACTCGGAGTGCTCCAGGGGTGTGAGACCAGGTCATGGGACCGCTGTACTTTTCCAGCTCTAGTGCGGCGCCCAGGTTAAAGTGGCAGTTCCGCTTTGAGTGGCTGATACTGCTTCGATCACACCCACGGCTGCGGCTGTGAAACTCAGTGAGGTGGGCGCCCCCCTTCGATATACACTTCGTGGGGGCCCCCGGACCCGGGTAACCCCCGCAACCCCACCCTGCAGCCTACGGCAGACAACATACAGGAGCCCTTTGTCTTGGAGTCTGGGGGCATTCAAGGACTTTCGGCCCCGCCCAGTACATCGCAGCTCTTTAGGTCTCACCTAGGCAGCGCACATGCGCTGCTCTAGGAGATGCCCTTTAGAAATTGGTCAGCTCTTTTCAAGCACTCGTGCTTGTGCTGGCATCCACCTTGCGGGAGCGAGCAGCGGCACGCGCGCTTATTGAAAACAGATGGCCCGCGCGCCGCTGCTCGCTCCCGCAAGGTGGATGCCAGCACAAGCACGAGTGCTTGAAAACAGCTGTTTGCATTTGCCTGGTTGCCCTCGCTATCCCTTCTCAACTGCTTGTTTACTTTGCTTTCAATCGCGGCACTCGTGCTTTGGCTGTAAACATCTCAAGCTAAAGCGCAGTGCCACGATTGCTTCAAAAGTAAAGAAATAGAACAAAACTTTTTTTCTATTTCTTTACTTTTGAAGCAATCGTGGCACCGCGCTTTAGCTTGAGATGTTTACAGCCAAAGCGAGCGTGCCGCGATTGCATTCAAATGCTTGTTTTTCTTGCCATGAATCCTTCAGGCCGCGTATCTTCCTGCTCCGTACCATTTTGCTCTGTCACACTCGCGTGCACATTTCCCTTCGAGCAGAGTGCCCCCGCATCCAGTCCTGCCCTCCGCACACTTCTGCCCTTGTGGAGAACGCTGATGGCTGCACACCTTTCACTTGTGGGAAATCTTACCGCCAACACAACTTTCTTATCGCAGCAAATGTTGATGTCTTGGCGTCTCTACACTTGCAACAAAGGTTAATGTCTGCACACCGCTCCACTTGTGCAAATGTTAATTTCCGCCCACCTCGCTGCTTGCCTCAAATTGTACTGTCTGCACTCGTTTCCACTTTCGTAGAATCATTCTCTGTTCCCATTTTGCCACTCTTGTGGAATCTCGCTCTCCGCGCGCCTTTCCTTTGCGGAGATTCCTTCTTCCCACTGTGGATATTCCCGCTGTCTACACCTTTCGTCATACAGCGATCCTATCCGCACACCTTTCATCTGAAGAGATTCCTCCTGTCCACACCTTTGCTGTCCACGCAAGAAACGCACCGCACCCTTCCGCTTGAGGAGGGCCTGTCGTTCTGGATGGGAGGAAAGCAGTAAAGTAGCCACAAAACAGCTTCCCGGGCACACACACAGCTGCACCCGAGTACTTCACAGGTCTTTGAAAGACCATTTACTTTCTAATGCGCAGGAAATGTTATAAGACAATGAGGGATACAAGGTGTGAGAGTCACATACCATCCATACTAGTTGACATATGTTAAGAGTGCAAACCCAAAATCATTATTTTAAACAACACAATGCATGCGGTTGGTTATAATAAGACTTGGCTAAACACTTAAAAGGTCACAAAGGCGAGACCTATTGGCTATGCCAATGCTTGTTTTGGATGTGCCATGGCCTTGGCGGTGTGTTCAGCAGGCCTGGTGTTGACCTTATCTCTGCTGGGAGGAGGAGGCCTGTGGACTGGTTGCCCCCCCCCCCACCTCACTGCCCAAGGAGCCCTCATCCAGTGTGTTGCTGCTGGCCCCCCTCCCTATTGGAGTATTGTGATGAGCTGAGTTGGGAGCAGCATGGTCCTCCGCTATTATTTTGCTGTGGGGATGACACACACTGCAGTGCTTTCTAAGGAGTATCCTCCAGGTGCCTGGAGACCTAGTCTCCCTAACGTTGTTGTTCTGACTGGGGGTGGGGGTCTGGTGTGTTCCCTTGTGGGGCGCCGCCTCTCTTAATTGCTTTGGGCTGTGTCCTACCTGGTTTGGGGTCTCCTGCCCTCCATTTTGGCACCCTGGTCATTGGCTGATTCGTCCCCCTTTGGGCTGCCGGGGAAGTTGGTGCCCTTTTTCTTTGGTTCTGCTTTTTGCGCTCCCTTAGGGCCCGCGACCTCTCTTGGTGCCATCATGGAGTGCACCCTACACTCTAAGGATGATGCAGCTGTGAGCGCTCCCCTGCAGGGAATCAAGCAAGGCACTGGTGGCAGAGACATAGCATATATAGACAACAAGTTTGATAAACTTCTGTCTGCCAGTGACGCTTCTGGGGAATGGTTGGAGGGCAAGATTGACTTCCTTTCCATTGAGCTGGGACTTATCCGTGAGGATTCGTGGAATGTTTCGGAAAGGGTTGCTGCTCTGGAGACCACAATGCAGACTCTAACGCCAGTGGTTTGTCGGAAGATCATCGCATCTCAGCTCTTGAGGCACAGACTCAGCGCTTGACCACCTGCATGAATGACCAGGAGGGTCGGGCTAGGCGTGATAATGTTCACATTGTGGGGCTACCTGAGCGGGCTGAGTGGAATTCCCTGTTGACTTTCCTTGAGACCTGGATCTAGGAGGTTGTGGCTCCTGAGAGTCTCTCCAACTTCTATGCCTTGGAACGTATGCACAGGGTGCCAGCACGGGAGCCTTGTCCTGAGGCTCCGTTGTGCCTTATGGTGGTCTGCGTTCTGCATTTCAGGGACCGAGTTCATCTTTTACAGCTGGCTCATGGCCACAGCCCATTTGTGGTGGATAATGCCAAGGTGTCTTTGTACCCTGGCTTTACTCTCCAGGTTCAAACGTGGAGGGCACCCTTCATGGCGGTAAAGAAGAAGCTACGTGACTTGGGGCTGCTGTACTCCTTACTCTTCCCTGCTCGCCTGCGGGTTCTAGTCCGAGGATAAAGTGCATTTTCTCACCGATCCATCAGCAGCTTGGGACTAGATTGAACTCTATGTCAAGGGCATGGTGCGTCCTGAGATGTCTGGGCCTAACCGATCTTCTCGGCCCAGGCACCAACATTCCCAGCAGCGTGAGACGATACGCCCTTCCAAAACACAGGTAGTGCTAGAACAGTCGAGGGCGGTTGAAATTGCTGCCACTCTGGGATCTGGCGGGGACTCCATGCAATTCCTGTCTCCAGTGAGCCGTTCCTCCGTGTCAGGCTCTGTGGACTCCACTACTCCTGGTCTCGAGGACATTCTGTCTGGGGTCTATATACAGTGTCTATATGGCGGGTTGGTTTGTTGGTTGTTTATCAATGTTTATTTTCTTTGCTCTTCAGGGGTTTGGAGGGGTCTGGGCGGGGGGCTTGTGGGACGCGTCCTATTGCTCTATTGTCTTCCTTGAGGGTTGCTTATTCACCTTTGCTGGCGGCTCCCTCCCGTCGTATACTATTCCATTATGGATCTAGTTGCCCTTCTGGCCGTTAGATGGTTCCTCTCTGGGGCCTGTGTGTGGGGTTGTTTGGACAGGATGGTTGCATGTCTCATTCCTTGGGGGGTGGGAAACTGTTGGGGTTTTGTCTTGTATTTTGGTATGTGTTTGTTTGTTTGCGGGCAGTTGTAAATATGAGGCTGTGTCGTGTACAGTGGGGTCTGCCTGGTTCCGCGTGTTTCTTCTCCAATGGATTCTCTGGGCGGTTCTTTTTCTTCCTGGTTTGCCACTTATGGCTACACAAATTAAGTTGCTTACATGGAATGTGCAGGACCCCTCTTTCCCCTCTAAGCATTATAATGTGTTGCCTTACTTGAAACAACGTGTGGGGCCATGTTTTGCTTTTCTCCAGGAGACCCACCTTACAGAGTCTGAGGGCCACACCTTCGGGGTCACTGGCAGGGCCAGCTCTATGCTACTGCTTATTCTGCCTTCTCACAGGCGCTCTTATTTGGATTATGTGAGAAGTTGGCCTGGTATATGCTGTCCACTAATTAAAGTGGGCACCTTGCACCAGTCCAAACAACCCTTATGGTGATTTAAGAGGTCAAAGATAACCTTAGAAAGCTATCCAAGTGGTAGCTGTGGAGAGCAGCCTTCAGGCTTAGTCTTGAAGGAATGTTAAGCAGCTTGTTTTACCAGAATGCAACCTTATAGTATTGGTTAAATGAAAGGAGAACCACACAGTAGTTATAAAAATATGTATTTATTGTTATAACACACTCTAAGTACGACACAGTATCTTCTACACGAAGATACTCACAAAGCACAAAATACTGTAGCACAGTAACAATAGTAAATAGCACTAATACACAGTGGGCTCCAGGGGGAGACCAAACCATATACTAAAATAATGGTATAAGAACCGCGACTCGAGTAAAGACAGTGTCTAGAGGATGTGAAATCGCTGGCACCCCAAGGAACCACCCAAGGTGAGTAAATAGGGACCCCACGGAGGATGGATGCAGTGTGGGAACACGACCGTGTGCGCCGTACAATTCTATGGGAGAGTCGCTGTTGCAGTTTTAAAGTTTAAGGACCCTTCTGAGTGGACTTCGAAGAAACTCAGTGGAAGTTAGGAGGTTGGAGAGCCACCCCACCCGTGGATACCGTAGTACCAGAGTTACCTATCCCAGGGTAGCCGGGTGCATAGGCCTGAAGTGGCGTCAGAAACCGCCGTCGATCTCTATGGAGGACTACGAAGAAGAGCCACTGCTGGGAAGAAGAAAAGTGTCCGTTGGAATTCAAAGGTGGATTCTGGATGAAGAGTACCTGAAAGCAGAGGGGAGAGAGTCTGGGTCACTCAGAAGTGACCAGGGGCTCGGTAGACGAATGCCCACCGATGTCGGGTGCTTCAGGTGCGTTGAGGGGCTTCTTGACTCTGCAGCCACCGGAACTGGAGATGTCGAGGACAACCAGGAGCCGGATATGAGCTGTCCCACGAAGGATGTCGAGTGCTGAGGGGTCAGTGTCCGGCTGGAGCACCAACAAGCCTTGGCAGCGACAACCCACGAAGATGGTCAAGAATGGTTACGGTTCAGACCAGCAAAGACCAGGAGACTCACCAAACACAGAGGGGAGTCAGGGCAAGCCTGGAGCAACCAAGGGAGCCCAAGGAAAGCAGTGTTGACCCTCAAGAGGACCCACAGGCTGGAGGCACAGGAGTCGCAAGGGGACCTCGAGCAGTTTCACAAAGCAACAGCCCACGGAGCACTTGGTACGAGGAGGCCCGGAGTTCTTTGGTGGAAATGGTGCCAGAGGTCAGGGCTACTCGGAGCACAGTGCACTTGTTTAGGGAACGCCAACAAGCATATGCACTTGCAAAAGTACGCGGTGCACAGGGGTACGGGTATTGCAGCCCCCACGAGGGATTCTGACCTCAAACTTGGTAAGAGGGCAGCTCAGGCCTCGAGGGACTTGGAAACCCACCTCCTGTGTTGCTGGAGCCTTTGGAGTCCGTAGGAGCTCAGGAGCAGAAGACCGGTCAATTGAGATGTGGTGCCTGCGGTTGCAGGGTAGTGACTCCTTCACTCCAAGGGAGATATCTTCAGTTGTCCTTTGATGCTCCACAGGTCCTACACGGAGTCTGTATGGTGCACGGGCACAGAAGATGCTTTGGACGGAAAGGGAGACGAAGTCGGGCCCAAACGAAGTCCAGAGTGTCCAGACGGTCGAAGGTCAGTGGTTTCTTGATCAGAATCTTGTCCACGTCGAATCTAGGGTCCTACAGTCAGGTAAGCCCTTTTGTACCCACAGGAGAGGGTTGGACAGATTCAGGGGACCCTTCCAGGGGAGGGTCTAGACAGTGGGGAGGTTACTCCCATGTCCTTTGTCCAGTTTCGCGCCAGAGCAGGAGCCAACGGCTCCCAGGACTGGTTTGAACTGGACTATGCACAGGAACACCAAATGTGCCCCTCATGCAGACTTTCGGTCGCTGGCAAACGCACCCACCCAGGCCTAATACACTAAATCCTGTCTGGGAGGTGGTCACACCTCCCTGTGACAGGATGCCTATTGTTCTGCCTTCCCCTGCTCGAGCTTGGCTCAGCAGCAGGAGGGCAGAAATGTGTCTCTGGTCGGCAGCAACCCTTGTGGGCTGCCCGGGACTAGAAGGCTGGTACCGGGAACACCAGGGACGTCACAAAGCTCATTTCTGAGGGGTGGAATCATACCTCCCACACCGGTTACTGGTGTGGGGGTATGATTCCACAATGTTTGACACCAAACACGATAGGGTTACTTTCAGCCATTTTAGAGTTGGTCATCACGCGGTCGAATAATGCCACTCTATATGTCGTAAATGGCTGCAGCACTAACAACCCAGGAGAATGGACTCCGTAGGCTGCAGGGGTGTCCTGCTAATGCAGTGGCATCCTCTCACTTAGAACCAAACACCCTGCCTTCAGGAATGTCAAGGCCAGCTATAGGGGTGAATTATAGGTTTTAAGTGTAGTGACCCTTAGATACAGTAAACCTATATCTTAAGTAAGTGGTGCATGCACCAACTTACACAGGCTGCAATGGCAGGCCTGTAGATCCATTTTGCATGGCCTCTCATGGGTGGCATAATACATGCTTCAGCCCATGGGAGGCCTCTGTGGTACCTATGCCCTGGGTACATGGGTACCATATACTAGGGACTGACAAGGGTACTCCAGTATCCAATCTGGCGTGTACCTAAGTACATAATTAACATTTTAGGGAGAAAGCAGATAGACTGGGGTTCTGATTAGCAGGATCCCAGTCAGACTAGTCAAAAACAGTGTAACATGAAGCAAAAAGTGGGGGTAACCATAAGAAGCAGATCCTACTTTCCTACTTATTAGGCCTGGGGTCCCTTTTCGCTTGCATAGGGTGGTTACAGATCCGGAGGGTCGTTATGTACAAGTGCTGAGGAGTGTGAATAGGCAGGGAAGTTGCCCTCCTAAATATTTACACACCGAACATTGACCAATCAATGTTTCTTACCAGTTTGGTGCCCCTGCTTCCACTTATGGTCCCCTATTGGAGGGTGGTGGGGGCGATTTTAACATAGTTGAGGATTTAAGCCTGGATCGGTATCATCCGCTCCTCCGTAGTGCGCCCGCGGGTAGGATGGCAGCGGCGGCCCGTTTGTGGTCTGGACAGTGAGTTTTAATACATTTTTGGCAGGTTTGTCACCCGGAGGCTCATGTGTACTCCTATTGCTCTGGACTACATGATCTCGAGGTTCACCTTGACAGGCTTTATATGTGTAGATCGCTTTATGATCGAGTGGTGGGGCTGGAATATGTGGCAAGAATGTATTCTGATCATGCTCCCATGCTGGGCACGTTTCATTGGTCCTCATATAGGCCTAGTGTGCCTACCTGGAGCTTGATCCGGCACTTTTGGATGATCAGGCCTTCAGTGTTTTATCGGGGGAGCACATCTCTCAGTACTGGACTGATAATGCTGGTTCGGCGGATTCAGGGATGGAATGGGAGGCTATGAAGGTGGTGATCCAGGGGTATTGTATTTCTAGCAGAGTGGGGATTCGCACTCAGCTCCTTTCAGATATTGATCGGCAGAAGGCTGTGTTGGATGGTCCTCTGGGTGGGCTGGAGGGGACCCTGGACGGTAGGGGGCGCCTGCTGGAGGAGCGGGAGAGGTTGTTCAAGCTCGTGGAGTGCCTTCGCCACTTTGATTATAAGGCCTATGCAGGTAGGGTGCATGTGGAGCAAGATAAGTGGGACAGGATGCTGGCTTGGCTTTTGTGAGATGTCGGGGTGGTCACTCTATACTTCAGTTACGGGGCCTTTAATGGCGGGATTTATTTACAAGGGGGGAGATCAATACGGTGTTACTGCAGCACTATTAGGAGTTGTATTCCTCGGGGGTGGCAAGTGATGAGGGGGAATTCCTGAACTATATTGCGGATGCTTCTCCGGTGTCTCTTGAGTTGACAGTGGCGTATCAACTGGGTGTGGATGCTACCGAGCAGGAGGTACAAGGAGTGATTTAGGAGATGGCAAGGGGTAAGTTACCTGGTCTCGATGGGTTTCCTATTGAATTTTACGCAGCCTTTGCGTTGGACCTTGATCCTAGAAAAGTGGCACTTTTCAATGATTCCCAGCAACGTGGTCAGGTTCTGCACTTGTTTTGGGAAGCAGACGTTGAGTCACTTCCTAAGAATGATAAGCACCCTCTTCTTCTTGATTCTTATCGCCCCAATCTATGTTTAATTTAGATTACAAATCTTTCGCAAAATCTTAGCGACACGGTTACTTCTTCATATGTGCTCTTTGGACCACTAGCATAGCATGGGCTTGGGTTTGCCCTTCGTCAAGTGGACGAGGCTTCTTTACACTAGCCCTCTGGCCAGTATCTGTACTGGCGCTTTGATATCAGAGGCCTTTGCGGTGGAGCGGGGTACTCGGCAGGGCTGGCAGCTATCGCCTTTGTTATTTGCGCTGGCCATGGAGCCCTTTTCCTGCATGGTTCATCGGGGGCTGCACTATAAGGGCCTGAGCATTGCCTCTAACTGTACTTATCTCTCTCTGAACACGGATGTCATGTTATTGTATCTTAGGGGGAGGAACGTTGACCTTTTAGAGGCGGTGGCAGCATTAGCTGATTTTTGGGCTCACTTGGGACTTGAGGTCAACTGGAACAAGTCTTGTGTTTACCCCTTATGGGGTGATAGCCCTGAGCATGGTATTATCCCCACAGCCCCACCATTGAGGTGGGACCGTGATACAGTTCGGTACCTGGGGGAGGCAGCTTACCACTCCCCAGACTTGTTATATGAGGGGAACTTTGGGCGTGTGTTGGCTGGGTTTCGTTGCTCCGTTGCCTTCTGGTCTACATTGCCTCTATCGGTCAATGGTCGCGTGTCCATTTCTAAAATTATCATATAGCTGCGTCTTCTTTATTTGTTGCGGCACTACCGTTGGAGGTGCCCCAAAAATGTTTCAGGGACCTGGATGTTCTGCTCCTATCGCTTTATTGGGGCACCTTGCATCGCTGTGTAACCCTCTGGAAGTTGCCTGTGGCTGACGGGGGCCTAGCTGCTCCCGGCATGGAATTATATTACTTAGCGGTGCAACTTCAATGGGTGGCGTGTTGGCAATCCTTTCTATGGGATGGTGTGGGAGCTGCTGAGTGTGCCTCTCCTACCAAGGATTGCTTATTGGGTTTTCTACTGAAGCCCACTACCGCTTCCAGAGTATGGTCCTTGAATATCCTAATTAGGAGAGCATCTTATGTTTGGGCTCATGCCATACAGCAGACTCGAACGCCGACCCCGTACTCCTGTGAGCTTTCTCTTTTGGTAACCCATCATTGGGGTCGCCCAGGGAGGTGGTCTGGTTTCTGTGAATGGCCGGCGGTGGGGATTGATGTCCTGGGTGATCTTTTTCTGAGTGGAGAATTGTGTCCTTTCTCAGATCTCCGGGAGTCCTATGATATTCCGGTGGGCCATTTCATCCTTCATGGAGCCCTGACACGCAAGATACAGGAGTGGTGGGGTGCCGGTGTTGCGGAACCTCTGGAGCATGACTGACTGCGTCATCTTTTCCTAATTATGGGTCGGACGAAAGCAGTTACATTACTTTATAGGGCTTTGTTGGAGGGGGTGCGAGCGGCTCTCACGACCCTCTGGTTACTTTGGGAGGTGGACCTAGGGACGCCTGTCTCTGATTCCTCTTGGAGGAATCTATCTCTAAAGTATCCAGAAATGCCTGCTTCAAATTTATTCAGTTCTTTTATTTAGATCGGGTCTACTTGACTCCCCAGTGTATACACGCTATGTTTCCGGCCGCAACCTCTGAATGTCCCCGGTGCACCGTTGAGGAAGCAGATTTTTTCCACATTGTCTGATCTTATTACCCTATTAAACCGCAGTCCTCCAGGTGGTTCAGGGGGCCACGGATAGAGACTTTCCTGTGAGTCCCCCATTATGCTGGCTCCGCCTTCATGTACGCTCGGCAGCTTGAAAGGCTACTGACCTTTTTTGGGATTTGGACTTGCTTTTTGCCCGCAGGCAGCTGACCATGAATTGGAAGTCGGCCCGGGGTCCTGGTGTCTACAGCTGGTGGTTAGAGTTGACGAAGTGATCAGATTGCGAAAGGGAGGCGATTCGTAGGGAGGAAGTTCGGGGGGTTCTTAAAGTACCGATATTACCTGCATGGGATACAACTTTGTTAACTTGTCCGCATGTAGATCGAGGGGGCTGCGTGCTTGTGGATGGATCCTCCTCTGGCGACTCCGTACCAGCCTCGGAAGCTGGAGTGCTAAGTCCAGCCCTGATTGACACTCCTTAGTGGCTTGCATCTCTCTCTGCTTCATTGATTTGCTTGTCCCCTACTGTTGTGTGTGAGATCTTGGGATTTGTGCATGGTGTGTATGTCGGTAGCAGGAGGTCTTGCTTTCCTGTTTCTATATTTTGTGTATTCTCAACATGTGGACTTCCTCGCCCTTTCTATGGTGGTGCCTTTCTTCTGCTGGACATGTTGATACTGTTATTGCCACTCACTGTATCTTCACTATGTTATCCGACTCCTGGTGTCTTGTCTCAGAGTTAAGCTTGCTGGCATATATGTTCTTGTACACATTGGTTTGTTGCAATGTGTTCTAAAAACTCAATAAAATACTTTAAAAAAAAAAAAAAAAAATTATGGGCAAGCTTGCTGGTTTAAATTTGTTTTGCATAAAGATAGTCCTTCACTATGCAGTCATTTATATTTCCTTTCTTTCCCACATCACGTAACTACCTAACTTGTTTGGTGAGTAGTCATTTTTATTAAGTTTATACTGGCGTGATTTTCAGTTGATATAAAACTGCCTGACTACTCTCCTTTTTATTATTCTCTTTTTCAGTGAATCAATACTTCATCCAATTTCTTGAGACACATTAGTTTGTTTTGTTACCCTCTCTTTAAAAATGTATTTACCTTTTCACGTGTGCTGCACCCTAGCATCTTTAATTCTTGATTCAAATGTTTCACTAATCCTTTTTATTGAGTTATTTTTATTTTATGTAATACATAGGCGTCCCTCACAGTTATAGTCCTGATGAGACCTCTCTAATAACTATGCAGGTAGAAACACCATCAACACTACAACAAGCAGACTTTCTATGCCTATTGTCAGGGAGGGCCGGTAAAGTGTAACAATGATCTTATTCAGCTCCTATCTATAAGACATTAGCTGTTAGTCTCTTGTGTATACACACTTCTATTTATGGTTACAAATGGTTACAAATCACTGGAAACACAGAGCACTTCTTTCTGTGCCGTCTGACTGTGTTTTTTAAAGTAATTCCCTGTGTCAGGTATAAATAAATAGAACAATTTCTGCTTATCTTGAGAGGCTGGGTTACTGTTTATGCTATATTTTTACATTTGTTGTCTATAGTAATTGATTTGCTTTTCCCTGTATAGACATTTATTGTTAATTGAGCCCTTGGTGAACCATTGTTTTTCCTTATTTAAGTAAGTACTGTTAACATGTATAGTACTGTAGCATCTGTATACCGCTTTTGTACCCCATGACGAGGTCCTTAAGCACTTTATGGATGGTCTCGAGTATGCCTACCCGTTTGTACATATGCAAAAGAAACAATTGATGGACGGAATGCTGGACAATGCAAACATTCACCCCCAGTCACAAGGATCTGGGTTAAATCCATCATTCTTTTGCTCACCACACCACCCCAGTTTGGACCCAGCCATATGCAAATCAGTCTTGACCCTGTTCCTTGTGGGAACAGTCCAGCCCAAACTGCCAAGCCAGGTCCTCCCTGGACCGGAAACAAGCATCCTGGGACCGGTTTCAGGGCATCACCCTTCATCAGCCAGGCTAGCTTGAATCCAGTGGTGTGGTGAGCACGGGACCCACGTCTGGGCATACCCTTCCCACTTAGGGCGACATATGCAAAAGAAACAATTGATGGACGGAATGCTGGACAATGCAAACATTCACCCCCAGTCACAAGGATCTGGGTTAAATCCATCATTCTTTTGCTCACCACACCACCCCAGTTTGGACCCAGCCATATGCAAATCAGTCTTGACCCTGTTCCTTGTGGGAACAGTCCAGCCCGAACTGCCAATCCAGGTCCTCCCTGGACCGGAAACAAGCATCCTGGGACCGGTTTCAGGGCATCACCCTTCATCAGCCAGGCTAGCTTGAATCCAGTGGTGTGGTGAGCACGGGACCCACGTCTGGGCATACCCTTCCCACTTAGGGCGACATATGCAAAAGAAACAATTGATGGACGGAATGCTGGACAATGCAAACATTCACCCCCAGTCACAAGGATCTGGGTTAAATCCATCATTCTTTTGCTCACCACACCACTCCAGTTTGGACCCAGCCATATGCAAATCAGTCTTGACCCTGTGCCTTGTGGGAACAGTCCAGCCCGAACTGCCAAGCCAGGTCCTCCCTGGACCGGAAACAAGCATCCTGGGACCGGTTTCAGGGCATCACCCTTCATCAGCCAGGCTAGCTTGAATCCAGTGGTGTGGTGAGCACGGGACCCACGTCTGGGCATACCCTTCCCACTTAGGGCGACATATGCAAAAGAAACAATTGATGGACGGAATGCTGGACAATGCAAACATTCACCCCCAGTCACAAGGATCTGGGTTAAATCCATCATTCTTTTGCTCACCACACCACCCCAGTTTGGACCCAGCCATATGCAAATCAGTCTTGACCCTGTTCCTTGTGGGAACAGTCCAGCCCGAACTGCCAAGCCAGGTCCTCCCTGGACCGGAAACAAGCATCCTGGGACCGGTTTCAGGGCATCACCCTTCATCAGCCAGGCTAGCTTGAATCCAGTGGTGTGGTGAGCACGGGACCCACGTCTGGGCATACCCTTCCCACTTAGGGCGACATATGCAAAAGAAACAATTGATGGACGGAATGCTGGACAATGCAAACATTCACCCCCAGTCACAAGGATCTGGGTTAAATCCATCATTCTTTTGCTCACCACACCACCCCAGTTTGGACCCAGCCATATGCAAATCAGTCTTGACCCTGTTCCTTGTGGGAACAGTCCAGCCCGAACTGCCAAGCCATGTCCTCCCTGGACCGGAAACAAGCATCCTGGGACCAGTTTCAGGGCATCACCCTTCATCAGCCAGGCTAGCTTGAATCCAGTGGTGTGGTGAGCACGGGACCCACGTCTGGGCATACCCTTCCAACTTAGGGCGACATATGCAAAAGAAACAATTGATGGACGGAATGCTGGACAATGCAAATATTCACCCCCAGTCAAAAGATCTGGGATAAATCCATCGTTCTTTTGCCCACTACGCCACCCCAGTTTGGACCCAGCCATATGCAAATCAGTCTTGACCCTGTGCCCCATGGGAACAGTCAAGACCGAACTGCCAGGCCAGGTCCTCCCTGGACCGGAAACAAGCATCCTGGGACCGGTTTCAGGGCATCACCCTTCATCAGCCAGGCTAGCTTGAATCCAGTGGTGTGGTGAGCACGGGACCCACGTCTGGGCATACCCTTCCCACTTAGGGCGACATATGCAAAAGAAACAATTGATGGACGGAATGCTGGACAATGCAAACATTCACCCCCAGTCACAAGGATCTGGGTTAAATCCATCATTCTTTTGCTCACCACACCACCCCAGTTTGGACCCAGCCATATGGAAATCAGTCTTGACCCTGTTCCTTGTGGGAACTGTCCAGCCCGAACTGCCAAGCCAGGTCCTCCCTGGACCGGAAACAAGCATCCTGGGACCGGTTTCAGGGCATCACCCTTCATCAGCCAGGCTAGCTTGAATCCAGTGGTGTGGTGAGCACGGGACCCACGTCTGGGCATACCCTTCCCACTTAGGGCGACATATGCAAAAGAAACAATTGATGGACAATTGTTTCCGGTCCAGGGAGGACCTGGCCTGGCAGTTCGGTCTGGACTGTTCCCATGGGGCACAGGGTCAAGACTGATTTGCATATGGCTGGGTCCAAACTGGGGTGGCGTAGTGGGCAAAAGAACGATGGATTTAACCCAGATCTTTTGACTGGGGGAGAATGTTTGCATTATCAGCATTCCGTCCATCATTTGTTTGCTGTAACACTTTTCGCCCTAAGTGGGATGGGTACGCCCAGACGTGGGTCCCTTGCTCACTGCACCACTGGATTCAAGCTAGCCTGGCTGAAGAAGGGTGACATACCCTGAAACCGGTCCCAGGATGCTTGTTTCCGGTCCAGGGAGGACCTGGCCTGGCAGTTCAGTCTGGACTGTTCCCATGGGGCACAGGGTCAAGACTGATTTGCATATGGCTGGGTCCAAACTGGGGTGGCGTAGTGGGCAAAAGAACGATGGATTTAACCCAGATCTTTTGACTGGGGGAGAATGTTTGCATTGTCAGCATTCCGTCCATCATTTGTTTGCTGTAATACCCGTTTGTACATAGCATATATGTCAACATTTGGAAAGTGGGAGGTTTTGAAAACAAAATCCGGGGAATTTATTTTCTCAACTCACTTTGAAATGGAAGCAATGCTAGACTGGAAAGAGCTAAAATAAAGCACTTTTTTCGCCTTCAAAAATCAGGAGTCTCCCGACAGATTAGTTAATGTTGGCATGTATTGCAGGGGTCTGTCACTTTTTTTCCATTAAAAAACTACCTTCAATTTGTACCTGTTTTGAGATTATGGAAGGACCAGGATCTGAGTAAAATCTTTGCATATTTTTTCAGCAGGGCAATTATGCATCTGTTTGCTTTAATAGTTATTTAGGAATGGTTTGGACAACTCTAAAATACTTTGGAAATGACATCTTACATTGGCTCTTTTAAGGGCCTGAGTGCAAGTGTTCCCTGCGCAAATTACAAATGGTGGGATGTTTATAGCACCAAGCAATTACCAGGTGCAATAAAAATCGCACCCATCGTTAAATTTCGCCTGATCAAACCTGCTCGAATTTCACAAGGAAAGGTAGCGGTATTTACCAGGACATGCAGATTTTGGTACAATAAGCATCAAAAGCTGCATGTTCTTCCCCAAAAAACAGAATATGCAATAATGATCATATCTGATAAATTTCGAACTCCGTGGTGTCGAAATTTATTGGATGCAATAATTATCACATTCAACAGGACTTACTGCTAATCAGGCCATAAATTTAGGTTTTGAAGGAGAGAATATGCCAGCTCTGCTGCATTTCAAGATGTATTTACTGACTGTGACCTGGAAAAACCAGCAATGCTGGTGAATTACTAGTAAGCTGGTAACCTTAGTTGTGTATGCTCGAAAGATTGTTGGTTGACATGAGAACTATGAGTAGAATGTTTTGATATCTTGCATGAGAGTCCAAACTTTTTGCTGCATGACGTGTGTATTGTCTACTGTAAACACTGACAACCAGACAAAAATCACCAAACGGACAACCAAAAAACAAAAAAATGATAACAATACAAAACAGTTATTATCAAATATACTTCTATTATTGGTAAGTGCCCAAATCACTTTCTATCATCTGTCCGACAGCATTTTACCTAAAACACAGGACGCATATGTACAATTTCTTTGGCACAGTTAGAAATAAATATTAAAAAGTATGGACACCGGGGGGGCGTGGCTAGCAGCCATCGGATATGGCCGCACTTTAACGCGGCTCCGCTGCCCTCGCCGTTTCTCCTGCTCATAGTAAGCGGCAAACCTGCAGAAATCCCCCCACAATCGGGGGTCCAGGTCCCGGAGCAACCTCGGAAGCCAGATGTGAGCCGCCAGCCATGGTGAGTGCCGCAGCACCGAAGCGCCGCCGAAGCACTCGGCACCCGGACGGAAGAAAATGGCGGCCTCGCCTCGCTCCTCCAACTGAAACGGTGAGTGCGAGGGAATGCCACAAACGAAGTGCCTGATTGGGAGGTCCTGAAGCAGCAGATCAACGGCCCCGCAGCCCGATAATCAAAAAGGCCCGATCGGGTCTGTTCACGACCCGGGAACTTGTAAAGCTCCGGCAGGGGGCGGGTCCAAGGCACCTGTTGTGGTGGAAGCGGCGGACCGGCAAAGGGAAAATCGAGGCCCCGCTCTGCGGCCTGCTCCATCGTGACGCCGGAGGGGGAGATCACCCACGCACATCCATCCATGACCTGTTAGGGGGGCAAACATACGCACAGACGGCGCGAGCGAAGCAGGACGAGTTAGAGCCCCAGACAAATCGGGAGTTGGGTGGAGCGCGAGGCCGGGGCGTCGGCCGCGAATGGCGACTGCCCCATATTAAGTGTCCCAACAACAACGGACTCGGAGGAACCCACGGATACCTGGGGCAAGACACCGCAAAAGGAATCACCTGCCCCATCAGCAGGGGCTCAGAGTGCCTCAGCACCACACATGCACGGTGACCCACCAACCCTCCGGTCCCATCCCGTCATCCTCAATGGCTGCGCCGCACTGAATGCAAGGTGAGAACTGAAGGGCAACAAAGGTGTGGTGCGGGCTGCCATCAACTTGGTGTCCCCCTGTGCCCCGTCGCCGACACGCCGTGAGTCTGGGCGGTGCCTCATCGCGGCTCCGGCCTCCAGAGCGCAGTCCCTCGCTTCACTAGGAAACCCTACAGACCGGAAGGGGTGGGAATCCCCCCTGCGCAGGCGACGGCGAGTACTGGTGTGGTGCCCTGAGAGACTGGAGAGACGCAACTTGACCCGGAACAATAATTGCCAGCGGGAAAGGTACCAAGACGCAGGTGCAGAGCAAGTTAGCCAAATTTGCATGGGACAAAACGGGCGGGGAGGAAACTACCACCGCCGCAGTGGGCACGAAGGGCCCTCAACCTCAATCTTTACAACCGGATGTAACCCTGCAAGACATCATGGAGGCCATTGCTGGGGTACGGACTTCGCTAGAGACTCGCATTGATTCTGTTAATATCGAGGTTACCCTCATTAGAGCCGATTTGCGTAAGATGGACTCCAGGGTGAAGGAATTGGAGGAGGCTACCGAAACACTTACCTCTGATATGGCTCTCCTGAAGCAACAAGTACACCAACTCCGTGACCAGCAGATGAAAATGGAGGGGCTTCTCGATGACTACGAAGGGAGAGCGCGCAGGAATAATATTTGCATCCTAGGAGTTCCAGAACGAGCGGAGGGGCCAGCGATGGACCTCTTCGTCGAGGACTTAGTGTTGACAAAGCTCCAGCCGAAGCGTTTATCCAGCTATTTTTCTATTGAACGCGCTCACTGAGTCCCTGGGGGGAGACCAAAACCGGGAGCCCCTCCGCGGCCGATCATAGCGCGAGTGTTCAACTTCCGCGACCGGGATGTCATACTACAAACAGCGCGAGCCAACCCACCATTGAAACTGGAAGATAGTGCAGTCACCTTCTTCCCGGACTTTACCACCAAAGTCCAAGCTCAAAGACGCAGTTTCATAACGGTCAAGAGGGCACTGCGTGACAAAGAAATAAAATACTCCATACTCTTCCCGGTAAGGCTCAGAGTTGAATCTGAAGGTAAAACATGTTCTTTTTCATCCCCGGAGGAGACATGGGAATGGCTGGAGGGCTGGCAAAGGGCTGGGAAGCCGAATGGAAGCCGAAACGACAGAACTCGTAGCAGTAGACTGAATAACTCAGACAATCTACGAGACGACCCAGCCCAGGGAGAGATGAATGCAACATTGAAGGGGTAAAGAAACACGGCGACTTGTAAGCAGAGGTGTGTGAACTAAGAGACCACTGATGCCCATGACTGTAGGGTAAGACACGTGGCAAAGGTATGGGGATGTGCTTCTCTAACCCGGTGGTGTAAGGGTGTGCTCCACTGGTGCCGATCCCGATGAGACTGTTAATACTGAGAGGCTTCGGAGGTGCAAACACTAGAAGGGACTTGGACATGTTTGTATTGCATAATGTGTAACATGCTTATATCCTACAAATGCGGCGGGGGAGGGAGGGTTGTAGCCAAGTGCTTCACAACTGGGGGGGGGCGACAGGCACTCTGCCTTGTTGGGGTGTGGGTAGTTGGAAATCCACTGGCAGGGGGGCAGGGAGGGGGGGTAATGGGGGGGCGGACGGGGTGTTTTCTTTGTTAGTTTTAATGTTACTTGTCACGAAGCACAGTGTTATGCATCAGCTTTAGGAAGTACTGTCCCCTCTGTAGGGACATGGTCAATACAAAAGACGGTCATGGTGCACTCCATACTAATGTTCACCCCTCCGGTGATTTTCGCAGGAGTTTTGCCAGTTCACGACGCAGTTTTACCATGGGTAGTACAATAGAAACCAAATTGTCCATTATGACGTGGAATGTGAACGGTCTGGGAGACAAAATCAAGCGGGGAGTAGTGTTACAATACCTTAAGAGACAGTCACCTGATTTAGTATTGTTGCAGGAAACACACCTAATGGGTAATAACTGTAAGGCCCTCAATAGGTGGGGATACAAGCTTTTGGTTCACGCAGGATTTACATCCGGCTCCAGGGGCACAGGTATTCTAGTTCGGAGGAATCTGGCTCTAACACCCACTCATACATGGGCTGACCCACAGGGCAGATTCGCGGTGATGACGGCTAGTTGGGAGGGGAAACCAATAAATGTGGTGTCGGTGTAGCTCCCACCTGCGCTGGGGAAAGAAGCACTTAGTGATTTAGGCAAAATCCTGATTGATCTTCCAGAAGGTACACTGATACTGGGCGGTGATTTTAACATGACCATGAACGATGCTCTAGATGGATACCCCCAACGGCCCCCAACACGGCACAGCACCCAAATGGAGGAATTTACTCAAGCCATGGGACTGACTGAAATATGGCGCTCACTGCAACCAAACATGATGTATTACACCCACTACTCTAACGTACACAACAGTATGTCCCGTATTGATTTCTTCCTTACGCACCTGGTAGACCTTGGCCACTTTTAAAACCCTTGCGGACTCCCAAGGGGTATCTCGGACCATTCCCCGGTATGGCTGGATCTCACCTTTAACCAGCAGCGACAGCGTAGCTCCATAATCATTAATCCATGGCTCCTAACGATTCCAGACATAAAGGAGGAGCTCACTAAGCAGACAGATTACTACTTCACCGAAAATGTCGGTTCAGTGGACTCGGCGCAAACCATTTGGGAAGCTTATAAAGTGGTGCTGAAGGGACATGCTCTGGCGTTACAGACAGGCTATATGCATCAGCATAACCAGCAAATAGTTCAATTAGAGAGTGAGCTCCAGCAGCACAGAATAACTCCTCACCCGACGAGGCCACAACACACCGATTAACTATTGAGCAACTCGAATATAACAATATGGTGCGGGTTTACGAATTGGGAGATAGAGCGGGGAAAATGCTTGCATGGCTGGAAAGGAGGGAACAAGGGGACCGGTAGGTGCCTGAACTGTCTACTAACGAGAATAATAGGATCACCGACACCTAGGAGATAGCAGAGGCGTTTGCGGACTATCTGGAGGCGGTGTATTCCTCCTCCACCACATACACATCTGAAGACTCACGTCAACTGTTGACTGACATGACTTTGCCCTCATTATCAGATACGGAAAGGGCCGAACTGGACGCAGATATAACAGATGACGAGATGTGTAGAGCCATATTCAACATACAATCCGGGAAGGCGATGGGGCCCAATGGGGTCCCAATTGAATTCCTCAAATCGATGGCCTTGCGGGTAGACCCCATCTCAAACATATGTTTGGAGAGGGGAATTCTGCCCGAGGACCAGATACTAGCCTCCATAGTAGTAATCCGGAAACCCGGCGAATAGTTGTAGTTCTTATAGACCGATCTCTTTAATAAACGCGGAGGCAAAAATCCTAGCGAAACTGCTGGCGTCCCGTCTGAATGCCGTTCTCCCGTCATTGGTACACCCGGACCAGTCAGGCTTTGTGCCGGGCCGGAACACGGCATTAAATATTCGCCGAGTCCATAATGTTTTGGCACGCCAGCAATGTATAGAAGAAGACGCGGTAATACTGTCGCTGGATGCCTCTATGGCATTCGATTCTATAGAATGGCCCTATCTCTTTGAGGTCCTGGTTCGTCTAGGGTTTGGTCCGCGATTTCTACAGTGGATCAGACTGCTTTACTCTGAGCTGCGTGGTCAGGTTTGGGTGAATAACCTCACGTCCCGAACGTTCCGGCTAAGCAGAGGGACCAGGCAGGGCTGCCCCCTGTCCCCCCTGCTTTTTGCCTAAGTACTGGAACCATTGGCATCTTGGGTGAGACAAGACGTGGCTCTTCGGGGGCTGAAATGGGAAGAGGACAATGAGGACAGGATCTCATTGTATGCGGATGACATCCTGATCTACTTAGCATCCCCATACGCCTCGATCCACAGATTGCTAAATATATTCACAAATTTCGGCAAGTATTCCGGATACGCTATTAATTGGACTAAGTCAGTGTTGTTTGTTCTACATGGCCCCACACCCAGACTACCCCGGGGATGTGACCTTGAAGTGACCTATGAAGGATTCCAGTATCTGGGGATCTTCATTACACCTGATCCTCAAATATGTTTTGACAAGAATCTAGCAATACCCCTAAAAAGACTTCGTGAAGACGTCAAACATTGGAGGTCGTTGTCATTGTCCTTATTAGGTCGAGCGGCCCTATTTAAAATGCTGGCTCTGCCGCGATTTCTTTACCTGCTTCAGAATTGCCCTTACCAAGTCCCCGACTCATATTTTAATAGCGTAGAGGCTGAGGTCCGTACTCTATTGTGGGATGGGGGTAGACCACGTATAGCTCTGGGTAAATTAACGAAGGGGTGGTATGACGGAGGAATCGCACTCCCTGATATACAGCTCTATTATTGGGCATCACAACTGGTGGCAATTAATCAATGGCTGTATGGCCACCCTACGAACCCAGCCTATAGACTAGAAAGATATTAGACAGGACGTGAAGGGTATCTTGGCGCCCTCTATACCAAGGTCCAGAAAGGGAGATATCTGGGCCCTATGGCTCAAACGGTCACCCTTTGGCACAGGGCAACTAAGCGTCTGGGCTGGACAGGAGTAATGACGAAAGCCACACCCTTGTGGTCTTCACAGCGGCTGGGATTGCTTTGTTACCATAGTGGTTTTGACAAGTGGGACACCATAGGACTGTCCACCGTAGGAGATCTCATACATAAGGGTAAGGTTCTCACATTCAAAGAACTACAAACGAAACACAAGCTAGCGCATGGTGAGGTGTTTCGGTATCTACAGATACGCCATGCTCTACAGACCGCACTCCCAGACTTAACAACACTGCCAGAGTCATCTCCATTAGAGGACCAGTTGTTAACAGAACCTATCCCAGACAAAGCCATTTCACTCACATATCTGAAACTATGCAATAATTTACCAGACCCCTTCCGCACCCTCAGAGACCACTGGCAAGCAGACTTGGGGCCAATAGATGATGATGATTGGCAGACTGCATTGATGTCCCCTAGGGAGGCAGCCATAAATCATCGTTTTAGGTTGATCCAACTTAAGGTGTTGCACAGGACATAGTTCACTGGGGTAACACTAGCGAAAATAGGATCAAGGCAGGACGCATTGTGTCTACGCCGATGTAACCAAGAGGCGACATTTTACCATATCCTCTGGGAATGCCCCCAGATACGACCCCTGTGGGAGAGAGTAACGGAGAAGCTGCAGGACGCGTTGGGGAAACAAATTACCCTGACACCACGAATGGGGATTTTAAATATTTGGGAGCCTACTGACTTAACAGAAATAGAGCAGCAAATAGCCACCCAAGGCTACACGCTAGTGAAGAGAGCAATCGCTATGAGATGGGGGGCAGCGGATCGACCATTGACAATAAGCTGGGTGGCAGAGATGGACAAATGCATGATTGCCGAAAAAGATGTATATAAGTCCAGGGGCTGTCCAAAAAAATGGGACAAAAAATGGGGCGGATGGAATGCATTTCGGGGGGAACTGTGTGTTTCACCATCGGTGGAATTGGAAATGTCAAGAAGGGGGGACCATGAACGTGTACGGATAGCCGAAAATATTGTGCATGATAAATGTTGATGTATAAATATCTTATATGTAACGGAATATACACAACTGTACTTCTGAAAGTGACAAGTTTGATTTCAATAAAAATGTAAACTAAAAAAAAAAAGTATGGACACCACACGGGAGCTGTTTTCTCATCATCGGTTTCGTTTAAGGAAAAGAAAGCCAAAATCAGTTCTCCCTCTCTCACCTTATCCATTGCTTCAATGCTATCTCCTTGCACTGTCCCTACCTATCAGTGCTGGGTGGTGTTTCAGCCTTGGACTACAGACCCTCCACTATTTTCATCACTGTACTGATGAGGTGGTACTGGATTCTTCTACTCTGAAGAGGAATCTCCTGCTACAGATACACAATTAACAGACACCCCAAACCTTTATTATTGGTGAGTCTGAGAGCTCTATGTTTCGGCACAGTACTAAGCTCTCTGCTGATCATTTGGGAATTGAGAAGACTGTGGGTCTGGCACCAGTTCTAGTTTAGATTGAATCCTCGTTGGTTCCTGAGAGAAAGGCGGCATGGGTTTGACTTGGAGAACATTTGTTTGACAACAGGAGAAATTGAAAGAGGTATTGTTGTTTGCCTAGTCTTACTGGATTCAAGATAGCCTGGCTGATGAGGGTTTTGAACCCGAAACCGGTCCCAGGATGCTTGTTTCCGGTCCAGGGAAGACATGGCTTGGCAGTTCGGGCTGGACTGTTCCCATGAGGCACAGGGTCAGACTGATTTGCATATGGCCATGTCTGAACTGGGGTGGTGGAGTGAGCTAAAGAATGATGATGGATTAAACCCAGATCAGTTGACTGGGGCTGAGTGTTTGATTTGCTCTAGCGCTCCGTCCATCATCCCCTTTGGTATCGCTTTAGTCTTATGGGAGGGCTTTGTTCCTGTCACCAGGCCATACTCAGTATTATTTAGGTGCACCAGTAATGATGCAAATTCTTCTTTCTGCATGACCAGAGAAGGCTGCAAGGGTTAAGGCTTGTCGCTTCTTTAACATCTCCTGACATCAAAAGTGTTCCATCAGCTGCAATACTTTTGAGTCAGAGAGGTACATTATGAGTTGCAGGAAACGTGCATCCACAAATACACTTGATGCACCTGAATCCACAAAACCAGGTATGTTCAATGGACAATCGGGTAAAGAAAGAACCATTGGTATGAAAAAATGCTCCGCATCAGCAGTAGACATACAGTCCATATACCTCTGTTCTCACCTACCTCTCAGAACCCAGTGTTTCTGTTTCCAGGCCGATGAGGACATTATTTAACAAAATGTGCTCCAGTACTACAATAAAAACATAAGTTCTCTTAGCATCTTTGTTCTCTTTCTGCTGTTGTCATTCTCCTTCCTTCTTCCTGTTCTTTCTGTTAATATTGGTTCTCTCTGGAAGGCTCCACCAGAGGAATCCAATGGGACGTGAGGTGTAATGCTGGGTTTCTTTGTTTTATAATGTCTCTCACTTCATCTTTTTATGATATTGATCTATCTGAAGTACTAGACCAATCAAAGGTTTAGCTGTGGTTGGTCTAATAACAACTAGTGAAACAGCATCTTTGAGGTCTTCACATTGGCCTTCATAAAGCTCAGCAGCTGAAGCATCACCAGAAATGTTCCCTCTAATTTTGTTCCTCTTGTGTGGCAAAGAAGGGTGTCTGTGCACCACAGCCAAGGTTGTGTGCGCCGACATGCAACAAATCCCTAGGCAAGCAAATGCTGTGTATAAGCCACCAGGTGCTTAATATGTGCTTTGATTTGATTCCAATTACCCTCTCACTCGCCATAGGGGGGGCAAACATCTTTAAATTCATTTTTGTCAAAAGTCTTTTTATTCAGCATCATAAGCAAATACAACGCCATGAATAAAGTGGGGTGTACAAGACCCAGAGTCAAGACTTTCAGCTAGTTGTAGTCCATTTTCACATATCGCTAAGTCTACCACATCCTCCCTGCAACCCAAAAGAGATGCCGTCTGTTTTTGGACATTCAACCTGAGAAACAACCCCTTAACTGGAACCAAAAAAATAGATACCAAATATAGCCCCCCCCCCCCACCCTCCCTTTCCCTGGTGGTGGTGGTACTATACTAGAATGAGGTGAAAAATAGGGGTGCGCCAAAGAAGTGAGGTCCTAAAAGGAGGCGCGCAGCATCTAGGAGAGTGCTGAGTGCCTTAGCTAACCCTTGTCGGGATGATTAAAATTGAAAAAAATGCATAGCCCTTAATGAGGGCGGGCAAACCGCCGAGGGGAGACCCCGGGACAGGTATATTACCAATGGGCCCCATTTGTATTCAAAGTTCTTGTAGTCGTCTCGGAAGATATCTGCGAGACGCTCCATAGAGAGGATTCTCCAGAGACGGGAATGCCATAGGGAGACTGCCAACGCGGCTGTCTTTTTCCAGGCAGCTGCTATTGTGAGTTTTGCCGCCCCCAGGCAGGCCCACATCATGGCCTTGTCAGCTTTTGTTTGGTGTTCCAGGTCAGGGTCCCTAATGCCTAGTAGCGCCCCTTCTATAGTCATCGGGATAGGATATCCCAGCAGGTCCTTGATATGGGAAAGGATTTCTTCCCAGAATGGTTGGATACCAGGGCAGTCCACCAGATGTGATGGAAATCCCCCTGCAGCCCACACCCCCGCCAGCAGAGGTCTGAGGTGTCAGGGAAGATCCGCTTGAGCTTAGTGGGGTACAGGTACCAGTCCAGGAGGGTTTTGTAATGCGCTTCCCTCAAGGCAACTGAATGGTTGTTTTTAGTAATGTCGCCCCAAATGTGTTTCCATTCTTCCTCTGAGACCTCCCTTCCCAAAAGGACATGTAACGTGGCCGGGGTGCGTGTAGTGTAGCTAATAGCATGGCATAGAGTGAGGAGATTGCCCCCTTCATGGTTCCCGCCTTTCGTACCAGTCGTTCCATGGCTGTGAGTTCCCTAGTAGCTGCATCACGTACATGTGGGAGGGTGGCCCAGTGCTTAAGCTGGAGGTAGTGATAGTGCTCACCCTGGGCAACCTGAAAGTCCCTTCTGCAGCTCTCAAACGTCAGGATGTCAAAGTTGTGGAATAAGTCTGCTAATTTTAAGCATCCCACCTTCCCTCCAACTGTCAAAGGGCCCCTCGCGCAATGCCGGGGGGAAGTCCGGGTTGAAGTGGATGGGAGTGTATGGGGAGGGGAAAGAGGTCCACCCTTCTCTCTTCGTAATTTGGTCCCAAACTGTAAGTGTGGTGCGCGTGGGCGAGCTGAGGTATGCATTTGCTGGCCTGTCTGATTTTGGTTTCCATAAGACATCCCAGATTGTTCGTCCCACAATTGCCCTGTCCATATGGAGCCAGTGTTTGTCTGATTCCCTAGCTGACCACACCATTACCACCCGTAGTTGTGCCGCCTGATAGTATAGTTGGAAATCCGGAAGAGCTACCACCCCATCTTTCTTAGGACGTCGCAAGACATGAAAGGGGAGGCGCGCCCTCCCCCTTGCCAAATGAATTTGATGACCATCGAACGTAATCGAGGTAGGAGGTCATGGTCGAGAGCGACCGGGAGTGCCTGGAATAGATACAGGAGTTTTGGCAGGACCGTCATTTTGACAGCGTTCATCCGTCCTAGCCAAGAGATATAGAGAGGTTTCCATCTTTTAAAATCTTGTTTAAGCTGCGTTTCCAGAGGGGGGTAGTTGGCCTTGTATAGATCCCCAATTTTGGGCGTAAGGCGCACACCAAGGTAAAGAAGGGAGTGGGTGGCCCAATGGAGCGACGTTTGACCCCGCAATCTCGTGGCGTCGACCTGCTCAAAGTTCTGTAGTTCCTCTTGTACCGCTCGGAGAGAAGAAGCCGGCTCCAAGAACGTGAGTAAGATATCGTCTGCAAAGAGGGACGCTTTATGGTCTGTGCCTCCAAAGCGTATACCCCGGATGGCCTCGTTGGCTCGAAATTGTGCAGCAAGGGGTTCGATACTGAGGGCAAATAAAAGGGGTGAGAGCGGGCAGCCCTGCTGTATGCCTCTGCTAAGGGTAAAGGGCTGTGACTTGTAACCATTAACTAATACCTGTGATTGTGGAAGATGATAATTGGCCCTGATCACGTTTAGGAACCTTTCCCCGAAGCCCAGTTTCTGCATGGTGAGAAAGAGAAACGACCAGTCCACCCTGTCAAAGGCCTTTTCGGCGTCAAGACCCACCAATACAGCGGGAAGTTTGAATTTGGATATTTTTTCCAAAAGGTGAATAGTGCGCCGAATATTGTCATGAGTTTGGCGCCCCTTAATAAAACCTGATTGATCAGGGTGGATAAGCGTGGGCATTAAGTCTTCGAGTCTAGCGGCCAAAATCGCGGAGTAGAGCTTCGCATCAAGATTGAGGAGGGCTATGGGTCTATAGGACATACATACCTGAGGGTCTTTCCCAGGTTTTGGAATGACAGAAATCACCGCCTCGGCCATTGATGCCGAAACTCTGGCGTCCATCGCTATAGCATTGAACAGCTCAGTTAGATGTGGGATTAGCTCGGATGCATAGCATTTGTAGAACTGCGCCGTTATGCCGTCAGGGCCCAGGGCTTTGTGCATTTAAGTTTGGCGATAGCCTGCCTAACCTCCTCCGATGTAATGGGAGCATCCAATGGCTCCGCTGTCACCGGGGAGAGGCGGGGAAGGTCCACTGAATCGAGATATTGCTGTTGGCGGATGGGATCGGGGGGAGTGCCCCGGTAAAGTTCTTCGTAGAATGCACCAAAGATATTAGCCTTGGTGTTATCCGTATGTGTAAGATGGCCGTCTGCGTCTAGGATGCCCCCTATAAAGTTGCGTTCCCTCTTCTCCCGTAGTTGTCGTGCTAGGTGAGTCCCCACGTTGTCCCCCTGGGCGTAAGATGTCTGTCGTAGTTTGAGCAGTCTGTATTCAGCTCTATTGTTGTAAATGGCACGTAATTTACCCCGTAATGCAGTGAGTTGTCGCTGTAGCGCTCGGAGGGTGTTTCCTTGTGCGATTTTTCCACGGCCTCCAGTTCGGTTTCCAGAGCCATGCGCTCCTTCGCCCTTTGTTTGTTCAGCACTGCATTAAGCTGGATGCATTTGCCCCTTAAGACCGCTTTAAAAGCGTCCCAGTTGTTTTGTGGAGTAGTGTCCGCCGGAGTGTTTAGTGTGAAAAATTCAATGATAGCTGACCTCAATTCCTCTCGGAGGGTCTTGTCTCGGGCAACTGATGTCGGGAAGTACCACCTAGATGTGCCCGGCGCATTCCCACCCCACACCAAGCTGATAGTTACCAGTCCATGGTCTGATATTGAAATTGGCAAGATCTGGGCAACCTGGAGTGGTCCCAGAAGCGCTTGGCTAATGAAAATATAGTCAATCCTGGAGTAGGTGTGGTGGACGTGAGAGAAATACGTGTAATCTTTGGTGTCAGGGTGTAACGTCCGCCAGGCGTCGCATAGACCAGTGTGAGCAGTTTCTGTTTAATCCCTTTGGGAAAGCAAGTGAGGGGTGCCCTATGGGAATGGGAGCTATCTAAGGTTTCGTGCCATGTCAGGTTGAAGTCCCCTAGAAGGATCACTGGACCCTCCGCAAAGCCGCCTATTGAGTCAAGTGTGTTGGAGAGGAATGCCGTCTGCCCAGAATTAGGTGCGTAGAGGGAGATAAACGTGCACATGGTTCCCCGTAACCTTCCCTTCACCATTATGACTCTTCCCTCCCGGTCGGCCTTAACTGCCTCAGGCTGAAATTTAGCTGAGGTCCGGAAGAGTAGAGCCACGCCTTTGTGTTTAGTAGTGGCCGATGATTTATAAATTAAGGGATAGGACTTGTGATGGAGCCTCATTTCCTCGGACTTTTTCAAATGTGTTTCTTGTAATGCCACAACTTCGTATTGGCGGTCATTGAGGTATTTCCAGATTTTTGGACGCTTTTGGGGCGAGTTTAGCCCCTTAACGTTCCAGGACGCTATAGAGACCATTGTTTCGACTGTGTGTCCCCCCTCCGCCTATTGACCCCCCTCCGTGTGCCGCCCCCTTCAAGTCGCTTGCGCCGTAGTGCGGCTAATTCAACCGTTAGGCGCTGCTTGCTCCCATGGAAACCAAAACCTAACGTTACCCCATCACCACCACCAGGTACCCTCCCCCCCCCACAAACAAACTCAGTTCACCCAACATCCCCAAAAACAACTGCGCCGAGTTGCCAGTAGGCCCTCAGCTCGATTCTTCGTTAAGAAGAGTAATGAAATTTCGGGCGGTACGGACAAGGCCCGCAACCCCTGACTGCCATACGGCAAGAACATAGAGAACATTTGCAAAGAACTATTGTGACTTTAACACCTGTGCTTTCTAGTCCGAGGTCAGGGTGTGCAACTTTGGTAGCTCATCTGCCGTAGTACTACAGCCGCCACTGGCTCAGCGTCGGATCTCCATGGGTGAGACCGTGTATGTCCGAACTTCGTAGCCCTCTTTACTCTGAAAAGAACATCATTTAGGGGCTGACCTATTCTTTGTGACGGTTTGCCAGGGTCGAATCTCTTTTCGGGGGGGGCCCACGCTACTCGAGGGGTCCGCGGCGCTGTCGTCGTCTGGCATTGGTAGGCCCAGAATGCACAAACCCTCGCCTAGGTCAGTCACATGGTGGTGTTTGTTCTTATACTCAAAGGCGAGCCCAAAGGGATAGGTCCATCGATAGCGTGTATTGTCCTCTCGCAGTTTAGTGGTGACAGGGCAGAACGTTTGTCTGCGTGCCAGGGTGGCGGGTGCCAGGTCCTGGAACAGCGCGCACTTATATCCCTGGAAGGAGGCCACTTCTTTCTACCTTGCCGCATTTAAGATGGCTTCTTCGTTTGAAAGGAATGCAGCTTCACCAAAATGTCTCGTGTTCTCTTGCGTTCTCCTTTCTGTGTGGTCCCCACCCGGTGGGCTCGGTCAATCTTTATCTTCACCTGCCGAGGAGCCAGGAGCTCCGAGAAGAGGCCCGTTACAAACGCCTCGAGGTCTGGCCCCTCCGCGCCTTCTTCCAGATCCCGGATACGTATGTTCTCCCTCCGTGACCTGTTCTCCAAATCCTCTGCCTTCAGGAGCACCAGGTGCAGTTGGGACTGGAGGTTCTGCTGAACGTCGTGTAGTCTGTTAGTGCGGGCGTCAAGATCCTGCGTCTGTACCTCCACTTCTAGCACTATGGTGCCCACCGTGTCTACATCTTGGCGAAGGGATGTCATCTTCTCCGTTAGATCAGCTTTCAGTTGGTCCATGGAGGTGCGCAGGTCCTGTTTTATTTCCTGACAAAGTTCAACTTTAAAGTCTTGTAAAGTGGCCACCAGATCGTCTCTGGTGAGGGCCATGGTCATCACCTGGTCTGATTCTTCAGAGGTGATGTTTTATCTGCAGTGGCAAAATAGCGGGATACTTTATTCGTCGCCTTCTTTGGTGGCATGGGGCAGCACGGTGTATGGCGCCGAGGCAGGCAGCGGCCCCGCCGTAAAATGTTACCCGGAATCTGGCCCCCAGCTCTCCGTCCCTCATTCAAGAAGTCGGGCATGTTGCAAGAAATTACCCTCTGGCGGCCATCTTAAGGTCAGACAGCTTGCGAGGTGAGTTGGCAGCAGATCGGTGGCAGCTGGGCAATATCGGTCACATCAGGTGGGGCAACAAAGGGACAAAGGTGGCCAGACCTCCTCGTCACCCCCCCCCCCACCCTCGCCGCTGGCTCGGGGCTGTCTCCGGCATTTTGGAATCAGGCAGGCCTCCCCTCGTCGTTCTCCTCTGCCGTAGACTGCTCACTGCGGGCAAGAGAAGCACAGGGGTTGATCCGGGTGGCGGTTGCCGCTCCCCCCCCCAGCGCCACTGCTTCTAAATGCGAGTCTGCCCCCTGCGTGCTCTCAGGATCATAGTCGCAAGCCCCCGGAGCCACATGACGTGCACCGCCACTCCGAACACCGCGGCAGGTCCCTGGGCGTGTAGGCGTGCACCGGGGCCCCTTCGATGGTGTCACTGCATCTGGATATGCTTCCCGCCGAAGAAGGCGCGGGTCCCCCAGGTCCAGAGGCACGGGTGCTTAAAGTCCTGCGGCCGTCCCGACCGGCGCCGACTCCCGGGCCATTTTGGACGCCGGTCCGGACGCGCACCTCTTCTCACTCCGGGACCGCTGAACAGCCGTGGAGTCAGTCTCGGGGCCTCCCGCTGCACACCGGAACAGCGCAAGCTCAGGCCAGGTGGGTTCAGTCAAATATCGGGTCTCTATGGGTGCTCAATATCGCTTAGGGCAGCCACGGGGGTCCGGAGCTGAAGCGGTTCACGTCCGCTCATCCATCTTGCTTGGCCACGCCCCTTTAAATTCATTTTTAAGCTGATCTGTCACCTCTAGCGGTCTCTGGACTTGACCAATGGAATATTTAAAATTCACCAGAGTAGAATCCATTGAAGAAAGGACATAACTCCATTACTTGGTCAATTTCAGAAAATCTCAAACTCTGGTACACCCTCCTGCAACAAATAAGGATAATCAACTGTCTAGAACACCAAAAAGCAAAAAAGAGGTAACTGCTCTCTAGCAATCGTTCCATCAGGTGAAGGTGACAAGATGTAACAGGAGGTATAAGCAACCTGAGATACTATTTTTAGCTCACATACACTTTCATGCATAAATGCTCCTCCAGACTAACAAAATAAAATGGGAGAAGCACTCAGTGAGTGATATCACAACATTTGAACCTATCTAAGCAAAAAACACAATATCATTCATCAATCGATTAAATCTCCAACTTTGACAACTTATCTTGTCTAATTAAACTTGTATCCTTTATATTTATCTTGACAAGTTCATATAGGACATAGACACAGCCAACGTGTTCAGTGAAGTTCTTTATATTACTCAACTGCATCTAAGTGCTTCAGTGCCTCATTGGGGTTTGGGTACGCTTCATAAATACTGTACCATATAATATCCAGGTGTTGTACTTTCTTTGTGCAGAATCCATGATGTACTGCAGCTTGAGTTGCCACCTGGCTGTTTTTTTACAAGCACCACTGGTATTTTAAAGTCCTGGCTGATACAAAAAAGCAAAATCCCTTAAAACCTGTATTCTTAGACTTTTTCTCAGTGGCATAACCAACGCCCTGTAGCCCAAGCATTGCGGGGGGCCCCGAACTCCAGGGGCCCCCTCCAGCACTGGCCGGAGAGCTTCAGATTGGGTCCGGAGTGTGGGGGCCCCCCCTGCATGTACTTTGCAGGGGGGCACCCTCAAGTTTCATTACGCCACTGCCTTTTCTGTACATCTGTACATTGCATCCCACAATATTTTACTAGAATGTTTGGAAATTATGAGGGTTAAGGACAAAGCTTTCAGATGGTTAAAATCTTTACTCTCAGAATGAGGACAAGCTGTTCATCTCTCCCCTTTTACATCGGCTTTAGTGATTTAAGATTTGGTGTTCTGCCCTACTTTAGTCAACATCTATATGGCTCTTCTGGCGGAGGTGGTTGAACCATGGGGCTTAAAGGATGCATTGTATGCTGATAACTCACAATTATTATCACTCTTTTCAGCAAGCTGACAGATCATTGGAAGAGCATTTTCAAAGCTGCCTGAATGCGGAAGCAAATTGGATGCAGTTAAATTGCCTGAAGCTCAACAGTGACAAATCAGAGGTGTTGGTTTTTGGTAGCCCCCTCCTTTTCATTTGGGCTGTCTTTGGCCACAAACTTTGAGTGCTTTCCCTCTGCCTGCGCAGTTGATTAAGAACCTTGGCGTAAAATTTGACACAGATCTTTCCTTTGAATCTCACATTCGGGATATCAGTGGACTATACTTTAAACTTTTAAAATCACTATTCAAGTCATTAAAATGTTACCGGAAAACACCATAAAAAACCAATTCTGCAAGCCTTGGTGACTTCCTGGTTTGATTTTTCTAATTCTCTTTTCTTGGGCCTCTCTGCAAAATCACTCAACAAACTCTAGATAGTGCAAAAGCTCGGGGTCTCAAACAGTTGCACTGGCTGCCAGTGGAAAAACTGATTATTTCAAATATTTGCTGATTACTTTTAGAGCTGTACACAAATGAGGCCTCTTTTTTCTTCAGCAAAGAATCCACTGGTACAGGCCAAGGAGAGACCTGCGCTCCAATATGAAGTTGCTCCTGGTTATTCCAACAATAAAACGAGCCAGAAGAAGGGAGCCTGCTTCTTCATATTTGGCGGTCAAGCTATGAAACAGCTTGCCGTTGGAGCTTAGGAAATTGGATTCCGAATCTTGGTTTAAAAAGGACCTGAAGACTTTTCTTTTTCAGTAAGGCTAATTGTTGGTCAATAACCATCCTACTGTTTAGCGTCAGGACGCTTCTCTAAAGCAGCTGTTCGCGCTTTAGAAATAGTATTTCATTCATTAATTTCATTCCATAAAAGTAAATAAGAAAGGGGAGATGAAAGCAATTGGGGGAAAGAATGAAAAAGAAAGAGGGAAATGCAGAAAGAAAACATAGAAAAAGTAAGAAAGGGAAGAAAAATGAAATAGTATCAGACAGTAAGGAGTAGAAAAAGAAACAAGAAGAATAAAGTAAAACGAGGACAACAAATCAAGCAAGCATAAAAGGAGGCAAGAATAATTAAAATAAATGGGGGCAGTAGAAGTGTAAAAGAAGATAAAAAATAACAGAAGATTGAAAGAAGTTCAGAAAGTGAGAAAGAAGAAAGGGGAGAAAAACAAAGCAAGAAAGAAAGAAAACCAGAATAAATGAGGGAATAATGAGTGCGAAGAGAAAAAGTAAACAAGGATAAAAAAGGAAAATAAAGGAAAGGGAAAATGGTAATGAATGTAAGATGAAAGGGAATGTAAATAAAAAAAGAGGGACAGTAAAGAAAGAAGAAAAATGAGTGATAAAAAGGAAACACTCATGGGAAAAAAGAGGAACAGTAAACAATAAAAGGAAAAGAAAAAAGAACATTTGGAAGAAGGTAGTAAAATTAAAAATAAAAGAAAGGCAACAAGTAGAATGGATTTTAGAGTGAATAGACATACTGGGAATATGAAAATGAATCAAAAGAAGGTGAGCAAAAATGTAAGGAGAGGGAGAGGAAAGACGCATGAACGATATCCTGGGTCACTGAAAAGAAAGGAGAAGAACTAAAGAAATGGGAGAATAAATAGCGACTAAAAGTGGATCAAGAAAGAGGGGGACGAAAGAAACTGGGAGAAAGCACAAACAAAAAGAGGGAGATGAATAAAGGAAACCGAGAATGGAAGAAAGGGAAGGAAAATGAAATAATATCAGATAGTAAGAAAGAGAAGACAAAAAAAAGAGAAGGATATAGAAAAACAAGAACTCTCTATTTCTCTTTATTTCATTGTTACTGACCTCCACTAAGGTCTTTGATCAACATCTTAAACAATGTAATAAAACACAACTCACCATAATAAAACCACCATCAGACAAAATGTTAACAATAGGCTAAAGAAAAACCCTCATCACAAAATAGTTAAGAAACATTTAAAAAATGTATATACTTTAAACCAAATAAATTAATTTGGCATGTTTTTTAACAACTCTGTTTCATCTTGGAGTGTGTCCAAATTATAACTCAAGATGCTTATTGCAAAGGCCTTCCCCACTGATTTCAGCAGTGAGATCTGTTGTTAATACCCTGGCAACAATTTACTTCCTTTCTTGTGTATAGGGACGATGAAGCTTCCCCTCTAGGATTCTGGCAAAAAGCCATTGAAATAAGAAAACTTAAATAAAGGAACAAGACAACTGACCCACAATTCAGGGTTATTTTTTAACACCAAAATAGGGACTCCTTCTGGAACAATTGCTGCAGATGCTCTTGCTTTCTTAAAGTACTCTGTTATATGATCCTAGGTGGTAGGGGACTGAATAACTTAAGTGCTTTGAAGAGAAATTTAAAAAAACCCACAACCCTATTTGGTTTATATAAAACCATGATGTAATCATACCAGGTTGTGAATGAAATGTATGTTTTTTCTGAATTAAGTTTCTTATTGCTATAGATAGGTGGCTTTCCATAATATCCTTAGATGATCTTTCAATTCTTTGCTTTTTTTACCCTCTTCTTTTAAAAAGTTGACTATTTCAACCATTAGACACTCATATCATGAAACTGGGTTGCCTAGCCTCACTTCTTTCAGACTACCAAGGGAGGTTGTAGCCTTTTTGTTAAACTTAGCAACATAGCCGGGATTCCAATGAAATGTAGCTCTTCTGTGTGAATCTCCGCCATCCCAGAATAAGCGCATAGTGACCAGTCCTTCAGACTTTATGGGATTGGTTTTAGCACAGAGCGGAGAATTCCATGATCTCTGTATGGAGTTTCTACCACTGAAAACGTGCTACTAAGTGGAATGTTGCATAAGAGGTTATGGTATAGTCAATAATGGAGGAACTAAGAGAGCCACATCTAGTCAACTTTGCCAGAATGTAAGATTCTTTTTGACCATTGAAATGGATCATACCCAAGGGGGTAACTCTTCCAGAAGGAGAACACTCCTTCTGTTGACCATACTTTGGTTTGGGAATATAGCCTCTGGTATTCTCCAACTTTCTTCTAACTCAGTATGCTGGTTGAGCTCCAGCAAGGTGTTTGATATTTTAGCAATAAAATCTCCAGTAATGAGGATCTCAGGGATCTTTTCTCTATCTCATTTTTCCTTAATCTTCCTTGCAATTTCCTTTAAAATACCATAATAGCAGAGTCCTGGATGCACATAAACATTAAATATTATAGGGAGTTTCCACAGGGATGTATCATGAGTGGCAATGAAATCTTTAAATCTTGGAGGTATTTACTTTCTATGGATATTGTTTGAACTTTACAATCAAACTTTGTCGAAAGGAACATAACCAAGCCCCCTTTTAGCATGGCCCCTTCTTGTTGCTACTGATGGGCGATTAAACATGTAGTAAGAGTCAACTGTTATAGAATTTACTGAACAGGTTTCTTGGAGACAAATTAAGGCTGAGTTCTGAGCAATAAGAACATTTATTTTGCTTTAGTCAATTCCTGCTATGTTCCATGAAAGTATTAGGATATGGTTTTGTTGAACAAAGCACGATTTTAAAGAAACAATTATACTAACGTTAAAAGCTCCAGGGAGCCATGCCCATGATGAAGCTTCCATTAGAGGCTGATGTAAATGTTGCTGTTCTTGAGTTTTTACCTGACTTCCAGAGGGGTTTGATTCCACCATAACAGATTGGGCAAGAAATTATAGTCCCTCCTAGGGGCCATAGGACTTAGATTAAAGAAGCGCAGTACAATAGGTTAGTGGTCGCGATAGCAACTCTTGTAGCAAAGGATAAAATAATATCACATTCACCACTCTTGTTTTTCTTAAGATGCATAAATCAAATTTAATTCCAGAATCAAAAGCATCAAATGCAATTCAAAATCAAAGCATTTGTTATTGGCAACGCAGTTGCTCCAATATATAACAGTGCGATATGTATTTACAGTGCTCTTGATATAGAGGGAAAGAAAAGAGAAGGTTGGGTAAAGGGTGATGGACGTGTGAGTGAAGGACAGGGAAAAGGTATTGTGACATATATACATCATTTGTACATAGTATAAGACCTTTCCAACCTAGCACAGTTCAATTGTTCCTGGATGTATACATAACTCTAATGAACATATATTTTAAGAGATCTGTCATCAGAGCTTGTAATGAAGGTGTGTGTTGTCAACGTTTCGACCCCTAGAAAAGAGGGTTAATTCAGTCCTCACGGTGGGGTCTTCATCAGGACAAGGCTGAGAAGAGCACCTGTGAACAATCGGAAATATGTGTAAGAGAGTGAGACATTTAAAAAGGGGGTGAGTGAATGCTGGAAAAAATCAGGTAATAAATACCTACTCGAGACAACAGCAGGACTACTTCGCTGTGCAGTCAAAAAGAAATGGGCTCATAAATAGCTCCTAATGTCAGAGAGAAATGAAATGTCAGATATCTATTGACTTGGTCAAAGGCCTCACTAGACGGTCTAGCAATACCTTGTACTTACTGGGTCAACAATAGATGGAGACAGACTTCTGCAGAGGTAATTCAATCGCTCGCAGAGAGGAACAAATCCAAACAGATCTGTAATATAAGGGAAACCGGGTACAATCTAGAGACAATGCTCAAGAATGAAGATTACAATCATGCAGAAGCGGGGTAGGATCCTCCCTCGCAGAGCTAGTGCTAAACTCCCAAGTGGACCTTGGTGTTAGATGAACACCTACAACCGGGCATAGCAAAATGTGGCGGTGTCTGGGAAACAATTATGAAACTCTAAATCGAGCATAAGTACGTATTAAGTGGAAAAGGTCCCCATCGCGGCTGCAAAGGAGTGTAATAGTTGTTCTCCTACTGCTCGACAGCGTAGTACAGCAAGACTGGCATATGGCTCTAATGGATAGTCAAATATGGCTGCAGAAATGCATGTAGCATACAGATCTCATCGTTAGGGGCTCGCACAGTTAACTTAACAGGCAGTGACGAAAAAACCCATACGTGAAAGCGTGACATCGCAAACCTATGCATACAGTGAGGGGCTGCGAGAAAGGCAATGGCTTTTAGGCGGTGGTAAATACTATGTTGTAGCGTTACATCGCAAAGTGTAACTACGTGGCAGGCAGTGAAAAAGGGAACCGTACATTGTGGCGTGATAACGCAAGCTTCTACATGCAGTGAGAAGCTATAAGGGAGGCATTGCCTTGTTAGACGCCAGGCACATATTTCCGATTGTTCACAGGTGCTCTTCTCAGCCTTGTCCTGATGAAGACCCCACCGTGAGGACTGAATTAACCCTCTTTTCTAGGGGTCGAACCGTTGACAACACACACCTTCATTACAAGCTCTGATGACAGATCTCTTAAAATATATGTTCGTTAGAGTTATGTATACATCCAGGAACAATTGACCTGTGCTAGGTCGGAAAGGTCCTATACTATGTACAAATGATGTATATATGTCACAATACCTTTTCCCTGTCCTTCACTTACACGTCCATCACCCTTTACCCAACCTTCTCTTTTCTTTCCCTCTATATCAAGAGCACTGTAAATACATATCGCACTGTTATATATTGGAGCAACTGCGTTGCCAATAACAAATGCTTTGATTTTGAATTGCATTTGATGCTTTTGATTCTGGAATTAAATTTGATTTATGCATCTTAAGAAAAACAAGAGTGGTGAATGTGATATTATTTTATCCTTTGCTACAAGAGTTGCTATCGTGACCACTAACCTATTGTACTGCAATACTGACCCAGGTCGGGTAGTTTTTTGTGGGTTACCCCTTTAATACTTAACACTCTCAGAGCAAGTGCTCACTTGCGAGGGTTTCCTCTGTTGGAACCAGTGTGTCCTACCATGTCAGAGAGGGAAACACTTTCCTACACTGAGGAATACATTAATAGACTAATACAAGGAGACTCCGGGTCGACCTTTCTAACATCAAATACTCCTAATATCGATTTTTCTCTTAATGAGAAAATTAATAAATTGGAGCGTTTAGAGAAGAAACTTATTCGAACACGCCTCCATGGACACCTTTTGACCAAATACCTCCAAGCGAATATTATACCTGCGGACCTGCAGGTCCGTAATGAACCAGCAATCTTTGTAGACCATCCAAAATTCAAAGAAGGGTTCAGTTTTGTAGCCAACAATTGCTCGCGCCATTGGATGGTGCTTGGGGTGGAAACAGCTCTAGAGCAAGTGGAAAAATTGATGAAAGGAATCAGTGACCTGAAACAAGAGATAAATGATGACTCCGCACTGACCAACGCGAAGGAAGCACTAGAGAGACTAGAGAAGACTATCAAGGAATTCGATATAAACACGCAAGCAAAGAAACTGGACAAACTGGCCAAGGACGTACGTTTTTACGACAAAAAAACAACATACCCATACCTCCAGGAGGATTATTTTAAACAGGACACCCAAGGCCGTTTCTTTAACAGAGGTAGAGGAGGATACAGAGGGAACAGAAGGTTCACCAACTTCTCAGATTCATCCTGCAGCACTGGGAGCGACAGCGAACAAGCAGGACCCAGCAGCGGGTACCAATATCAAGACGCATGGTACCAACCACCTCAAGGCCCACAAACAGCTGGCTCGCCTTTTTTTTAGAGGATACCCACTGGAGGCCAACCAGAGGACGAGGGTACAACTGGAACAGACCAACACGCAGAGTACAGAACCAACAGAATTGGGATACAGGACGCCAACAGGGCTAGAATCCGAAACAGGTGAGATTCCAACCAGAGAACCACGGAGAGATCAACACCCGGCGGCGAACGTACAGATGGTAGCCGAACAAAAGAGCCCTATCATCAATCTGTCGACATACATGCTATCTACCGATGAAACCAGCATTCTCAGTAAGGGACTCTCTTTTGTGCCCACATCCCATGCCAACCGTTTCAACGTGAAAGCGGTACTGCATCGTTTCTTCCGGAAGGTTCGTTTGAGACATTTTTTCAGACGCTCGCTACCAATATCATCCACATCGAACACTGGAATGCGACCGCCATCCACTTTCATGCCCCCGACACACATGATGTCACACAAAATCTTGACCTTTGAGAGTGTGGTCCTTCGGGATGTCATGAAAGCATGTGCAACCAAGTCGTATGTGAAACACAACATCACCAAAGGAGAACGCGAGGCACTAAACACCTTGAAGAACAACAAGACGCTAGTAATCAAGCCGGGGGATAAGGGGGGTGCAATTGTGGTGCAGAACACCCCGGACTACAAAGCAGAAATATATTCACAACTACGGGATGGCGTAAGTTATACCGCTGCCAGCACAGATCCCACCAAGGAAGTCCGAAGACAAATCAGGCTCATCACGGAAAAAGGGAAAGAAGCCGGTTTTCTCTCAGACCTAGAATTTGAATATTTAAACATCAATCAACCGCGCCTTCCCACCATATATACCCTACCAAAGGTGCATAAACATTTGCACAAACCGCCTGGAAGACCCATCATTTCGGGGTGCGGCTCACTCCTGGAACCGGTATGCAAATACATCGATTTCTTCTTAAAACCCCTGGCTGAAACCACGAGAGCATATCTCCGAGACACGATGCAGGTGATCAACCTGGTCGACGCAATGAAGTTTGACCCAGACAAACAACTCCTAGTGACGCTAGATATCGTATCACTCTATACGAGTATCCCGCAACAACCAGCGTTGGATGTAATAACACAAACCCTTGACAAAAGACCTCAACCAGCCAATGTCCCTACACAATTCATAGTTGAACTCTTAGAGGTAGCTATGATGAAGAACTTTTTTGTCTTTCAAAATGAATTTTTTATCCAAACAAAAGGAGTAGCGATGGGGGCGGCCTTTGCCCCGGACCTAGCGATCATCTTCATGGATAACTTTGAGGACAAGTACATCTTCTCCAATACCAATGCATATAGTAGGCATGTTACACAATGGAGAAGGTACATAGATGATGTGCTGCTCATTTGGACAGGAGATGAAACTGAACTGAAGAGCTTTTTTGACTGGCTGAATACTTGCTCCCATGACATCAAGTTCACCATCCATTGGGATAGACACACCATCGATTTCTTGGATATTACTATCAAGACATCAGAGGACCACCTATATACCACCCTCTACAGGAAACCAGCAGAACGCAACACCCTGCTGAGGTACACGAGTCACCATACCCGAGGCCTCCGGGACAACCTGCCATTCGGAGAATTTCTCTGGATACGGAGGAATTGCTCATTGAGGGAAGATTTTTTCTGTGAATCCGAAAACCTAATCACACGCCTTATGGAGCGGGGCTATCCCAAAAGACTAGTGAAAAAAGCACGCAAAAGGGCCTGGTACTACGACAGAGAGGCACTACTGACACCCAGACAACGTCAAACGGAAAATAACAGAATGATTTGTGTCACCACCTACTGCACCAGGAGCAATGAAATCAAAAAGATAACCAATGGACATTGGAGATTGATTTCAGACGACCTAGATGTCCAGGAGCCGCCGTTACATGCTTTTAAGAAAGCCAAAAACATTAGAGACCACGTCGTCCGCTCACTCTTGGATATGCCACCCAAACAGACCATCCAAAGAATGTGGAATCTACCTGAAGTGGAGGGCCATTTTAAATGTACTAAATGCAAGGCATGCAAGATGACCATCGAAACCAAAACCTTCTGCTACAAACACCACACTATAGAGCTCAAGGCACATACAAACTGCAATTCCTGTGACGTAGTATATGCGATTCTTTGCCCATGCAACCAACTATACATTGGGCAAACAAGACAAAAAGTTAAAACACGGATTCTGCAGCAATGCAGCAGAATCCGCTGCAATACCACAGGGGCCCCATTAGTTGAACACTTCAAAAATTACACACACTTACCAGATTCCATCAGATGGGTGGTACTTGAGAAGGTGTCCCTAGGTGCAAGGGGAGGGGATTTGGGCCCCATCCTTAACCTAAGGAAGTGTAAATGGATGTATCTCCTGGACACTGTGAACAATGGGCTTAATGAACTGGACGGCACAAATGCCCAATTAGCTGGTTTGACCACCGAATGACTATGAGCTGCAGGTAGTACACGGGGGTTAATACTGCCGAAGAGTTGTCATGTTCCATACTTACAACACCTATCAACAATAATATGTTGTCATTATATGTACAGAATGGGATGTATGCATTTGAAAATAACTGGACATCCAAACTCAACTGTAATGTTATCGTAGATACGACCGAAACCCCTGCAAATACGGGGTCACGGTCCATACAGTCAAGGGGTATATGTGTGTTCTGTTTAAAAGACTTGCAAATACCATAATAATGCCGTACGTTTAATCTAGAACATCTTGTAGGTATGCCACACGCCTTTGTCCAACACGTTTACCAAAGGGGTCCCTTGACGGGTACCAGCGATACTATGTATAGATATGTTTTTACCCAGGCCCTTAATTCCGTGGAAGGATTCTAACAGGTAGTCAAACTGTATTTACGAATACATAATTATTTTGTCTCTTACAAGTATTCTCTAAACTATGGTATTATGACTGTATGTTACGGGTGCTATAGTTGCCCCATCACTTAGTATTGTAGATATGTATACAAATACAAAAGGATGATACCATATTCCACCTGGGACGCCTTAGGATCCTGAGATTGCTATGACACCACTAGGTTACTTGCTATCATGCCATTGCATTTACATACTCCCGTTCACTATTGATTGCATGACCCTTAATGAACATACCACATTGACACAGTTACGAACATTACATTTTGGTCTATTTAGCCATCACGGATTTTTTGTGTGTCTGCAGGAGCAGATTACCGAACAGGCCCTTCCATCCCGAATAAGTTGCTCCACATTCATGTCTTAATGACCCATCCTCCTCTCCCATTGGCTGCCTTCAGACGAGCCCCCTTGACAGTATCTAGCGGCGGCACATCACGCCACGTCGATATCTTTATAAGCGCGAGCTAAAGCACCCGCGATCACTCACGAGCCGCATGGCCTGGGACGAGGTAAACGCGCTTCAGCTCTTCTCTGTGTCAGTTGACGGTAAGCCCTGGACTCCATCATAACTAGAAAGCCCCGTTTTTCATTCAATGCGGGACGCTTGGGCATTTCTTCTGCTAGGACATTTTTAAAGCATTGCGATGCCGCGCCACAACATAGATTTCATCTCCACCGCCTGGCGTCTAACAAGGCAATGCCTCCCTTATAGCTTCTCACTGCATGTAGAAGCTGGCGTTATCACGCCACAATGTACGGTTCCCTTTTTCACTGCCTGCCACGTAGTTACACTTTGCGATGTAACGCTACAACATAGTATTTACCACCGCCTAAAAGCCATTGCCTTTCTCGCAGCCCCTCACTGTATGCATAGGTTTGCGATGTCACGCTTTCACGTATGGGTTTTTTCGTCACTGCCTGTTAAGTTAACTGTGCGAGCCCCTAACGATGAGATCTGTATGCTACATGCATTTCCGCAGCCATATTTGACTATCCATTAGAGCCATATGCCAGTCTTGCTGTACTACGCTGTCGAGCAGTAGGAGAACAACTATTACACTCCTTTGCAGCCGCGATGGGGACCTCTTCCCCCCCCTTTTCCACTTAATACGTACTTATGCTCGATTTAGAGTTTCACAATTGTTTCCCAGACACCGCCACATTTTGCTATGCCCGGTTGTAGGTGTTCATCTAACACCAAGGTCCACTTGGGAGTTTAGCACTAGCTCTGCGAGGGAGGATCCTACCCCGCTTCTGCATGATTGTAATCTTCATTCTTGAGCATTGTCTCTAGATTGTACCCGGTTTCCCTTATATTACAGATCTGTTTGGATTTGTTCCTCTCTGCGAGCGATTGAATTACCTCTGCAGAAGTCTGTCTCCATCTATTGTTGACCCAGTAAGTACAAGGTATTGCTAGACCGTCTAGTGAGGCCTTTGACCAAGTCAATAGATATCTGACATTTCATTTCTCTCTGACTTTAGGAGCTATTTATGAGCCCATTTCTTTTTGACTGCACAGCGAAGTAGTCCTGCTGTTGTCTCGAGTAGGTATTTATTCCCTGATTTTTCCAGCATTCACTCACCCCCTTTTTAAATGTCTCACTCTCTTACACATATTTCCGATTGTTCACAGGTGCTCTTCTCAGCCTTGTCCTGATGAAGACCCCACCGTGAGGACTGAATTAACCCTCTTTTCTAGGGGTCGAAACGTTGACAACACACACCTTCATTACAAGCTCTGATGACAGATCTCTTAAAATATATGTTCATTAGAGTTATGTATACATCCAGGAACAATTGACCTGTGCTAGGTCGGAAAGGTCCTATACTATGTACAAATGATGTATATATGTCACAATACCTTTTCCCTGTCCTTCACTCACACGTCCATCACCCTTTACCCAACCTTCTCTTTTCTTTCCCTCTATATCAAGAGCACTGTAAATCATATCGCACTGTTATATATTGGAGCAACTGCGTTGCCAATAACAAATGCTTTGATTTTGAATTGCATTTGATGCTTTTGATTCTGGAATTAAATTTGATTTATGCATCTTAAGAAAAACAAGAGTGGTGAATGTGATATTATTTTATCCTTTGCTACAAGAGTTGCTATCGCGACAACTAACCTATTGTACTGCAATACTGACCCAGGTCGGGTAGTTTTTTGTGGGTTACCCCTTTAGATTAAAGAAGGGCAAGTTCTCAAGAGAGTGAAAGATCATTTTAACTGGCACTTCTTCCAAACTCTGTGAGAACGGTGTAGGATAAATGTCATAACCAATCTTCCAAAAGGAATAAACGTTTGATAATATGATTTTAGGTGCCAGATACGACCAGAATTATACTCTTGCCTGATTGTTTTTATCTGGACATGAAACCCTTTTATTTCCACCAAAGAAATGGCTTTAATGGGGTGAATAGATGCAGTAACTTCAAGATCCTGTCTTGGTGTAGTGGTGCTTCGTATACTGCAAATAAAGAGGTGAAGTCTATTACATTTGTTGACCAATGGGAAACTGTAGTTTTAATATGATTTGTCAGTGAAATTTCAGGCGTTACTACATTTCTTAGATTCCTTGTGTTTTGATCGAATGAAGATAGAGACCTGTCGTAATGAAAATTGGCAGCAAGGGGGCTGAATACGTTTTTTCCCTCCAACTTAAATGTTTCATGATTTACCTTTTTTTGCTTCACAGCATCTTCAGTTGGTCTTAATTTCCACTCCTTTTGCAAGATTGCTGGGGGACCAATTAGAGGAATATTAGAGCTGTGTATTGCAGTCTCTTGTATACACTATATATTTGGAAACGTTTTAGCTTTATCTGCAGATTGAATCATTCTTTGCATTGAACCAGAAGGAATGGACAAGTCTACTTCAAGTTGAGAATCCCAGGGGGCAGCAGCTCCCCTGTCCAGAGAAGTGCTTGAAAGATGATTATTAAACCTTAATTTCTGCCTGCCTTTCTTTTGCATTCTCCGTTTACTTTTAAATCCCCTTCTTTTTTTCTTTTTTCTTAATGTGGATATTGCAGGGAGCCGAAGCATTATTCTCCAAGGTTTCAATTTCAGCCGAGGCGTCAGCTGTAGCTAAGACTGACTTATTTTGCTTGACCCATTTGTTCGCATACTTTGGTAAAAGTGCCAATGACCCCTGCGTGTTTTGGCACTGGGAAATACTTTGTGTTAATTCTGAATGATCTAAAACATACCTTTTGCATGGGTCTAGAAGGTTGCGAAGCGAATAAACTACTTCATGTTGAGATTTTGCCACGTTTCATGTTTTCTTACATGCTTAGAAACCCATCTGTGTTATTTACTTTGTCCTTGTTTTCACCCTTTCCAGAATTTGGGGGGATATAGATGTTTTAAGAGAAGACTCATAAGGAGAGAGGGGGTACATTTTTTGGTTCAAAGATACAACAATGGCTCACAGAGAATCCAGAATGTGGTCTGAATTCAGTCGATTTCTTCAATAATTTTTGTATAGTCTAATATACTCTGTAACACAAGGAGAGCTTCTGACAAGATCACATATTCCGAGGATTGATGAACACTAGCATGTAATGGTAGTTCTGGAGTATTTAAGAGATCATCCAGAGGTAAGTGGCTGCTCTCAAGGGGGAGGGATGTTACTATCCCCAACAATCCCGCTGCCCTTACAAGACTTAGGTGAAAATTGCACACAGTCGATATCTACGTCTGGGAGAGTAAAGTCCATTACCAGGTCCTGTTGTCAGAGAACAATATTTTCTTTACAACAAGGTATTTTTATTGATTCTTTATGCATTGGTTTTGTCTCCCCCACCGATTGCAAACTCCGGTTAGAATCACTCTTTGCTGGGGATTATCCCAATAGGATTCTCTACAAATACTGTTGAATCAGTAGAAATTATTTTCTTAGTCAGTACTGGACCCGCTGTAAACAAGGCTGGAATCGGGGTCACCCTGCTTACAGCTCGAATGTGCAAGGACTGGTGGTGCACTTTAGCAGTGCTTTTATACTGGAATATAGCAAGGGGGGCTCTTACCACAATTTGTCCCTTTCTTAGCTTTTTAATAGTCATATTCACTGAATACATGGAGTTCCTCTTGCAAAGATAACAGTTCTAGAGAAAGAAAGAAGTTGTAGCACCACTTCTACATAGTTGGTATATGCTCCTAAGCCCACAAGCTGCACCAAAGCGATACAAAAGGGGATGATGGACGGAACGTTTGAGCCAATCAAACACTCACCCCCAGTCAACTGATCTGGGTTTAATCCATCATCATTCTTTAGCTCACTCCACCACCCCAGTTCAGACATGGCCATATGCAAATCAGTCTGACCCTGTGCCTCATGGGAACAGTCCAGCCCGAACTGCCAAGCCATGTCTTCCCTGGACCGGAAACAAGCATCCTAGGACCGGTTTCTGGCATTTCAGCTGTCATCAGCCAGGCTTGCTTGAATCCAGTGGCAAAGTGAGCAAGGGACCCACGTCTGGGCATACCCCCGCCAACTTAGCTGCACCAAGCGCCGCCACCGTAGCCTCTCGCTCAGGTCAATTCCTCAACCAGCCTTTGCTTAGCCTTGGAGCTCTGATCCACCCCAAACAAGAAAGGGCCAAACCAGAACCTCAGCCCAAATCCCCACTCTGAGCCCCCACCTCCACAAAAAACACTACCTGGAGAACTCACGGAGATCAGGCAAAAAGAAAGAACAAGAACAAGAAATAAAGCAAGCATGAAAAGGGGAAGAAGATTGAAAATATAGGGTGACAGTAGAAGTGAGAAAGAACATGAAAAATTACAGAAGAAAGAAGTACAGAAAGTAAGAAAGAAGAATGACAGGGGGAGAACAACAAAGTAAGAAAGAAACAAAAAAAGTTAAATGAGGGAATAATGAGTGCAGAGAAAGAAGAAAGAAAGAGCAGGAAAGAAGGAAAGAGTTAAATATGATGAGATGAAAGATATTGAGAAGAAGGAGCAAAAAGGAGTGACAGGAAATTGTGAGAAGATAGAAAGAATGAGTGAGAAGAAATAAATTGAACACAAAGTGAAAAAAATATGAAAACAAAAGAAAACCAACAACATTAGGAAAGACAGGGAAAAAAAGTAGAAAAGGGTGAAAAAGGAAAACAAAAAGAAGGAAAGGCAAAGAAGAATGAAAGTAAGATGAAAGAAAGAATGTAAAGAACAAAAGAGAGTGACAGAAAAAGAGAATAAAAAATGAGTGACAAAAAAAGAAGTACATGGGAAAAAGAGGAACAGTAATTAATGAAAGAAAAAGAAAAAGAACATTTGGAAGAAGGAAGTAAAAGAAAAGTGAAATAAAGACAACGAGGAGAATGGAAATGAAAGTGAACAGACATATAAGGAAATGAATCAAAAGAAGGTGAGCATAAAAAGGAAAAATGTAAGGAGAGCAAAAGGAAAGATGCATGGAAGATATAATGGTGCATTGAAAAGAAAGGAAAAGATTTAAATAAAGGGGAAAATAAATAGTGAATACAAGTAGCCCAAGAAAAGGGAAACGAAAGAAAGTGGGAGAAAAAATGAAAAAGAAAGAGGGAGATGAACAAATTAGACAGAGAAAAAGGAAGAAAAGGAAGAAAAATCTTATAGTATCAGACAGTAAAAAAGAGTAGGAAAAGAAAAGGGAAAAATTAAGAAAAATGAGGACAAGAAATAAAGCAAGCACGAAAGGAGGTAAGAAAAATCAAAATAAAGGAAGGCAGTTAAAGTGAGAAAGAAGATGAAAAAATAGCAGAAGAAAGAAAGAAGTACAGAAAGTGAGAAAGAAGAAAGAAAAGGGGAGAAAAATAAAGAAAGAAAGAAAGGCAGAAAAAACGAAGGAATAATGAGTGCTAAGAAAGAAAGAGAGAGGAGGAAAGAGACAATTATAATATGAGGAAAGAAAGATAATGAGAAGAAAGAGCAAGAAGGAGCAAGAGGAAATTGTGAGAAGAGAGAAAGAACGAGTGAGAAATAAATGTGAAGGCAAAGTGAAAAAAAGATGAAAAATAAAGAAAACCAACAAATTAGGAAAGACAGGGAAAGAAATGTAAAAAAGGGTGAAAAGGTAAACAAATGGAAGAAAAGGGGAAGAAGAATGAAAGTAAGATGAAAAGAAAGAATGTAAATAAAGAAGAAACAAAAGTGATAGAAACTAAAGAAGAAGAAATGAGTGAGAAAAAGGAAGAATACCTGGGATAAAGAAGAATAGTAAAAAATGAAAGAAAAAGGCAATTTGGAAAAAGGGAGTAAAAGAAAAAGTGAAAGAAAGACAAAAAGAAGAATGGAATTGAGAGTGAATAGACGTAGGGGAATAGGGAAATGAAACACCATTGAGGTATTCATGAAGAAGATGTGTCTGCTTAAAAGGAAAGACCGAAGGAAAAAGAGAACTAAAAAATAAATGGAAACAAATGGAAACTGGAAAAAAGAGTGCAAGGGAAACAAATAATAAGGGAAGGAAAGAAAGATAAAACAAGATGAAAGGAGAGATGGTGAAGACAAGAAACAAAAATGAAGGAAGACAGAAGGATGTCAAAGGCCAGAAGGAAAGACAGACGACAGAGGACAGTGGATGGAAAAAAGAAAGACACAAGAAGGCGAGTGCTAAAAAAGAAAGAGAAGAACGATCAAGGCTAAAAAACAAAAAATGGAAATAAAAATTGGGATGGAAAAGAGTGAACATCAGAAAGAGAAAAGTAAAGTGGAAGAGGATGAAAACTAAAGGAAAAATATGGGAAAACCTGGGAAGAGAGAACAAGTAAGAAGGAAAGAAAGGAGGGGAATACAACAGAATGTGATTACACAAAGGCAGTAAAGGGAGTGAGTGGGTGGATTTAGGGATTTAGGTAGGATAGAAAGAGGAGAAATGGGGTGAGAGAGTATGGAAATTGGTGAGGATAATGGGAAAATGGCAGAAGGATGAACATAGAAGAGAGACAGTCTGAGAAAGGAGTGAAGAGAAACATTCAAAGAAGCAGTTTTGGAGTTTGGGGGCAGAAGCATTAGTTTTGACACATTAAGGTTCTGAGGCAGAGGGAAGCGAGAGAGACCAGGGTAAGAGTGAGATGATTTGTGCATAGTGAAGTTGGAAAATTGCAGAGAACGAAAGTGAGAAATAGAAATGGACAAATGAGAGAGAAGGGAACATGAAAGGGTTCCTTAGAGACTGGGTGACAGTAACACTAGCAGAGACGGAAGCGGACAGTCTTGGATTTTTGGTGGCCTTTAGCATAACCTGTACCTCCTTCACATTTGGACATGACTGGCATTATGATGTCCCTCCTTGGCATATGGTGGGCACTTTAGATATCATGGTGCCAGTAGCATAAGGCAGCCAACCTTGACATATTGAAAGCATCCTGGATATTATCCTAGCCATTCAAGCATATAGCTGGCCATCCCTTACATAAGGTATTCACCAACAGCTTGTGATGGGTGTCCTGACATAAAGTGGGTAGCCCTGTCATTTGTTACCACCTGCTGGAATATGATGAGTATTCCTAGCATGTCACTGTGATACAAGTCTGCATTTGGGAGCCAGATTCTGTCTACTTTGGACAGCTGCACAAGTGACATATTCATGAAAATGACAAGTTAGTATTTGGGGTCCTCACTAATGGATTTACTCAAAGTGAAAAGTTGGTGTTTGACAAAGTAATTTTCAAAAACCTTACAAGCTGATGCTTGGGGGTATTGAGTTTATTTACACAAAAAGAAAACCTGATATTTAGGAACAAAACATGTATTTTCAAGAAATGTCAAGCTGTTTTTGTTGCCAAAATGATTCCATTTCCATAAGAAAGTATTGCTGATGCTATTTGCCGTTGTCAGACTGTACCAGCTACTATGGCTGTTATTTCCTCATCTATGTTAATAACATATTATGACATTATCATTAGTACTGATGTCAGAGGTCAGAGCTTGTACACTTAGTGTAACCGGAGTGATATCTCTGCTGTATGAACTAATAAGGAGCCTGTAACATACATGTTTTCTCTACTATCTGAACCTGTAAGATATGCACCTGGCTAGCATAAGTGGTATCTTGACGTCAACTTAATAACAGCAAGAGAAGTGTAACATTTTATCTTCCCACCCTGACAGCTCCAACATTATATATGACTGAGAATCTACTCTGAGGGAGCAGGATGGGGAAAATGAAGGGAGATGGGTAGTAGAATTAAAGATAGAGGCTAAATCCATCTTAAAAATGATATGAGGCTATACCAAATTGCATACCTAGATTATCTGCATGTTCTCTAAGAGATATTTAAAGGTTTTACAGAAATTGCAATCAATCAATCAATCAATCATGTCACTTATAAAGCGCACTACATACCCGCGAGGGTCTCAAGGCGCTGGGGGAAGAGGGGGGTGGTGCTGCTACTGATCGAAGAGCCAGGTCTTGAGGAATCTTCTGAAGGCCAGTAGGTCTTGGGTCTGTCGGAGGTTGGTGGGGAGGGTGTTCCAGGTCTTGGCGGCGAGGTGGGAGAAGGATCTGCCGCCGGCGGTCGTTTTCCGGATGCGGGGGACTGTGGCGAGGGCGAGGCTGGTCGAGCGGAGCTGGCGGGTGGGGGTGTAGAAGCTGAGTCGTCTGTTGAGGTAGGCTGGTCCGGAGTTGTGGAGTGCTTTGTGTGCGTGGGTGAGGAGCTTGAAGGTTATCCTCTTGTTGACAGGGAGCCAGTGCAGGTCTCTCAGGTGGGGTGTGATGTGGCTGCGTCGGGGGATGTCGAGGATAAGACGTGCAGAGGCGTTCTGGATGCGTTGCAGCCGTCTCAGGAGCTTAGCCGTCGTTCCTGCGTAGAGGGCGTTTCCGTAGTCCAGCCTGCTGGTGACGAGGGCCTGGGTGACTGTTTTTCTTGTTTCGGTGGGGATCCACTTGAAGATCCTGCGGAGCATTCGGAGGATGTTGAAGCAGGATGAGGAAACGGCGTTGACCTGCTTAGTCATGGAGAGGGTGGGGTCGAGGATGACCCCTAGGTTGCGTACGTGGTCGGTGGGTGGCGGGGCTGTTCCCAGTGATGTTGGCCACCAGGAGTCGTCCCAGGCTGAAGGGTTGGAACCAAGGATGAGGACCTCCGTCTTGTCCGAGTTCAGCTTCAGGCGGCTGGTCCTCATCCATTCGGCGACGGCCTTCATTCCTTCGTGGAGGTGGGCTTTGGCGGTGTGAGGGTCTTTGGTGAGGGAGAGGATCAGCTGGGTGTCGTCGGCGTAGGAGATGATGTTGAGGTTGTGCTGTCGGGCGACGTGGGCGAGGGGTGCCATGTAGATGTTGAACAGCGTTGGGCTGAGGGAGGAGCCTTGGGGTACGCCGCAGATGATCTTGGTGGCCTTGGATCGGAAGGGGCGAGGCGGACGCTTTGTGTTCTGCCGGAAAGGAAGGATGTGGTCCAGTCCAGGGCCTTCTCTTGGATCCCGGCGTCGTGAAGGCGTGTTCGTAGTGTGTGGTGGCAGACCGTGTCGAAGGCGGCTGATAGGTCCAGGAGGATGAGGGCTGCTGTTTCTCCGTTGTCTAGCAGGGTCCTGATGTCATCGGTGGCGGCGATGAGGGCGGTTTCGGTGCTGTGGTTGCTGCGGAAGCCGGACTGGGAAGGGTCCAGGATGTTGTTCTCCTCGAGGTAGCGGGTCAGTTGTTTGTTGACGATTTTCTCGGTGACCTTCGCGGGGAACGGGAGCAGAGAGATGGGTCGGAAGTTCTTGAGGTCCTTGGGGTCTGCCTTGGGTTTCTTGAGTAAGGCGGTGATCTCGGCGTGCTTCCAGCTTTCCGGGAAGGTTGCTGTCTCGAAGGAGATGTTGATTATTTTCCGGAGGTGGGGCGCGATGGCTGTACTGGCTTTGTTGAAGATGTGGTGAGGGCACGGGTCTAGCGGTGAACCGGAGTGGATGGTGTTCATGATCTCGCTGGTGTCCTCGTCGTTGATGTTGGTCCAGGAGAGCAGGCGGTTGGTGGTTGTGGGGGCAGTGGTCTCGGTGGTTGCCGGGGCGGTCGTGGTGTTGAAGCTGTCGTGGATGTCGGCGATTTTGCGGTGGAAGAAGGTGGCCAGTGAGTCGCACAGGTCTCGCGACGGCTGGATGTCGTTGGTGTTGGAGCTGGGGTTGGAGAGTTCCTTCACGATGTTGAAGAGCTCTTTGCTGTTGTGTGCGTTGTTGTCTAGGCGGTCTTTGAGTGAGGCCCTTTTGGCGGATCTGATGAGGTGATGGTGACTGCGGGTGGCGCTCTTGTGGGCGGCGTAGCTGTCCGCTGTCCGTTCGTGGAGCCAGATCTTCTCCAGTTTTCGGCATGTTCGTTTGGAGGCCTGGAGGTCTTCGGTGAACCAGGTGGCTTTCTTGCTGGTGTGGCTGTTGGGCGGATTCTTGAGCGGGGCGAGGGTGTTGGCGCAGTCGTCGATCCACTGTCTGAGGTTGCGGGCGGCGGTGTCGGGGTCGGAGGGTTCGGCGGGTGGGCTCAGGGCGAGGGTTGTGGTTAGCTGGTCTTCCGTGACTCTGCTCCAGCAGCGGCGAGGCATTTGTTCGGTGCGGTGGTGCGTGGTGGGCTTCCTGTAGGTGAAGTGGATGCAGTGGTGGTCAGTCCAGTGGGGTTCGGAGGTGTGGTTGAAGGAGACGTGTGGGCTTGCGGAAAAGATGGAGTCTAGCGTGTGGCCGGCGGCGTGGGTGGGTGTAGTCACGAGCTGTCTGAGTCCGAGGGTGGCGAGGTTGTCGATCAGGGTGGTGGAGTTGGTGTCCTTGTTGTTCTCGAGGTGGAAGTTCAGGTCCCCGAGGAGGATGTAGTCCGTGGAGGCGATGGCGTGTGTGCTGACGGAGTCAGCGATGGAATCGCTGAACTGTGGTCGGGGTCCGGGGGTCTGTAGATGAGGGTTGCTCTGAGGGTGGTGTTGGGATCGGTGTGGATCTGGAAGTGCATGTGTTCGGCGGTGCTGAGGGTGTCGTCGGTGTTGGTTGAGACTCTGAGGGTGTTCCTGTGGACGATGGCGATGCCTCCTCCGACTCCGTTGGTGCGGTCCCTGCGGGTGATCTTGTATCCGTCCGGGATGGCAATGGCGATGTCGGGGGCTGAAGCGGGATTCAGCCAGGTCTCCGCCAGGAATGCGACGTCTGGGGAGGTTGAGTCGAGAAGGTCCCAGAGTTCGATGGCGTGTTTGCGGGCGGAGCGGGTGTTGAGGGGGATGCATCTGAGGTAGTTGGGTTCTTTCCTGGGCGGTAGTTTGGCGGGCGGGTGCTGGCGAAGCTGCAGTTCCGGCAGGTGAAGGGCCCTTGGGTGCGCTTTGGGGTGGCCTGGTAGCAGGCGTGATCTTTTCCGGGGTTGAGTGCGTGGAGGGTGCTGGCGTCGTATCGGCGTCTGTTGATGTGGCGGGCGCGGGGGATGCCCGGACCAGGGGGTCTGGCGCTGGGCGCGGTCACGGCGCGGACGGGCGCGGACGGGCGCGGACGGGCGCAGACGGGCTTGCCTTAGGTGCGCCTTCGGCGCAACAGCGGCGCGGCCGCGCAGCGGCCGCCATAAATGGGGAGGTGGGAGGGAGGAGCAGGGAATGGGGCAGCGAATGGGCAGTGAGGGGGCGGGGCCGCAGGGGCGCAGCGGCGGGAAACAGGCACAGAAGGGAAAACGAGCACAATCAGGGCATCAAGGGGGCACAGAAAGGAAAAAAACGAGCACAATCAGGGGCAGCAAGGGGGCACAGAAAGGAAAAAACTAGCACAATCAGGGGCAGCAAGGGGGCACAGAAAGGAAAAAACTAGCACAATCAGGGGCAGCAAGGGGGCACAGAAAGGAAAAACGAGCACAATCAGGGGCAGCAAGGGGGGCACAGAAAGGAAAAACGAGCACAATCAGGGGCAGCAAGGGGGCACAGAAAGGAAAAACGAGCACAATCAGGGGCAGCAAGGGGGGCACAGAAAGGAAAAACGAGCACAATCAGGGGCAGCAAGGGGGCACAGAAAGGAAAAACGAGCACAATCAGGGGCAGCAAGGGGGCACAGAAAGGAAAAAACGAGCACAATCAGGGGCAGCAAGGGGGCACAGAAAGGAAAAAACGAGCACAATCAGGGGCAGCAAGGGGGCACAGAAAGGAAAAAACTAGCACAATCAGGGGCAGCAAGGGGGCACAGAAAGGAAAAACGAGCACAATCAGGGGCAGCAAGGGGGGCACAGAAAGGAAAAACGAGCACAATCAGGGGCAGCAAGGGGGCACAGAAAGGAAAAACGAGCACAATCAGGGGCAGCAAGGGGGGCACAGAAAGGAAAAACGAGCACAATCAGGGGCAGCAAGGGGGGCACAGAAAGGAAAAAACGAGCACAATCAGGGGCAGCAAGGGGGGCACAGAAAGGAAAAAACGAGCACAATCAGGGGCAGCAAGGGGGCACAGAAAGGAAAAAACGAGCACAATCAGGGGCAGCAAGGGGGGCACAGAAAGGAAAAAACGAGCACAATCAGGGGCAGCAAGGGGGGCACAGAAAGGAAAAACGAGCACAATCAGGGGCAGCAAGGGGGGCACAGAAAGGAAAAAACGAGCACAATCAGGGGCAGCAAGGGGGGCACAGAAAGGAAAAACGAGCACAATCAGGGGCAGCAAGGGGGCACAGAAAGGAAAAACGAGCACAATCAGGGGCAGCAGCAGGGCACACAGACGGAGCTGTGTGGTGGGGGAGCGACCTACCAGTCAAGGTCAGGGGTCGCTCTGTTAAAATGTTCTGTTGTGCCACCATTGTACCAGATTTTCTTTGCATATAACTCCCCCATTGCCTCCGGGATGGAGTAGACTTATGTAGCACATCATAAAAGAATAGTAATATTTCACAAGAGCCCTTTCGTATCTTCACGTAAAATGTTATTGCCTTGGTAGCCAATTTATTTGAAAAATGTGCTGTTAAATTCTCAATTTGGTCACATTAATTTTTCAAAAATGTCTCAGTGGAGGGATCCCACTACACCCATGGGTAAGGTCTGTTCAGTAGGCAGTCCTCAGTATTTCTGGGTTTCTTTTAAAGAGACCATTCGTACATACTGATCGAATTCTGTGAAAATTGTGCTCTACAACGCATCATATGGCTCAACCTTTTTAGGTCTCGCCTAGCGATGCAGCGCAAAGCGCTGCTCGCTATGCGAGATCTATTGTTGCCGACTTTTGCTCCGATGCGGGACAGGACAGGTGCACGCGTATGGTGCGAGCAGAAGTTGTTATAACGCCGCAAGCCGTACGCGTGCACATCGACTGTCTGTGCTCAAGCTTAACAGACAGGAGATGTGCACGCGTACGGCTCGCGTCTTTTTACAACTCCTGCTCGCACCATACGCGTGCACATGTCCTGTCCAGGCACGGCGTCCAGCATGCCTCCCGCTCAACCCCACTCACCGGCTCTTGTGGGGACTCAGCGCTGAATCTTGCTCCTGCCGCACCATGTGGCATTCACGAAGGCGGGGTGGGCTCCCGCCGGACTTCCTTCTGCGGGGTGGGCTTTCGCCGGACTTCTCCAACACACGGGGCTCCCTCAGCTCACGGGAGCCCCGGACACCACCGGCCGCGCGCTCCATGCGCCGCCCATGTGCCACGCAACTGACGTCGCCCGGTGCCGGACAGCAGATGTGCACACGCACGGCGGCTCGCGGGCTTCAGAGCCTTTTGCGCAATGTCGCGTTTCCTTGAGTCATTCTTCCGGGTCTGTTCGCCGTCATGGAGAAGGACGCTGCTCCCAAGATGGCGACCGCCGAGGGCCAGGCGCGTTTCGGGCAGGCAGTAAAAGGACTGTTGACCGAGAAGGTGAACACCTGTAGCGTTGACGTCATCGCCTTCACCAAGCAGGTGCTGAAGGGATCGCGCAGCTCTGAGGTGAGTCGCGCAGCGCTATAGCGCGTCACCACCTGGCGGCACTGTATCTTAAGAAGATACATACAAAACCATTCACATGTACAGGCTCTGACAGCGGCATTTTAGAATCAACTGTAGACGTAGCTGCCAAGGTTTCAGATTGCTCCTTTCTTCCCCTCGAGGATATCTCCGTTACTGGCACTGTCCGTCCCAGTCACTGCCTGTCACTCCTTTCGTCCCCTTGAGGACACCCTATCCCTGACACTGTTCGTCTCTCCTTTCTTCCCCTCGATGTCACTCCCGTCCCTGGCACTGTCCGTCACTCCCTTCTTCCTCCTCGAGGACACCCCGTCCCTGGCACTGTGCGTCACTCCTTTCGTCCCCTCCATGTCACTCCCGCCCCGGCACTGTCCGTCACTCCTTTCTTTACCCGGAGATCATTCCATCCCTGCTAGTCTAACACACTTGCTCCTGTCGGTTCCTTTTGCAGATTCCTGCCGGGGGTCTCTCATACACCACAGAGGCTGTCAGCCCCGCCAGTAAGTGTCTCATTTGGGGGGGGAGGGAGACGGGAGTGAAATAGAGAAAAGAAACAAACAGAGAGGGGGAGAGACGAAGGGTGAAGACTAGGTTCCAGTGTGCTACTGCACAGGGATCTCGGTGAGTGAGTGTTCTCGGCTGAGCAGTGCTGCTGTGAGGGAGCTGCAGGAAGACCTCATGTGCTCACCCACCCCCTGCTCAAAGTGAGGGGACCTCTCTCGGTGCTCCCCGGGCGGAGCGCCTTCCAGCTGCTTGAGGCCCGGACAGACACAAGTGATGGAGCTAAACTGGGCAGCCTTCTGAGACCCTCCAGCGCCAGATTTCTGTTTTATATACGGCTCTGGTACATCACAATTTACTAAAAGCTTTGCCCCTACATGCAGTGTGCAACAAACCACGTGCACGCCGTTTACACCAAACAGTCAGTCTATCGGGCACTACGCTATGCAGCGCGCCTGCATAAGAGGCAGCAAAGCACACCTGAGCAACGGGTCCTGCTAAGTGCCAACACTGTACTAATATGCAATAGATAATGCGCGGGCTTTAGCTTTATCATTTTGTCTGCTAAAGCTTCTTTAATTTATTACAAGGCATGTAAGTGGGCTTCTTTGTTCTTCCCCGTTTGGTGTCTGATATCACTTTGTTCATACTCACAACACCACTGATCATTATGCAGCATGCACCTGCAACCACCGGTTCAAATTAAGCACAGGGTGGAATGGTGTATTTTATAACCATGCAGGAGCGGAGCAGGCTAAATCCCTACTACCCCTTTTCTGCCACCACGCTTCTACAGAATATTAACAAGCATTTGCAATGCAATAGGTCTCGCAGTTACGCAAGTTTGAGCTTTTGGCATTGTAAATCACAATGTATTTTATTTATGTTTTAAAAACCAAAACCAAAATACAAGGCATAGCCATTTACAATGCCAACAGCTCAAACTTGCGTAACTGCGAGACCTATTGCATTGCAAATGCTTTTTTTTACTTGGGTAGGATTATACTTACCCGCTTAGCTCATTCCCTTGGTGCAATTTGGATATGGTTCCAACTGAGGGATATATATTTGTTTCTAGCTCCCCTCTCACCTAATCTCCTACACTCCTATATAGATCACTGGTAACAATGAAACGGCTGCTGCCTTCTGCTCTCCTGCTCGCAGCTTGTCTGGACAAAATATGAGAGGCCATTAGGTGTTGATATTGGGAGTGAGAGAAAAGGCAAAAGGAAGGGATAATACTCATTGGCATACACTGTACAGACATAGCAGCAGTAAACTGCAGGTGTTGAGCAGGGTGAATTGAACTCAACTCCAGTCCCACTTCGATTGGGTCCAGTCTTGGGGTGCTGCCCATCCTCCCATCTTCTTCGCCATCTGTGCCGAGCCCAGTGGCACTGTGATAGGATGAGAGAATTCTGCTGCTAGGGTCTCCTATCACATTTGTCGTGTCTCTCTCACCACATAAAAGCAGATGGGAGATGAGATCTTGCTTGCAGTTACATTCCATCATAGAGTTCTGTGAAGAGATAAACATCCTTGATGATTTAGAACTGTGAATAATCATTGGAGGCAATCTAATACCTTTTGTATTGTGCCTAAAAGTGAAGGGTATCAAGGCGCTTACAGCTTGTTGCTCAGGAGTCATCCAGGTCGGGTTCCCAGAACAAACAGATTTTAGGCACTTTATAAATTGCTTGACGTCGGATACCTTACGTTTAAAAGGCAAATTGTTCCATCATCAAAGCATCCAAAAAATGAAGGCGTGGCATAAGTCCGAAAGAATGTAAAATAGAAACAATAACAGATGGGCACATCAACCTTTGCCACAAAAAAGAATGTTTACAGCTAAGATATTTTATATTTTTACCTTGTATTAAAAGGATTTATTACGAAGTGAAGAGCCAGACCTACACTCATGAATTTAAATGATAAGAACACAACGATTTTTCTGACAACAGCTTTAATATTTGTCAAACTATATTTGGGAACTTTCTTTAAAAATAAGAGAAGATGCTCAGTAGCAATACATTCCTGTTATTCAACTCAGAGTTCATTGTAGGCAGAAAGGAAGATAAAAATAGATATTCCAGATGTCTGCATTGCACAATAACATCAGCTGTTACTCACTTAGAGTCATCATTGTAAGAGTGAATTAAATCAAATTTATAGAAGCCGCAGTGTCGTAAAACTACATGTTACACTCAAAATGCAGAGTGGGTTGGAGGGATTGATCAAAGATATTATATAAACTCTGGCCAGTACAACTTGGTTAGTGGAAACCTGCTGCGGCAAAGAAAGTACAACTTACAAATAGGGGTGGGCAAACTTGTCAAAATTCTACTCCTGTTACAAAATAATTTCCCTACTACTGAACTACACAAAGTTGGCTAACATAAAAACAAAGTTATTTTTACTGGGAGAAACTCAGAAAACCTACTGTAAGTGTGACAATTTTCACTATTTGTCAACTTTGTGAACTTCATAAAAGTGTAAAAATAAAAAAAGCAAGTAAAACATCTTCTAGAGTGGGTTTACTAGAGAAAATCAACTTTTAATGGAAGAATTTCACCTTAAAAGTGCATGAGAAATTTTAGCAGCAAAGCGCTTTAGACTGCAAATTTACGTGGTGGTCGAACTTGTGTGAAGAACAGAAGGGGAAAAGTTATGTGCTTCACAAAACTTGTCTTGCAGGGCAAAAACTTCACACACACTCTACTTAAAATGGTCTAAACCTTTACTAATGTGGACTTAGATCAAGACTTGCATTCAGGAATTGTTAGGTTGATACAATGGAAGAGCACTTAAAATAGAAATCCCTTTAAGGAAGAAAGAGGTAAGATACAAACCAAATTTATGAAAATTAAGAGACATTTATTAGCTGATAAGCGCAAGAGAATCAGTGAAAAATGATAAAGAGAAAGTGTAAAAAAATGGATAAGGTGGCTAAATGACATACAGTGGCAGCAATTGTTCCAGTAGGCTCTTAAGATTGGAATGCTAATTTATGAGATTATCCATTGGGAAATTGGCAAAAAGAGATGCAACTCACAGGTTCATGTGACTGGCTAGACATGATGGTCTAGGCTCGGGGTGCATGCGCCCTTGAGTACTCCATGAGATCAGATACACTCTTCAGGTCATCAAGAGGAAAAACAAGTTTTACAAACCTCAAGTTGGCAGAAGGTGGGATTCAGCAGATGATTTTGAACAAGCTCACCAAAATGCTCTGAACAAATTGCCAGGATTAGTTCTCTTTCTGTAGCTTTTATGGCACTCTCTCGCTCTAGCCAATATAGTTTGTAAAATTAGTTTGAGCACGAATGGAGAGGTTTGCAAGCATTTGGAGGTGTTTCACACCAATAGACGTTATTGCTTCAGAGCTTATCGGCAGATCCTGGCTGTCATGGGTAAATCATTTGAAGAATGGTAGATATTCTTGAAGTTTTACACTTTTGTTAGTTAAAAAAACATTCTCTGAGTGTGTGGCCAAGACAGCGGACGAGTGAGACATGTTTACCAATCTCTATGTCCACGCAGCTTCAGCAGCCTCGCATAGCGCCCTACCTGCCATTTCTACCTCGCCTCCCTCGACCTCCAGGACCGACGATCACCGGCGTCTGCTCGACTCGGAGACGGACTGTAACGAGGCCGGGCCGACGGGCTGATAGCGAACAGGTGCGTGACTGGTGGAAGGCGACACCGTTCAAAGCTCCCCTTGTCTCTTTTCAGCATGACGAATGGAGTAACCCCACATATCCCACGCATGAGGTGGCAGCTGGTTTTCGACAGGGCTCCTTTAACTGGGAGAGCGCTATGGAGGAGACCCACCCCGCTGCTGACGTCACTGTGCCTAGCCCAATAAGGACGAGGGAATCCCGGAAGGACGTGTGTGGAATCACCGGTGGAGTGGAGAGGAAGGAGCCGGAGGAAGTCGCGAGCGGAGGAGAGTGGACGCTGTCAGGAGGAGAACGGAGTCGCGAGGTTGCTGTGGAGTGCGAGGGAGACCCGAGAAAGCCAGGAGGCCACCGGAACAGCGCTTCGCCCAGCCACGCTCACGGAGGAGCGTGGCTCTCCCAGGTACGGGACCGGTTTGCGGGCTGGGTTGGGAGGCGGGAGAGTCCCGACAAGTAGACGGAAACTCCCCTCTGTTCCCTGCCCTCGAGCACTTTCACATTTCCCAGTAGACGTGTGTCACGGGTTGGGTGCTCCCTCACTACCTTCCCCTGTTTATTTGCCTTCGGTTCAGCACACTTACACCCCGTATCTTTCTTTCCCCATCAACCTACGTGGAGCCTCCAGACTCTGGAACCCGGATCGTGGCCTGTGGAGACCCCGTGGAGTGTGAGAAGGCGTAGTGCATGACGGATAAGAAGTCATTATCCCTATTCCACTCTAAAAAACTGACTTCTCGGAGGAGAAGAGTGTATCAAATAATAAAACCTTCTCTATCACTATCTGGTCGTCAGTCCGATTACTCTAACCCGCTACAACTGGTGGAGAATGCGGGCATAAACCCGTCCGTCAGTAATCCCATGATGGACGCCCTTATTCAACACCTGGTGAAAAGTCAAGAAAAATTAGGATGGGCCGTGGAACGGCAAATGACTTCGGCGCAAGCCGACCGGGACCTCATTAAAGATTCTATAGCCGCCCAGTTGGAGAGGTTACAGAAGGTGGTAACCAAACCAGCTGCCCCTCTGCCGAGAGAACACCGGGGTATGCCGCCTGGACCCTCAGGGGTCTCGTTACAGAAATACGTGTCAGGGGAGGACCCTGACGCGTTCTTACTGAACTTTGAAAGGGCCGCCAGGGCCTGTGGCTGGCCCATGGAGAAATGGCCTTTTTTCCTGGCGCCCCTGTTGACAGGAGAAGCCCAAGCAGCGTACCAGGTGGCAAACGCCAGGGGGGATACGCCATACGCTGAGATAAAGGACATCATTCTGGATCATTTGGGCCTTGATGCAGAAGCCTACCGGGTACGCTTCCGCAAAGAAAAAGGGGCACCAGGAGAAAACCCTAAGACATTGTTCTTTCGCTTGAAAATGGCCGCAGAAAAATGGCTGAAACCGCAAGTGAGCACAAAAGAGGAAATCATGGATCGTATCTATTTAGAACAATATCTTGATGCACTCCCCTATAACACCCAAAGGTGGCTTAGGCAACATAATAACCTCACTACGGATCAAGCCATTGAAATGGCTACAACCTTTTCAAGAGCCCAGCCACGAACCCTCATCTGGGAAACGGAAAAGCCAAACCGCCCCGGTCCTGCAAAATATGAGAGAAAACACCGACCCATCCCAGAACCAATCAAGATGAAACCACAGAGAACCAAAACACCGACATTCAAGGGCCCTCAATGTTTTGAATGTGGGGACTGGGGCCACATAGCCCGCCTGTGTCCAAGACGTAAATCAACGGAGGAACCCATGTACACTGCTGAGATGGGAAGTGCATTTTATGTGAGTGTAAAGGTGAATGGGAGGCCGGTAAAAGCTTTGTTAGACTCAGGCTGTAGACAGTCGGTCATACAGGGAACCCTCATAAGACCTACACAAATCATTCCAGACATTACAGTTCACATACGATGTGTCCATGGAGATGTGAAGCCATACCCTGTGGCTTCTATAACCCTCCTCCCCATCAATGGTACCCCGTGCAGCGTCCGGGTGGGGTTTTTAGAAGGCTTGCCAGAGGAGTTGATCATTGGGACAGATAACCCAGAATTCCTTGAGTTATTTCTACAGACCATACATACAGAGAGTCAGGGGGAAGAGACAAGGACACATGGTGAAGCCCCTCTACCAGCCCTTATCACCCCGGAACCGTGGCTCCTGTATAGGAGCTTCAGATTTGCGCAGGCCAATGACGGTACGCTACACAATGCTTGGGAACACGCTCACATCAATCAGGACAACCCTTCCCCATCATATCCCCATTTTTTTTATCAAAGAAGGGTTGCTATACCGCAAGGGCTCTATAGATGACCCGGCACAATTACTGATTGTCTTCTTCTATTGTTCGACGTATATTTTGAATGTTTTTCTCTGATGGTTTCCTTTTTTGGGGGGTTTCCTTTCTCTTTTGCTCTCCATATGGGCCTGCATATGGGCCCTAGCCTGGGTGACCATGTGACTCTCTCTTGCTATGAAGTACCCACTGCTGTGAGCTCTCATCGTGGGAGACTTCAGATTTCACAGATCCCCCCTCCCCCTCCCCCAAATCTTATGTTCCAGGTCCTTAAGATAACCAGCTTCAATGTGCTGGTCCTTAACAATCCCATCAAATGGTCTGCTGTGCTTTCATTACTAGAACAGTCCAGCAGTGATATCTGCCTTTTACAGGAGACATGCCTACTTTCAAAAGATACAGCTAGAATGCAATCCCCATGGTTCCCACGCCAGATCTGGTCCTCGGGACTCTCTAAGAAAGGAGGGATGTCCATTCTCTTCTGCTCTGGATTTAAAGGTGAGGTTTTGGACACGGTTGCCGAAGGCAAGGGCCGTCTTCTTGCAATTAGACTTAAATTGGGTACCTTTCAATTTACCTTGGTAAACATATACGCACCTAATGAATCTCAGGAACTCTTTATCATTAACTCCCTGACTCCTGTCCTCAGATCCCCAGACTCAGTCATCTTGATCGAGGGGAACTTGAATTTAGTAATGGACACTGACCTAGATCGCTCTGGGCAGCGCTCTGATCAAACGGGAGCTTTTTCTGCTTCAGGATTACAGTCGATGACAGATTGCGGACTGCAGGATGTCTGGCGCAGTCTCCACCCACTGTCTAGAGACTATACGTCCTACTCAGCGGCCCATAAAAACTATGTGTGCATTGATCACTTCCTTGCAATCTACTAGCTCTCGTCTCAGAGGTAGTCATTGTTCCCCGATCGCTGTTGGATCATGCCCCTCTCTCCCTATCTCTCCAAACTACTGTGACTCAACCACGGTCTTCTCACTGGCGTCTCAGAGACTCTTTGTTGTAGTATCCAGCTGCAATGGACTCCCTTCAACATAGCATTACCGATTACCTCCAGGCTAATTGCATTGGCGAGGTCCCCTTATTGTTTGTTTGGAGACCCTGAAACTGGTAATATGGGGAGAACTCATTGCTCTCTCAGCAGCTGAGAACCGTAGATGCCAAGATAAGCGGCTGCTCTTAGAAAAATCGGTCTCCGAATTAGAGGCCATTCATAAGTGGACGGGCGCCCCTAGGGTTTGGAGGGAGCTTGAGAAGCAGAGGCTCCTCCTTAAGTGTCTTGATCTCGACCAGGCAGAATACGCCTTAGTGTGCCGCAAACACAAATTTTATCTTGGCAGCAATCACTACGGGAGGATGCTAGCTCACCGCCTTTGCAGCAAAACCCACGCTGGCATGATCAGGGAGATTCACTCTGGCCCTCACTCGACGGTTCGTTCCGATGAGATTGCCTCTGCTTTTTGGGTCTTTTATGGCTCTTTATATTCTACCATAGATAGCCCCCAGGGAGATCCTCTCCCTTACCTTAACGGGCCAATCTCACTGCCCTTCCAGTCGTGGAGCTTGAGGCTTTGGACAACACATACAAACTGATGAAGTAATTTCGGAGATTTCCCACTTGAAGTCTCTGAAATCCCCGGGACCCGATGGGTTTGGTGCCCTCTTTTACAAGGTCTTCTGCCAGGAGGTTGTGCCCACACTTACGCAGCTGTATAACTCGTTCACATATTCCGGCTCTCTCACGGCCTGTATGCTGGAAGCTGCTATCTCGGTTATACCAAAACCTGGTAAGGATCCAACTTGATGTGGGTCCTATAGACCCATTTCTTTATTAAACATAGATGCTAAACTGTATACTGGTATCTTGGCGCACCACCTAAACTCACTCATGCCAGGCTTAATAGAGCTGGACCAGGCTGGATTTATTCCGGCACATCAATGCAGCGATAACACCAAGCGCCTTCTCCATATTTTGGATAAGATCCATAGATGTCGGAGAGAAGCTTGCTCCTTTTTATAGATGCTGGAAAGGCATTTGATCACGCCCACTGGCCCTATCTCTTAACAACTTTACGCCGGTTTGGCTTTGGGGACAAATTCTGCTGATGGATCAGCTGCATCTACAGAGAACCCAGGGCGTCAGTGAGGGTCAACGGTCTCTCTTCCTCCATCTTCCCAATATCTCGGGGCACATGACAAGGGTGCCCTTTATCTTTTTTTTTTTATATAGCGCAAACTAGACCTGAAGATATCAGGTATCAGAGCGCTTTACATGAGCACCAGTTTCGTTACAGATGGACACATTCATTTTTGTTAGGCACGGGGAGATTAAGCGATTTGCCCAGAATCACAGGATGTTGAGCGTTGTTGCAGAGACTCGAACCCGGTTCCCCAGCTTCAAGGTCGACCGCTCTAGCCGTAAGGCTACATCCTCTCCCCATTATCTCCTCTTCTCTTCGCCTTATATATGGAGTCCTTGGCGCCTGAGTCACGTTTGGAGGTCACCAATATCTTATAAGCCTCTACGCTGATGATGTCATCTTGTCCATAACCAACCCTAAGTCCTCACTCCCTGCGCTGGTCTCTGAGCTTCAACAATTCAATGAGGTTTCTGGCTTTAAAGTAAATTTACAGAAATTGCAGATTTTGAACCTCTCCGTCATCCCAGCACACAAATCTGCACTGCTTTCTCAATTGCTGTTTGAGTGGGCAAAGGACTCCATTGATTATCTTGGTATCAAACTGGCTGCATCCCTTTCAAAGATCCTGTCTTATAACTACTCGGCTATCATCTCCCAGACACGTAGGGCGCTGAATGCATGGAGACGGCTCCGCCTGTCTTGGACTGGCCGAATAGCAGCTAAAAATTACTATACTCTTGCGGATTTTATACCCCCTCCTCCTAAGGCTGTGCGATCCTTGCAACTAGAAATAAACAATAGATCTCGCCTCTATCAAAGGCTACTTCATCGTCAGAAAAGGGAAGGTTGCTTGCAGTCCCTATGGTGCTCCGCTACTTCCAAGCGGTTCAACTCCGTTTCTTGGTGGAATGAAACCACCCACTGTCTGAAAAGCATTTTTACTTTATGGAACACGCTGTTGCGGGCCCTAGCATCTGGAAAGAGGATTGGCTACCAAGTAAACACAGAGCCTGGGGCTTATACTCCTCTCCGGTCACGAGCTCAAAGCTTAAAGTATGGGATGCAGTGCAATCTGGCCTTACTACATTTCCATCTCCGATGACGCTGATCTTAGCCAACCCTGATTTTCCTTCGGGCCTAGCATGGGGGATGTTTCGACGGTGGCAGGAAGTGGGCTGCAAAAGAGTAGGATCTCCAGAACGGGCTCATTTCCTTTGACCAATTACAAGCTGACTATTCTCAAATAGTGGCGGAACATATTCAATACTTACACTGGGTGACCTTTTCGGGATACAGGATAGGAGCAGTGTGTCCTCTGACCCCATTAGAGTACTGGCTACTGCTTAAACCGGATGATAAACATTTTATATCTGAATTGTACACCATGCTTGCCAGGGATGCCACCCCCATAAAAACCAGGGGTCAGATTCGCTGGGAGACAGAGCTTGGGTGGGCCCTTACCCAAAAGGAGTGGGAATACATTTTTTATACAGGTCATCACACAGTGCACCATATGGCCAGTACTAAAACTACTTATAAGATCGTCTCCTACTGGTATCTGACACCAGCTCGAATCCACAGATGGGACTCTGGGCGTTCCGAGGACTGCTGGCGAGGGTGTGGAAATCCGGGGACTCTCTTGTATCTCCTACGGCACTGCCTGAAACTTACCAGATACTGGCACCAAATCCTTTCTGACATTTACACAGCTTTTCACACCTCCATCTCTAGGTTTCCTGCATACACTATCTTAGAACTCTTGTACCCTTTGACTTTTCCCCTACGTTCCACCTGAGGAAGGCAAATGACATTGGCTTTCGGCACTGCTCACAAAGTGATTCTGTCCCTTTGGAGAACCAGTAGAATTCCGGATCATACTTCTTGGTTACATAAATTATGATTTATCCTGGGGATGTAGAAACTGTACTTAGCACTGGACCCCAAATCTACTTCCTATGCCAACAGATGGGCCCCATGTATAAAAATGTTATCCTCTGAATTTAGAGAACTGACATGCCCCTCCTACTTGCGACTACTTTGCATGGTTTCTATTGAGTCTTCCATCTCTGACTAAGGGCTGTTTATTACTATATATAGATCCTTTCCCTTTTGATGGGGTTATTGCATCTCATGCACTAGCATGGACACTCTTTGTATGGAGTAGCAGGGGTGGGTATGGGTTGTTTTATTTTGTTACCGTTTTGATGTTATAAAACTCTGCCTAACTTACGCTGCTGGCCCCAGGGTTGTAGGCAAACAGCTGTGCTCTTTTTACCATATTCTATTCCGCTGCTGGACACTGGTTGTAGGCGCAAAGCTGTGTGCTACTTTCGACAGGCTTAATAAACAGAATGGTTCCTAAAAAACATTCCCTGAAGAAGCAACTGTATGGTCGCTAAACAAATGTTGACTCACATGAATTTTTGGAACACTTGTGGCTATGGTTTTAAGCAACACCAAGGATATTTTATCAAAGAAAATTTAAAGAATAAATTACATTAATTTTTTTAATAAGTGAGTGGATTATTTTGAGGTTGAACTATGATGTTTACGTTTAGTGCCTCCCTGAGAAACTCATTAACTGAAAATTTAAATATATGCATTAATGTGGGCATTGGTGCAAAATGAGAGCCCTGCTACTGCAAGGAACATATGAATATATAATTTATTTAGTAGGAGAAGTTATCTGATACCCAAGCCTGTAGGCATCCTGTACTTTGCTAGTCTCTTGGGTCCTCCTACTATTTTAGGTATCAAGTACATGCTTATGGTGGACTATGACACCAAGTGAGCTGAGGCAGAGATCAGGCCTACAATCAGAGGCCTAAATCCTGGGAAGACTCCGGGCCCCAACGGGTTCCCAGCTCTATAAGAAATTTGCCTCAGTAGTTGCCTCCCACGAGTTGTTGTTCTTCGAAATCCTACAAACGGAATACATGCCTATTGAGCTCAGCGAAGCCACAGTAGTGTTTCTTCCCAAACCTAGGAGACCGCTTGACACCTGTTATCCTTACAGGCCTATATCTTTGCTCAACACCATGATCAAGATATTGGTGAAGTTTCTTGCACGTCGGCTCACACCAGTAGTTTGTACTCTAGTCCATAAGGACCAGGACAGCTTCATGCCAGGCCAAGGCACCAGACACTGCATCAGGAACCTACAACCGGCGCTGGACAACTGTCGGACTGCCGAAGGCCCATTACCACTAGTTCTGCTTGATTTTGAAAAAGCATTTGATTTGATTGCCTGGGACGTCTTATTTTAGGTTCTACTGAAATGAACTTTGGGCCCGCTATATATCTTATTTTAAAATATTATACACAACCCCACGGGCCAGAGTGTGCGCACTTGGTGCCTTATCTGGACCCTTCCCCGTCAGGACAGGGGCCTCGCGCAGTTCACTCAAACACATAGGATGGGTTATGAAACCCATACAAGTAACACCATTCTGGGAAGTTTCCTGGCTGGGAAGCGGTCGCATGGCCCAGAGGTTCGTGGTGTGGGATCGCATAGGCATATCTCACTAACACCAAAACAACATCCGCAATTACTTTCTGATTTTAAATAGAAAAAGAAAGCCTGTACAAGTTCACCAGTGAATTCTCTTCAGCACATTTGTGAGAGAAGGAACAATTATTGAGACACACACGTGGCCCAAATACACAGCTCACATCATCAACTTCCTTGGTTACTCTCCCCACATCCAGCAATCCGAGAGCATACTGTCCATGTACCTTGTTGATCCTCCAGGGACTGAGCTTTTCAGTGTAGGACCACCTCCACTTGCTGCCAGGGACAACTTCCTCCTCCCAGGGTAAGCCCTCCTGTTAAGCAACCCGTTCCTTTTCTGTGCAGGGATAGATGGGTCTTGGGCAAACCATAGCAAGTCCAATTCCGGCAGGGATCCTGAGTTTCCTGTTGCTGTCCTTGTCATAGGCATGAAAAGAAAACAGGACGTTTTATGGCACACATGACACCCTGTGGGAGGGTGGACGGAGCCATCACGTCCTCTTTCTTTCTCCTTTACACGGGGAAGAAATCTCTATTTTAAATGAACAGGACAGTGACAAAGAAAGTAGGGATAATAGCAGAGATTGAAATGTTCTGTTTGTAAACTTGTCAGACTTCAAACAAGGCAAAGGTCAGCACGGTTATTTAAATATGACACTAAATTCCCACAAGGGAAAAAGCAAAAACAGCCGGAAGAAAGCGCTTATAAGATATTGTTTTCTGCTTCCAACTGTTATTTTTTCAACTTATACCGAATTGCTCTAAAACAGACTAGCAGCCTTTTTAAGTAAATGATTGAAAGCTACAAGCGGATTGCTGAGTACTGTTGGCTTAACGGACCTGGCTGAAGGTGTCACAAGTGGCATTCAATCATGTGAAGCTATGCTATCGAGTCCGACCAAATACCTCACAACTCACGCTCATTTGGGCGTTGTCACCTACTTCTCGAAGGTATTCACCCTACAATAAAGGCAACATGTCTCCACAGACATTCATAAGGTCACCCTCTTTGCAAATCCGCACATCCCTCCGAATTTAAAAAAAAATAAAAAATTGTTAAGTCTAGCTTGAAACAGCGCACTGATGCTTGCCATACCTTTTATTTAATTACACAGGGCTTAGAGACCGTCTGTTGGACTTAGCCAGTTCTGCAGGATCATTCCAAACTTTTTGCTTTCCCCCTCCTGTTTTCTGAACCAGTTTTTGTCGGCTTTTAGGACTCTGCGCACTTTACCACTGCTAACCAGAGCTAAGGTGCTTGTGCTCTTTCCTTTAAACATGGTAGAATTGGCTTACACCCAATTGGTACATTTAATTTAGCAGTAAGTCCCTAGTGAATTGGTACTACATGTACCCAGGGTCTGTAAATTAAATGTTACTAGTGGACCTGCAGCACAAGTTGCGCCACCCACTTAAGTAGCCCCTTTAAACATGTCTCATGGCTGCAATTGCAGCCTGATATAAGTCACCCCTAGGGTAGGCCCTAAACAGCCCAGAGGGCAGTGAGAGGAGATTTAAAAAGTTGGACATGTACTTTTAAGTTTTACATGACCTGATGATGAAAAAACTTTTAAATCCATTTTTCACAACAGCAAGGCCTAACTCTCACATAGGATACCATTGAGTTTCCGTATTACATTTAATAAGTGATAGCTTTCAATCGGAAGCAGGTAGAAAGTTCGAATTTGGTGTCTAAAGAATTGTAATGAAAAGCTCTCTTTAATAGAACAGTCAGACTTTAAGTCACAATTCTCAAAATGACACTTTTAGAAAGTTGGCATTTCCTCGTCCTAACCATTTGGTGCCTGCAGCCTGTCCTTGGGTCAGATGACTAGGTGTAGCTGGCAGTCAGTCCTTGTGTATTGCTCCCAGACAGTGAGACAAAGGGAAGATAGGAGTTGGCAGGATGGCTACTCTAACATAACAAGGGGCGGAGCTGTCACTAACACACTTGCACTTCACAAAGGCCCTGCCTGAACACACTCACAAAGGGTTTGTCACTAGTCTTTTTTGTACCCAGACAAGCTGGGGCCAGGGCAGGGGGAAGGGGATGCCTGACACCTCAGGGGGAGGAACCTCCAGAACCTTCTCCTACTTCAAAGTGATGCCGCTACCACTCCCAGCATCCTACCACCACTCCCACCCTCCTAACCACCACAACCACCAAGCACCCTCCAATAACCACTACATCACCCTACTTCAAGCCCCCTACCACCAACCCCATACCACCACCCTGTCACCACCCTAACCACCAACCTAACCACCACACCCCTTACCACCACCACCCTTTAGCTGTGATACACACCCTAAACAGTCTACGTCCGCCCTACCACTACTTCCACCACCCTACCATCATCCTAACCACCACATTAGCCATCCTACCACATCCACCATCACTACCCTATCACCCCACCACCACTGCCCTACCACCATCTTCACCACCATCCACCTTCACCACCACCCTATCACCCAACCATCTCCCTATCATCACTGCCATTTTCCCACCCTACCACTACCTTACCCCTACCAATACCTCTCTACCACCACCACTCTACCATCACCAAACCAGACTACTACCAATAGCCTACCAAAACCACCACCACCCTACCACTACCAACCCTAAACACCACTACCTACTACCACGACCACTACCACCACCCTAACACCACCACCACTCAGACCACCGCCAATAATATTACCACCACCACCACTAACCACCATCCTACCCTAACCACCACCACCTTACCCTAACCACCACCATTCTACCCTAAGTACCTCACCACCACAACCACTGCAACACTAACCATCACCATCATAACCAACTTACCCAGCAGCTATACCCAATCACCCTAATCACCACCCCACCCTAACCATCACAACCTTCACCATCACCATAACCACCACCACCAACACCCTCACTACCACCAGCCATCAAAACCATCCTACCACCACCGCCATCCTCACCACTACCACCATTACCCTCACCATCTTCACCAACATCATCACTTGCACCATCATCACCACTCTCACAACAATCACCACCATGCTCAGCACCACCGCCCTCGCCATGACCAGCCTAACCACCACCCCCACCATTGTCACCACCACCAGATCACCCTACCGTCACTACCCATAATATCACCATGACCACACCACCATCACCCTACCATTCTACTGCCACCACAACCCCACCACCCTAGCACCACACCACCACCATCCTAACCACCACCCTACCATAAGCACACCACCCTATGTCTACCACTCTACTACCACCAACCATATTATCACCATACCAGCCCACTGTCACCACCCTAACCACCACAACACCCCTTACCATCACCACACCTTAACTACAATACACACCCTAACCAACCTATGACCACTCCACCACCACTTCCACCACACTACCACCCTATCTTCATCCTAACCACCACTCTACCACCATTACTACCCTACCACTCGGCCACTACTGCCCTACCACATCCTCAACCACAACCAACCACCCTACTGTCATCCCACCACCATCACCACTCTACCACCCTACCACCACCTTACCCCTACCAACACCTCCTACCACCAGCTCCTACCACCACCAACCTACCAGCACCTCACCACACTACCAACACCACCACCCTACCTCCACCAACCCTAACCACCACCACCACTCCCAAAACCCTAGCACCACACTAACCACCACAATCACCACCTTCAAGACTACCACCCTAATCACCACCAACAACCTAACCAACACCACCCTATCCTAACCACCACCACCTAACCACCACTACTCTAACCTAATTATCCCACCACCATAACCCCACAACTCTAACCACCACCACCACCAAAACCACCTTACCCAGCAGCAATGTTACGCCTCATGCTTCTTGTACCATAAATCTCCTGAGGGCAAAATCCCCTAGTTCTGAACCCATTCCACCCGCTGCCCAGTATTACATATAGTCTGGGTATAGATTCAGTTTTCCTTTTGTATTATTATTCTTTGGATTTACCGAGCGTCTCTGTGTTGGGGTCTCCATTCTGTTCAGACTTCCCACGAGACTTGAGCAAGTACTGACAACACGAAGTCTGGGCCTTTTGAAGAAGGGGGGGTGGAGTTGTATATAAGCCACACCCATGCGTGTAATTGTGCTTGGCTTCGAGTTCCCTGCTTGATTTGTCCACGCCTCCTGGGTTACCTTCGCTCTTCCGTGTGAGAGCAGCAGTCTAGTCTTTTTCTGAATATCCCAGCCTTCCTGTATTTTGCAGGTATCGGATGCAACTCTACATCAGTGGGTTTTACTGGCTTCGGTCAGTCTTGACCTATTATCCCCTTGTTCATCAGGACCCCTTCCTCCCCCATCCTGTTCCCCATCTTTATTGACCGTCTGATATCTGTTTTTTGGTGGTTGCTGCAATCTCGGAGCCCCTTAGTCAGCTTATATAGGCTCTGGTGAGACGAGTGCAGACTGCTGTGTCTCCTGTTGTGTTTTGTGTGGTTTCTTCTTGGATTACCAGGATTCCTCCAGCATAAAGGTCAGTCAACTGATGAACTGAGTAAAGAATACTGGACTATTAATACACTTTTTTGTTGTTTCTACGCTCCACTTGGGGAGGATTCATATTTTGTGGAGCCACACTTAAATCTCTTTTTGGATGTCAGTTCTGGCATGGCGAGTGAAATTAACTTGTTTCCCCTGTGATGACTATGGGAGTTGTTTTATGGTGAGTGCATATAGGAGGATACAACACAGAGATATCATTGGTGGGGCCATCCTTGTGAACACACTAGAATACTAATAGGTCTCTCTTTGTTTTCACTATGGTTCCTATAGATTGAACAAAGGTTCTTCAGAGTAAGGCGCTTGCACTCTGTTTTTGGTGACATCCCAAGAAACCTATGTAGGAAACTGGCTCTATATATACTACACCAAAATGAGGTATAGTGTGTATAGAGTCCAGGTGACCCCAGAGGTAGGCAGAGGTTAAAGTTAGATAGAACCTTACTCTCTATTTGTGGTAGAGTGGTCGAGCAGTAAGGCAGTATCAGAGGACAGTGTTAAGCATTTGATGTACCCACTCATTCAGCAAATTAATTCACACACTCAAAGACTAAACTCTAGACCAATTGTTTTTGTATAAAAAAATATACTGTTGTTTTATTTTTAGAACCAAGCAAGCCTGGCACAGGTAAGCATTAAATACTTTACAGTAATAAGTTGCTGATTGTAGAACAGTTTGAAAATGCAATAGGAATTGTACTTTGTTTGATTTACAGGGGATGCAGTAGGTTGCAATACTTAGCAAATACAGTACATTGAAATGAATAGGCTTTTTCAGTAACTTACAGGTAAGTTACTTTTCACGTTACTTTTTCTAACTCAGTGCTGGATACCTAGATTCAGCACTGGGAGATTTCCTGCAAACAGGTAAGTAAATACGTTTTGGTTATTCGTGCGATTTTTAAAGAATATTTTTAGATTTCAAAACTCCACACTTAGAAACTTTTTGGAAGAAAAAGTGTCAATGTTATCCTATGTAGGAAAAACAGGTTATCGGTTCACAGGTAAGTTATCGACTGTGGGAGTTAAGGTTCTGGTGTTAGACTCAGGGGTCCCCCAGGGTCAGTGATGCACTCTTGTTACACCCTCAGCGGCACTAGGGCGGCCGGGTGCAGAGTGTTGAGGCCCAATGTTATCCTATGGAGGATAGGGGGTCTCCGGTTGGTGGCTGCTGGCAAGCAGGCCACTGGGTTGTGGGAGCAAAGCTCCTAGACTTTAGCTCAGGGCAAATGGGGAAACAGATTAGCACCAAAGGTGCACCCTCAGCGGCACTAGGGCGGCCGGGTGCAGGGTGCTGTTTCGACGACGGAAGCCCTGTTGTTTCCAATGGAGAACCTCCGGTCAGCAAAAACACTGCAGGCAGGGAGACGAAGGACTTGGTGAGGCACCGTTGGTTTGGGCACACAAGGCCGTGGGGCGTCGGGTGCAGGGGTGCCTTTTGGGGTCGAATCGGCTTACCAGCTCCGGGTCGCGGTTAGGGGGGCCTTCTGGATTTCGACTGCAGGCGTCGGCTGGAGGCTTGAGGCAGGTCAGGGGTCGCCGGATCTCGGTTCAGGATCGCCGGGGTGACCTCCTCGTGGTGTTTGCCCACTTGAGCTCGGGACGTGGACGGCGGGTGCAGAGTGGGGCAGGTTCGCGGTCTCCGGCTGCTACCAGAGGTTGCAGTTTGAACAAATCCGGTGTTCACGGGAGAAGCAGTCTTTGGAAGTGAAGGCAGGCAGGTCCTCCGGGGTTTTTGAGGTTGCTGGCAGCAGGACACACCGGGATTTCGCAGGAGCAGATTCGAGGGGAGACAGGCCGGTAGGGCTGGGGCCAAGTCAGTGGCTGCACGGCTGTTCGGTCCTTCTTCATCTCTTCTTCTTGTTTCTTGGCTGGATCTGAGGAAGCAAGGTTCAGGGTGCTCCCTAAATACTAGATTTTGGGGCGTTACAGGTAGGTAGAGGGCAGGGACCAATGGGTCCCTTCCCTGGGGTGGGTACACCCCCTATTGTGCCACCCTCCAGAGGGAGGGGGGCATGAGCCTGTCTCTGGTTGGTTGGGTCCCCCATCCTCAAGATGGCGGGGACTCGGAGTTGTGCTTCACCTCGCCTCCCCCACCTGAGGGGTGGAGTTGGCAGAGGTGGGCACACCTCTTTCCTTCACTTGATTTTCCCGCCGGTTCTCCCGCCCAAAGTGGGGGGTAGAACCAGTGGGGACCAGTTGCTGAAAGCAGCAAATGGTCTGGGGAGGCTCACAAAAGCGGCATGCCTTTGAAGCTTCCCATTTCGTGAACCCTGCCCATCCTGGAGGGATGGGCAGGGTTCAGGCCCCCGAGAGCAGCAGGCTCTCGACCCAGGGGTCCAGAAACATGTCTGGTGGTGGCAGCCTAAGCAGCCACTCAGTCGGGACACTAGAAGTTGGTCGAGTTTCAGGGGGCATCTCTAAGATGCCCTCTGTCGTGCATTTTACATTAAATCCCACACTGGCATCAGTGTGGGTTTAATGTGCTGAGAAGTTTGATATCAAACTTCCCAGTTTTCAGTGTAGCCATTATGGTGCTGTGGAGTTCGTAATGACAAACTCCCAGCACCATATACTCTTAATGGCAGCACTGCACTTACAATGTCTAAGAATGGACTTAGACACTGTAGGGGTACAGGGCTCATGCACCTGTACCCTCACCACTGGTATAGTGCACCCAGCTAGAGGGGTGACTGATCTAGGCCAGGGCAGTGGTTTGTAGGCATGGCACACAGGGATGTGTGCCATGACGACTCTTCACATTGTTCTGCACCAAGACACGCAGCCTGCAAAGGCAGTGTGTGACTGAAAAGGTACAGGGCCTCTAAAGGTGGCACAATAAGTGCTGCAGCCCTTAGGGGTCTTCCCTGGTCACAGTGCCCTGGGTACCTGTGGTACCATTTACCAGGGGCTGACCTGTAGCCAGAGATGCCAATTGGGTTAGTTTTGGGGAAAGAATACAGGCCCTGGGAACCTGATTGGCAGGGACCCAGGGCACATCAAGTAAAAGTGCATCAGTAGTCTGGCAAAAAGTGGGGGGGGGGTTACTGCAACAGAAACCCACTTTCGTACAGCCTATCCTGTATCCTCCTTTTTCCTTGAGGGCCGTTGCTGGCACTCGTGTCCCTGTCACATGTTAGGGCTTGCCTTTAGGGAGAGTGGGTGGGCCGTCTTCACTCCTGCAGACTTGGAGCCTCAGGTTAGTGGAAGCTTGACAGAACACAAAAACCACCACCCTTATCACCACCCCACCCTAACCACTACAACCCTCAGCACCACCACCAACGTAACTATCCTACCACCACCACTGTTCCATCACCCCCACACCACCCTACTACCGTCACTCTGCCACTACCACCACCACCCAACCACCTCCACACCACCCTAATCACCGCCACCATCATAAACACCACCACCACCCTACCCTCCACACCCACCCTAACCAGCCTACCACCACAACCCTACCTTAACACCATAACCACCACCCCACCCTAACCACCACCCCTACCATAACTACTCTCACCATCACCTCCACCACCCTATCACCACTACCCTACACGTACCACCTCCCTACCACCACCCCAACCAGCACCATCACATTAACAAGCCTATCATCATCTGACCACAACCACCACCCTCCTACCACCCTACCTGTAAAACCACCACTCTACCACCACCAACCGATCTCCACCATGCTACAACTACCCTAACCATCACAACTACCACCCTATCCTACCCGAACCACCACCACCCTTCCCTAATCACACAACGCTACCCTAACCACCACCACTCTACCCTAACGATCACCCTCTCCTAAGCACTCTCACCACCATAATCACACAACACTAACCACCACTACCACCATACCTATTCTACCCAGCAGCAAAACCCTAACCAGCACCACCATCATAGCCACCACCACTACAACCCTCACTACGACCCTACAACCACCACTCTAACTCCCACCATCAACACCCTCACCACCACCACCAACACCCTAACCACCACCAACACCCTACCACCACCACAGTACCCTCACCACGGCCACCACCACCATCACCACCACCACCTCACCACTACCACGCTTTCACTCAATATGGCTCTCAATTCCTCTAAAAGCTCTTAATTTTTTAACAATAATTTTTAACTTATTACTTGATTGTTGTTTTCATGGAAAGTTGTGGCCTACTTATGACTTTGTTTACTCACGAGTGACTTGTTTTCGCCGGAACCTATACAATTAGTTATCTAGTACTGCTAAGTCATAATAAAGATTAAGAAGCATCTACATGCTGTCTATAGCTATCTGTCGACCTGTCAATCAGTAAATCAGGATTTGTAGAGCGCGGCTAATGACCTACGGGGGTATCCAGGCACTGAGAGCATAGCGGATGAGCGGTTCAGATGAACAGCCAGGTATGAGACCTTTCCTGAATTCCAGAAGAGAGGATGAAGCTGGTAGTTGAAGGGGGAGGTCGTTCCAGGATTTCACCATGAGGAAGGAGAAGGAGCATCCTCTGCTGTTGCTTCGGTGGATGCGGGGGTGTGCGAGGGAGAGGGAAGCGGAGTGCAGGTATCTGGAGGGTTGGTGGAAGTTCAGGCAGTGGCTGATGTATGCTGGTCCTTGATTGTGAAAGGCCTTGTAGGTGTAGATCATCATCTTAAATTGACATCTCTTCTGAATGGGAAGCCAGTGTAGCTTCTTAATGTGGGGTGTGGTGTGGGTCCGTTTGGAAAGGTCAAGTCTGAGTCTGGCTGCTGCATTCCACATGGTCTCTAGTCTCTTCAAGAGGTGTGTTGTGCTTCCTACATAGAGTGCGTTGCCGTAGTCCAGCCGGCTGGTGATTAGTGCTCAAGAGACGGTTCGTCTGGTGTTGACGGGGAGCCATTTGATGATCTTGCGGAGCATGTGAACAATGAGGAAGCAGGAAGAAGAGTCTGCATTGATCTGTTTTTCCTTGGTGAGCTTGCTGTCCAGGATGATGCCAAGGTTGCAATAGTGGACAGGGTGCTGGTCCTCGTTCGGTGGGCCATCAGGAGTCGTTCCACAGGCAGGTATTGTTCCCAAAGATCAGCACTTCCGTTTATCAGTGTTGAGTTTTAGACCTATCTGCCTATTTATTGGAAATCAATATGTGGATGTGAATGTTGACAAGGAACTCTATGGTAGGATGTTGCTGTGAACCCTAGGGAGAATGCTCGCTGGGAGGATTCACATGTGCATAAACTTTATATTTGATTGCCTTGTACATTTCAATTGCTGTGCAGTAGAATTAAGAAACATAGTTTTCATTGTATTACGTGGCATGATCTTAATAAAGCAACCTACAAATCCAGTTAATCCTATTTCGAAGACTGATTCTGTAGGCTTTCCTTCCTCTTCTTGTGTCGGTCCCTGCCCTGGAGCATAGCCTCATTGCTTGTATCCTTTCACTGCTTACTTTTCAGGGGCTCCTTTAATCTTTTTGCTTACACATTCCATGAGAGTGCATGTGTTTTCAAGCTGTCTTCCTTGTGTACTTCTATGCGCCCTTCTGCCGCACTCCATGTTGCGCTTGCCGGCGTGATTCTTCCGCACCTCTCTCTTTGTGCTTGCCCTTATCTGCTTCCACGGCCGGACTGGCTACCAGGCATTTCTAAGTAAACAATGCAAAACCAAATGGTTTTAAAGTATGCTTTAAAACCATTTGTTTTGCTTTCTTTATTTAGAAGTAAGTACAGATCCCCATCCACAAAATCAGCCACCACTGCAGTGAAATCGGCCATCAGCTTGGCAGCCCCCCCCAATGCCCGGTAGCCAGTCGAGCCCCGTCTGCTTCTCGCCCCTATTGCTTTCTTGCCCGTGTGCTTCTCCCGTTCTACATTGTGCACTCTCTCATCTGTGTGGTTCAATTTCCCATGTGCTCCACATCGCTTTCTCTTGCCCATGTTGTGTACTTCTCCCCTGCCCCCTGTGTTGCTTCCACCCCCACTCTCCTTGTTGCTTTCTGAAGTAAGTTAAGTACAACACGGACCAAGTTGTAGCTCACTGGATCAAAATAGCTTTATTACTGTCCCTTCCACAGCATGCTATCAATTGTTTCTTCCGACTAAAATCTATCTCAGTGTTCCAGTACATGGAACTTAGAACACCCTTATGCAAACATTAGCTTCACCTCTTAAGCCAATACCACACATCTTCCCCTTTAAAATGAAAAACAAGAATATATAAATAAAAACTAACTGTAGTATCTTCCCCTTTAAATTGAAGAACAATAATATATAAATAAAAACTATGCGGTACTACTGTGACATTTAAAAACAAAAACTTGCCTACATATAAAGAAAACATCGGTAGAGAATACAGCAATACAAATTACAGACATTCAATGATATACATTATATTAACAATCCCTACAGGTTCTTACATAGTCTCGGATATAATTGGGAATTTTGCAGAACCTCTTTGGCTTACCATCTTCTGAAACTGTGGTGGTGACACATGAAGGATGATAATCACATCAATTAGACTTCAACACCCGAGACCTGGGCCAAACTGAGGCAACTTAGGGCCACCATCAACAATCCTTAATACAAGCTTGCAAGCTTGCCTCATAGAGTTTGGCCTGGGATCGGCCAATCTAGAAGAGACCAAGGGGTGCAAATCAATTCACACTTTCAAAGACATGTCAACTCTAGACTACATCTTTTTAAGTAAAGACCTGCTAAAAAGACGAACAAGTTATAAGGTCCAGCAAAGAAGTGAAAGTGACCACCACCCCATTTCCATAGATGTCAACATGGGAGCAATGACACACAAGAATTACAAATCAGCATGCTGCTCTCTTGAATTAAACGCAGGCCCGTTTACAAAAAGAATCAAATGGGATCCAGCCGGCATAGATAAGTACTCTCGATGGAAAACAGCCTATATGTGCCCGACTTGCAGTAACAAAGCAAGCCTGGTAGAGAAGTGGTCCTCATTGCTAGAAAAACTATATGAAGCACTCACGCTCCAAAAACACAGAAAGCAACTAGTAACGCCCACAAGAAGAAGGATACTCCCATCCCCCAAGACCAGGGAGTTATTGGAGAGCAAAAGTAAGTGCCGACATGCGGAACCAAAACACAGAAAGGAGAAGACTGACAGCATGGAAAAAAATATGAAAGAGGCAAGGAAACAGCATAAAAAAATAGCCTCGAACCTGAAACAACAACAAACTAAGGAACAATGAAAACACATATACGCTTTGTAACCACCCAGTAAGACCCGGGAATTCTGGGGATATGTAAATGGCCTAACAAACCCAATGACCAGCAAGGAGAACATCATACCGGCCAATATATGGTAGGGGAACGTAAAAAATCTATATGTAGATCCCGATAAAACAAGGGCCATCAATGCAACCTAGTAGGTCAACACATTAGAAGGCCTGGAGGACAGCCAAATAAAAGTCACTAAGTCGGAAACCTTGAAGATCTTGGAGAGCATTCGGAGAGATGGGGCCCCTATGCCAAATGGATTACACGGGGGCATTGGGCTCCTTTGATGCTCTAACTGTTCAATGAATGCCTCACTACATCTGTCATTCCTGATGCTTGGACAGGCTCCATCCTTAATCCTATACACAAAAAGGGCGAACCTCCCCCGGCCAGAGAACTACAGGCTAATAGCCCTACTGGACGTGGATGGCAAAGTCTATGCAAAAGGGCTACTACACGAGCTAGAACGCTGGATCAATGAGAATAACATGATTCCAACTTATCAAACTTATCCAAAATGGATAACGTCATTGCTCCAAGGTCTGTGAATTGACTACACCACCATTATATGCCTGTTTCGTAGACTACAGCGCCACATCTGATGGCATTGATCGCAACATCCTCTGGAAACGAGCATTGGCATAGCCAATAGGTCTCGCCTTTGGGACCTTATAAGTGTTTAGTTATCCAGCACAATATCCTTGGTGCAACATCAACTGTTGCATGGCTAAACACTTATAAGGTCCCAAAAGATTTGTGGCATGCTGGTGACTTGTGACTGCCAGAAGTGCTCATTTTTTTTTAACTTTAATTAATAGATGCAAATACGGGTGCTTGCAGTTCTCATTTACAGTATTTAGAAACTGCAGAATGGGAACTTTGGGACTGTGAATGGGAACTGTGACTTTTTTTGAGCGAAGTACACCCTTACAAACAAAAGTTACTTGAGATGCTGGGAAATGTATTTTGTGGAATACACATAATTTTACGAAAACTATAATGTGCATTACAAACAAAACGCACTCCTCGAATTATTATGTAAAGCGTATCAAAATAGCTTATGTTATTGCCCTTGTGCTAAAGTGTTTAATATAGTACCCACGTTTGCGCCGTCCCCTAGAGTCCATGAAATAAAAAATTGCGCACAACTTATTTGCTTCATTTTTGCATCTAGTAAACTTAACATACTACTAAAACGATTGTCCCCTTCCTTTTGCCGCGCGAGTGTTTCTTGAATAATTTAAACAGAAAGTCGCAAAAAGCATAGAGTGCGCCTCCCGTCTGCCCATTTGTAACATTTAAACTATTTTAACTTTCAAAATACTCCCACGGCTGCAGGCTCAGGGCGCACGCTCTGAACACCCATAAAGCAGAAGAATTTAGAGGTATAGGAAAGATGCGGCTCTTACCCATCAATGATATGCCACATCTGCTGGTGTCATGAAAAGCGGACTATAATTTGCTTCAGCTCGGTTATTTTGTTGTGAACATGTGTTCTGATTCTGTGTGCCCTTTGAAACTCCAGTTGTATACCAAATGTCAAATTCAGCAGCTCTGGTATGTAAGAAGTAAGGAAGATAATCAAATTGTCCTTTTCCATCTTCTCAGGGACACCTGAGGAACATATATTGTTCCTTCTGTTTCTATCTTCAAGTTTGATTAATGTTTTGTGGAGGTGCCAATGGTCCTGCACTCAGTGCACCAATTCTATCAACTTCTGCTGTATGGTCAGAAGCTGGCCCTCTTCCATGAGGAATCGTGTATCGAAAGATGCAAACTCTATGCTCAGTGACTAGACCTCATTCACAGTTTTCGCCATGATCTCTTCCAATGTACCAACAGGCATTGTGACTTCAGTCATTTTAACTGTTGGGTGACCGTGGGACAATTTCTCTGACTTGCCTGTGCAGCTTCCATGAAAAGTAATTGCCTGGCTGGCAACTACTTTTGAAGAGACATGAAATGAGAGCTAAAGCCAGCTGAATAGGTCTAGTGAAGAAAAGGAAACAAATTGGGCCTTAACAGAAGGTTGTGCAGCCTGTGCCACTTGGGGTGAGCATATGCAGGTGTCGATACTAGGCGCCATGTAAGATCCAAAAAGATAGCAACAAGTGTGAGGCACACTCAAAAATAAATAATCAGAGAGGCCCAGTGTCACCGACAGAAAAAGCAGGTATGTGGCCTGACAGAGCATGACTCAGGGCAGAAGACTACAAAGTGCCTACCATGGAGTGGCTAATAAAGATCATGTATAGTTCCTGTAATTCCCACAAGCATTGGACGCATTAGGTTAATGGTTTGATGGAGTGGGTGAGTACTGCCAAGGTTAACGCACAATGGGACATGGCCCAATATTTTGTGTGGCACGAACCTGTCAGGTGGTTTCACCCAAGATCCACCGAATATAAGACAAAGTTTTCAAGGTGGGCTGGTTTGCGTCTCAAATATATACGTAGTGCTTGATTCCTGGGATAAAAGAATCCCAAAGTCTAATACTGTTTTTCAGTATCTTGTTTTGCATTTATTTATTATCATAAATACTGGAAAGCAAACGTATAAGCCGAAATGTGTTTCGCTCGTATGGCCGGCAGGCCGAGGCCCTTCTCAAGGCAAGTTTTCTTTGGGGCATAGGATTGTTCCTGAAATGCGAGGTAGAAATAAACAACAGATAAGTCCGCAACAGAGCGCACCATCCGAAGATCTATAATTTATTATATATATATAAGATCTATAATTTATTAAAGCATTAAGTTAATGGACAATGTAATTCCTGTATCATGTGGGAGGCACCCAGATCACGTCACTTAACGCCTTCATTCCATTATGCAGTCAAAGTCAAAACCAGCTTTATTCGGAGTAATATTTACATCCATAAAAGCATACTATAACACAGTAAAATCGACACTCCTATTAAAAATGGCAAAGTTAATCATACACTCATTATTTCCAATACAGACAAAAAATACTTTAAAATATTGTGCAAAATATATCACATGTGCAAAATTAATACATAAATGTGCAAAACTACAAAAATCTCCATAATACAAATGGTTGAGCATTTTTTAAATCAGATTCAAATTTCACAATTTATCAGTTTACAGTCAAGATAACCATTAAAAACATAGAACATAAAAAGTTTCACTAAATTTCATTTTGCTATCCATAAGCAAGCTGTTTTCATTAAAATTCAATTTCTTCATATGAGAGGGCCTCTAAATGCGACATACTTTTTCGTACTTTTATAGCTTTTTGGAAATAAAGTGCCACTGCATTACAAACTTTCACATCCTTCAATGCACAAATGTATTCAAAGGCAGATTTATAAGAATATAACCTTTCTTTTTGAAACAGAGGACGTAAAAATTGTTTTCTAAGCTGTTTATAAAAATCGCAGAAGAGGATAAAATGCAAAGATGATTGTTTCATAATGCCATTGCATGGACATTTTGGCAAATTTCAATTCCACTTTCCTGCAATCGGGAAAGCTATTAGAAAATGAGCCAAGCCCATACGCACTCTAGTAAGATAAAATCTATGGGTAATATCAGTAACTTGTAATAGATAAGATTGAATACCCAACCCTATAGTTATATCCAAATATTCTCTAGTGAGTGGTTTTGCAATGGCTTCTACTTCACGCCGTTGTGTACGTAATTCAATCAAATCTGTCTTAATTTTCCTTTTTCCATGCCACTGTATTTGGGAAGGGTCTTCTAAATCAGAATTTAGACCACATTCCTTAAGTAGATTTTTAATGTATATTAACCAGGGAATATTCTTCCCATGGTCTAGTGCAATTACGTCTCTAATTACCTCCTGTGTAAATTTTGTACCTTCCTTACTCCAAATGCCGTGCCAAGTATTTAGGCCTGCAATACTAATAGAATCGCCCATATATGCAACCTCCAATTCTCGATGTATACTATAAGTGGGTGTTGAACTTGGAACTGCCAATAATCTCCGAAGGAATACATTTTCCTGTGACAAAATACTTGTGCAATTTCTGCCCCCCCACAAGGCAGAACCATAACAGGTACTTCCTATGCATTTAATTCTGTATAAGGTCAGAATTTCTCTTATCGTTTTATTTCCCATTTTTTTTGAGAATCTAAAGAGTGCCTCAGTTGATTTAATGAGCTTTTTCTTGCAATGCTCAATATGGGCTCCCCAACTTCCATTTGCCTCAAAAACTAACCCTAAATATACAAAGGATTTAGTCGAATTAATGGGGACATTTTTCACATAATGCATCTTTGTTTTTGCTTTTCTGTTACCGCACACCATTGTAAAAGTTTTTTTCAAATTTAAAACCAAGTCCTTATTAACCATAAAATCTGCGAATGTTTCTATTAAAAGCTGTAAACCATTTGATGTTCTTGATAAAAGTACCGCATCGTCTGCATATAATAAAATCGGTACGCTACGCTTTCCCACTTTAGGGGGATCAGCTTTCAACTTCTGTAGTTCCGTGTCGACCCCGTTTATATATAACGAAAAAAGCAACGGGGCCAGCACGCAACCCTGACGAATCCCCCTAGTTACCTTAAAACTTTCGGTGCATTCTCCATCTGTACCATAGCGGACTTTCGCACTTAGATGTCTGTAAATTTGTGAAAGGAGTATAACAATATCCTTTGGGGCACCCATAAGGGATAATGTCTGCCACAGCTTGGAGTGGTTTACCAAGTCGAAAGCACTCGTTAAATCCAGGAAACATAAGTGCAAATGGCCACTTTTTATAATGGTATATTTACTAATTAAAACGTGTAAATTAATACACTGTTCAATGGTTCCGATTTCTCTACGGAACCCATATTGTGTCTCGGTAAGAACATTGTGTTCCCCTACCCATAATTCCATCCTCTCTAGTAATATTCTACCCAACAATTTAGAGGTAGTATCGAGAAGTGAGATCGGGCGGTAACATTTCACATTGCCCCTATCTCCCTTCTTGAATATCGGAACAATAATGCTTTCCGTCCAGGACCGTGGAATCATGCCCTTTATTATAGCGTTAAAAATTCTGTGGAGGATCGGGACCCAGAGATCTAGTTTAAATTTAAAAATATCTAGGGGCACCCCATCTACCCCGGGTGCTTTCCCATTTGCACTCTTTTCCAAAGACAATTTTACTTCTTCACTGCTGATGGGTAACATGTTAGGGTTTTCTATCATTATAGTTCTTTCATCACCAACTTTATCATTTAGGCAATTTAAACCACCAGTCAATGTATCATTTTTTAATTCCTTTAGAGGATTAAAAACTTCAGAAAAATAGCTTATCCAATCCTGGGGCTGTATTAAACATTCTATTTTCGCAGTACCACTTTCTTTAAAATAAGCATGGTTTATAACTTTCCAAAAAAGAATCGAGTCTTTAGTTTCAGCTGCCTGTTTCAATTTCTCCCAGGCCTCAGATTGGATTTCCCTCCTCCTCTTGGTTATAACATGTTTATATATCTGCCTGCGACTTTGAACCAGCTCCCTGTCTTTTGGACTGGCATTAACAGCCTCCCTTAGAAGTTTATTTGCTAATGTACAGTCAGCATCGAACCAGCCCACTGATTTCTGTCTATTTTTCTTACTATTTTTCTTTCTTAAACCATGTGAGATTTCCATGGTAATGTTATGAAAAGCTTTTAAAACCTCACTATCTACTGCCTCCTGATTAGTACATCTTTCAAAATCTTTTTTACAATTAACCATTAATTTTTCTGTAAAGCCATTAGGCTTTATTCCGGTCCATTTAATTGATATACCATTTTCTCCATGTGTCGCATTTAAGGAGGCTAAACCTTGTCCAATCTGTGTGATAGAATGTAGTCTAAAAGTTAAAAGAAGAGGATAATGGTCACTTATAATACTCTCTTTGACCTCCATTTTCACAACTTGCTGTTGGCATTGCCCTGAAATCAAAATATGATCTATGGTGGATGCCGATCCTTGTCTAACAAAAGTGGGCAGCGCTAAATTGCCCTCCACTGTTACCTGGTCAACCAACTCCAAGTTGTATTTGTACATCAATGTATTAATTGATTCACCATAATAATTATGATAAAAATGACTATAATTGCTTGCCCCACCATTACCATATCCACAGAGCTTCCCTTCTTCATCATTACATTTCCCAATATTAAAATCCCCTACCCAAATGAACGTATAATCAGACTTAATTTCTCCTAAAAATTTTTGAAGCTCATTATCTAGTGATGTAATAACTTGATCCTTAGTGCTATCAAAAACATTGTTGTAAAAATTAACAATAAAAAAACAATCTAGATCACTTGACAAGTGTAACAGTTGAAAGTAAGGAGAATTAATACATTTTCTTAATAGAGTCAGGGGAGAGGTGGTGGAAAGAAGGGTAGCCAGTCCACCCTTAGCCCTACCATTAGTTGATGGTATTGCTTTAGTATCTATTATAGAAAACCCATCAATATAAAATGATTCTGTGAGCCACGTTTCTTGGACACATATTATATGTGGTTTTATGAAAGAATCCAACCATAAATTATTATCTACTTTTGCCTTAATACCAGCAATATTCCAGGAGGCCAGGTTTAAATTTTGCGTATGAGCTTTCTCATGTAGAAGATTATTCCGTACCAGTCAATCACAATCTTCCAAATTTGTGAGTGGGGCAAAACGATTTGATAACACTGGTTTTAAAGGGGCAAACGGGAAGATGTCCTGGTTCATATGAGTATCTTTTTCTGCCAAGGGTATAATTTGTGGTCCAGATGCATCATAGCGCCCTGGAGATCTAAACAATATACTGTCATAGGCATCAACAGAGTTCCCCAGACATTTTCCTACTCCGTTGTACGGCTTGTAAAAAAACCCCAGAGGAAGTGCCACCACTTTTGACTTATGAGTATAATTTCTTGATGCAAAAAGAATTCTTTCAACAACGTGAAGTTTATTGAAGTTAATTATAACGCAATCTCCAGTAAAGGATTTCCTCTGGCTTCCCACCCAACTGACCCTTCGAACCATATTTATATATTTATCCACTCCTATCGTCAAGTCTGTATTACCTACCAGCCAGTGTAATACCTTATTTTTCAGTTGGGAAAAGTCCTCAGAGTTCCCATTAGTAACGGGCGGGACATTTCCCAAAATCACCACATAAGGTGTAGATTCTGGAGGTAAATGTATATCTGGTAAATTAAATCCAGAATGCACAGCAGTTACATTTGATATGTGGGATTGACGTTTCTGTGTCTGCTGAGGAGCTTTTCCACCATTATTATTAATACACACACTATTTTCTTGCCTTAGAATGGTATATGGCTCTCATGCAGGGGGCTTTATAGGTAAAGGAGCAAAATTTCCTTGGGAATTACTCAAAATCGATATGGACTTTTGTTTTGTAGGATGGGGAGGTAAGGGGAACCCATCTGGAGTTCTAGTGATGGTTTCCCATTTCTAGTTGTTAATACCTGTCCCTGCTTCATATTTCTTTCTATCATAGTTGAAGGGGTACTATCCTCAGATCCTTTATTAATATGTTTATTGCATTCAATAAACTTTTGCTCAATTGAAGTTAGTCTCTCAATAATTGGGCTTAACTTCATATCCATGACTTCGTTTAGGACTGACCGAATTAGCTCATGTAATGGGCTCCCATCCTGGCTCATTATTTTAGTATTTGTCGATATAACCCTAGGTGTATGATCAGCTTTTTGTCTTTTAGCTTTACCCCCTGTAGGGTGACTTTTCCTTTTTATCCCTATCCCAGTCCCTGACCCCTGTTTGAGACTCTCCGCCCCAACCAAACAACCACGAGTAACCGGTCTATTAAGGGGTGTGTTATCATTCCCTTTATCCATGTTTAACTCAATAGCTGGAACAATGCTTCCTCCCTTTATTATAGAAACTGTAGGGGTAAGTGGTAAATAATTACTGGACGCAATTGTCTCAGCTATATTTCCTTCTAGGCTACCTTGTTCAGATTGTACCACTATCCTGGGGCATTCTACAACATTTGACAGATTTTCATTCGTTATTTGTACAACGGGAGACTCCAAAATGTGACCAGCTGTTGGTGATCTTGATAGACGCCTATTTACTAATTCGATTTCTTTATCTAACACGGAAGCTGCTCGTCTTAGAAATGAGTCCATCGTAACAATTGTACCAACAGAACTTACTGAGGTACCTGTAGTACCAGCTGTTCTCCGCTTCCCCATTACTTAGTACAAAGCTATGTTACGCACTATTTATACTCCAAACAATAACCAAAATTTAATAATTAGCATGCAGTCACAAAACTTTGACCCCTCTTTTCTTTTCTGGAACCTATGCAGCATACACTCTCATGCTCTTTCACAGTTTCACTGTTCGTTAATGATTGTTAATTAACAAGTTAGGAGAGGGCACTGAAAACGGCCCAACCCCCTTTACCTTTACCGTCCCTGTAGCCGATTTCCCAGTCTCTAGCAAGCAAATAAGACACAGAACCAAAGAGAAGGGGCCCAGCCCGGCCTCATTCGTCCTCGGACGGGCTCAGACGGGCCCGTCTTGGCCCGGACTGCGTCCCCGCGCGCGTCCCCGCGCTGCGGGCTTTCTCAAGCTTCTTGTAGCGCTGCTGCGCTCGTGGCTCCTCCTCGGTGTAGATGGCAGGGAGAGAGGATAAAGTGCTGAGTGCTAGTGCAAGGTCAAGGGCTCTGCGGTAGGGACACCCGCTCCGCCGGCTTTCTCAAGCTTCTTGTAGCGCTCCTGCGCTCGTGGCTCCTCCTCGGTGTAGATGGCAGGGAGAGAGGATAAAGTGCTGAGTGCTAGTGCAAGGTCAAGGGCTCTGCGGTAGGGACACCCGCTCTGCCGGCTTTCTCAGGCTTCTTGTAGCGCTCCTGCACTCGTGGCTCCTCCTCGGTGTAGATGGCAGGGAGGGGGGATAAAGTGCTGAGTGCTAGTGCAAGGTCAAGGGCTCTGCGGTAGGGACACCCGCTCCGCCGGCTTTCTCAAGCTTCTTGTAGCGCTCCTGCGCTCCTGGCTCCTCCTCGGTGTAGATGGCAGGGAGAGAGGATAAAGTGCTGAGTGCTAGTGCAAGGTCAAGGGCTCTGCGGTAGGGACAGTCAATTGTAACCTGCTGGTACGAGCATTAATACAGGATATTGCTTCCACCCAATGCCCGACTGAAGGCATCAAGCATGGGTGCTTGAGCTGTCCAAGTGCTCTATTAATTTCATACAATAACAGTCTATACACTCAGGTCCTTGCTTCAATGTCAGGAGGGCCATCACCAAATCCCACTGTAATCCCACGGGTTTGCATTTCACCGTCATACTCTTAGTCCTGGGTGGCATTTTGCTATATGGTACTATTGTCCTGCACGACTGCTATCACAGTATAGTACAGCCTCTCCCCTGGCAGACCTCTCGGATGGCTAGGGGGCACAGATGATGGGCTTACTCGAGTGCTCCGAATCACCCACTGGCATTTCAGGCCTTGACCACCAGTACCACTCATCTAGATCTGAGATGAAGCAAGCAGTCACATCTCGCTGCCAAAGCGGTGTTGCATCTGGAAAATTAGAAAAGGGAGGTCCTGATGAGACAGCTAGTGCCCAGCTGTGGGTCTCTAGGTGTATCTGGTGGAGCAGGAGTGCTAGCAATATTGTCCCACTTGGTACACAGACCGATGGAAACCAAAGCACCTTCTCATCTGTACTGTCTGCACTCCTCGGGATGATCACCCACAGCTGTCTCGTTTCCTCCACCCCTCCACAAACTAAAGTGGGTGAATAGACAACAGCAAAGCCTTAAGAAGAAGCAGCCATTTTCCTCAGCGTCAGGCTCCACCTCCTCAAGAATGCTTATTTTGAAGGACAGGATGGGCATGCATCTGCTAAGTGTTATGTTAATTAGGCAAAGTGCTCACTTTTAATATTGGGCAATTATGTATGGATTAACAATCTTGGGTGTGACCGAATTGTTTTTTTTCTCTTGGAAAATATGCTTTTTGCCAAGCAGACCCTTTCCTACCTTGATGTTAAGTATATTTCTGCTTATTAATAGTAAATAGTGATGTAGCTCTTCCTTTAGCATTGAAATTAGCAATGATGGTGACGTCACTTCCCTTGGATGGCTCCCCCTCTCTTTTACTTTGAATAGCTGTGATGGGTGATACAATGTACCTTACTTCAGTGTGTCTGGAGTTTTCGAAGCTGGGTGACATCACTTCAGTGGACTTAACACAAGCACGGACTGTTTACGTCACTTCTACGGTCTGTAATGCGATGCTACCTTGATGTCCTGATTGTCTTCCTTATGCAACATTTGTGTTCTTCGATAGTTATGTAGTTTGTGCTAAAGCCATGAAATAAGGGGTTTTATAAAAACAAAACTGTACTTTTTTTATTCTGAGCGATTTATGCTCATTAAGCAAAAGATTCTATCAGTATTTTGAAATCCTCTCCCTTCCCAACATTCTCGGTGTGAGGTCGGTTTCTGGTAAGCCATGTTTGATTTCCTTTAAAAGGTATTGTGTAGCACAGACAGTAGGCCGAAACTTGTATTGATGGTGAAAATCTTGGGTGTTAGTCAGAAATATGCGTTTGTGTATAAGAGTTTCATTGTGCATGGTGTTCATTTCTATATAGCAGCATTGTTACTAAAGCTGTGTTGTTAAAAGTTATGCAAAAATGTATATTACTGTTCTAATGATAACATTGTTCAAATGCACCCACAATGCACAGTAGTTGCACTGCAAAAAGAAAGGTGGTGGGACCTAAGAAGGGCCTACTATGTTGCAGTAAGCATTGCCATTTAGATAAAAAGGTAGCTAGCCTGCAGCTGGAACAGTTTTTCCCCATATCATTATATTTAGTAACGTCAGTGTGCAACAAACTAAAGCTGTCAGACGCTAGACCCAAAAATAAGTGCAAACCTGATTTTGTGTGAATTGTGGAGGCAGGGACATGCCGAGGAAAAACAGTCTAGCAAACTATGAATTAAAAGTGAAGCACTACGTTGCATGAGTGGAACATCCGAAAATAATTCGAAAATGGTCAACTGATTTTTACGGGTACCCATGTGTATGATTCTAGATGGCATTGCATTTATATGTCCATGTGCCAAAAGAACTCAAGGGCTCAATAAAAGCAGACCATGCTCGTTAAGGTACTCACAGAGTAGGAAGAATACATACAGGCAGACAAAGCAGTCGTATAGACAGGCAGACAGACAAAGCAGTCATACAGTAAGATACAATACAGAAATAACAAGCAGTCAAAGATTCTCGAATGATAAATGGTGATACCTCTGGCTTCCTCCCAGGGCCAAGAACAAAATTGGTAAACAATGCAAAATCTGACTTTAATGCTGAAAGATAATAACTGTGCAAAAGGGAAGACAACTAAATGCAAGGCTCTGCAAAATTTGATTAAGAATAAAACCTATAAGAAATGTACAGGATGATAGATGGAGAAAATGCAGGAGAGCTGCGTTCGGGGCCATTTCAAACCCAGCTGAAAGGGTGCCATGTACAGAGAAGGATTCTAGTAATATTTGTAATCTTTGAGACACAATCTAATTATACCCCTGCCAGGCACTCAAACGTTCTGAAGGAAGATCACACTTCCGACAAATGGAAGCCATTGCTGGCAGAATGAAAAGAAAAACAAGGGGGTTGAGGAGCATAATTCACGCGCAGGAAGGCTTAATTAGCCAGGATTCACGCGCTGCCATAAAGCTTACAAGGAGGGAGGGGGTAGTGAGAGCAGAGAGAGAGGGGGGGGGGTGGATGAGCCATTACAAAAGCCAGATGGCAGCTTTGCATGCACGTTCACGCGCGCGTAACCGCAAGCTTTAGGCCACAAGCAAAAGCTTGTGGTCGCATTTCTGAAACCCACTCACTAAATGTCTCGCCCAGAGCCAGCGCTGAAGCGCTGGCTTTCAGGGCGAGACCTAAAAACTGGCAGGATGGGGCATACCGGGACAAATGCTTGTGGCAATAACATCTCTATACACCAACACTTGGGTGAGGATCAAGATAACACAGACCCATGCCACTGCAAGGATCTTCACCAACAAAGGGCTTAAACAGGGTTGTGTCATCGCCCCACATTGTTTAATCTATATACAGCAGATCTAAGTGAGGAACTACTGAAAGGAAAAACCTTCCCACCGAAATTGGGCCAGATGAAATGATCAATAATACAATATGCAGATGATCTGGTATTATTAGATCAAACCCACATTGAGGCGGGCCCTTGACATAGTGCACGCATACAACGCACGGAATGCTCTGCAGGCGAGCGCCGAGAAAACTAAAATCCAGATTTTCGGCCATAGATACCAACTTGGATGTAAACTTGGCCCACTGAAAATAGGCACAACCAAAAAATACAAATACCTCAGAGTGTGGCTGGCAGAAACTGGAAAACCCACATTGTAGGTAACTGAGTCAGCAGGAAAAGAAGCCAAAACCACGTATGACCTATTCCAACTATACCATAAACTAAACAGCCACTCGGCAGAGGTGATACGATGAGTCATAGGGGCAAAATTATTACCAACAATAAATTATGGCCACCTTGCTTTCCCTGGCAGGCTCACAGAGCCACTAGAGCACCGCCATATAGCCACATACGGAAAAATACTCTAATTCATCTTGAGTTTAACCTGGTGATCATGGACATTGAGTGCAAAAAAGATATAATCAAATTCCACCACCTTGTGACCAGGGCAAACCCAGAAACCCTGCGAGGAGCACTAAATACAATATTTCTTGATAAAAAAAGAAAGTGGGCGAAGTACCTTGGCTCGGCGAGAACAACATTAAATACGGATGCAGAAAACTTGACTGTACCCCCAATTATCATATCACAAGTAAAGAAAAAGCTAATGGAACAGGGCATGATGGCCTCAAGAGAACACAATATAAAACAAGTCAGAAATATTAGAGGAGCAGAGGGGCTCCCGGCATCACACGAAGCCACACATTCTCAACCATAGTTGCATCAGCAATTGGAAAACAAGCCTTTAAGATTATACTAGCACTTAGGCTTTTAACAACGCCCATATGGGAATAGAGGGCGCACTGGAAGAACTTGACACAGAGGCATGGGCAATGTAGGCTGTGCCAATACCCCTCAGAAACGGCTGCCCATATTGTATGCTGCTGTGCAGGCCTGTGACAACAGAGGCGAAGGTACCTAAGGCCAATCTTTTTGCAGCACGGGTCAAGAATGTGCAAAGAGGCACTAAAACTAATCTACACCACAGTGATACCAAAAGAATTATCCCAGTTTGGAAAATTCTATTTAGAAGTCGGCCGGTTCATACGCGAGGCCTGTCCAATACCGGGCACATACACCACAAATTCCTAAAAATTGTGGAAAAAGGGCAGGCCACTAAGCACATGGGCACACTATGGAACTCGAGCACGAACTACTACTTATCCTGCCTGAAACACAATACTCAAGAGACAATTTGTTACATAGTCTACACTGCACCATTAACGGACACTCATGTCTTTTATATTTTTAGATACTAGAAATTTACAAAATTGCACTTTAACCATAGCCCTAGAGTTTTAAAGATAGCACATTGCAAGACGCTGCTTATTTGTACAACAGTCATTTTTACTTTTATGTTTGTATAATTCTTTGTTTCCTGTATTTGGAACTTTTATGGACTTGATTGTCTAAATAGAGTATTTAACTTACTTACTTCACATCCATTAAATGAACTCCCATTAGATTGTTGCAATTCCCTTACAATTTTCAGGTTCAGTGGCTCATACCGCATGTTCAGCTTTATGATCTTTTACAAATACCACTCTTCTGAGATTCCAAACTCTACCATCCTCAGTTTTGATGGCATTCCTGAAAAGTTTAACCACTTTCCTTAGTTCGGTAAACTTTGATCCAGGTTGAGCTCCCCCTGAAGCTTTTATTTTCACCCAATCACCCACTTTAACATCCATTTCTCTTACAACATGTCTAGCACCAAATTCTTTCTTACGTTTAACCATCTTCTCACACACTTTGCTTCTCCAGTTGTGATTCACAGAGATATTCATCCAACCTTTATTCCATTACATCCATCCAGTTACCAACTTAAAATTGGGTTTTCTCCCTCTAAAAAGTATAAACAGGGACTTTCCTCTTGTCATATGAGGGGAGAGTCGATAAAAGACAATGTGAGTATTCAGTTCTTTTTTCCAGTCCAATCCACTGCTCTTAGCCATCTGATAACACTCCTTAAGTGTCCTATTGAATATTTCTACCATCTCATTGGATTCTGGATGGTATAAAGCTGGCTTCTTGTGTTTCACCCCATACAACACCAAAAAACATCCACTACTCTGGAGCAAAACTGCACCCCATTGTCTGTCAGAATGCTACTCACAACCCCTTTGTCACGATTCTGAGCAGTATAGGGTCCAATCCGGCACAGCTGCACCACAGTAGGCCCACCTGTGTGAATGGGAATGGGTATAAATGGAAGAGGAGCCCGCTGCACTACAACTCCCAGAAGGCAGCGGGAACTCGCCGGAACAAACAGGACAACCAGGTCGAGAAACGCCTCCATATAAGCACCTCCTCCGTGATGGGAAGGTGCTTGACATTGTGAATCAAGTTTCCCACGTGTGCGGACGCTTTCCTTCCCGCCGGAGGAGATTTGGGAAACGCTGCAATCTTCGTTGGTTTTTCGTTGTTCGTGAATATCGTAGCGCGGTTCGGGGATTCTGCACAAGAGACTCTTGTGTGTTTCACTCCTGATTGCCCTTCCTTGGGAGCGAGAACAGTCACAGGTATCGTGTGAGTGGGCAGACTAGTCTTGAAGTATTTTCCTGTGGATTACGGACTCGTGCTGGTAATTTACACAGCGCGTCCTTGTTTGAGGCGTGACGCAGTGGTTGAGAGTGCTGTTATCACCCTAATCATATTTTGAGTATTTTTAAAGCAGCTTTCTGTTTGTTTGCGGTACTATGGTATATTCTAGCTGTGAGGATTAACTGCTGGAAGATATCGCTCCGTGGTGATGCTGCGGTCCAAATTGTTTTCTGCAGTCTTAACATTATTGAAAAATCGTTTACTTTCTCTGAAGGAAAATTGACCTATTTATTTCACCGCTGCGGCAGGGCTCCTTGTAAGTGACTCGTATGTCTTATATCTGCTGATTAAAATTGTGTGATTGTGCGGAATCTTTTCATGCTTGATTTCTTTCTTTATTCCCCCCCGTTGCAGTGAGGTGCAATCAAGGAGAAAATACAGAGCCCTTAGACCAGACCTAGGAATCAAATATTCCCGGCAGCACAGTTTGTTATTTTATCCCCTTCCCTTTTCCCCAGGGTGCTGTTTTTCATAGTTGTGTCCATTACACTGTGGGGAGTTGCGCTCAGGGGAATAGGGAGGCTTCTCTACAGATCATCGTCCCTGCTGGCTGCTAAAAGGAGGTTAGTGGCGTTTGTCTGTCTTGTGCTACTGACAATCCCGACAGAATGTCAAGCCCACGTTAGACGCCCAGCCTGGACGATGGATACTAACGTGGTGTTGACCTCGTTGTTGGAGAGCCTAACAGCTCTGCAGCAAGAGGTGCAAACCTCGCGATTAGAGAATCAGGACCTCAGAAAAGAGATGGGCACATTACGAAGAGAGGTAGCAGGTCTATCACGGAGGGGCCCAGGGGTAGCTACATATATCAGGGAAGCCACACTTCCTGCTCCTGGGCATGTGGTGCAACCTCCCTCGTTAGGCCCCACACAAGGGGGTGGGTTCTTTACAGCCTCTCCTGTTCCTCCACCTGCCACTGATACCACACCCACGGTGCATGTAATACAAAACACTGGGATACCGTTGGCGCCTCCAGAACGTTTCTATGGGGATCCAAAAAAGTTCGAAACGTTTCTTAATCAATGCAGATTACATTTCCTGTGCAAACCCGCTGTGTTTCAGGATGACACGGCTAAAACGGCATTCATGATGTCCTACATGGGAGGAAATGCTGCGAGCTGGACTATACCCTTAATGGAGAGAAATGATCCCGTCTTGCATAGGTTCACAGACTTTTGTATAGAAATGAGAAAATTGTTTGACCGGAAGTCTCACATGATGACCTTGGATCGAGAACTACTTACCCTAACACAGGGGTCTCAAGATTTATTGACCTACATAACATCATTCAATCGTCTAGTGGTGGAAACCGACTGGCCCCAGGAAAAAGAACTACTTTATTTTACCAGGGATTGCGGGGAGAACTAAAGAATGTCCTCTCACAAGTAGTACAGTTGCCCCAGACCTGTGAGGAAATGATTAATCTCACTGTCCAACTAGACCACCGATTACAAGAACGAAGAGGAGACAAAAACAGAGGAGAACCGCGAGCTTGGTATGCTAAACCAAAACCTCCTACAGAAGAAACCTCTAAGCCTACGGAATTCTCCGAACCAATGCAGATCGGAGGTATTCGTGGTCCCCTCACCACAGAAGAAAGAGAGAAGAGACGTAAACTGAAGCTGTGTTTATATTGCGGAAAAGGAGGACATTTCATAAGAGAGTGTCGAGCTCGGGCCCAACTCCCAGAACGGAACCCATTTCCGCGAAGACAAGCAGTTATGGGAACAAGAGAGACGTCGGAAAACTGAAGAGCCCGAGTCAGAAGGAGATCTCTGGGTCGGGCGAACGACGGACATCGATCTCTTCAGTAATCGCCAATACCTTACAACCAGCGGTCGCCCATCTGAATATCAGTGTTTTACTTTGGGATACTACAGACATCCCGCAAGAAGTGGATGCCTTAGTGGATTCCGGTGCGACGGGAAACTATATGGACCAAAAGTATGCTCGAACCATCGGTATTCCTTGGGAAAAGAAGAAGTACCCCGAATACGTGAAGGCTGTGGATGGGTCCACGCTGACGTCAGGACCAGTCACTTCTCATACCCTTCCCCTCTTAATGCGGGTTGGTACGGAACATTATGAGTTTATCCAGTTCGATCTCATAGATGCGCCACAGTTTCGCCTCATACTAGGCATGCCATGGTTGACTCTACATGACCCTGTAGTGCGCTGGGCAGCCCGCACTGTTGTCCTGAGTTCTGAATACTGCATAGAACATTGCAAGAAGGAGGTAGTCCTGTCTAGAGAAAAGGTAGACACACAAGCATGTCTTTTAGCCACGGCATGTACACAAGACCGGTATTGTTGTACATTGGTCTTGCCTGATGAATACAAGGAATATCAGTCTCTCTTTGATAAACAAAAGGCTACGCAACTTCCACCCCATAGAGTCTATGACTGCCGCATAGAATTGATACCAGGGGCAGAGATTCCGTGTAGTCGAGTGTATGCGCTAACAGAACCCGAAACCCTGTACTTGAAAAACTACCTTGAAGAGAACCTCGCATCAGGTTTCATAAAACATTCCTCTTCACCTGCTTCTTCCCCTCTTTTTTTATTCCTAAGAAGGATTGTGAAGAGCTCCGAACATGTATCGATTATCGAGCTCTAAACCGCGTGACCATCAAGAACCGGTATCCTTTACCGTTGATTCCTGTGCTCCTGGACCAACTCAAGGGGGCTCGTTATTTCACAAAGCTGGATCTTAGGGGGCCTATCATCTGGTCAGGGTAAAAGCGGGGATGAATGGAAGACTGCATTCCGGACGAAGTTTGGACTTTTTGAGTACAGGGTGATGCCTTTTGGGCTCTGTAACGCCCGGCAGCGTTCCAATATTTCATGGATGAGGTCTTAAGGGGGTTGTTGGACATGTACTGTGTGGTTTACATAGACGATATCCTCATCTATTCTCCTAGTCTCCAAGAACACGTAATTCATGTAAAGGAAGTGTTAGACAGGCTCCGTCAACACTCACTGTATGCTAAGCTGGAAAAATGCTTATTCCACGTCCAAGAGGTAGCCTTCCTAGGATACATCATCAACGCACATGGTTGTCAGATGGACAACGGCAAGGTCAAAGCAATCACTCAGTGGACAACCCCCACTCACGTAAAATCCGTACAAAGTTTCTTGGGTTTCGCCAATTATTATAGGCGTTTTATAAAAGATTTCTCCAAGATCATCCATCCCATCTCCTGCTTGTTAAGGAAGAACACTCCCTTTGTCTGGGGGGATGAAGCCGAACACTCGTTTAAGAGTTTAAAAGACATGTTTACACAAGCTCCAATCTTGCGCCATCCTGATCCGCATCTACCCTTCATCGTCGAAACAGATGCCTCACAGTATGCTATAGGTGGTGTGTTGTCTCAGCGACATCCTACAACAGGGCAACTACACCCTGTTGCATATTATTCTAAAAACTCACCCCCAGCGAAGTGAATTATGCTATTTCCGACAAGGAACTACTGGCGATAAAAAGGGCCTGCGAGGAATGGAGACATTATCTTTTAGGGGCTCATCACACTATTGAGATATACACAGACCATCGAAACCTGTTATTTTTGAAGACCGCCAAAGCCCTCACACCTCGGCAGTTGCGCTGGACCCTTTTCTTTTCTGATTATGATTTTGTTATTAAATACCGTCCAGGACCACAACATGGTAAAGCAGATGCCCTCTCTCGCATCACTGACACCGAGGAAGACATTTTATCCGAGAACCCCGAACCCCCTTTGATACTTGCGGAGGGGGCTTTCCGAACTCAAACCCTTGCATTATTCACCTCGAAGGATTTTCTAGAGGACGTCCAAGTAATTTTGGCTGATTTCGACGCACAGGCATGGCTCAGGGAGGACCCCGAACATCGGGTGGAGAGAAATGGTCTGTTGTATCATCACCATGCCTTATATATACCCAACACTGACCTACAGATACGAGTGCTGACATGGGCTCATGATTCATTGTTGGGAGGGCACATGGGAATATACAAGACAGTTGCCTGTATTGAGCGTTCCTTTTGGTGGCCGTCTCTGAGGACGGATACCAAAGAATACATAAAAAACTGTTCTGTGTGTGCACAAGGAAAAGCCAATCACTCCAAACCCACAGGTCTACTCCAACCAATACCTGTACCTCCTCGACCCTGGCATACTGTATCTATGGATTTTATCGTGGAGATGCCCCCCTGCGAGGATAACACGGTTATTTTGGTAATAGTAGACCACTTAACGAAGATGGGACATTTTATACCATTGCAAGGATTACCAACAGCCGCCAAACTGGCCATTGTTATTCTTCAAAACATGGTCAGAGTACATGGAATACCTAGTGTTCTGATTACCGATAGGGGAACGCAGTTCACCTCTCGTTTTTGGAAGGCCTTATGTGCAACGATGAACATTGATGCGCGTCTTTCCTCCAGCTACCACCCCCAGACAGATGGGAAGACAGAACGTCTTAACCAGACACTGGAACAATATCTCCGCTGTTTTACGCTACAAAACACCACAGACTGGGTTACATTACTATGGATGGCGGAATTTGCTTATAATAACGCTGAGCATTCCACACTGGGGTGTTCCCCGTTCTATTGTCTTTACGGATATCATCCCAACATGCTCCCGTTTGAATGGCCCGTTGAGTCCAAACTCCCAAGCGTACACGAGCATCATGCTCATTTAAGAGCGGTGTTACTCGATGCAAAAAGACACCTCACCACAGCGCAAACAGCACAAAAACACTTTGCTGATAGAAAACGCACTACAGCACCTGAGTATCAGGTGGGGGATAAGGTTTGGCTCGCTACAAAGAATATACATCTGAAGGGAATAGACAAATTAAAACCCAAATACATCGGGCCGTACAGTATAGAAGAAGTCATCAATCCCGTAGCCATGAGATTAACCCTGCCCCTGTCGTGGCACATTCACCCAGTGTTTCACGTATCTCTACTCCAACCATGTCCTACTAGCATGAGACTACCTGTTCGGCCTCCCCCCTTGGAAATAGATGGACAGGAAGAATATGAAGTCCAGAAACTCTTAGATTCCAGAGTGGTTAAAGGGCGAATACAGTATTTGGTGGAGTGGAAAGGGTTTGGAATTGAGGATAGGACTTGGGAACCAGTTCAGAATCTCCACTGCCCTGAACTGTTAGAGCAATTCCATACAGACAATCCAGGAAAGCCTGGTCGACCGCCGAGTCGGCGATCCTTGAGAGGGGGTTCTGTCACGATTCTGAGCAGTATAGGGTCCAATCCGGCACAGCTGCACCACAGTAGGCCCACCTGTGTGAATGGGAATGGGTATAAATGGAAGAGGAGCCCGCTGCACTACAACTCCCAGAAGGCAGCGGGAACTCGCCGGAACAAACAGGACAACCAGGTCGAGAAACGCCTCCATATAAGCACCTCCTCCGTGATGGGAAGGTGCTTGACATTGTGAATCAAGTTTCCCACGTGTGCGGACGCTTTCCTTCCCGCCGGAGGAGATTTGGGAAACGCTGCAATCTTCGTTGGTTTTTCGTTGTTCGTGAATATCGTAGCGCGGTTCGGGGATTCTGCACAAGAGACTCTTGTGTGTTTCACTCCGGATTGCCCTTCCTTGGGAGCGAGAACAGTCACAGGTATCGTGTGAGTGGGCAGACTAGTCTTGAAGTATTTTCCTGTGGATTACGGACTCGTGCTGGTAATTTACACAGCGCGTCCTTGTTTGAGGCGTGACGCAGTGGTTGAGAGTGCTGTTATCACCCTAATCATATTTTGAGTATTTTTAAAGCAGCTTTCTGTTTGTTTGCGGTACTATGGTATATTCTAGCTGTGAGGATTAACTGCTGGAAGATATCGCTCCGTGGTGATGCTGCGGTCCAAATTGTTTTCTGCAGTCTTAACATTATTGAAAAATCGTTTACTTTCTCTGAAGGAAAATTGACCTATTTATTTCACCGCTGCGGCAGGGCTCCTTGTAAGTGACTCGTATGTCTTATATCTGCTGATTGAAATTGTGTGATTGTGCGGAATCTTTTCATGCTTGATTTCTTTCTTTATTCCCCCCGTTGCAGTGAGGTGCAATCAAGGAGAAAATACAGAGCCCTTAGACCAGACCTAGGAATCAAATATTCCCGGCAGCACAGTTTGTTATTTTATCCCCTTCCCTTTTCCCCAGGGTGCTGTTTTTCATAGTTGTGTCCATTACACTGTGGGGAGTTGCGCTCAGGGGAATAGGGAGGCTTCTCTACAGATCATCGTCCCTGCTGGCTGCTAAAAGGAGGTTAGTGGCGTTTGTCTGTCTTGTGCTACTGACAATCCCGACACCCTTCTCTCCAGAAGAGTCCTTCCAAAAAAAAGTAACAGCTTCTGATGCGATGTCACACACACTACTTCAGGCCACCTTGAGAACAGAACCACAACACAGTAGGGTGTAGCCCTCTTCCCTTCAATGGACTCACAAGGTCAAGAGCTATTTCTTGCCACCGGCCCGAGGCAATTCTCTACAAACTATGGGTACACACCTAGTCTTATGTATCTTGTCACTTTCTCTACATTCATGACATTCACAAATCTTCCTCTCAGTCTCAATGTCTAAACCCGGCCACCAGAAATCTGATTTAATTCTTTCTTTGGGTTTGCTCACTCCTAGATGTCCTTCGTGAGCCATATTGATAATTCTACTCCTCGTACTCACTGGAGCAACCAGGAGATCGCCCCCGATTACTAACCCATATGAACCAGAAGTGCATCCCTAATCATCCAAAAAGGGCAAGTATCTCCACTAAGTTTATTTTAAACAGGCCACCCATTCACAGTGTATGGAATAATGGACATCATGGTTTCATCCTTCTTCACTTCAGATCTCCACTCCTCCTCAATGATGGCCCTATTCGTTACAACACAAACACTTTCATCAGCCCATATAGTATCATCCAAATTGCCACACTCACCATCGTGACCATTTCAGACCAATATGGCTAAGCAGCCTGCAATACAATTTTGTATTACTGGAACATACTCAATCGAGTACATATATTCTTGTAGCTCCACAACCCACTTACGAATTCTGGCTGAAATGCTATCCAACCCTTTCATCATGAAGAACATCCTTAGAGGTTTATGGTCAGTTCCCACTGTGAAAGTTTTTCCCCATAAGAAAACTTGAAGTTTTTGATGGCCCAACACACTGCCAAGGCTTCTTTCTTTGCACGTGTGGGTTCGGATCCCCGCTCGTCGCCAGTGAAGTAAGGTAAGTACAACACGGACCAAGTTGTACTTGACTGGAACAAAATGGGTTAATTACTGGCTCATCCACAACTTGCTACTGATCCAGCAGATTTGATCTTGCGTTTCTGGGCCCAACTGGTACTGAGGATTTACCTCCTTTACTGGATCATTTACTACCACTTACTTACTTGCTAATTTGGTGCTCCGATGGACCTTTTCCGTCCCACTGAGGGGAAAGACAGTTAGCATATCTTTGTCCAATCAATATCAATTAACATTGCATACAATTTTGGTACACAATGAGGACCAGGAATCAGTAGCCAAGTTCAAGGGTGTTTATTACAAACTAGTGATCAAATTCAGGTATAGCGCTCTTAAGATCAGACTATATAAGTATAGTATAGCCACAGGGAGGCCAAGCCTCCAGAAGAAATTAAGGCGGACAAGAATTAAAAATACAAGGAGTTCTGTGGACGCAATACAAAACAACAACATAAGTACCTGATGCTCTGATTACAGTCTAAATTGTTCCTTTCTAGACATTAGCAATCTAAGTCCTTCAAGCACAGATTAAGGCACATAAATGTTTAAAGTTCAGAAAATCAGATAACTCTGTCGAAAACAATAGGGTATAAGGCAAAAGAATACTAGCAATATTAGCAATAGCATTGCGGAAGCTCAGTCAAGAGTCTTCAATAGGCCGGAAATAAGTGTCGGTCTAAACCACTGTTAGAAATGGGGGTCTCTAGTTTGCAAGGGTTTGCACCTTTGTGGGGACCCTTCCTTCTAGTCAGGATAAGGGAGTTACACTCCTAAAATAACCCCTGCTCATCCCCTTGGTAGCTTGGCACGAGCAGTCAGGCTTATCTTAGAGGCAGCGTGTAAAGCATTTGCACATAACCAACAGTAACACAGTGAAAGCACTACAAAAGGACACCACACCAGTTTAGAAAAATATCCAATATTTTTATATACTTAAGACAAGACCAAAAACGAGAAAAATCCACAATTCAGTACTTCGACATCTTCAGTACTCAAAATAGGCTTGAAATAAAGTTCCTTGAAGTTGAAAGCTCCGTCTGGGGCTATCACGGCGTCGTGAACAACAAATCCAAACAGTTCTGGCTGACCGCGGCGTCGTGGGCCAGCTACTGTGTCGGGAAGACCCGCAAAACAGTACCTTTAGAATTGTGGGGCGTCGGCGACCTCTCGTTGATCTCCGAAACTACGGCGTCCGCAGGCGTCGGTTCCAGAGGTCGGTGCAGGAGTCATCAGGCCCTTGGAGTCAGGTCTCAGCAATTGGAATAGTGACTAGCGCCAGGACACCTCCGGGTAATCGCGCGCTTTAGAAATCGTCATAACATAACATAACACGCGTTGCAGATCAAACTCCTCGCGGTTGAAGTCAGGAGCACCGGCGTTGGCAGGCGTCGGGTGCTGCAGTGCAAAGTGAAGCGGTGCGGTGTGCGGTGCCCTCAGGTTGCAGTGCAGGCAGCGTCTCGGTGAGGGTCGTCCAGCGGCATCGGTGGGACCAGGGCTGCGGTGCGAAGTGATGCGGTGCTCGTCGCGGTGCAAGCAGCGTCGTCGTCGTTGCTGACGCGCTGTCGTCGGCTGACGAACTGGAGTCAATGGCGCCGGCATCGGTAGGCCAAGGCTGCGATGCGGGATGAGGACGGTGCGTCGTGTAACTTACGAGTGGTGCCCTTGAACCACGGTGCAAGCAGCGGCGTTGATGTCGGCATGGAGAGGCGTCGTCGGGGATACCAGGGCGACGGCGTGAAGCGAGGTGATGCGGAGTGCGGTGCCCACAGGTCGCGGTGCAAGCAGCGGCTCGGTGGCGGCATCAGGTGGCGTCGTCGATGAGACCAGGGTTGTGGTGCTGCGGTGCGGCGGTGCCCTCTGCGGTGCCTTCAGGACACGGAGTCGGCAGCGGCATCATAGACGGCGTCGGGTTGCTTTTCTTTTGTTGCAGCACAAAACACACAGTCCCCAGTGCTGAGGGCAGAAGAACTTGAAGTCTTTGCTGTTCCTGAGACTTCTTGAACAGGGGGCAAGCTCTACCTCAAACCCTTGGAGAAACTCACAAAAAGGAAGTTGCAGAAAGTTCAAGTCCAGTCCTTTCACTGCCTAAGACAGAAGCAGCCACTGCAGGCCAACACAGCAAAGCACACAGCAAAGTGGTAGTCCCTCCTCACAGCTTCTCCAGCTCTTCTTCTTGGCAGTCTTCTTGGTTCCAAAAGAGTTCTAAAGTTTAGGGTTTTGGCCCCACTTTTTATAGCCCAAAATCCTTTGTTCTCTCAGGCAGAGAGTGTCTGTGCCCAGCCAGAACCAGTTCTGTCCTCTCTGGTACAGCTTCCTGGCAGGAGATGGAGACAGCATTGTCAGAGGCAGACCAGGCCCATTCAGGTGAAAGGAAATCTCCTCCCCCTACGCTAAATGCAGCCCAGGTCTATTCAGCCCATCCCTGACCCATCTAGACTCTCTGGAGCCACTGCTCCTCCCCAGCCTCTGTCATTCCAAAGCCAGACAGTCAATCCACAAACCCAGCAGAGGCACACTGGATGGCTGAGCAAGAAAATACCTACTTTCTAAAAGTGGTATTATCAAACACAGAATGTAAAAATCACCTTCACTAAAAGATGTATCTTTAGATTCTGAGTTCAGGCATACTAAACTTTATTTCTCTAGTTTGTTCCCAGGGCCAGTTATGTTTATAAGATGTTATAAACAAACTCCCCATTCTGTCCTATGGAAACAGGTAGCCTTGCAATAGTGAAAAACGAAATTGGCAGTAATTCACTATCAGGACATGCCACACACACCAGGGCATGTCCTACCTTTCACATACACTGCACCGTGCCCCTTGGGCCTACCTTAGGGGTGACTGATATGTAAGAAAAGGGAAGGTTAGGGCCTGGCAAGTGGGTACACTTGCCAAGTCGACATGGCAGTACCAGACTGCCCACAGGCTCTGCAATGGCAGGCCAGAGTTACATTTACAGGCTGCTTGTGTGGGTGGCACAACCAGTGCTGCAAGCCCACTAGCAGCATTTGATTAACAGGCCCTGGGCACACATGGTGCACTGTACTAGGGTCTGATTAGTAAATCAAATCAGCGAATCATGGAAACACCAATCCATAATAACAATTTACAACAGGAGCACTTGCACTTTAACACTGAACAGCAGTGAGAAAGTGCGCAGAGACACTAAACCAGGAAAAAACAGAGTCAAAACCGGGAGGTCAGAAAGCAAAAAGTCAGGGGAAACCTGCCAAAAGATGCCAAGTCTAACACATGTCCCCTCCAGCTGAAAGTAGGGAGAACTACCCAACCTCCTGGGAGCTCTCTTCACTAAGGCGGAAGAACCTGGACACACCATCCGCGTTGGCGTGTTCTGTGCCAGAGCGATGTTCCACCGTAAAGTTTATTCCCTGTAGGGAGATGGACCACCTCAACAGTTTTGGGTTCTCACCTCTCATTTGCATCAACCATCTGAGGGTCCTGTGGTCTGTCTGAACTCGGAAGTGAGTCCCAAACGGGTAGGGCATCAGCTTCTTCAATGCCCAGACCACAGGAAAAGCTTCCCTATCTATAGCACTCCACCTCTGTTCCCTGGGGAGTAGTCTCCTGCTAAGGAAGACTACAGGCTGGTCTAGGCCCTCTTCATTCAGTTGTGAGAGCACCTCTCCCACACCATGCTCTGAAGCGTCGGTCTGCACAACGAATTCCTTGGAGAAGTAGGGTGCCTTGAGCACAGGTGCCATGCACATGGCAGCCCTCAGGGCATCAAAAGCTTTCTGGCAGGATTCAGTCCAGATCATCTTCTTGGGCTGCTTCCTGGAAGTCAGCTCTGTTAAGGGGGCAACAATGGTGCCATAGCCCTCAACAAACCTCCTGTAGTAACCGGTGAGACCTAAAAAGGCTCTCACCTCTGTCTGGGTCTTGGGGAGCTCCCAAGCCAGAATGGTGTCAATCTTGTGCTGTAGGGGTGCCACCTGGCCGCTTCCTACCTGGTGTCCCAAGTACACCACAGAACTCTGCCCGATCTGGCACTTACTGGCCTCGATTGTGAGGCCTGCCCTTTGCAGAGCCCTCAACACTTCCCCGAGGTGGTGCAAGTGTTCTTCCAGCTGGAACTGAACACTGCAATGTCATCCAGGTATGCAGCACTGAAAGACTGATTTGCATATAGCTGTGTCTGAACTGGGGTGGCAAAGTGAGCTAAAGAATGATGATGGATTCAACCCAGATCTGTGACTGGGGGTGAGTGTCTGAAAAGTTTCAGCACTCCGTCCATCATCTCCTTGTGTTTGCTTTGTTCGCCCTAAGTTGGCAGGGTATGCCCAGACGTGGGTCCCTTGCTCACTTTGCCACTGGATTCAAGCTAGCCTGGCTGATGAGGGCTGTTAGCCCGAAACCGGTCCCAGGGTGCTTGATTCCGGTCCAGGGAAGACATGGCTTGGCAGTTCGGTCTGGACTGTTCCCATGAGGCACAGAGTCAAGACTGATTTGCATATAGGTGTGTCTGAAGTGGGGTGGCAAAGTGAGCTAAAGAATGATGATGGATTCAACCCAGATCTGTGACTGGGGGTGAGTGTCTGAAAAGTTTCAGCACTCCGTCCATCATCTCCTTATGTTTGCTTCAACCTCTGAAAGGTGGCAGGGGCATTCTTCAACCCAAAGGGCATCACCCAGAACTGGTAATGTCCTTCTGGGGTTGAGAATGCTGACATCTCCTTGGCCCCATTGGTTAAGGCAATCTGCCAGTACCCAGACGTCAAATCAAACGTGCTGAGGAACCTGGCAGCTCCCAACCGATCAATGAGCTCATCAGCTCGGGGGATGGGGTGTGCGTCAGTCCTAGTGACGGCGTTGAGCCCACGGTAGTCCACACAAAACCGCAGTTCTGGAATGGCACTGGGTGCAGAAGCCTTTGGGACCAAGACCACTGGGCAGGCCCAAGGACTGTTGGAGGGCTCGATCACCCCTAACGCCAAAATCTTAGAGACCTCCTCTTTGATGCTGGCCCTGACCCGGTTAGTCAACCGGTAAATCTTGTGTTTTACAGGAGGGCTGTCACCAGTGTCCACGTCATGGGTACACCAGTGAGTAACACCTGGGGTCAGAGAGAACAGTGGGGCAAACTGTCCCAACAACTGGTGACAATCACTCTGCTGCTCTGGGGTCAGTGTAGGGGAGAAGATCACACCTTCCACTGACCCATCGTGCTCCTTGGTGGACAGGAGGTCAGGGAGAGGTTCACTCTTCTCTTCCACCCCATCATCTGTCGCCAAGAGCATGCTCACTTCGGACCTCTCGAAGTGGGGCTTGAGGCGGTTCATGTGGAGGACCCTCGAAGGGTTCCTGGGAGTCCGCAAATTCACCAGGTAGGTGACATCCCTTTTGCGCTCCACCACCTCAAAAGGCCCAGTCCACTTGTCCTGCAAGGCACAAGGTTCCACTGGGGCCATGACCCACACTTTTTGCCCAGGTTGAAATTCGACCAGAGTGGCATTCTGGTCATACCACTTTTTCATTTCTTCCTGGCTTGCTTCCAGGTTCGCCTGAGCGAGTTTCCTGAAGCGGGCAGTTTGGTTTCTGAAGGCCAGCATGTAACTAAACACATCCTGGGGAGTTTTCCTGGGAGCTGCCTCCCAGCCTTCCTTCACCAAACTCAGAGGTCCTCCCACAGGGTGACCATACAGGAGCTCAAAGGGACTGAACCCAAGAGACTTCTGAGGCACCTCCCTGTATGTAAAGTGAAGGCATGGCAAGAGGACGTCCCACTTCCGCCTCATGGGTTCTGTTAGACCCTTGATCATGCCCTTCAAGGTTTGGTTGAATCTCTCCACCAAACCGTTACCTTGTGGGTGGTAAGGAGTGGTGAACTTGTAGGTTACACCACACTTCTTCCACAGGGATGTCATATACTTCGATATGAAATTGGTTCCACGGTCAGAAACCACCTCTCTGGGGAAACCCATGCAGAAAAAGATCCCCATTAACGCCCGGCCCACCACTGGCGCCGTCGTTGTCCTGAGAGGGATGGCCTTCAGGTACTGGGTGGCATGGTCCACCAATACCAGGATGTACCTGTTGCCCATGGCTGTCTTGGGATCCAGTGGCCCCACAATGTCCATCCCTACCCTTTCAAAAGGGGTTCCAAGAACTGGAAAAGGTTGGAGAGGAGCTTTGACCTTCCTCCCACTCTCACCACTTGCCTGGCAAGTTTGGCAAGACCTGCAATGTCCATCCGACTGCCTTCGCATTTGGGGCCAGAAGAAGTGGGTGACAAGCCTGTCAAAGGTCTTGTCCCGCCTCAAATGTCCTGCCAAAGGCACATCGTGAGCCAGACCCAGTAGGAAGGTCCTGAAGCGCTGGGGTACCACCAGCACACGGGCTGACCCAGGCTCAGCGACCTCAGGCTCGCTATAGAGGAGACCCTTCTCCCAGCAGATCCAATGTGATCCAGACTGATCACCAGCTGCCTGGTCTGCAGCCTGCTGCCGCAAACCCTCTAGAGAAGGGCACTCTTTCTGCTCCCTGCAGAATTCTTCCCTGGTGGGACCACCTTCTTGCTGCCAGTGGGTTAGCTCAGAGATGTCCCCCAGTTCAGCTACCTGCTCCCCTGTAGGTACCAGGGCGTCCCCCTCAAGGTCAGCCTCCTCCCGGTCCGTGGGAACCTCAGGGGACGTTTTCCCGTGCCCCCTGCCCTTTCTCTTGGCAGGGACCCGGGCCACTGTTTCAGGCTCCAGGTCCTTCTGATCACCCTGATTGGCCGCCATTGACCGAGTGGACACGCATGCCCACTCTGGCAAAACAAGCATCTCCAAGTGAGACCTGAGCTCAACATCCTTCCACAGGGACTGCTCCAGGTCGTTACCTAGCAGACAATCTACAGTCATGGTAGGGCTCACAACCACCCTCAAGGGACCTGAGACCCCCCCCTCATTCAAAGGGAACCTGCACCACCATACACTGGCGCTCTGAGTTGCTAACAGCAACTACTTGGTGGAATGCCCCGGGGACTACCTGCTCCTCAGAGACCAGGTGACACCGGACTGAGGTCACACTGGCTCCAGTATCTCTGAGAGCCTCTATCCTTTTCCCATTGATAGTCACCCAGGTGCTCTATTTCCTTGTGTTAGGGGGCACCTGGTTTCCTGGGACCATCTCACTGTCCCCTAGTGAGACGAGGGTCATTTCTGCGGGATCCCCACCCTCCTGTGGGCACCCCTCCTCCTCAAGCGCTACACTAACCAGCACCTTGGTCTGCCCACCGGTGGGTGGCTGTGCCCTCTTGGGACACTTGGGGTCCCCCTTCAAGTGACCCACCTGGTCACACGCAAAGCACTTGCGGCGCCGGTCTCTGCAGGCTTTCCTGAAGAAACCCCTTGTTTCTTATCTCCTGGGGGATGGGAACCTTTACCCTGGGTGTTAGTTTGGGGCCCTTTAGAGAACTCCTGTGCCTTACCCTTGTCCCCCCCACTTTTCTGCTGGGGACCCTGCCCACCTTTGGCTGAGTCTCCCCCAAACACTTTCTTGTGGACCCTGGTACTCACCCAGCGGTCCGTCTCCATAGCAAGCTTCCTGGGGTCAGTCAGCTTACTATCAACCAAGTGCTGGCGCAGCTCTGCAAAACATAGACTAGACAAGTGCTCCAATGTAATCAAATTGTAGAGCCCCTGAAAATCTGTTACATTACTGCCCTTCACCCAGCCATCCAGAGACCTGCAGAAAGAATCTACACATTCCAAACAAGTGTTGGCATCAGTTTTCTTGCTGGACCTAAACTGATCCCTATACTTCTCAGGAGTGAGACCATACCTGGTGAGGAAAGCATCCTTCTTATCAGCATAGGTGAGGTTCTGCCCCTTACCCAAAGCTATCAGAGTATCCCTTGCTTCCTCTGGAAAGAGAGGCCACAACCATGCCTCCCAATTCCTTTCAGGGACCCCATTCATGTGAATAGATGCTTCATACCTCTGAAACCACCTTTGTATGTTATCCCCCTTCTTGAATTCCTTGCCTACATTCTTGGGGATGGGCACAATTCTGTCTGCCTGCCCTGATGAATTGCTGCCAAAATCTGACCCGGTTCTACTCCTCTGATCCAGCTCCTTTATCCTGATCTCATGGTCTAGCATTATCCTTTTCTCCTCCATGGCTAACTTAAGCTTTTCCAGTTCCATAGCAACTCTCCTTGCTTCCCGCCTGTCCTCCAGCTCCTCTGGGGACAAGCCACTGCTGCCTGGTTTAGAGGGTGCCGCCCCCCCCCTCCCAAAAGCACATCCATCCTTGGAATTGGCTCATCTTTTCTGGTGAGGCCCCTGATTTGGACTTTGAGGTTTTTGCAGATCGCCTGCAATTCCTTCACATTGTAGGTTTCTAACCTCTCCTCCTCAAAGGCCACTTCCAAGGATGCAGCAGATGATGCAATTGATTCAGGCATGTTGTACTGGCAAGTTCAAGACCAATGGAAAGGCAAAAATAGACCAAAAAAACAGTATGTGGTATGTAATGGTCTGCGATATGGTAGTAGTGCACACCAAACACTGTAAGTCAAGTACAAACTCAAGTCCTATCCTCACCGCTGACAACCAATGTTAGAAATGGGGGTCTCTAGTTGGCAAGGGTTTGCACCTTTGTCCAACTAGGAACCCTTCTTTCTAGTCAGAATAAGGGAGTTACACTGCTAAAATAACCCCAGCTCACCCCCTTGGTAGCTTGGCACGAGCAGTCAGGCTTATCTTAGAGGCAGTGTGTAAAGCATTTGCACATAACCAACAGTAACACAGTGAAAGCACTACAAAAGGACACCACACCAGTTTTGAAAAATATTAAATATTTTTATATACTTAAGACAAGACCAAACATGAGAAAAATCCACAATACAGTACTTAGAAATCTTCAGTACTCAAATAGACTTGAAATAAAGTTTCTTGAAGTCGATAGCTCCATCTGGGGCTATCACGGCGTCGTGAACAACAAATACAAACAGTTCTGGCTGACCGTGGCGTCGTGGGCCAGTTACAGTGTCGGGAAGACCCGCAAAACAGTGCCTTTAGAATAGTAGGGATTCGGTGACCTCTTGTTGAGCTACGAAAGCACAGCGTCCGCAGGCGTCGGTTCCAGAGGGCGGTGCAGGAGTCGTCAGGCCCTTGGAGTCACACGCGTTGCAGATCGAACTCCTTGCGGTTGAAGTCAGGAGCGCCGGTGTCTGCAGACGTCGGGTGCTGCGGTGCGAAGTGCAGTGGTGTGGCATGCGGTGCCCTCAGGTCGCGGTGCAGGCAGCGGCTCGGTGACAGTCGTCCAGCGGCATCGGTGGGACCAGGGCTGCGGTGCTCGTCGCGGTGCTGGCAGGTCGTGGTGCAAGCAGCGTCGTCGTTGTTGCTGACGCGCTGTCGTCGTCTGACGAAATGGAGTCGATGGCGCCGGCAGGCCAAGGCTATGGTGCGGGATGAGAACGGTGCGTTGTGTAACTTACGAGCGGTGCCCTCGAACCACGGTGCAAGCAGCGGTGTCGATGTTGGCGTGAAGCGGCGTCGTCGGGGATTCCAGGGCGACGGCGTGAAGCGAGGCGGTGTAGTGTGCGGTGCCCGCAGGTCGCGGTGCAAGCAGCGGCTCGGTGGCGGCGTCAGGTGGCGTCTTCGGTGAGACCAGGGTTGCGGTGCAGCGTTGCGGCGGTGCCCTCTGTGGTGCCTTCAGGACACGGAGTCGGCAGCGACATCGTAGACGGCGCTGTGTTGCTTTTCTTCTGTTGCAGCACAAAACACGCAGTCCCCAGTGCTGAAGGCAGAAGAACTTGAAGTCTTTGCTGTTCCTGAGACTTCTTGAACAGGGGGCAAGCTCTATCTCAAGCCCTTGCAGAAACTCACAAAAAGGAAGTTGCAGAAAGTTCAAGTCCATTCCTTTCACTGCCTAAGACAGAAGCAGCCACTGCAGGCCAACACAGCAAAGCACACAGCAAAGTGGTAGTCCCTCCTCACAGCTTCTCCAGCTCTTCTTCTTGGCAGTCTTCTTGGTTCCAAAAGAGTTCTAAAGTTTAGGGGTTTGAGACCAACTTTTTACAGCCCAAAATCCTTTGTCCTCTCAGGCAGAGAGTGTCTGTGCCCAGCCAGAACCAGTTCTGTCCTCTCTGGTGCAGCTTCCTGGCAGGAGGTGGAGACAGCATTGTCAGAGGCAGACCAGGCCCATTTAGGTGATAGGAAATCTCCTCCCCTACTCTAAATGCAGCCCAGGTCTATTCATCCCATCCCTGACACATCTAGACTCTCTGGAGCCACTGCTCCTCGTCAGCCCCTGTCATCCCAAAGCCAGAAAGTCACTCCACAAACCCAGCAGAGGCACACTGGATGGCTGAGCAAGAAAATACCTACTTTCTAAAAGTGGTATTTTCAAACACAGAATGTAAAAATCACCTTCGCTAAAAGATGCATCTTTAGATTCTGAGTTCAGGCATACTAAACTTTATTTCTCCACCTTGTTCCCAGGGCCAGTTATGTTTATAAGAGGTTATAAACAAACTCCCCATTCTGTCCTATGGGAACAGGTAGCCTTGCAATAGTGAAAAACGAAATTGGCAGTTATTCACTATCAGGACATGCCACACACACCAGGGCATGTCCTACCTTTCACATACACTGCACCCTGCCCATTGGGGTACCTTGGGCCTACCTTAGGGGTGACTGATTTAAAAAAAAAAAAATGGTAAGTTTTATTTTTATTTATTAGTATTAATGTCCATTATAACAAACAGTGTACATGTTACAGCAGTTATACATTGTATCACTACATGGATCTACTAATACATGAGGAGATTACTTCCTTTTTAGGTCTCGCCTACGCAGCGCGCATGCGCTGCATAGGCAAAAAGACCTTTTGCCATTGATTCAGCTTTTCAGCCTAAAACGTGCACGCGTTCCATTGCCTTCAATGGCAACGCGTGCACGTTTAGCGATTCACTTGCGGGAGCGAGCGGCGCCATATGGTAGCAATTATCGCTCCTGGCGCCGCTCGCCCCCGCAAGTGAACCGCGCAGGCTCCCTCCTCTCCCCCCTCCTCCTGCTGCCGTGCGAGGCGCGCTTGCTTGTTTTTCCTGTTGTGACCTCAGAGCGAGTACATTTGCTCTGAAAAGAGTGTTGTTAAGGAAAATTCTGGAGACCCCACACAACAAGGCTAGTAGTACGTGTTGCTGCGTGCTGTGTGTGAGCGGAGCTACACAAGGAAGTACCGCAAACGAAACCGAGACCGGCTGGAGGCTTTTCATTCACAATCTGGGTGATCTTGCACCTCAGCAGTGTACAGCGGCCATTTGGAATTATGGCTCACTATACTGGTGCACGTGTACGCCTTCTCCGTGATGATGTTGATTTTGTCGCGGTCTAGGGTCCCAAAGCAGAAATACCAATATCCACAGGAGCGAAGAGAGAGTCTCTCCTCTCCCCTGAGATACAGCCTCCCTCTGTTAATAGACTCAGAAGGGTAGAGCAGAATCCCCAGGGAGCGAAGAAACGGGGAGGGACCACCAGGGAACTTCCAGACCAGTTCACAGAGGCAGATAGGGCATCTCAGTAGATAAAAAGAACCTGCAGCAATAGATAAGAAGAAAGGGCAGGTTAAGGAAAACACTATATGTAAACCACTGGTTATCTTATATCTTGCTTTGGTGTGGACAGTGTACTTTCACATACTCACGAAGGGAATTATTACGATGAGACTTGTAGGGAGTGTTCATATCAAATCCCAAACAAAAGGAAGTAGAAACTAAAGACTCCTCTAGGCTGGAGGAGGTTGATTTGCCACCCGTCTATCCACAACGGCATACGCAGACACCACCATAAATTTTGATAAAGTCACTTCAGTTTCAAAGTAAAAAGTACTCACGTGGCTCTACCACCGCAAAGTCACAGAAATGCCAAAATAAGAAATACTGCAGCACTTATTCGCACTTGCGGCTTTTATTGTCTTTAGGAATGATCTGCTGGTGGTGAATGTGCGCTATCTTGTTCTCCGCAGTATAACACATAACGATAAAGTACATCCAGCGCTTCCTCGCGCTTGAGATCAGAACAAAAAAATAAAGCAATAGTGAACAGCGCGTCCTCGCGCTTCGATGATGGTTTCTTTTATGTTTTTTTTTTAAGTGGCGGCGTATGAGAGCCCCTCGCTCTGTGCATAGTAACCAAAAATAGAATTCCAACAACGCCTCCTCGTGCTTAAGGTCAGGAATCAAAAAGAAAGGCAAAGAACAGCACGTCCTCGTGCTGGTGATTGTGAGGTAAAGGGAACAGCGCGTCCTCGCGCTTGTCTCCTAAATGGGATCCAGGTGAGAATCGCGCGTCCTTGCGCTGATTGAGGTGTTAAGCCAAGGTTATTCACAGCGCTTCCTCGCGCTTGCGGCAGAAAGGGTGTTTCCAAGGCAGATTTAGATCGCGGTTACCGGGAACAGGAGAAACAGTGGAAATCCAAACAGGAAAAGGGCGTGGTCCCTACAGGAAGTAAAGCCAAGCACCAGGGATCTGGTGCTCACTGCTTATAAGCTGTGCTTGTCAGCTGATAGGTCCCTGTGCAGCATGGGAAAGCACACAATCAACACACCTTTCTAAGGCATTATGGGAGATGTAGTTCACAGATTTATAACACGGACAGGGTACAGGAAGCCTGACGTCTAACAGATTTTATGCCTTAAGCCCTTGTGGCACCGGTGATGTTTTCTCGGAAAGCACGACTGGAAGATCCCACCTCGTCATAAACTGCTTCTCCCGAACTGCGTCCATAGTGTAATTCGCGCTGTCCAACCCACCTTCAACCATTCATGCCGGCTTCGGCTGTCAGCCTTGGAGCTTTGCCAACAGGAATGCAAAGCTACCAGCGGACATGTTCACAGGGCACAGAGGAAAAGTGTATTATTCCTCAGTCATTAGAGTAAGCATTCCCACAAATCCATGTGTTTCTTAAACGGCACGAGTGTGTGTGGTTAGTCGACAATTATGGGGAGGGCTTCTTTTTAGCTGCAGGTTTGTTTCTGTGCATTATTTTACTTGCGTTATAACGTGGCAGGTGAAATTGTTTTGTGGCCAAGCTGCAGTTGCATATAGAACCCACCTACACACTTAGTTTATAAATTGGTCTGATTTTAACCAGGAAACCAGTGCTCTAATTTCTGTTTTTGTCCTGTTTAGACTAAAAATGTGCAGTCAGAGCATCTCTGCAAGCATGTGAATAAGTAAAAACAAGAACCGCTGTGCAGTATAATGCTGTCCCAAAAAACATGTCTGTCGTATTTCCGGCCTCCAGATTACATTATAGTTTCTGTATGCCACTCGGCCGGACCCCATACATTGTCTTCCTCGTGTTTGTGATGTTTCTGCTGCAACACAAATGTAATGTCTTCTGTTCCTGTAGTACATTAAATTACAGCGCTACATTCAGTGGCATGTAAACCTGAACTCCGAAGCGTTCGTGAAAGCCCTGACCCGATGCAATTAGTGAACCAAGAAACAAGTCAGTTGTTACGTGCCCCAATATATGGTGTGTAGTTTTTATTGAAGATGGATTAACATCATATTCGGTTAAGTGCATGCAAGAGAAATTTTTGTACAGTGCGCATCCTGAACAGAACCATTTCAGGGTGATCTCAAATGTGATGATCAAGGGAAGAAGGCACAGCCAGGTAAAGTAACTGCCGAGGATTACACAATTTAGTCAAGTGAAGAAGCTGGGATTGATGTTAGGTTTCCAGATTACACATTGTGTGGTTCAGCTACTCGATGGGTGTCTCTTTCTCTCTCCCAGATTACTCCAAAGGTCAGCGTGTTATGTTTAATTTGTTGAGGAGCTAAATCAGTACACTGTTGGATAAATACTCTTATTACATATCAAACGAAGCTGACACTTTTCTAGAAAAAGTAAAATCCTCGGGGAAGATGGGGCGCCCCATTTTTTAATGTATTTTGTATTGCTGTTATTGACTTACTCTGACTTAACAAAGGAGCCAATTTCCAGAGCGACTACACACCTTAGCAAAGGCAGTTACAGATATAAACAAAGCGGTCTTGGATATCACAGAGAATAACAAACCTTGACTAAGCTAGACACAGTAGGTAACTCCCCCCCCCCTCTTTGCTGGCATTTTCACATAAAGCTCAAATTGTCACAGAGGTGGCTGCAAGTTTTCTCCATTTTTGATTGCCACCTTGGGCGAGGTGACGTTCTGATGGGATTACAGTGAACGAACTGATGTGTGCTGTGGAAGTACTTGGAGGACGGAATGCGTTTTCAAATAGTCCGCTTGCGCAACAGACTAGTTGAAAAACCACTAGCATAACGCCATCCTTTGAGCACTTTCACAGTACTACAGTGCATCTTCACTATCAGGCCACCCCAGGGGTATAATAGAAGCAATGCAAAACGAGCACAGTGGTATAGCTAGAAACTACTGTGTTTCAGGCTGGTTGGTGGGGAGTGGTGGCAATGAGTTGAGTGGTGCTTGGAGAATGAGGTTAGAGCACCAGAAGGAAGCCATTTGAATGCTTGGTTTGTTTTTAGTTTCTCGTCTGCCAGACATCACAAGCTGTCTGGTTACAAAAAAAACTTTTAAAACATTAGTGTCTGTACAGCATTTCTAAAAACCGTTTCCAAGCCCGGTCCCAAAAGCGAGACCAATTGGCGTTGCCAGTGCTTGTTTAACATAGGTAAGATGTCCATTGCCAAGTGCAGCATGGGGTTGGGTGCATGGTCTGGCTCTGCACCAAACCGCCCACTTGCGCCCATCTTCCTGCTGCGTTTAGCCGTGTGTGGTATGGGGACGGCTAACCTTAGCCATATTATTGCACGGCTGATGCAACAATATAAAGGGTGTCATTTTAAGTAAGGCAGGCCTACTGACTTTCTCAAGGGTCAGAACACCAAAATATAAACAAGCATTGGCATAGCCAATAGGTCTCGCCTTTGGGACCTTATAAGTATTTAGTTATGCAGCACAATATCCTTGGTGCAACAACATTAACTGTTGCATGGCTAAACACTTATAAGGTCCTAAAGGCGAGACCTATTGGCTATGCCAATGCTTGTTTCACTTCCCCTGTTCCCTCTTTTATCCTGAGTGATATCAATTTTGAATTAAAATACAGTGTTTAATGAACTTAAGAACTCTTTGAAATCCCCCCCTTAACTAACCGGTGTCGCTAAATGATATCCTATCTCCAACTCGGTCTCAATTTGTTATGTGGCTGTTACCTCCCTGTTCTGACTATGGTCAACTGTTTCATTGTCCTCCCCCGGGGTAGCTGGGGCCCGTGACATTACCTCTCCTACTTCTTGTATCTCTTGTATCATTGCCCCCCACGCCAGCAGGACCTCCGGAAGCCTATCGTCCCGACTTGTTTTTCTCATATGGTTTTCTTCAACCATTGCCCATTCTTTAAGATCCTTCTTCCATTTGTCCATCTGCGGGCCCTGAGAGGATAACCAGTCGATCGCTATTCTTCTCTTGGCTACCATAAGACCCAGTATCAGGAACCGTCCGGTAGTTTTACGTTTGGGATTCTTGTGGATCAGACCAAGAAGGAAAGTGTGTAGCTCTAGGGTTAGTGCCCAACCTGTGATTCTGTTCAGTTGTTCTAGGATCTCTACCCAAAATCTGTGTATTACTTGGCACTGCCAAACCACATGGATAAAATCGGCTGGGGCATGCTGGCAACGGGGGCATTTGGGGTCTCTGGATGGATTAATGGCGTGTAGCCTCTTGGGCGAGAGATAGGACATATGTACTATATTGTACTTAGGGGTGACTGATATGTAAGAAAAGGGAAGGTTAGGGCCTGCCAAGTGGATACACTTGCTAAGTCGACATGGCAGTCCCAGACTGCCCACAGGCTCTGCAATGGCAGGCCAGAGTTACATTTACAGGCTGCTTGTGTGGGTGGCACAACCAGTACTGCAAGCCCACTAGCAGCATTTGATTTACAGGCCCTGGGCACACACGGTGCACTGTACTAGGGACTGATTAGTAAATCAAATCAGCCAAGCATGGAAACACCAATCCATGGTAACAATTTACAACAGGAGCACTTGCACGTTAACACTGAACAACAGTGAGAAAGTGCGCAGAGACACTAAACCAGCAAAAACAGAGTCAAAACCGGGAGGTCAGAAAGCAAAAAGTCAGGGGAAACATGCCAAAAGATGCCCAGTCTAACAACCACACTTAGGGAATTTAAAGGGACATGGGAAATGTCTTTAAAAGACAATGCAAAGGGCAATGAAATTTGGGAAATGGTTCAGGTCAGAGTCCAAGGAAGGTTCTGCAAAGAGTCTGCAGAAAGGGGTTGGGAAAGGGAAATTCAGCATGCAGTCTGCAAGAAAGTCCGAAGTCATTTGCGCTCTGCTAGCCCATTAGACAGGGCAACGATAAGTTATAATCAATAGAGTCCGTCTGCAATTCCCCATTGGCTGCGTCACCAATAGAAGTCCGTTGTATTTGTTTCAATGGCTGTATGGATTTATATTGTACACACTTCGCAACAGTGAAGAAAAAGCCCACACTGGACATGGGAACACTATCTTGGTCACACACTCAGGGTTGAGTACAATAGTCCATTGTCCATCTACAGATTTTTCATGCACTCACAGCTAAAATATGTTCCCAGATATGTATCTATTGCTGGTACAGGAAATGTATCTATTCTAAACTAGCAAGATAAAGGAGCAGCAAGATCATGGTAGACCATGCAGCCTTCAAAACCGCCGTCACCGCACACCACCACCTCATCAGAAAAACAAAGAAAGCAGCCATTCAGGAACACATCAACGCCAATGCACACAACAGCAACCTTGCCCAACTGGACCACCCTCACCTCTGATGACACTCTCAGAATCATGAAGAGCATCCATCCAGAGCCCCCTCTGATCCCTGTCCTCACCACATTTTCAACAGAGCAGGCACCTCCATCGCACCCGAACTCTCCCGTACCATCAACTTCTCCATCGAGTCCGCCACCTTCCCGGGAGACTGGAAGCACGCAGAGATCAACCCCCTGCTGAAGAAACCCTCTGCTGACCCGACGGACCTCAAGAACTACAGACCCATCTCTCCGCTCCCCTTCCCAGCCAAAGTCATGAGGAAAGCCATCAACTCCCAACTCTCCCGAGTTCATGGAAAGAAAACCACATCCTGGACCTCTCTCAATTGGGCTTCAGACGCAACCACAGCACCGAGACCGCTCTCCTCACCGCTACAGATGACATCTGCACCCTCCTCGACCGAGGCGAAACTGCTGCCCTCATCCTCTTGGACCACCCAGCTGCCTTCGACACCATCTCCCACCACACCCTCTGCGCCAAACTCCACAACGCCGGCATCCACGACAAAGCCCTAGAATGGATCCTCTCCTTCCTCACTGGCCAAACATAGATAGTCAGACTTCCACTGTTCAACTCATAACCTACAGAAATCAGCTGCGGTGTTCCTCAGGGATCCTCCCTGAGCCCCACCCTCTTCAACATCTACATGGCCCCACTTGCAGCCATTGTCAGAAGCCACAGACTAAATATCATTTTCTACACGTACGAAACCCAGCTGATCCTCTCCCTCACAGACGAACCCACAGCCGCCAACAGCAACTTCCACAAAGGGATGAAGGCAGTCGCCACCTGGATGAAGGACAGCTGCCTCAAGCTCAACTCAGACAACACCAAAGTCCTCATCCTGGGCTCCAGCCCCTCTGCCAGGGACGACTCCTGGTGGCCTGAAGTGCTCGGAACCCCCCCCCCCCCCCACACCCACGGACCATGCACAACCCTCGGTGTGGGAAGGCAGGCCGGATAAACAAATGCAGAGGCTGTATGTACTTCTTAATGATTTAAATTTTAATGTAATTGGATTAAACAAAAAGGCCACATTAGGCTGTCAAGGTATCTTCTTCTGATTCTTTCCTTCTTTCTCTTTTCAGGGTCATCAACATCACTTCCTGGAGGCTCGGAGGACATATAAAGGAATGGTAAGTATTTTAGTTTCCCTAATCACAGGGATGGTATCTACCCTTCACCACACCCTTTGTGCGAGTTGGGGTAGATCTTTCAGTTTGGAGGAAAGAAAGGAATTCCAAAGGCCTATACTAGACTTAAATACTCAGTGTTTGTATTGGCTGTGGAGGGTTCATGTGGTCAGGTATGCCCCTTCTCTTGTTTCATAGAGTCCACAGGGGTTTCCTTAAATGATAAAAAGTCTAGTGTATGAGACTTTCCGGCCTGGCTTATTGCTCCATAGGTTTCCTCACCTCATGGAAAATGAAATAAATCGTTCTCTGTTTTGGTGTTTTCTACACACTGGTTCTGTCTCCTTTTAAAAGAATAATGCCTTCCTTAGTGTCAATTAGGGAACGTGCGTGGCTGGGCAGGAAACAATGGGGATTTCAAGAACAAACACTGCATTCGTGCTCCCCTTTCACCAACATGCTTTCCCTCCCCTCCTCACCTACATTCCGCCCACCCGTTCTGTCTGGACTTACCCTCTCCGCCGCAACTCTCCAGTGTTGCGGCCGCACTTCTGCGTCCTGCGGAGAGCTCCACCACTCCTCACTCCACTTCTCTGGATCGTCTTCGGTCTTGCCGTTCTCTCTGGATTCCTCTTTTGGGTCAGGGTCGGTTCCTTTCAGCTCGCGGGATTGTTATCACGTCCTTTAGCTGCTCCCGGTAGGAAATGGGACTTTCCCTCTCTCTCTCTCCTCGTCCTTCTTTTCTTTCTCTTTCAGCCTCCTTCCGGGGTCAGCTTCTCCTTTCTGGTTTCCGTTCACCCAGTCCCGGTCCTCCTGTAGGAACACGTGATAAGGGGGTGTTACATACAGAGGGGTAATGCATGTCTTTTTTTCTTTCCAGGAGGAATCTGAGTTCTGGTCCTTGGAAGGTGGACTCAACTCCTGGATTAATGGTAAGTATCAGGGGATTGGTTTGAATTCCTTACATCCCTCTTCCCTAGCTGTCTTACTAGTAAGATCGATTTCCTGGGGGTATCATGACAAGAAGTCTGCATTAACTTGTTCGGTCCCTCTCCGGTGCTGGGTGTGAAAACAGTAAGGCTGCAAGGCAAAAAACCATCTCAGTACTCTTTCGTTATTTCCTTTGTTGCGGGATAGCCATTCAAGGGGGGCATGATCTGTGAATAGTATGAATTCTCGTCCTTCTAAATAATACCTCAGGGTCTCGATAGCCCACTTGATGGCTAAGGCTTAATTTTCTATGACTGCATAGTTAGTTTCTCTTGGAAAGAGTTTAAGACTTATGTATATGATTGGCTTTTCTTCTCCTTGGAGGGTTTTTTGTGACAAGACGGCCACCAGACCCCTATCCGAGGCATCAGTCTGTAACACGAAAGTGAATAGTCTGGACTGGTTAGTAGAGGTTCTGAAGTCAGGGAGTTCTTTAAGGCGCCAAAGGCCTGTAGTATCTCAGGAGAGGGTTGTTGTAATACATTTGACGTTTTAATGGACTTTTGAAGTAGATCAGTTAAGGGAGCTGCGGTCTGGGGGAAATTAGTAATAAATCTCCAATAATAACCCAGGATACCCAGAAAGGCTCGGAGGTCTCATTTGGTTTTAGGAAAAAGAACATGAGAAATGGCAGTTGATTTGTCGGTTTAGAGCTTGATAACACGTTCTCCTAAAAGAAATCCTAGGTATCTGACATTTTGGGCAGCTAAATGACTTTTAGTGGGGTTGATTTTTAGACCATGGACATTCAATGCTGGGCTCGAAAAATCATAAAATTTTCACTAGACCTGTAGGTCTAGTAAGGTGAAACATCTACTCGACCTAACTGAAATGTCCTTGACCTCTGTCTCTGAAAGCTGAGCAAATGTGACAAGTTAACATGATTTAAAAGCATTTTTATTGCTCATTCACTTTGTGAGCAATAAAGATGCCTTTAAATCTTGCTATAGTGTCACATTTGCTCAGCTTTCAGAGGCAGAGGTCAAGTGTCAGTTTGTCTTTCTACTGGCCAAAAAGGGCGAGTAGGACCTTAAAATAGCTCGTCCTTATTGAATCTGACTCGCAAATGCGAGGGGGCGAGTAGATTTTTCGAGCCCTGCAATGCTTGTATAACCGCATACAGATGGTCCAAATATTGGTTCCATGAGTCACTATAGATGATGATGTCATCTACATAGGCCGCGGGATACTTTTCACGGGGTCAGAGTATCACGTTCATAATCTGTTTTAAGGTAGCCGGGGCCCCATGCAGGTCAAATGGCAGTACCGTGAATTGATATAACCCGTCAGGAGTGGAGATAGCTGTTTTCTCCTTATCCTGACTCCTAAGGGGAACTTGCCAATACCCTTTGCAAAGGTCTAGTGTGCTAATATATTTGGCCTTGCCCATTCTCTCAATCATTTCGTCTACCCGAGGTAATGGGTAGGAGTTGAATTCTGATATCTTGTTGACCTCCCTGAAGTCTATTCAGAACCTAACCACCTCGTCTGGTTTAAGCACTAAAACTATGGGTGAATTCCATTCACTTATTGAGGGTTCGATGATGCCCATTTGGAGCATCTGTTGAACCTCTTGCTTGATGGTATTTCTTCTGGTTTGAAGTATACGATATGGCTGCAAGCGCACCTTTTCTCCTGGAAGAGTTTTTATGGCATGTTCCATTAGGTTGTACTTCCCGGAAAAAGAGAAAATACCTCTTTTAATGGCTGGAGTTTTTGTGTCAGCTGCTGTTTTAAGGGCTTTGGGAGATCCGGATCTATACTCTGGTTAAAGAGGAGAATGGCTTCTCAAGACACTCCCACCAGTACTGGAAAAGCACCCTCCCATTTTTTTTTAGTAAATTTATGTGATAAATTTGTGATGTCCATGGTTTGTATCAAGCTCAACACGATACGTGACGGGAGTCACTTTGTCAGTTATCAAACAAGGGCCCTGCCACTGACCCAGCAGCTTGTGATCAGATGAAGCCATCATCAGAAGGACCGGATCACCTACATTAAATGACCGATCCTTCGTTTTTTTATCGTATTGGTTTTTCTGAGTTGCTTGTGCCTCTTCCATATTGGTTCAGACTATAGACTGTAACTGACCTAAATGGGTTTTAGGGTGGGGCACATATTCCACCAAGGGTGTCCTTCTCGTTCTCCCACTCTTCTTTGGCCATATCCATTAGAGAGCGGTGCTGACTGGCATACAATAATTCAAAGGGGGAATACCCTGTGCTTTTTTGTACTTTGCACTGTATGGCAAATAAAGCAAGGGGTAATATCTCTTCCTATTTCCTGGTTTCTAATCCAAGGAGTTTCTTTAAAGTGCTCTTCAGTGTGGCATTGTACCGTTCCAGAAGACCATCTGTCTGTGGATGGTAGGCTGCCATACAAATTTGCCTAATTCCTAGTTGTAAGCATACTTGTCTCATTAGTTTGGATACAAACGGGGTACCTTGCTCGGTTAATATTTCCCTTGGGAACCCTCCCGGGAAAAGATGTTCACCATGGCTTTAGCTATGTAAGGGGCGTTTGGATGTGAGAGGGCCAAAGCCTTGGGAAAACGGGTGGCTTGATCAACTAGAACCAAAACAAAACGACACCCACTTTGAGACGGTAAAAGGGGACCTATGATATCCATACCAACTCGACAAAAAGGCTTGTCGATAACAGGGAGGGGTTTCAAGGGTACTCAGGAAGGCTTACTACGACTATTCTTTTGACAAATGGGATATTCACGGCGGTACTTTTTTACCTGTTGGTATAAAGCAGGCCAGTAAAATGTTTCTAAGATAGCTTTCTCTGTCTTCTCATTGCTAAAACACCCACCTAGAAGGTGACTGTGTGCAAGGTATAGAACTTTTTCTCGAAAAGGACCAGGTACCAACAACTGAGGCTTTTGAGATGATCCCCCCCCCTCCTCTATAGTAGACCATTTTTAAGAAAAAACTGGGGACCTACTTGTAGGGGGCCTTCTTGCTCTGCAGCTCCACTCCAGGCCTCCTGAAGAACAGGGTCTTCTCTTCGTGCAGCGTGGAAGTTCCTTTCAGTTTCCCAGGGGAACTCATCTCACATGACTGGAAAAACACTAAATGTTTTTTTCTTTTCCTCTCGTTTCTGTTTTTGACTCTTTCGAGCCTTTGAGGTAGGCCACTCATGATCTTGGTCCTGGGCGAATGGAGAGGGATTCCACCATCTCTCTCCCTCCTTTTGAGTTTCTTGGATTTAGCCTGGTTAATCGTTTCCTACGATTAACTGCTCAGGTAATTTAGGTATCAACCCGACTCTCAGTGTAGATGCAGGATCAGATCGATGTTGGATAGAGACATCCATGGTAGGGTATCGTTTTGTATCTCCGTGTACACATTGGATGGTTACATTTCCGTTAGTATGAGTTATTCCTCTTGTCAGGCTTTGGGGTCGTAGCACGCTTTACAGATAGCCTGTATCCACCAAGGATGTAACAGGTTGTCCAATCACAGATAGTTTGCAGTGGTAAGGAGGGAGTTTTTGATCTTGAGTTGAACAGTTGTAGGATCTCACCACTCCTATGTCCATTGGTTCTTCTTTCTGTGGACCGAACCTTGCTATGTGTCCTAGGCTCCCACAATGGAAGCACTGAGGTCCCGCTGAGGGTGGTCTGGGGATAGGAGGTCCGGGTATAATTGTGACGGTTTCCGATTTCTTCATGGGAGTGGATCTTGGTGGTCGAGGACCCCCGCTTCCTCCCTGTCTCCAGGATGTGTCCTCTCAACCTTTCTGTATTTCCCTGGCCTGTATTTCTAATGTAAGCCGGGCTAGTTGGCAAACCCATCTCTGTACTGGGGGATGTAGAGATGACAAATATTGTTACAGCTAGATTTTTGCCATTATTTCTTCCTTAGTTGGGTAAGCGGTTTTAGCCACCAGTCCGCCATGTCTTTTACTCAAAAATATAATGCCCTTGGAGTCTCCTGGGCACCCTCTTTAATCTGTTGTAGTCTGATCCAGTATGTCTCTTCATCGATGCCTAATCGTTCCAGAATACTTTGTTTAATATCTGCATATGGGGTAACTCCCTGTAGGTTAGCTTCCTGCTAGGCGGCTTGCAGATCTCCAGATAATAGTGGTCCCAGATATTGTCCCCATTTATCTGCAGGCCAAGCGGCCGCTGACGCCATCCGCTCAAAGTTGTTAATGAAATAGTCAGGGTCCTCACCATTCACATATTTCTGCATGACTACCGATGGTAGAGAGGTGTGGCCTCTCTGTTGCCCCATGGCGTCTGCCAATTTCCCTATGGCAGTCTCCTGTGTCTGACTCTGACCCGTCAGGGCCTGATGTAGCTTTTTCCGGTCTTCTTCCACCACTAAAAGGAACTTTTCCATTACCCTTTCCAGTTTCTCCTGGCTTTCTGCCATCTTGGTAATTACGGCCTCCATGTCTCCGGATCCCACTTCTGACACCATCTGTGGGAGGGGAGGCCGGAAAGACAGACAGGCTGTATGTACTTCTTAATGTTTGAAGTTTTAATGTAATTGGATTAAACAAAAAGGCCACATCAGGCTGTCAAGGTATCCTCTTCTGATTCTTTTCTTCTTTCTCTTTTCAGGGTCGTCCTCTCGTTAACGGCACCTCCCGGAGGCTCGGAGAAGGAGATAGAGTGGAGAGGTATTTTAGTTTCCCTAATCACAGGGATGGTATCTACCCTTCGCCACACCCTTTGTGCGCTGGGGTAGATCTTTCAGTGGGAGGAAAGAAAGGAATTCCAAAAGCCTATACTAGACTTAAATACTCAGTGTTTGTATTGGCCGTGGAGGGTTCATGTGGTCAAGTATGCCCCTTCTCTTGTTTCATAGAGTTCACAGGGGTTTCCTTAAGTGATAATAAGTCGAGAGTACGAGACTTTCCGGCCTGGCTTATTGCTCCGTAGGTTTCCTCACCTCACGGAAAATGAAATAAATTGTGCTCTGTTTCGGTGTTTTCTTCACCCCGGTTCTGTCCCCTTTTAAAAAAATAATGCCTTCCTTAGTATCAATGGGGCTACGTACGTGGCTGGGCGAGAAACAGTAGGGATTTTAAGAACAAACACCACATTTGTGCTCACCTTCCACCAACGTGCTTTCCCTCCCCATCTCCCCTACATTCTGCCCACCCATCCGGTCTGGACTTACCCGCTCCGGCGCAACTTTCGCGTCCTCCGGAGGGCTCCACCACTCCTCACTCCACTTCTCCGGATAGTCTTTGGACTCGCCGTCCTCTTGGGATTCCTCTTCTGGGTCAGGGTCGGTTCCTTCAGCTCGTGGGATTGCTGCCACGTCCTCCAGCTGCTCCCGGTAGGAAATGGGACTTCCCCTCTCTCTTTCCTTGTCCTTCTTTTCTTTCTCTTTTGGCCTCCTTCTGGGGTCAGCTCCTCCTTCCGGGTTTCCGTTCACCCAGTCCCGGTCCTCCTTTAGTAACACGTGATAAGGGGGTGTTACATACAGAGGGTTAATGCGTGTCTTTTTTTCTTTCCAGGAGGAAATCGGGGTTCCGGTCCTTAGGAAGGTGGACTCGACTCCTGGATTAATGGTAAGTATCGGGGGACGGGTTTGAATTCCTTACACTCTGCATCACCTGGACTCCTCCCTCTCAAGGATCCGCTAAATCAACGCTGTTTCGTCCTCCTGCTTCCACACGCTCCGCCTGCTTTGTAAAATCTTGAAGTGGATCCCCACTGAGTCCAGAAAAACGATCACTCATGCGCTCGTCAACAGCAGGCTCGACTATTGCAATGCACTCTACTCCAGCACCACCCAGAAACTCCAAAAGAAACTGCAGAACATTCAGAACGCCTCCGCTAGACTCATCCTGAACATCCCACGCCACAGTCATATCACCAGCCACCTGAAAGACCTTTACTGGCTACCTATCAACAATAGAATTACCTTCAAGCTCCTCAAACACGGCTACACAGCACAACACCGGACCTGCATATCTCAACCATTGCCTCTCCTTCTACACTCCCACCAGACATCTCCACTCCGCCCAACTGACCCTGGCCACCATCCCACAGATCCGTAGGACCACAGCTGGAGGAAGATCCTTCTCCTACCTCGCTGCAATGACCTGGAACTCCTTGCCTCTGCACCTCAGGCAATCACCATCTCTGCCGTAATTCAGGAAGGACCTCAAGACATGGCTCTTCGACTGAATCGCAGATTCACCCCCTCCCCGCCCCACTCAGCACCTTCAGACCCTCATGAGTGAGTAGTTGTACTCTATAAGAATCCTGATTGATTGATTGAGCAACTCATGGGAAAACCAGCAAAGAAAGCAAGTTAGCAGAAATACGGAAGCACAGTAGGTTCCCATGGGACAAAGATTCAGGCCCTTAGAGTGAAACCCTGCTAACTTAAGACATTAAATCAATAATGCACATTTAATATACATGTGCATATTTACACATGTGTATATGTAATAGTTCTTTAGTACTTTCAGTTCATATTGCATAAATCATATAGCAAGCAGTGAAACTGCACAACAGTAAGTATATGTAGGAACTACATTTTAAAGTACATATGTGAAACATTAATGCATACATTGATGAAACGTTATTGTTAAACCTATATTAATATCCCACACACCTAAGGATCATTTAAAGCTAATAATGACATTTCTAGCAGCTACACAGATGCATTAGCACACGTTTATGAGTCAAGAGTTAAGCTTCAGAAATAAAGCAAAGAATATGGTTTTAAAGTAAGCTACATATTGCAAATGTTTCATTTTTCAGTATAACACACATTACAATTGGAATTTTTTTTAGTTGCAACCAAACATATTACGTTCAATTATTATATGTCAGTCACTTAATCAATACACATCGGGTAACTGTTTTTTAAATCATTTCATTAAGACATCTCTCAGTTAATGAAGATGGGTTCAAAGTTAAACATCAAATATATTTCTTTCGACATTAGTAAACATTCTATGTCAGCACTATAAATTCTGTAGTACAGACTCTCTGCACCAGCAGTGTCAAGTGTACAAGAATCAATTAAGACACATAGGTTCATGTGAAAAGTGCACGTTCATTTTGTGTGTCAGGTATCAGTCGTATTTAGGTTTTAGTGATGTGTAAAGAGTGGGCAACTTTGCACTGCGCCACTATATATGTAAGTCCGTTTTTATATAGCACAGCTACTCACCCTTACGGGTCTCAAGGCGCTGGGGGCCAGAGTGGAAATTAAGTGAGCTATTGCCCAGAGTCACATGGTGCTGAGCTGAGCTGCCGCCAGAGCCGGGGATCGAACCGTGAACCCTGGGCTCCGAAGTCAGCTGCCCTGGCCGCTGCACCACACCTCTCCACTATCAATTGTTTCTTCCCACTCAAATCTATCTCAGTGTTACAGTACATGGAACTTAGAACACCGCTATGCAAACAATGGGTTACAATACCACACTTCCCCACCCACTTAAAAAAAAAAAACACTTTTTTAAATTTACCAATACAACTTGGATCAGTAAATAAAAAGAAAAAAAAGCACTCTGCATGCATGCACCTAAACAATGACATGGCCTCAGTGGCCAGGTTCATAGCACTTTTTATTTTGGTTTCTTCTTTAGCCATGCTGCACAGCGTTGTTAAAAAAACCATTGGTCCCAAAAGCGAGACCTGTGTGCAATGGATATTTTAATGGGAATCACCTGCTTCAAAATTGTAGTATATAAATGTGAAGCATGCCTGCCAATTGGTTTACTTCACTTGTAGCGGCAGGCTCGTGGTTATTGTTCAAGAATTCCTCGAGTCTTGTTTATGTACGTTAGTAGATACTCTTGAACACCATTCACGTTCTGCGAGCGGTCGTCCCTGAAATTCCAAGCAGTTGAGTTATCTACTGTTGGGATCTCTGCCGGCCGGTCGCAGTACACTGTGGGCTTCTTCATATTTTCAATAAACTACAGTTTCTCTACGGAGCGCATCCTGAGTCCTTACTAAATTTTGGCGACAATCGGACTCACCGTTACGAAGCCCACCAGTTTGTTTCTCGCTTTTTTTCCTTTTTTCACTTTTTCCTCAATCTTCACATTTGTCATCAGGAAGCGGAACCTGTACAGCGGAGATTCATCCCTGTCGATACCGACTTCTCCACATTGCTTGGATTTCTGGTGTGGATTTGCAGTACTTGGTGTTGAGTTTGCCAGTTACGTCACCCGGCTCACTCAAGTTCGTTCATGTGCACGTGATTATTCTCGTGCACAACTAGAGCGTGATACTGCCCCTTGCATACACTCATTGACGTCACTTCACACGCCATACGTGCTTCCATCTTAACTAAGCCCCTCACCCAACGTCTCCTTGCACAACGACCACCATCTATTTCCGTCAAACACTTGCTTACCTCTACTACAAGTATTCCTTCTGGATTTCCTTCTTCGCCTCACGTCGGAGCTACAGTCATCATTTTCAAGGTATTTCAACATCTTTAGGTACTTGCGCTCTGGTGACAATTTTGCTTAATGCTATTACATTTTTACCTTACCTTTATTTTAGCAAGTTATTATTGAAAAAATAATTTTAAAAAAAGGAAGGGACAATGGCATCTTCACAACAAATAACTCAACCACCACCTTTTCTTGCTCGTCCAGGAAAACCCTCCATTAAATCGTCACATTGGTTGAGATTATTTGAGAATCACATTGTGGCCATTGATCCTGGATGTTATAGCCCACAGAGGAAGTTTGTACTACTGTTTGGCAGTTTGGGTTTGGCTGCACAACAGATTTTTGATAACTTACCAACTATTCAAGCACATGCAAGTCGTTCTGGTGATTCTCAGTGGAATGTGTACATTGAAGCTATTGCATGCCTACGCAAACAATTTTCTGAGGAACCTCGCATCATGCTAGAACGTCATAATTTCTTTAAACGCAATCAAGTGGATGATGAAGGAGTACAGGAATATATTGCTGCTCTAAGGATCCTGGATTCTACGTGCGAATTTGGCGCTAATCATGACACAAGCATTAGAGACCAATTTGTTTTCAGATGTTCATCTCGCAAAATACAAGAAAGATTGTTGAGTTATCGCAATCCTACGCTTAGTGAAGTCATTGACTTAGCTAAAAGTATTGAAAGGTCTCTTATTTCCTCTAAAGTTGTTCATGCTGATACATCTGTTAATGCAGTGACAGTTGAAAGTAACCAACAATGTGAAACGATTTGTCTAGTTATCACGAAGTTCAAAAACTTTAAGAGTACACAAAGGAAAGGTATTAATGTATGTATTAGATGTGGGTCTAGGAATCATTTTAGCAATTTTCCAGGTTGTCCAGCTTTGAGAAAACGGTGCCTTTTTTGCAAGAAAATAGGTCACTTTCAATCTGTTTGTAAGATTAACAAAAATTCAGTCAAGGTTAATTGCGTGGACACTGAAACATGTACACAACGTGGTACTTACTATTGAATGCAATACTATTCAGACTTCGGTCAGAGGTCCCACATGTGAAGCTAATATTGATGTTGTAGCATTAGAGATTATGGCAGATTCTGGATCTCATATAACCATTCTCAGTGACATCACATGTAAAGTGCATTGGGACAAATTGTTAACACCTACTGATTTAAATCCCAAGGCTTTCGGTGAGAAGGACATTGAGATGTTAGGGTTTTACTCCACCAAGGTCAGTTGCTTAGGCCGACACACTTTCACTAAAGTTTACGTGGCTGTTAAAGGGAAAAACGTATTTAGGCGGCAAGATCAGGCGAAAATGGGTTTGAGGCTTAAACCTGGTGCTGAGATCCCAGTTGTTCTGGGAGATTTACCTGAGGGTTACATCAGCTGTGTTAATGATCCTGTTAAAGAATTGATAGATGAATTCAAGGTCATTTTTCGAAATCAAATAGGTAGCGTCAAAGGTTTTGAGCACTGCATCAGATTAAAACCACAAGCTCAACCTGTTATACAAAAAGTAAAACCTGTACCACTGAGCGTAAGAGAGGAGCTGAAACACACTATCCAGAACCTTTGCGAGCAAAGTATAATTGAACCCTGTGATTCATCGCTTTGGGTTGCCCCCACTGTGGCTGCTCGCAGGAGGTCTGGTGAGATTAGGTTATGCACAGACTTGAGAAGTTTAAACGCTAATATACTAGTGGATTGTAATCCCCTCAACAGAATACAGGAGCTCTTAGCCAATCTTGGAGAGGCACAGTGGTTTTCGTTGATGATCTAAGGGCTACGTATCATCAAGTGGCATTGGCCAAAGATTCACAAGAATTAACCACGTTTGTTACTCCATACTGCGCATATAAATATTTGAGGTTACCATTTGGTCTGGCGTCAGTCGCCAGTGTTTTTCAAAAACTTATGGACAATCTGTTTAGTGACTTAAAAGGGGTACAAGCTTATCAAGATGATGTTTTGATATATGCTAAGAACTTTGAGGAACACAACAACATTCTAAGAAAAGTATTCACCATTCTGTCACAGAGGAACATGACAATTAGAGAAGACAAATGTAAGTTTGTTACACATGAATTGGATTACTTCGGTCACACAATTTCAGCTTCCGGTATCAAATCAAAATGTTCTCTGATCAGGGCCATTAAGGATGCGCAGGCACCTTCAGATAGAGGTGCTTTGCCCTCCTTTCTTGGTCTCCCAGAGTACTACACCAGGTTTGTGTCAGCGTATGCACAAGCAGTTGAGCCCCTGAGGGCGCTCTTGCGCAAGGGACAGGAATGTATTTGGTCAGAGGATGTGCAAAGTGCTTTTGATGTAGTTAAACTTCAAATTGAAAAAGCTCCTTCTTTAAGTGCCTTCCAAGAAGATAAGTCATCCATCATCATGATGGATGCTAATCAAAAGGGTTTAGGAGCTGTTTTAAGCCAAAACAATGCAGGAAGAGAACACACTGTTGCTTTTGCCTCGAGATCACTTAAAGAGTACGAAAAACAGTACAGCACTATTGAGCGAGAAGCTCTAGCTTGCATTTGGGCCGTACAAAAATTTAGAATGTATGTACTGGGCTGCAAATTCCAATTGTACACCGACCACAAACCACTAGTTCACATACTCACAGGTGGGTCAAGCAATATTCTATCTGCATGCCTTACTAGGTTGGTATCCAAACTACAGGAGTTTGTATTTGAAATCAAGCATCTTCCAGATGGCAGTAACTTTCGTGCTTACTGCTTGTCACGCATGCCAATTCAAGAATCACATGATGATGACATTATAGATGATGTAGTGTGTGGCTTCCATTGATGCGGTTAATGAAGGATGCAGCACCATTCTTAGCGAATCTACTTGGATTTCTGCTTCTCAGGACGATGAGACTTTAAACAAAACCAAAGAGTAAGTTATTCAGGAGTGGCCTGAGAAAAGATATTTAGTAGGCAATTTGAAATTTTTCGCACAAGTGGCAGATGATTTGTCTGTAGCAAAAGATCTTTTATTGAGAGGATATTTGTTTGTACCTCCAAGCAAAATACGTGAAACCATCATCACCTCTGCGCATCAGGGTCACCTTGGCTCTACTAAAACCATTATGTGCATTAAACAACATTATTGGTGGCCTGGCATTGAGGGACAAGTTAGATCTCTAATTGACAAGTGCCCTGAGTACTCGTTATCTGATAAACATTAGAAACTGCATAAAAGCCCCCTATATCCTGTGGAGTTTTCAAATCAAGCATGGGAGAAGCTAGGCATTGATTTTTCGGGGCCCTATGTTTTATTACCAGACAATTTGAAATATCTAATTCTTATCGTAGATTACCACTCTAAATGGATGTATTACTCGTTTGTCAAATCACCAGACACAGAAGCTGTAATTAAATTTTTGGAACAGGTATTTAGTCTAGAAGGTGCTCTCACATGTATAGTTACTGACAATGGCACTCACTTCACCTCAAAACGTATGTCTGACTTTATCAAAAAGTATGATATCACTCATTTGAAAGTGGTGGTGTACTCTCCATCTTCCAACGGTTTAGTGGAAAGAGGTAACAAAATTATCAAAGAAGGAGTACAAACAGCAATTGCTGCTAATTTAGACATTAAAACGTTTCTGAAACAGAAAGTATGGTGTTACAATACTGCGCCACATTGTACAACAGGAGTGACACCTTTTTCTTTACTAAGAGGCAGAAAGGCACACACCACACTATTTCCTACATGGTTGAAAAAGCAAGTAAGCACTGCAGAATACAAAGAGGTTACAGACAAAGAAAAACTTCTGTCCAATGTATTAGAGAAACGGAAAAATGAAACAAGGTTTTGATGATAGACAACGAATGTCATCTTCAGAAATAAACGTAAATGACTGGGTTTTGATTAGAAGTCCAGTGAGAGTGAAGAAAGGGGAGTCCATGTACTCTGCTCCAGTTTAGATAATACAATTCAGCATTACTGGAAGGCAGGGGTTGGTGGAACAAACGCCATTTAGCAAAATTATCTGATCAACTAGGAAGTATTATTTTGAGTAGGCACAGGCCCGAGTCTCAAATTGATTGAGCATCATGGGTACAACCAACCTTAGCCAATATTAGTTCAACAAGTGGCAGTGAAGAGTCCATGCACTCTTCCCAGCCAGAAACGTCTCGGTCAGCATGCGAAGTAAAAGTGCCTTCCAGATTCACAGCTTTTGTAATGTATTAGTGTTATTTTCTTCCTGTTTTACTTTTAGGTTTTCACATGCAAATTTGTTGTTGTTTTGAGGGGTAGGGTGATGTAGTATATAAACGTGTAGTGTGCTTGCCGCTTGGTTTACTTCACTTGTAGCGGCAGACACGTGGTTATTGTTCAAGATAAATAAATAAATAAACAAGCGTGGCCGAAGCGGACCGCGCTTGTGCAATTATATAAATAAACAAGCGCGTCCGAAGCGGACCGCGCTTGTGCAAGCTGGCTCAATATCCTGTGACGCAAATGTGATCTTTGTGTGCTTACACAAGATGAATGCGTCCTTCTGTAAACCGTTGAAATATCTTCCACCAGCAACCATACTCAAGCAGACCGCCAGTACGTGTGCACACATGGGGCGTGCCAAAGAAACAAAAGAAGACCAAAACAAAAAGATGGCTACTGTTCCAGTGAGGCGATGTGGCAACATCTAGAGCGCCGATCTTGGAACTGCGGAAGCGGACCTGGCATCGGCTCTCCCGCATCCACAAAAATGGAAAGACATGCCCATCCAAAATGCAAAACTAAACCACGGCAGAAAGCATCAGCATTGAACGCCTATAGGAAACAAATGCGCATGAAGGAACAAGGTCCGATTCGGGAGCGGATTATGTGCTGGCGAGTTCACGCAACAAAAAAAATGGCAATAATAAAGCAAAAGACACGGTGGCTGGCGAGTTCAAATAAACTGGCAACAAAATGCATCTCACACGCAAGACACTGCGCCTCAAGCGTATAGTAACAAGATAGCGTGTAGGAGAAATGAAAGGCGCGTCACACATTTTTTAAGGTAAACGCGGTAATACCAAAAAAAAGTGCTTAGCGGCTAATTAAGAGACACTGTCTCCTGCCCCAAGTAAAAGATCCAATCCCGGTGGGCGGGGCCAAAAGCGGACAGGGTGGCAACGAGGAGGGATTAAAATGCCTCCGGTGCAATCATTACACTATGTTTAGCATAATGAATGACGACAAACGACGCGCACGAATGAAAATTGCAGGCGGAGCTGACACACTACTTCTGGAACCGTATTGATTCCAAGAAGCCCTCGCATGGCGAGAGCAGCGCATGCGCGCTGCTAACGCCAGGCGAGACCTAAAAAACCATATACCTGTAGTTCTGATATCTGATCCTGCAGCAGCACACTTGCAAGTCCCATACATGCCAATAGACTCGAAGCAGGCCGCAATAGAAGTCAGTGGGAGAAATACATTCTCCCTACTATTATTTTTTAATCTTCCACTTTCCTCTTCCAAAATGTTGTAATGTATGTTTAAGATGCAGGCTCAATAGCAACTGCCGGGATGAAATCAAGCAGATCAAACCTTAGTAGAAACCTCTTTGATAACGGAATTTTGCTTTCCGAGTCAACATATAACTCGAATCACGATTCTTTTTTAACAATAATAATAGTAATGTACGGTCATAGAAGCAGAAGAAAACTAAAATGGAAATTGAATTGCTTTTACGGAGGAATAAGGCAGCCATCTTGAAACTATAAATTACTTCCTTCAAAAAAGAATGTAAGAAATAACAGTTGGTATGAAACAGGCTAAACAGATTAAGACATTTTGTCTGGAAATGATGAAAAAGTAGACATTTTGATTTTATTAGATCCTTTCTAAAATATTTATATTTTCGACACTATAAACTGAAAAATTGCCACGTTCGATGAAAAAAAACTTGACATTTAATTCTTCTATTTCGTGTTATTCGATTTACCACTTCAGCTCTTGTATTAAAACTCCAAAACACATACTTGTCCAACATGGCACTCAAATTGAACAACCAGGCATAAGGATGCCAAGCCTTTTCTATACCTTACGACGCCGCGTGTCTCAGACCCCACCTCCATCTTCTGACAGCTACAGTGACGTAGTCGGATAACAAAGCAAAGCAGAGGTTTGACAGGTCCTTCTACTGAGTACATGCCGAGCCACAAGAGGCGTGCCTTCTCGCGAGGAAGCAGGGCTAGTACTGAGCGTAACCAAGTGGCTTCCTTCTGCGTCACTTCCCATTCGCCCAAGTGTTGGTGGCGGCTTCCTGGACCCGGATGGTGACTGGCGGCGGTAGTGCTGCAGCGGCGGTAGCGGCTCCCACTGCCCCGCGCGGCCCCCGCGAGCCGGGAGCACACAAGCACCGCGGGCCAGGCCGTGGTCGCCCCAGCAGTGCTGCGGGGAGGATGGCTGCTGTCGGGGGTCCTGGGGGCTCGGGCGGAGCCCCAGAAGGTGGCGGCGGAGGGGGACAAGCAACCCTGTTGGTGCGGGACGGCTGCCTACGCTGCGACGAAGAGGGGCTGTACAGCTTGAGCTACCACCCGGCACTCAACGCCATCCTAGCCGTCACCAGCCGGGGCAGCGTCAAAGTCATCGACGGCACTTCGGGGGCCTTGCTGCAGCAGGCCACGGGCCTGAGTGGTGAGTTGGGGTTACTAGGGGCACCTATATTCGGCGGTCATGTCTCCATAACCACGCCACCTGCCTTTCTCCCTTGTGTCAGTTTCTGGTGGAAGGGGGTTCTGCCTCTTATGGTCGCCAAGCAGGGAGTCTCTCTCGCCCCCCTCCACCTCACCCCCTCCAGCGCTCCCAGATCTGCTAGTATCATGTTACCCGTCAGACACCTTGGGGACGCTGACAGCATCACTTGTCAGACTCCTTTCCCCGACAGGATCGGTGTGTTGGGGCTGTAAATCCCCGTAGTACGAGTGAAGTTGGGGATCGGAGTTCGTGTTGCTGCACCTGTGAGTTTTCATCCCACCAGTATCACATTTGCTCAGAAGTGGACTTGGGGCACTTTACCTCCCAACAAATCTCATGCATATGCAGTTATTCGAGGACCTGAGTATCTGTCCTGTATATGTGAACTTTTTATGTACACATAACCCACTCCATCGGGCTAAGTAAACATGAGAACACACATTTTCCCTACATATGGTGCTGCTTCGTCGACAAGTGAACCGGCTGCTTGGTTTTTGCGTCCACTTCTAGTTTGTACTTGCTTATCTTGCTCGATAGATCAGCAGATTGACTAACATTTTAGTTTCAACTTGTATTGTTTTTGGGTGACCTTGCTGTTGGTCAACTGATTGGTACCCTTTTTTTAATATTAGAAAAGTTTACTCTATCGAGTGCAATCCTTTCACCTTTATGATATATGCTTAATTCTATTGTGAGTGGTTAATTCCCGAAGCTAATTTAGTTGTAATGCGAGTGTGCGGCGTTGTTCCATGAAGTTATTGAAGGCCTAGTTAGAGCTTGTGCTTATTGTTCCTTGAGATTATTGAAGTTATATTTAGAGCTTATTTTTTTGTTTTCTAATGGAAGCTCGCTCGAAACCTTAAATGCACTCTAAAATGTCAGTCAGCAAGTGCCATGCTCCAACTTTAAAATCCCTTTCAATTTATGGTAGGAGGACCGCAGTTTGAAACTCAGTCTCGGTGTGTTGAGTAAAGCACCCTTGCTACATAATTAACTAGAAACCTACCACTTATATAACCAATTGATTTAAAGCTCCTTTTTAAGTATTGACTAGACGGGGGGCATGCATTTTCTGCGAGACATTGTGTTTACATTCAGTGGGTTTATAATCCGACCTTTGCTTACCATTGATTGGCTTCTTTGTCACTCTCATTTGCCTGCTTCTATATGGTGAGTGCTTGCAGGCGTCACTTTTTAGGTTTTGCCCGCAAAATCTATTGTATTTAAAAGTGTTTAAAAAAAAAACCTTAAAAGGGGTTTAGAGCCCGCTCATTACTTCTCTACTTACCAGTGGCTGGCTCCCACATTGGGTCTCATTTCCTTACTTCCTATTGGTCATCAGCTCCTCCGACTTCCTCCTACTCTTCGGATTCTTCGTCCATCCTGTTGAGCTTGGACCAAGTACTGCTTCTGGTGGCCAGTGTCCTTTCACTGACCAGCAGTTACTCCTTTTTAATTTTTTTAAATCTACTTTTGCACATGCACTGAGAGTGCATCAGTGCATGTGTCTGCAGTCCCCTTCAGCCCTGCACTCCTCCTGGTCTCCAACTCTGCGTTGTTTTGATTCACGCCGATTCTTCTCCTGCTGTCTATTGCAGTTTGACCCACCCTCAACAGCGGCCCCCTTCGCTCCCCCTTTCCTCTTCAAAATCTGTCTGTCCTCTCACCTTGATTACTATCTGCTTTCCATTTCATCCGTCTCTCCCCGCTGCCTCACTGCTTCCTCCAACCTGCCCTTCCTCACTACTCGGGCTCTTTTAATCCTTGTGCCTTTCTCCCAGCCCTCCTTCTGGATATTGTTGTTGTGATCTTCGTTTGTGTGTTTTACCTTGTCATCTTTGGTTAATTTGCTGCTGCAAGACTCGTTTGCTATTTCTTGTTTCCGTCAGACAGCATCATAGCTCTTTTTTTTTTTTTTGCTCGCTATGGTTATGCTTATTTTCTAGAATTTTTTCCAAGTTGCCTCTGACTTTGTTTTCTACGTTTTATTGCAAATAGATGCTTGGTGGTGAGCTTGTTGATTTTCTATTTTTGCCTCGCAGTGGGCCTTAAGCACTGACTTGTTTTTGTTTTGTTTTCCCTTTCTTCAGAGCTTTTTTTTTTTTTCCCTTTTCCAAACGTACCTTCGACAAACTCTTACTACTGACCTTGCCGTTTTTTTCTATTCTTCACCCCAATGGTATCCTTCAGTAGCCTCTTGCCGTGGGCTTGTCTTCCACTGTTTACTTCCAATGGCCTCTTATCCCTGTGTTCGAGGTTGTGTCCTGTGGCTTCTTTAAATGGCTTCATGGCACTAGCCTGGGCATGAGGGTACAGCCATAGACATATGCAGCATTTCGTTTTTAGTTACACTCTGAAACATACACATGTATGTATATCAACAGCTGTTGTTAAACATGAGCTCCTGCTGCTGCTCAGTATGCTAAAAACATTGACCTTGCCAATAGATGTCGCATAGGCGGAACCGGTTGGCTTTGCCAATGCTTATTATTTTGGTCTGCTTAACCCTCCCATGGAGCAAGGCCCGAATACTTGTCCTTTCACTGCTTCTCCTGTGGGAGTTACTTTTTTCTTTATCTATAAACCTTCCTTTCAAGTGCATGTCTCGCCCGCGTACTGAGTTTTATCTTTTTTTCGTTATTGCCCATTTACTTTGATTTATTTATGTACCCAATTTTTTTTTTCTCTTTCAAATACGTTTGTGTGTTCTCCTTCCCACACTTCTTTCTTGCTTGACCCAGTCGCTTATACGCTTTTCCGGATTCTGATCTTCCTTTGACTCTGACTATAATGCGTTTTCATGCATTACATTGTTATGGATGCACTACATATATGTTGCTTCTTTTCTCTGCCCTGTCCATGTTGCTTCTTTTCTCTGCCCTGTCCATGTTGCTTCTTTTCCCCTCTCCCCACGTCCATGTTGTTTCTTTTCCCCTCTCCCCACGTCCATGTTGTTTCTTTTCCCCTCTCCCCACGTCCATGTTGTTTCTTTTCCCCTCTCCCCACGTCCATGTTGTTTCTTTTCCCCTCCCCACGTCCATGTTGTTTCTTTTCCCTCTCCCCACGTCCATGTTGTTTCTTTTCCCTCTCCCCACGTCCATGTTGTTTCTTTTCCCCTCTCCCCACGTCCATGTTGTTTCTTTTCCCCTCTCCCCACGTCCATGTTGTTTCTTTTCCCCTCTCCCCACGTCCATGTTGTTTCTTTTCCCTCTCCCCACGTCCATGTTGTTTCTTTTCCCCTCTCCCCACGTCCATGTTGTTTCTTTTCCCTCTCCCCACGTCCATGTTGTTTCTTTTCCCCTCTTCCCCACGTCCATGTTGTTTCTTTTCCCCTCTTCCCCACGTCCATGTTGTTTCTTTTCCCCTCTTCCCCACGTCCATGTTGCTTCTTTTCCCCTCTTCCCCACGTCCATGTTGCTTCTTTTCCCCTCTTCCCCACGTCCATGTTGCTTCTTTTCCCCTCTTCCCCACGTCGCTTCTTTTCCCCTCTTCCCCACGTCGCTTCTTTTCCCCTCTTCCCCCACGTCGCTTCTTTTCCCCTCTTCCCCCCACGTCGCTTCTTTTCCCCTCTTCCCCCCACGTCGCTTCTTTTCCCCTCTTCCCCCCACGTCGCTTCTTTCCCCTCTTCCCCCACGTCGCTTCTTTCCCCTCTTCCCCCCACGTCGCTTCTTTTCCCCTCTTCCCCCACGTCGCTTCTTTTCCCTCTTCCCCCCACGTCGCTTCTTTTCCCCTCTTCCCCCCACGTCGCTTCTTTTCCCCTCTTCCCCCCCACGTCGCTTCTTTTCCCCTCTTCCCCCCCACGTCGCTTCTTTTCCCCTCTTCCCCCCCACGTCGCTTCTTTTCCCCTCTTCCCCCACGTCGCTTCTTTTCCCCTCTTCCCCCACGTCGCTTCTTTTCCCTCTTCCCCCCACGTCGCTTCTTTTCCCCTCTTCCCCCACGTCGCTTCTTTCCCCTCTTCCCCCCACGCCGCTTCTTTCCCCTCTTCCCCCACGTCGCTTCTTTCCCTCTTCCCCCCCCACGTCGCTTCTTTTCCCTCTTCCCCCCCCACGTCGCTTCTTTTCCCTCTTCCCCCCCACGTCGCTTCTTTTCCCCTCTTCCCCCCCACGTCGCTTCTTTTCCCTCTTCCCCCCACGTCGCTTCTTTTCCCCTCTTCCCCCCACGTCGCTTCTTTTCCCTCTTCCCCCCACGTCGCTTCTTTTCCACTCTTCCCCCCACGTCGCTTCTTTTCCACTCTTCCCCCCACGTCGCTTCTTTTCCACTCTTCCCCCCACGTCGCTTCTTTCCACTCTTCCCCCACGTCGCTTCTTTTCCACTCTTCCCCCCACGTCGCTTCTTTTTCCACTCTTCCCCCCACGTCGCTTCTTTTCCCCTCTTACCCCCCACGTCGCTTCTTTTCCCCTCTTCACCCCCCCACGTCGCTTCTTTTCCCTCTCTTCCCCCCCACGTCGCTTCTTTTCCCCTCTTCCCCCCCACGTCGCTTCTTTTCCCTCTTCCCCCCCACGTCGCTTCTTTTCCCCTCTTCCCCCCCACGTCGCTTCTTTTCCACTCTTCCCCCCACGTCGCTTCTTTTCCACTCTTCCCCCCCACGTCGCTTCTTTTCCACTCTTCCCCCCCCACGTCGCTTCTTTTCCACTCTTCCCCCCCCCCACGTCGCTTCTTTTCCACTCTTCCCCACGTCGCTTCTTTTCCACTCTTCCCCATGTCGCTTCTTTTCCACTCTTCCCCACGTCGCTTCTTTTCCACTCTTCCTCCCCACGTCGCTTCTTTTCCCCTCTTCCCCCCACGTCCATGTCGCTTCTTTTCCCTTCTTCCCCCCCACGTCTCTTCTTTTCCCCTCTTCCCCTGTCCACGCCGCTTCTCCCCCCCCCATCCATGTTGCTTCTTTTCCCTCCCACTGTTTTTTCCCTAGCCACCTTCTCCCCACCTCCCAACAGACAGAAGGATAAAAAACGTTGTGATGTGGCCATTGCTGGCTGCCTGTGCTTACTTTTTAATTTTTTATTCTGTCCTGCTCTCACCTACCCTCCCGTTCACCCGATTGCCAAAGCCAATAGCTCGCCATAGACACCTATCTGTACCCTTCAATCTTTCTTCGGTAGGTAGTTCTGTGGTAGATGTCCACTATTTAGCAGTGGCTCTTTTAGCAAGCAAGGTCTCCAGACTGATATGAGAACACTGCCTTTTTGTAGAGCCCTCTTCTTCCATAATGCCTAGAAGTATTAGCTTGGTAGAAAATGTAGTGCACCAGTACAATAGTCAACAGAACAGTAATTCTGAATAACCACACATTGCCAAATAACATGAAGAAGAGTGACACCTAAGGCATTTGGGGAACATACTCCTACACGTCTTCTAAAAGCAATCTGGTAATTAGTAAATCCTGTTTAAAATGCTTAAACTGAATCAAGCATGATTTAGCTCTAATGTCCAGCTCATGGGAGGCTATTATGGCTTCCCATCAATCATTGTCATCCAGTGGTCCTTAATTCCTTTTCAGTTTCTGTCCATGAGTAAGGAACCTGTCCAGTTAATTAACAAAGAGGATATGGCACACTTGTAATATTACATTGGTTTCTCATTTACTCATAATCAGTTTTGCTCAGAGAGTCTTAAGATTTTGGACATGCCAGACTAGTCCCATTTTTATAAACCAGAAAATTGGACAGTTTAGATAAGACTATTTCCTTGCTGTAGGACTGCTTCCTGCATTAATTAATTTTCCCACTTCATTCAACTGAGATTTTTGCATCAACAATGTAGATCACTTTTGTCCAAGGTGGGAGGGATGCGAGTATAGGACCACTATGTAGCATCTAGAGGACCAAAAGGTTCTAGTCAAAATGCTGGTCCATCTCGTTACCCAACAAGCCAACCATTAATTGCTGTAAGTTGGGACATTCTCCAGTGAATTTTTGTCTGCCACAGTGCCCCCCCCTCCCCCAACCACCCTCCATCATATACAAACTGGACCCATTTAAACCAAGGTCTCTTCTGGTATGTTACTGGCCTGCAGGAAAGCACATTAACACTCCAATATCTTATTGAAAAACCATGATGGAATTTCAAATGGGTTTCAAAATATGTTTCTCACCACATTATACCTGTTTTACTACCCCCCCCGCCTCTCTCCCTCACATATACTTCCACCCTCCTTCTACTAGTCCTCATATTATCACCACCTACTCCTACATGCTATCTCCTCTCCTTTCACCTTCCTCGGTTCCACCCTACCTACATACTTCCCCCCCATCATCTCTGGCTACCCACGCTTGCACAACTATCCAAATCATGGTTATGGATTATATGTACTTCTGATCTTCTTGTCCATGTAGGTATTGTTCATTGCATTTTGTTCATATTTTTTTTCACTCTTTCCTTTTGTATGAATGTAATATTACAATCTGTTTCTACTTTCAATCCCTGTAAAGCGCTCTGATACCTTTGGGTCTAGCCAGCGCTATATAAAACTGTTTAAATAAATAAATAAATAAATGGGCAGTTCTGAAGTATGTATAAGGAGCAGGGGAGGACAATCCATTTAGGAGAACTGTTCTACCGAAAATAGAAATAAGGAGTGAGTTTCAGTTTGTGAGGCCTTTACCCATAGTGGATAGGTGGACCTCCAAATTGAGTTTATATCTTATTTGTGAATTTCATGTTGTGTGTACACCTAGATACTTCAAACAATCATCTGCCACCCTCAAGCAAGAATGTCAAAGCCAAGGCCCTGCACGTGGTAAATCACAAACTAGTCCCAATGAACTGCCAATACTGAGGCCATCCCCAACATACTAAGTTTCTCAAGGAATCTGTTTCATACAACTCGGATATCTAATAAATAAGAGTAGATTGTCTGCACTAAGAGAAACCCAGTCATCTTCCTCTCTACCCTAATTTAGGTCCTGATAAATCCTTCCTGACTTATCCTGGCTGCTGGTGGTATAGTGGCAAGAGCAAAAGAGCAGTGAGAGGCCACATCCTAGTTACGTCATGCTCTTCATTGAATGGTAGAACGAAACTCCATTCATTCTCACCCTAGCAGTCTGGTCCGTACAGAGGAGCGGATCATAGGACAAGAAATGCAGACCCAGAATAATTCTACGATGTATTTTGAAGAGGTACTCCAAACTAAGAATCAGAAGCTTTTTTGAAATTGATTCAGATTAGAGCTGTGGGACAAGAAAGTTCATGTGTGTGAGTTGGGCGAAATGTAGCCTGTTCAGGTGGTGCCTCCTGAGGCTCAAAACCATTATGATCAAGATATAAAAGTGAACCATTTTAGGTTAGGCTTGCTAGCAGCCTTTTTTTAAATTTTATTTTAAGGGAAGGAGAGTATGCAAATCAGATAAAAAGTAAAAAAAAAATTACAGAGCGCAAGATATTTTCCTTTAAATTCCACCACCATTCAGTGAGATTGTTCTGTTTTGCTTGCACGTGTAAGCTGCTCGTAGTAGAGATTTATATATTGTAACTAGTAGTCTGCTAAAGAGAACTGACTAGAGGGTAGCTCTGACACCGAAGCAGAGTATATTATCAGTGTGTAGTTTGTTGATTATTAGAAAGTTCTAGCTTTGTAGCACCTTGGCATGTGAAAGGATGCTGTTAGTTTGCAAGGGAACAAGAATCTTGGTGAATAATGAGACCTTGTTTCGTTATGCTGCACACTAGTGAATTGAATTCTGAGCAGAATAAGCCAATAACGAAAAATCTATCAGGAATTTAGGGACATGGCTGAAGCGTTTGAGGAATTTGACAAAACATAACTGCTTGCTTGCCTTGGCCTCTAAACCCTCCATATCATCTAAATGTGTGTGACACAGAGACATTAAATGTATTCTGATAGAAACTTCATAGACCTGTTTCTTAGAAATGGGGCATTTTTCGAAAGGGGCGATGGGGAAGCTAATGCCAGTACACAGAGGAGAGTAGTCTTTCTCTAAGAGGAGGACACAAACATTTGATTCTTTTTGTGTGAGATCTCGACTTGCTTTCACTTAACGAGTTGAAGGTGGTGGGACTGAAGTGACTCAGCGGGAGTCCAGAGGAGCTACTGTACTGCCTACTCGTGAGCCCCTAAGCTAAAATTGATGTTACTCTTTATCAAGGTTTTACAATCTTGCTACTTTGTCGGGTGTTTTTCATAGAAGACGGGGAATATCATTTCACTATAACTGGATCTATCTAATCCCTTGGCACATTCAAACACCTGTTGATTTCCGAGGCTAATCTAGACGGACTGTCTTTCACATGTTTTCAAGCACTGTTGTTTTATTAGTTTTAAGAGTTGTTTCCCATTACAAATCCCCAGGGGCATCCCGCTAAACCATCTGCAATTAGCATTTTCCAAAAATAAACATTAGAAAACAATGGGCAACGCCAGATTTATACAGTAAATCCAAAGGGGTACAAGTGAACGTGTTTCACGTAGCAGTGTGTTGCTCTTTCAGTGCCCGCATGTAAACCTATATTCGTACTTGTCTGATGTTGATGCCCTTAGTCTACCTTTTTTACATTACATTTCCCGTATCATTTCGGTTTTCCGGCTGTATAGGAATATGCCTCTCTTTGGTATGTTCTAGGAGTCCTATTGTGGGATAAAAATTGCAGCCTTGAAGGCTACTCATGTTTATTATTTATGAAGAAAGACGTTGATTAAAAAATGTGTCTCAGATGGAAAAACATTCTTAGTTTATTACAAGTTGGTTTTCAGCTTTTTTGTAAAAAAAAAAAAATGTAAGTCCGTTTTTATATAGCGCAGCTACTCACCCTTACGGGTCTCAAGGCGCTGGGGGCCGTCGTGGAAATTAAGTGAGCTATTGCCCAGAGTCACATGGTGCTGAGCTGCCGCCGGGGATCGAACCGTGAACCCTGTGCTCCGAAGTCAGCTGCCCTGGCCGCTGCACCACACCTCTCCACCAAAAACTGTCATTTTTGCAATTAAAGATAACTTGCATGCATACCTGCCAAAAGGTGAGTTATTAAAGATTAGGGCTGTTTGATTCTGAAACAAAAATTCTAACCTGATTTATTTAAATTTTATTTTAGATTTTTTAATAAACACTCTTCTTGTGCAGAAACGTGACAGTTTTTATCGGGGTCCAGTGTATCCAGTTTGTGCTATTTGTCGTAAGAATACATCCTTTGCGTTTGTATTTATTTAAGCTGGGGAGAGTATCAAACTTAAGAACTCTACATACCAAACAAATGTCTCATAAGAGCTAAAACAGTTTGGTCTGTGGCCACACAAACAGGCATACTTTACATTTGGGTGCAGGTACAGTTTTGAGAGAAGGGTAAGTAAAAGGAAATGGGAGTAAAGTTCATGCTGGTCCTCAGTGAAGGGAAATTTTAATTTAAGGGTAGTCTTGAACGCAGAGATTATGGTGCATCCACTTTGCTATCATGGGTGTTCTAGTGAAAGCTCTTGGAAACGTAAAAGATCTGTGGATCGGGTGCAGTGGGAATGCCAAAGATAATGGTTAGCTAAGCCTAGTGAGTTTGAAGGGACAAAGTTGGAGGTTTTCAAAGATGTATGGAGTGGAGGTGCAGTGTGCTGCTGCAATAACAAGGGTAATTAGTTTTTACTGTGCCCTGTGTTTAGTAGACCAACTTGGTTTTAAAGAGTTCTACCTGAATCAGTGGATTGCCATCAAGGTGTGAATAGCTCACAGGCAATCAGATTATGGTCTGAATGTGAGGGGTGAATTTCTGGAAGCAGGAAAGGTTGTGTTTTATCACATGAAGATAGATAAAAGAAGTCTTTGGAAGAGGGTATCCCCCCAGAGGGAGGCGGCGTATAGGAGAAGACTAACAACTGAAACCTTTGGGCAGCAGAAATAGGTGAAGAGACGCAGGTAGGCCTCGAGTTTGAATACAAGGAGCATAGTGCCTCGGAGATCAAAGTGTGACATAGAATACAAAGGAATCCAGTTGGCATGCTAGGAATGCGAGTGGAGTTGGCATGGTGGGGTGGTTAACAGTGTTTTGAATACAGCCAAAATGTTGAATAGGGTAAGAATGAATGAGAGAGGAATATGATGAGCAGAGTTAACAAAGCTATACACAAATAAGAGTGGTTTCCCTGAAGCGTGTGAAAATCGGATTGTATCAAAAGCAAGGTAAATGTCCATAGCGGTTAAGCAGATTGAACTCTAGTCATTCATATTTTGGAGAGAGGACTAATGAGTCGGGGTATTAGTTTGGTAAATGGAAAGGATTGGTCAGCAATAGATCTGAAGCATTTACAAAGGTGTATCAGAAAGTTGTAAACGTTTGTGGATAGGGAAGATGACACAACTCCCTAAATGAGCCTGAGTAACTTCACAGTTTATGGGCTCAAAGGAACTGATAGAGCACAGAAGGAGTTGTTGGATTTAAATATGGGAGTTTGTTTTCTGTGCGATTCGTTTTGTTACAAAAGCAGTATTAAAAGTAATTGGGCTTTAGTGCTTTATGTATGTTTGTCTATAAAGTTAAAAACCTGAGTTTACTTGGTGTCTGTTGTATAGGTTTTAAGTCTTGTTGGTTTTTATAATATGACAGGAAAAAATAATCAGTCTTTGAACACAGTGTAATACTTCCTCAACCACTTTCTTTCCTGAATGACAAATGCATGGTAGATCTGTTTACCGACTATTTTGTTTCTTTAATTTGTTAATGTGAATGTATATGAGCTTTCTGGTGTCTCAAATGGCTATTCGCACTTGCTAGCTCATGGACACCAAAAGACCTTAAAGTTTGCTTTGGGGACCCACAAGACAATTCCTTCAGGTGGAACCTGTCCTGGGGAGGGGCATCTGGGGATGGAGCCTGTGTGGCACTCAGTTGATAGAGCTGCAGCAAAGAGGGAGTAACAGTGGTGTGTGAGAGGATGAGAACAGGCATCCTCTTCCCCTTCGAATGAAGGTAACCACCTGAGAAAGCAGACATTGGCACAGGCATCAACTGCATTACTACACCATAATTCCGCCAAAGAGCATAAACCGTGTTCACCAAAGAACTGGATGGATTTTTTCCAGGGATGCCCGGTCTTCAAGGAAATATAAAGAACGAGGATCAGAGGGACCCAACAGCTCTAATCCGCTATAGCTTAATCTGTTACTATCCATTATTAATTAACTGGCTGGAATAACACAAACCTAGACATTGTCACTGCAAGTTTGGAAGTCTGCTGCCTTGCAGGCCTGTGCATCTCTGCATATCCGGCCCAGTTAGTGAAATCAATGAGGTAAAAGCTTGAGCTAACCACTTGCCAAACCTGCACCTATCTACTTGGATCAATTCTTAAAGCAATGGTTTATCATTAAGTATAGGCCGTTTGCTGTGGATACTCCCATCAGTTTCAGTGCCAGCTTCCAAGTGTCAGCAGTGGATCTGACTAGGGAATTCTCCAGCATTTTGTTGAAGCCAGAGCATAGGAACACATTTTTGCTAATGTCAATGTATTATGTTATCCCTGAGCAAGCTGACATGGATAGCTTTTGAAGCTGAGCACCAAGCGTCTGCATGTTGAAGTTGTGAACAAATGACATATTTAGTAGGTTGGCATTGTCAGCCCTGTCTCTAACTAGTGATGTAATGATGGCCTTAACAAATGAGCCTTGTATGAAATGATTTACATTTTTCAAAGTAGCATTTTGGAATAGGGCATCACATCATGGCAAATACAACTGATTGTGGGTAGGAAATCTTCAGTTTACAGAACAGTCTTGCACAAAATGGTAGTTCCTACACTGTATCAGTTTTGCTTCTAAACTTTTTTCCAGTGATTAGCTACATTGTGGGCCAAGTTGTCTTTTTTTGTCTTATGTGTACATATCTCAAGATATTTGATTGAGGTGGGCCCACCTGAAAGCAAGCTTCCCTTCCATGGCCACATCAGGAAAAGTTGACTGCCTGTTCTCCAATGTATCTCAATTTATAAGTAATCCTGAGCTTTCCCTTTTTTTTCTTTTCACTTGTATATCGCCCAGGCCTAATCACCTTACAGAGGGTTATAAATTAAGATTAGCAATGGTACATAAAACAATATTATTAAGGTTAGTCAGAAAGGTGATTCAGCAGAGAGAATGCTATCAATTTTAGAAAATAAGCTGGAAGAGCAACCAATAGAGAGGAGCGGTAGCCAAGAAGGGATAGTACAAGAATGTCAGTTGGAGGTGTAGTGGCCTGCTGTGTCTGGAACATTCTAGTCATATGAAGGGTGAACGTGACTGGAGTTAATAACTTGAAATATACCGGGAGAATGAGATACTAGAATTAAAAGTAGTTCTAAGATTTCGAGCAGTGGAGAGAAAGATGTGAACGGGAAAACTGCTTGGTCTTTCATCTAAAGTTGTATATAAGTGCATAAGAAGATGCCTATCTCAACCCCAGGCACCTTGTCACATGCACCAAATTCCTCATTATCCTGGTTTAAAATCTCCAAGGGCCGCTCAAACCCTCCCTGATGTATTTCTGTATCAAAATATAGGATGACATCCCATGCCGGTGTATAATAGCTATAAAAGAACTAACCAGAGTTTGACCAATGCAACAAAGTATAGACCAAATTTCCTTTGATTAAGGAGTTTCAGGAGATGTGTCTTTTGAGATGGAGTCAAATGCCTTTTCTCTAAAGTGGCCACCTCCATCGATAGATCTCTTGGAGCAACCTGCATGAAACAGTCTACAAATATTAATAACCATTGAGCGCTCTGCTCTAAAGCAAGCCTCATCGAGATGAACATGTCTTTGTATAAAGGGTGGAAATCCTGGCTGCTGTCACTTTCTCAGTATTGTTTTATCAACAGTAATCCATGACCGCTTGTGTGAGATGGAGCTCTCTGGGTCCTTGACAGGTTAGTTTCATTAAGCCCCTCTAACAATGAAGTGGCCAATATAGGTGTAAATGTACATTTATTTGAATTATAAAGTTCATTTGTAGGCCCATCTGGTTTCAGAGTCATACCACTTCAAAGCCGAGATTTGCACCTACTATATTATGAATAATAATGAAAGGGCTAGGCGCCCCTATCGATATAATTGTATACTTATCCCAGATTTACAATTTCCTAACATCTAGAGTTTGGTTTGGCGCGTCAGGGGAATGCACCCCGGATTTCAGTGTAAGGCGTGGAATTCGACAAGACTGCGTTTTAGCGCCTCTTCTATTCTCCCTATATATCAATAATGTAGATACTTTTCTACAAAACCAAGTTGCTGATGCCCCTAAAGTAGGGGCACGCCCAACCCCGGTACTCCTATATGCAGATGACGCTGTCCTGCTGTCAAGGACAGCGAACGGTCTGCAACACCTAATAGATAACTTTGCCCTGTACATGTCTGAAAAAGACCTCCAACTAAACTTATTAAAAAAAACCTTTGTGATGACATGCGGGAGCAATAGGCTGAAAAATAGACAACATCATGTAGGAGGGGTAGTTATAAATAGAGTTTTAACTTTTTCATATCTAGGTCTGATTTTTAATAGGAGTGGGCTTGGAACACACATTTAGAATCTTGTAAAATGATATTTTTAAGGTCAACTGAAGCTATTCATAGATTTTCAGCAAAAATAGGAAATAAACCCATACGGGAAATTCTTGCTCTATACCGAAGTAAGTGTGTTACAGGAGTATGTTATGGGGCTGCCATATGGGGGAGAGTCAATACTGCTGCCCTTCAAATCCAAGAAAATAAATTCTTGAAAAAATTGTTGGCAGTCCCTGGCAGTACAGCGAACTACGTAGTACACAAAGAGTTATCCGTACCATACTTAAGTGATTTAATAAATATGGCGGAGATCACTCTTTGGCAAGGGATATGGGCAAAGACGAGACTAAATTTACAAAGGGTTTGATCTTGGACTGTCTGGCCCTCGACCATAGCAGGAAAATCCCCTGGTTAGAGCACATTTTTTCCATTTTAATATGCTGTAAGATAGGTACTGATAGAAAGAACCCTGCATCTATCCAGAATTATAGCAAAAGTGAACTGCAGCTAAGATATATGAATGCTAGGGAATGCATAAGAGGGGTTGAAGTTGGCCAAAAACACAGTGTTGTCTCTTATTGCGAATGCCCATTTGTAAGGGGCATACAATTATATCTTACGCAGGTAAGAAATATCCAACACAGATTTTACTTAACGAGGCTGAGGCTTGGCACATTTCACTATATTATTGCATTCCCTAAAATTGAAAAGTGGTGCTACAAACTGCCAAATTGTCCGTGTGATGGAAGTCCCCCCAATCTACGCTGCATCTTTTACTCTTTTGTAGCTTTTATAAGGATATTCGAAAATTTGTCTTAAAACCTTTTATTTTTATCTAATATGCTTTTCCATTACAAACATGCTTTTAACTTGGTATGTGGTCTGGAAAATTACGAATGCAGTCATCTCGTTCATATTAATGGCAATAAGAAGAAGGAAAACTTACTCACATTTGGATGCATTGGTATATGAAAATGCAGACGAGTGTATGTAGATACGATATGTACCGCACCGTGGAACATACAATAGCACTCCGGGACATACAATAGCACAAATGCACTTTATGTGATCGAAAGCCTCCCCAATTTATGCTGCACCATTTTCGTTATCCTTTTGTAGTTTTATAGGGACATTTATTTAATAGCACAATGCACTTTACGTACCTGAAACAACTAAATCGGAGCTAAACCGCTTAGCGACAATGTTCAAATATCGTATGAGTAGTAGATTTTATACGAAGCCACGGAGCCGTTGTACACGGATCAAATTTTTCTTTTCTTTTATTGATTCATTCTTTAAAAGACAGACAGCCAACGCGTTTCGTCCTTAGAAACAGGACTTCTTCAGGGCGATGTTGAATCTATATAACAGATTAGAAGTAAATGGATACAGTGGTGACCTTGGGCAATTGTATAGTTCGGCTTAGGTGGCAATCGCATCCTTGCATCATGCCCCGTAGTCTTTCGTGAGCTCCTCCGCCGTTCAATGTTCCAAACACTCCTGGATCCTCGGGAGTGTTTGGAACGTTGAACGGCGGAGGAGCTCACGAAAGACTACGGGGCATGATGCAAGGGTGCGATTGCCACCTATGCCGAACTATACAATTGCCCAAGGTCACCACCGTATCTATTTACTTCTAATCTGTTATATCAATCAATCAATCAATCTCCTTTATTCGGATATACAAAATATCCATAAAAGTACAATGAAAAATACCAGCATACATTAATATATTCAAATTTAAAACAACAATAAATACCTAATTTGATACAATAAAATACAATAATAGCATATACACTGTTAGAAAAAGAGACGACACCGCAAGGATAAAATGTTACATAAAAATATAGCAGCATGATAGGTAAAGTGCATATTTTATAACAAATATCAATCATTAGAGTACGTTAATTTTGCTTAAATAATGTCCATAGAGGCACGTGAGCGAACAGCCATTTTCAAAAATGTGCTTACGCGAAAAATTAATTTTTCCCCATCAAGTTTAAGAATAACACTGTAGGCTTCTCTGAAATCATCAATACACAGAGCTTTAAAATAAGGGATCAATAATTGCATACTGTATTTTCGGTAGTAGTTACAAAAGAATATAAAATGTAACATTGTTTGATTTCCATGGTTGCCACAATAACATGGCGTTTGCTCAAGGTTTATATTAAAGCCTAAAGGGAAGCACAATAAATATTTTAGAGTGCCTGATCTAAGGCGAAAGAGCAAACTACGATCCCAGCGGTTAATAGCTTCTAAAAGGTAACCAGCTGGCAAATATGGGCGGATGACATCGCCCTCTACCATGGATATATATCGAAATACTGTGGATTTCGGGAATTCTCGCTCGTACCTAATACCTTCATAGTGTTTATACAGAGCCTTCTGAATAATCTTTTTATTGATGCCTTCCAAATGATTTGGATTTATAAAAATATGTGCGAGATTTATACTAGTCAAGCTAGTCCTAACAGCAGTCAACCATGGTATATCAATACCCTTATCACAATTAAGGCAGTCAATTATAATTTCTCTGCTCAGTGCTGCCGCTGGATTTTGCCATACTTTTAACCAAAAAACGGCGGGCGAGACCTAATATAATCTTCCACATATAGCAAATTCAACTCTCTATGACAGATATAAGATGATGAAGAAATCGGTACCCCCAGTACTCTCCGGCAAAATCTATTTTCCTCGATCTGGGTGCTATTAATATTTGTATGACCCCATATCTCTGCCCCATATGTTACTATGGGTAGACACTGAGTTTTATAGATATTCAATAAAGATAGCACTACCTCAGATCTTCTAGGCTGGGAAAAACTCAAAAGTGAGTTAACCGATTTTGAGAATTTACTTCGGCCATATGCAGAATGGGCCGCCCAAGAACCGTTATCAGCAAAAACTAGGCCCAAATAGGGGAAAGTGCAAGTGCTTATCAGTTTTTCAGGACCTAAATTAATAACTTTAATAGGATATTTTTTGGGGCCACAACACATTAAAAAGATTTTTTAAAATTAGTGCAAAGATCTAATCCGTTCATAAAATCATTAAAACCCCTAACTAAAATGCGGAGAGAGTTCGAGGTGCGACCCATTAGAACCGCATCATCCGCATACAATAGAGCAGGGAGTTGATTACCATTGATCATTGGGACGTCTATATTCAGAGTTAATAGTGTATTGTGCAACTCATTGATATATATAATAAATAGGAGAGGGGCCAGTACGCACCCCTGCCTGACCCCTCTACCAATGGGTATGTCCCCTGATACCTCCCCAGCCATGCTAATCCTAACCCTTGCCCTTAAATCCCTATGTAAATACGATAAAAAGTGCACTAAATCCTCATCCAACCCGTATCTTAAAAGGCATGCCCACAAACGCGATCTATTAACAAAATCAAAGGCGGATGTCAAATCCATAAAAGCCAGGTAGATTGGGGATTGCCGGGCTATTGTGTATTTACCTATAATTAAATTAAGATTAAGGCATTGTTCCACAGTTCCCAAATTACTTCTGAAACCTAACTGGCATTTATTTAAAATACTTCCTTCCTCCGCCCAGGACCTGATTTTGTTGAATAATACCCTGCCAAGTATCTTAAGAGTATTATCAATCAGGGAGATCGGTCTATAGCAGCTCGGGTTGGATCTGTCCCCCTTTTTAAATATTGGAACGATTATACTGGAGGCCCATGTTTCAGGAATATGGGAGTTTGTTAAGTTATTAAAAACATTCAAAAGAAGAGGTGCCCAAAACTCTGTATTATACTTTATAAGGTCGATCGGTAGACCATCCGGGCCAGGGGCCTTATTCCCTAAACTCTGATCAATAGCATCCTCGACTTCAGTCAGCGTTATATGTATTCTTGACACAGGATAAATGTCACTATAGTCCCCATCGTCAGGTGGAGCTGTATATAATTTAGAAAAATGCGCTTCCCAAGTTTCAGCAGATATATTACAACTTATCGGGGTAATTGAAAAGGCCCGGGTTCTCATCTTTTTAACCACAGCCCAAAAACCCTTTGAATTATTGAGCCTTGCAGCACATGCCAAGTTGTCCCACTGTTCTTTTAGGATTTCATCTTTTCTCTCCTTAACCGCCTTTTTATATTGGCCCCTCAACAATCTTATGTGGTTAACATCCCTTGGTGCCTCTTTCATAGCTGCCCGAAGATCTCTATTTGCATGTGGTATTAAACCATTTCTTTTTATTGTTTGACACGGGTCTTGAAATTATTTGTTTAACACCTGCGCATAAATCAGTAAATGCAGTAACTACCTCGGGGTTAGGGTCAATTAACGACAGGCAGCTATTAACAGATAAGTGATATGTTAGCAGCATTTTTAAAAATACTTTACTATTATCTATGCCTTTCCATATAATTCTTAAATTGTCTGTCGAGGATGCTATATTACAGGCCCCTGGTTCCTTAGAAAAGCCGGGTTTTAGTGCTACCCTAAATGTTACAAAGTTAGGGTTATGATCCCCATACGTGGTAGGTATAACCTCGGCTTTAACCAAGAGATCTTCCAATACGTCTGATATAAAGACGTAGTCTATTACTGAAGCACAACCACGTCCTCTATAGGTTGGCAATGGGTGACTGTTGCAATAATTTGTATCGGCAATATCCATCACATTAAATAGATTATATTTTGGTAAATAACCCAATAACTCAGTCCCCCTTCTACGTGGGGGTGCTTGCAATGTATAAGCAGCACCTACCCAATTTACCCCTGAAATTTTAGCGTTAAAATCACCACCCAAACAAATTCCAACTAACTTATGTGACCTCATTGAGTCTTGAAACTCTGAGACAAAATTAAAAAGATTCACAAAATTAAAATTAGGTTCGGATAAAAAATCATTATTATAAAAATTAATGAAACAAATTGGGACCCCACGTGTATATATCAAGGCCTGAAAATTAATTCTATGTGTAGGAATAATTTTAACAGTACCTCCTGAAGAGATATTAACCCAGATAGAAAGGCCTCCCGACGGTCTCCCATATAACGAGGTATTTGCCATTACATTAAAACATTCAAACCCTTCAAGATACAGTTCTTTTGTTGCCCAAGTCTCTTGAAATAGCAATACATCAAATTCGTTTACCATCTTAACCCAATCCTCAATGGCTATTTTAGATGCCAGCCCGGCGATATTCCAACTTAACACACGCAAATCGTGTGTCTCCGGGCTGTCAATTGTGGAGGAGACCGATGGAACTATAGAGAGGGATGGCTCAGTAGGTGTTATTATGGGCTGCAGTCAATCTAAACTATCCAAGCCAGAAAGGGCCATAAATTTGTTTTGCGTCAAGTATAAATTGGTATCCAATATATTATGTCTAGGGTTTGGCTTATAAAAATAACCAAGAGGTAGTGAACAAATATCAGTAGATGTGCCATTGGTACGCTCTTTTGCTGATAATACAAATCTTACAGAGGCTGGTCGCCGAAAATTAATGACGACACAGTCACCCTCTATAATTTTGTCTGATAATCCAACCCAGCCCACCCTGCGCACCATTATAATGTCATTGATGTTACCGGCACTGAACCCTTTATGTTTGATCAACCAGTCAGTGCATTTATTTCGTAATTGGTCCCAAGATTCAGGCTGGTTTTTCCCTATTGGTGGGACTCCTGCAAGGATCAAAACATAAGGGCAGGATGCCGGAGGTAAATTTAACACATCAATTCTGCCCTCAGTACACTCGCCTGTTTTGGGCTTAATAGCAGCAATCTTAATGTCATGCGCAGGATGGGCGTTATGTACAGAAATTAAAGGAGAAGTAGTGTTGACCTGTTCATTCGGTACATGTGGACTAAGAGGATCGCTAGATTTTGATAGTGTGACATTATGGTTTGAGTGCTTAGGAGCAGGACATCCTTTAGCTTGAAGGCAGGTCCTACATGAATCTACCATAGGATGCTGATCTTGAATTACAATTCCCTGTGTCAACCCAGGTTGTATTCTACTTACAGATTGTTGATTTGGGGGGGCCCCTCCCTGTTGGGATACTGGCCTAAAAGTACTACCAGGCACACTTAATTTATTAAACAAAGATTCTAAGCGATCCAAACGTTTCCAGAGTATAGTAAAATTCCTTTCAACAAGCTCCCTAACATTCTCTTTAACAGTGTCTATAATAATATCGATTGCTGTGTCCCCAAGTGTAAAATTATTAGAAATTGCCGGTAATAACCCAGTCTGAGTGGAGATTGAACGATTTAACGGCTCAGAAGGGGTTAAGTCAATATGAGCGCTGACAGAAGCTGTGGCGACTGTATCAACTACAGCTGCCGGGCCCTGGATCCATGTGCTTAGAGCGGTGCGCTGCATCTTCAAACGTGGGGGTTGTTTCCTCTTAGGACAGGCTGGTTTGGTTAATTTCCTTTTTCTCTTAGCCCCGGATATTTCTGGGTTCGGGGAAATGTTCTCAGAGTCAACAAAGTCTCTGCTATACGTTGAGATAACAAGATCCTTAACTCCCCTGTGGCCCCAATACTATTGCTTCCCTCAGCAACCAGCCGATTTCCTTGAGCTGACAAGTGCATGTTAAAATCAGATAATGGATACGGCGGCTGGGTAGGGCTAGGGAAATCCCTGTTTGCAACTAGTGGTGAAATATGCGAACTTGGTAGACCCAGGGACAGACGTCTCTCTGTCAATTCTATTTCGGTACTAACAATACTGACGGCTCTCTCCAACATGCTATCAATAGTGGTAGTACTACGCAAACTATGCGGAGCATTGCGTTTAGACGTCATTTATATTATCCGTGGCAATATTTATTTAACTATATATTGCTTACCACGTAGAAGTCACAGGAAGTAGAGATTAACAAATCTCAGAGGGGTTGCCCAGCCCGGCCTCCTTCTGTCTCTGACGGGCAAGGACGGGCCCGCCCTTGGCCCGGGCTTCGCCCGGGCGCGGCCCGCGCGCGTCCCACGCTGCGGGGGTCACCGGCGCTCTTGTAGCGCTTGGGAAAGGCGTAGCTCCTCCCTCCTGGGAGAGCTCTGGAGTCTGGGGAATTGAGTCCCCCTCCGCAACGGCAACAGCAAACAGCAGTGGCAGCAGAGCGCGTCCCGCGCTGCGGGGGTCACCGGCGCTCTTGTAGCGCTTGGGAAAGGCGTAGCTCCTCCCTCCTGGGAGAGCTCTGGAGTCTGGGGAATTGAGTCCCCCTCCGCAACGGCAACAGCAAACAGCAGTGGCAGCAGAGCGCGTCCCGCGCTGCGGGGGTCACCGGCGCTCTTGTAGCGCTTGGGAAAGGCGTAGCTCCTCCCTCCTGGGAGAGCTCTGGAGTCTGGGGAATTGAGTCCCCCTCCGCAACGGCAACAGCAAACAGCAGTGGCAGCAGAGCGCGTCCCGCGCTGCGGGGGTCACCGGCGCTCTTGTAGCGCTTGGGAAAGGCGTAGCTCCTCCCTCCTGGGAGAGCTCTGGAGTCTGGGGAATTGAGTCCCCCTCCGCAACGGCAACAGCAAACAGCAGTGGCAGCAGAGCGCGTCCCGAGTGTATGTAGATACGATATGTACCGCACCGTGGAACATACAATAGCACTCCGGGACATACAATAGCACAAATGCACTTTATGTGATCGAAAGCCTCCCCAATTTATGCTGCACCATTTTCGTTATCCTTTTGTAGTTTTATAGGGACATTTATTTAATAGCACAATGCACTTTACGTACCTGAAACAACTAAATCGGAGCTAAACCGCTTAGCGACAATGTTCAAATATCGTATGAGTAGTAGATTTTATACGAAGCCACGGAGCCGTTGTACACGGATCAAATTTTTCTTTTCTTTTATTGATTCATTCTTTAAAAGACAGACAGCCAACGCGTTTCGTCCTTAGAAACAGGACTTCTTCAGGGCGATGTTGAATCTATATAACAGATTAGAAGTAAATAGATACAGTGGTGACCTTGGGCAATTGTATAGTTCGGCATAGGTGGCAATCGCATCCTTGCATCATGCCCGTAGTCTTTCGTGAGCTCCTCCGCCGTTCAATGTTCCAAACACTCCTGGATCCTCGTTCAGTCAAGTTCTGATGTCTTTTCTTTATAATCTGTGACTGAGTGCATCACTAGTCGCCGATTTATAAAGAAATTAGAGACGCACATGTATACAGGGATTGAAGAATCTCATGTATTATAGTCTTATTGTACACAATCAAAGTAAAAGCCACCTCAAATTGCTGACTGTATGTGTATTTTCCATTGCTAGGTCCTCCTCTTGTTGACTTGATATTGATTCATGATTGTCATTAATACTTTGCCCATTATCGTGGTCCGTATTCACTTTGTGAAACTTTCAGCAGTGCCTCAGTCGTAGGCACATCCTGTCTGAGACAGTGCATGATACTACTACCTATGAAATGGGTATCCCCCAAATGATTCACACGTGGCCATCCATGATGTCAAGTGGGTCATTGGTTCAAGTAGATCTTAATTTCATCAAGGACTGAAGGTGCAAATGCTGTTACAGGACATGTAGTTTGACGAGCACGCCTTTCGAGTGTTTCCACCATCACCATCCTGTTCCCCATAAAACAGATGAGTTTTTCTTTAACCTATTAATAACCTTCTTAAGTCTTAGGTAAACAATCGCTCTCCTTTGCATTGCTTTATTATTTGTACCCCTCACATCGCGTGTGGGGAACTTTAACTCAACAGCATTACTAGCACAGAACCATAACGTTTCCCCTCATCTCATTTAGCATGCCTCCCACTGACAACCATTTTTTCACTTCATGAAGACCCCATCCAAACTTACAATCTGAAATACTCATTTTATTTTTTATCTCAACAGACCCCACCTTCTACCCTTCATTAACACTTGGAATTCCATAAACAAAATAAAAAAACATTTTGTCAAGACATGCTCCAGACCTGGGTAAATGTTGGAACTTCTGGCATTCCCTTGGTGACCCCCTTTTGAAGGAATGTGCAATACTCTACCTCAACACTGCCTTATAGGCACCAGAAAATCCAGCTTTGCATCGCACCTGCTTCCACATCCTCTGATTAAGGATGCTTTCTTAAGCAGGATAACAAACACTTTATTGGGGTGACTCCAGTGAAAAATGCACTAACCAGTTGTTGATTATAGAAATGGACTTGCTCTCTATCACTCTAGGCCATCACCAAATGACCCTCATAATCAGGAAAAGGTTTGTGGGGGAGGGGAACAAAACCTTGTAAATAGAAAGTACAAGTATATTAAAAGTGGTTAATCAGAAGTTCAAAAACTTCTTAAAGCAAAGAAAAGAATCTGACCCCATTGCCACCAAGACCCATGTCACACTTCTAAGTCTGGAAAAGATGACAATAAAGTCGTGTGTTGAACTCAACAGAAATATAGGAACTGACACCTTCCTCCATCTTCAGCTTGAAGGATCTCATATCTCATTTATTTTAGAGTCATATCAGTTGTCTTCTAACCAGATTGTCTAGCTTTTGTTGAATGATCTTCCAAAACGTTTTTACTGATGAAACAATAGTTTCCAATTGGCTGTTAGTATTTAAGTCAAGTGTAGAGTGTGGATTCCTTAACTATTTAATCCCTGATTTTCTATGTATGAGCCTGTGAGAGGCTAGTTCACAAAATATATGATCTATAACCTGGCATAGCTTTCAGGTTTTGACCCATATGGGTTGAGGGGCAAAGGCACTCATGTTCACTCTTCCAGTTGCTTTGTCTAATTACTGCCAAGTTACTCCTGTGAAGGAGAAAGGGGGTCTTTAGGTAGGGTAAACCTCAACTGACTGTGCCTAGCATTGGGTTTCTCTTCCTCAGGGCTTTCATTCTCTTTGAGAGAAGTCTGTTAGTTTTTCTTTATTTGCATGGGTTTGTACTGAATGTTTGACATGTGAGGGGAGGTGAAGTAATGGAAGGGTGGGTAGTAAATGCTTTGTTGGTGGGATTCTTAAGAAGAATTGTTTGATTTTTTTAAATTTGTTTAATTTTTTTTTCTCGCCATTGATGTTTGCTTTTTTGTGTTCCATTTCACTAATATACCATTCTTGGTGTCAAATATAATTTTATGTCTTTACAAGCATCTTTATTTTGTGTGCAAGTTGTTCTGTTGCTGAGTTGAGAAAAGGGATATGAAGCAAGCATTATGGAGGGATAGTTAACCACCTATCACTCTCTTCATTGATAATTTTTTACATTTATCTATGTGATAAGCTTATTCTGCGGTCATCCAGGCATTTCTATTTTAAACAATTTGAGTTATCCTAGATTTTTTCACTACACTGGATGCAAATCAACTCTGTTTCAGAGTTCAATCACTGGTTTGGAGGGACCTGCTTCTATACCTCCAAGATGGAGTAAAATGGAGGAACTCTGGTGTAGAGGGGGTACTTAGGATTAGAAGTAGCTCTTCTTGACAGAAGTCTTAGATTTTTCCAGAATAGTTGATACTCTCACACCCCTGGAAGGCTTAGGAAGAGAATCTTTTAGCAGGCGCACGTGTTGCCTGAGCAGGGTTCACTCACCCATTAGCAGTGAATACTACAATTTTGCCTTCAGGAATGCACATCTTGCAGTGGGTATGTAGTAGTCAACATTAAAGATACAGCCACCCTGCTGGAAAAGGCTGTTTTTGTTTTCTTGGCAGTGTTGTCTTTGAGCTTTGAGTTGAGGATAAATCTGAGGAATTTGGCTTGTTGTGTCAGCTGGGGTGTGAAGACTGTTGGGTTTAAGTTGGAGATCGATCAGTGAATTGGAGGATATTTGGCATTGTTGGCAAACAGGAGTAATGCGGTCTTAGTGGGAATTAGCATCCTGTAGTTTGTTGAATTCTAGATTTGCGTGCTTTTGAGGCAGACTTCAAGTCTCTGCATATTGTTTGAGGACATTTTGAGATATAGGCGGGTATACTGCATACTGGTGGCTCTTGATGTTGCTGTCTGAAAGGGTGGCTCCAAAGAAAGGGTAAAAATGGTGGGTGGGGAGGATGCTGCCCTGGGGTCTGCACAGGTGACTGGAATATTCGATTATCTGGTAGTTCTCTCTGAACAAGTTGCTTTCAGTGGCTGAGCTAGGATGTGAACCATTGTAGAATTGTTCTTGTGAAGCATGTGTGGGTTTTCAGGTTTGGCTCAATGCTGGATGGTCCACATTGTCGAAAGCTGCAGAGAGGTCAAGCAGCACCACTAGGTAATTTTTGTCATTGAAGGACAGGGCATTGTCTACTTGAACTTCTCTGTTTCAATACTGTAGCATGGCCTGAACATCGACTGATAATTTTGAAGTACGTTACTTTTGCTGATGTGCTTCTTTAGCTGGGTGGTGACTAACTTTTGTAGTTTTCCAACAAATGGTAGGCTTGCAATGGATTGGAAGCTGGCAAGGGCGGCTGGATCTAGTGTTGATTTTGTTTCAGCAGATGGAGGATCTATCTGGTTTTGAGGCTGCCTGAGAAGGTGCTGTGGGTTAGTGAGGTGTTGACAGTGTGGAGAATGGTGTAAGGATTCTCCTTGCAGATACTTGATGATGGGGAAGGAAGCTCGTCATGTTTGTAGAATGTGGCTTGCATGGAGTTCAGAATGTTGGAGAATGCTGTGTGGGGCGATATAAAGTTGAAGGATGGCCAGTTAGTGGTGTGGCAGTTGCGTTTTGGTGACAGTGTGGATGATGGTGGATTTGGTTGTGTGGATGAGGGTAGATTAATTTGTGTTCTTTTCCTCCATGAAGAAGAGGTCAATAGTGCAACATCTGTTGGCTGATGGTGGGATGAGGGATCTCTGATGGAACTAGCACACTATTCAGTGGTCTTGGAGTGCTTTTTGAAGGGTAAGGTCCACTTTGAATCTTTTTTTTTTTTAACTCTATTTTATATTTTATTATTTTGTCTGCACAGAAAACACACAATACACATATGACAGTGACATGAGGATCAAATCATCGTAGTGACAAGAGACCCCAGAGGCCCCTTCATGTTGTATGTCCTCTCTGTGGGGGAGGGGTGTATTCCACCCTCCATTCCCTGGACCCCTCTTGCTTTGTTGACAGCCCTCAGAGAAAGTCTCACTGGGAGTAATAGCACCTGTGGACCCCTTAAAATCTTCAGTGAAACAGTAATATGCCTGCCATCTGCCCCTCACCTTGTTAAACGTCCGGCGCATCCTCGTCCCTCGTATACCACTCTGTCTGCCTCCATGCATCTGTTCATTCCTGCCTGCCACATTGGTTTCCTTTGTCCGGTCGCGTGCCCCCAAAGTCTAGCTCTATCTCTCCTTGCAGCCATGGAGCCCAGCATACAGAATAATAATTTGTGCCCTGTGAGTATATATGTCATTAGGGATTCCCAATGTCACCAATTGGGTTGTCCTGGGGATGTCCACCTCCAAGATGTTCTCCAGTTCCAGAATAATTTCCCCTCAGTAGGTGCTTGCCCTCCTGCAGGTCCAGCGTGTGTGTTGAAGTGTACCTTCCTCTGTTTAGTCATTTTATTCTATAGGGGTCCGCTGCTCTCCCCATTTTAAATAGTCTGGATAGGTTATAGTATGACTGGTTTAAGGTGTTGCATTTTATCAGCCTTGCCTTTATTGCTACTCCTCTAGGGTGCATTAAGACTGCCTCCCAATCTATATCTTCTTAGGACCCCCCCCCCACCTGATTCCCTCCTGGAGCGCAAGGGTCTGAGGTTATCTGGGTTGTTGATGATTATGTGGTACAGATGGGAGACTGGTTTACAGGTAATTGCCCCCCCTCGACCCACCCCCAGGCACCCTGCACTCCAGCAGACTATATTCTGGGCTATCTACCACAAAGATCCCCCTCAGCCCTTGGGGCATGTACTTGCCTGAGGTACTGGAATTTTTGGCAGGGCTGCAGCTGCAATTACTGCTGCAGGGATTCAAATGATCTCACTTCCTTTCCTTCCACTAAGTCTCTCAATATTTATATTCCTATCATTATCATATCTCAACTAAGAAACCCTGTAAGCTTGCCTACCTCCTTTAGCATTCCCTTTTTCCACAATGATGTGGCTAGGGTAACTCTTCCCTTTTAGCCCAGGGCTTTCTTTAGAGATAGCGTCCCACGCTCTCCAGTTCATCGTTCGGGTTGGTTCTGACTAATGCCCTCTAGTTTACTTTCCATAGATGTAGTGTAGGTAGGTATCACTCTCCATTTCTGCCAATTCCACTCTTATCGTGGGTTCTGTGCTCGGGGTGAACCCCCATTCATTCTTGATTTGGAGGTGCGTGGCTTTGTAGCCCGCCATTATACCTGGCACTGCTAATCCGCCGTTATAAACTGAGCGGTGCAAGGTCCGTAAGGCCACGCTCAGATTGCCCCCGTCCCATAGCAATGTGCGCAGTGTTGCGCCTATTTTATCAAGGTAGGTGTCTGATATTGAGAAGGTGGTATTCTGCAGGGTGTATAGCAATCTAGGTAGTGTGATCATTTTAAAGATAGCTGCTCTACCCATTAAGGTGAGTGGGAGTTTGCACCATCTCTCCGTGTCATCTCTGAAATCTTTAAGGACTAGGTCTAAGTTAATTTCCAGGAATTGCTGTCTCTCCATCGTTATCTAAATCTCCAAATATATAAAGCTGGTGCGCGTGACACGAAAGGTTCCCTGGACTGTGTTTTGCCCTGGACCAGTTTCCCATGTGCTATAGGACTAATTTCTCACAGTTGATATGATACCCTGAGAAAGTATCCAAATTTTGGAAGACCGAAAGGACCTTTCAGATTGAGATCAGTGGGTCCGCAAAGTAAATCAGGTCATCATCTGCGTACAATGATTATTGTTTCTGGTTCGTCTGTGATAGTGGGCTTCCTGGATAGATCTGCCCTGCATCTCACTCAAGCGGTTAGTGGCTTCAGGCAGAATGTGAAAAGTAAGGGGGGAAATTGGGCACCCTTGCCTCGTACTCCTAACTAGTACAAACATGGTTGCTGTTGCTCCGTTCACCCTCACCCCTTCTGTGGGTGCATGTACAGTAGGGCCACCCAGGCGCAATATATATGCCCAAAGTCAAATCTCTTCAGGTTCAAGAGCAAGTAGCACCAATCAATAGTCAAATTCCTTCTTGGCATCCAGGGATAATAGGGCTGTCAGCTCATTTTCCTCTTTACGTATATCCAATTATAAGTGCAGTCGTCGGAGATTAAGGCGTGTTGACCTTTCCAGCCTAAACCCCGTTTGATCTGGGTGGACCAAGGAGGTTATCACTTTGCCCCCCCTATTCGTCAATTTTTTAGCTAGCATTTTGCTGTCAATATTTGAGTCTGTAGGAGGCACAGATGTCTCCTGGTTTGGATGATACCACTATGGTGGGGTGGTTAAGATCAGGGGGTAGTTCCCCATCATCTCTGGCCACCTGAAATAAGTCAAACAGTCGCTGCGCCAGGAGGGCGGCCATTTGTTTGAAGAATTCTGCTGTGAAGCTGTTGGGTTCCAGTATTTTCCCCAGTTGCATACTTTTTATGGCTGCCTTGATCTTGCCTGTCTTGGAATCTGCTTCGAGCGCCTCTTGTTGGGTCTCGTCTAAGGTGTGAACTGCAATTTCTCCCAGGAATGCTGCTATATCACTGTCAGTGCGATCTCTGCGAGCCACATAAAACCCTCAGTAGTATTTTGCAAATGTCTGCGCTATGTCTCTCTCCATACGGACCTTTTCCCCATTCTCTGTCTTCACCTCTGCCACCCAGCATGTCTCCTCTTCTCGTCTACCCAGCCATGCTAGGAGGCGGGCCGCCTTGTCACCTGCGTCATAAAGTCTCTTTTGTGTCTTGAGGAAGTGTTGCCTTGCAGCATTGTGTGAGGTTCTGGTATTGTTCCTTAAGGGCCTCTACGTGTAGGTGTGTCCCCGTGTCCTTAGTTTGTGCCCGTACCTGTTCTGCCTCAAGGAGGCGTAGTTCTAGCTGCTGTGTGCTGTTCCTTATGTTTCTTTTTGATGGCGATGATAGTTTGGGCCTTGCCTCGAATCAGTGCCTTATACGCTACCCATAACGTGACTGGTGAACCCACAGACCCTGTTTCTCTACTCCGCTGTGCTTGACTGAAATTGATCTCCTGTGACATGTCCTTTCAGGCCTCAAGAAATCTACTCGTCCCCTTGATATGGTGAGTCGGATTTTATCAAGCTATGTTTAGGGCCTACTCGCCTGTTCTGGCGAGCTGATGAAGACCAGGTGTTCTGTTCAATCAAAAAGTGAAGGAGCAATAAAGATGCCTTTAAATCTTGTTTTTATCTTGTCACAGTTTACGTCTTCCTACAATTACTTTTCTTTCTCTGACTGCAGAGTTCCAGGATTTTGTAAAGTAAACTGTCTGACGTGCTGCAGGAAGAGTGTGAAATAAAAAACTCTAGTGTGTCACAACATTTAAATAGCTAATAAGTGCACTGCACTAACATTTCAAAATATATTTCAGCAGTTATGAAAGACCATTTTTTGTAATTCTGTGAGATGGAAAAATATTTTAACAGATTGAAAACAAATCCAGAACTCTTTACTTGGTGCTGTGCAAATGGTAAATAAGTTTGCTGAAACCCAATTTTCACAGATTGTTTATACACTATATGGTTTTATCACTAAAACTGCATGTTAGTGAGTCTTTTGGCCATTTCAATGGGACATTCTGTCTGTAAATTACATTGCGCTATCACATCATGCTTTATTAATCACCCTCCCTCATACAAACAACAAACACTTGCTCACACACAGTCACCCACTCATACTCCCCTCCTCAACCAAGCCCTTCAGTCATGCATGATAATAGAAGTATTCAGTTTGCGTTGGTCAGTCATTCGTTTCCGAAGTGTGGTCCTATGTGGGTCAACCTCCATTTGCGTCCGTGTCTGAGGTAAGGGCCTTGTTTCCTGTCTAATGGGCTCCCCTTTCTCTGTTCGGGTCTCCTCATCTAGAACTTTTCCATGGCCCCTTCAAGAACATGGCCTCGGTCGTTTGTCTGTGGGTCCAAACCCCTCGCAGGGATATCTCCTTAGGATCTTTCCACTGTGTCTTGGGTCTCTGCACCCATTCCTATGCTCGGTCTGGGTTATTAAAGAAGAACGGGGTGGGGTATAGCAACATATATTTGATGTCGAAGGTGTGCAGCTTCTATTTCACGTGTTCGAGCATTTTTCGTTGTATCTGTACTAGTCTAGTGTAATCAGAGCCGATAAGGATCCAATGGCATTAATAATTTCACCCCGCCATCTTCATAACTGTTTAAAGCACCAAAATTCGAGCTGTTAGCAGCCTGGGGGGGGGGGGGGGTTGCTCCCGGCGGGGGTCTCAAGGCCAGTGCCTGATTCACCTGTTCTATGAGGAAACAAATTGATAGTCGGTCGTCCGGAAAGAAGGCATAGTCACTTTTCCATGAATTGTTCTGGGTAGGAGCCCTCCGCGTGCTCAGGGATTCCTATGAAGCATAGGTTGTTACTTCGTGTGCGGCCCTCAGCATCTTCCACTCGGACCGCTTCCTCTCTGGTTTGCCCAGACATCCTCTGGACCATCTGATTTAGGTCTTGTAATAGTGCCTTCCAAAGTCGCAATGGGGGCGCTGCTTCCGTCACGTGGCTCGTGGTTTTACGTAGATCTTGTCACAGCAAAGTCATGTCTGCTCCTACCCCCTGTCCCCTGGTCTTGATATCCAATACTTGATGGAAAGCTTCAATTGCCCACAGAATTGCATGGGTATCGGAGTGTGACAATTCAGCATCCCTCTCTGTGCGCTGAGGTTGAATCTGAACAAGGGACTCCCACTCTATGAAGAAGGGTTCACCAAAAAGGAATGGGTTGGTTTCTCTTGGGAGCAGTAGCTTTGTGAAACCATGTATCCAGAAAGGAGTATATTCTCATCCCAGGACAGGAAACGAGCAAAAGAACCACATCCAGTGCACAAGGCTGCATAGGCTCGTTTTTGCCCAAATAGGCCTGTAGATATGCTGAGAAAACAGCACTTTATCTCCTGTCTTAAAAACAATTAATTTTTCTGAAAATCTGTTTATTGAATTTTAACCGCATACACAAATGCTGGCCATGCAATACAGTATGCAAAGCCCATAGGGACTGTAATACAGTGGAATAGTTTAACATATTGACCATAGCACAGTTCATGAGGCAAGCATAGAGAACCAGGAATGGGGAGATAGCACAACCAGGAAGCAGCATTAGGAAAATAGTACCATGGTACATCAACTAGGATCCCGTCACAACTTCATGATATAATGGAATGTTGTGGGCAGGGCAGACCCAGGTCCCCTATCTAATATTGTGGCAGCCAGAGGTGAGTGACTGAGTAGTGTTTGATCTTAGCTCAGTCATCTACAGAGCGAGCTCTTAAGAAAACAGCAACTCCGGAACTGAGCCTCGATGGTGCCCAGGCTTGTATCTTCCTAAAATACAAATAAGGGACCAACTGACCCAACAGTGGGTAACGGGGGAAGAAAGAAATGATCCATTCACGCTGAACAAAAGAAAAGGAAAGTACAGTGATAAGTGCAAAGCCGAAGGCCAGGTGGGAAGAAGAGGAAGGGGGGAGGAGTTGGAGAGCGCTGGGGGCAGTCAGGGGTATCCCTGGCGATTGTCAGGCGAAAATTGCAGGGGCCAAGACTACTGCACATGTGGAGGGCGTGCAACTTGGGCAGCTGAAAGCAGAGGTGATCCATCCGTGACATGTAATCAAGAAAGGTTTGCCACAGCCGTCTAAATTTGTTGTCAGTGTTCAATCGCTTGGGTAGGCCAAAGCCTAGTGAACCAGGAGGCAATGGTGGAGGAATAGGAGTTTTCCAGGCCAAAGCTATCAGCTGTTTGGCCTCACCTGTCATGTAATGGATTAGGTACCAATCAGCAGGTGTCAGTGCTTCAAGTGTGGTCGGGCGGAGGCCTAGAATAATCGTGCAGTAGACTGCTGGAATCGGGAACCCCAGAGTGTTTTTAATGTGTTCCAGAGCCTCCTTCCAAGAAGAGAGTGAGTTGGGGGGGTTGTCCACTAAATATGTTTGAAATCTCCCTCTTGTGCTCAACATCTCCAACAAGCAGTGGAAGCTGTGGGAAACATGGTTGGCAAGCGAACTGGGGTGTAATTCCTTCTGACTATCAGCTTGTAGGCTGGTTCCTGCTGCAAAATGCTCCTATGTGTTTTGGGAATCTTCCACCACAGAAGTTCCCATTCTTTATGCATGATGCCTGTCTCACTATCCAACTCCCATTCCATCTGTTACGGGTGGCTAAAGAGGAGGTGAGACTATTGGAGGACACTATAGGTCTTAGAAATCAGACCCCTTAAGCCTTTAAATTGGCGAACTAACGTCTTGAATGGTGTGAGCGATTAAGTCGCTCCCACGGTGTTGGGGGAGCGGGGTATAGAGGTCTCAGTGGCGTAACTGAAAGTACTGATATCTAACTTTATCGGCGATACTGAAATCCGACTTGCATTGCTCAAATGATTTAATCTGCTGTCCTTGAAATAGATCCTGCAGTACCCTCTACTCACCCCTATCGCAATCGAGAAAACACTCCAAGCACAGCTCTGGGGTAAAATCAGGACTACGCATGATGGGGGTATTTGGGGAGGAGAACAAGGTCAAGCTGCCCTCAACTGCCACCCTAACCTATATCTCAGCACCATCTGAGTAGGGGTCGCCAGATAAGAGCTGCAAAGGCAATGGTACTTAGGCATCCTGGCCAAGTCCCAGAATGGCCTGCAGGCCACCGCTTGGTCCATATGGAGCCAATGCTTTTCACTTTCCCTTACCACCTATAAAGAAATAAACCATAGATGAGCTGCTCAATAGTACTCAAGAAGATATGGGCACACCAGGCCACCTCGATTTCTGAGCAGCATGAGCAGGGTATTGGAAATGCGGGTTGTTTCCCATTCCATATGAAAGAACGGAGATCTCTCTGCATTCTGCAGATGTCCTCCGCTGGGATAGAGGTCGGGAGGGCCTGGAAAAGAGAGCGCAAGCAGGGTAACATATTCATCTTGACCACATTCGCCCAGCCCAGCCAGGAAATGTGTAATAGTTTCCACTGGCGCAGATGTTCTAAGATGGCCCTGAGATCGAGATCCCTCCGGCAGGCCCAGCATACGTTTGGCTTCAGTCAAGGAGCGCACCAGCCATTGTCTACCATTTCACTGAAAGAGGAGGCCAAAGAGATGTATCCATTGATATTTGAGTCAATGTTCCTGGAGTTTCTCTGTGACTGGTTTGAAGTCCCTCCCCTTCTTAAGCGTCTATGAAGAAAGGTCTTGAAAGATTTGAAGCGTGTGGCCGCGATAGACCAGGCCATCCTTACCCCGAGCTGCTCTCAAGATAGCCTCTTTGTTCTAAAAAAAAGTTGACTCATTAAGATGTTGGGTAGTGGCCGGGTGTTTGAATGGTTCCGCCTTCATAGGCATGACCGCCGGGGAAGAGTTGGACCTGTCTCTGGAGGGTTTGCGCCTAGGCATATTATTGTGGGGTTAAGTGAGTGCCAGTCACGAAGGAGGGAGCCTGCAGTTTCAGCGAAGGCCAGGTGTCACAAAGCCAGAAAGGCTCCCAGATAGGTGCACAAGGCGTCACCCCGCATCACCTGAAAGGGCCTGAAGGGTGAATAATGCAGAGACCCTGCCTGGATGGAAGGGTGGGACAAGCTGACAAAGGAAGAAGCCCCACTGTGTCACCACCACTCAGGGAGCAGACATGGAAACTAGCACAGCAAACGGAGTATGTGGACCTGCAATATATCCGACTTCCACCAACGGGACTCTGCCACAGCCGGGCCTGGGGCTCTCCCTGGGTGGCAGCATTGAGATGAAGACTCCTAGGGGCCCAGCAGGAGCCTGGGGTCACACTCCCACCATAGCCGTCAGAGACCCCGAAGAAGGCTCCCGCATCCGCGCACCTCAGTAGTACCTGCTGCAGTGTCTGTTACTCTAGTCCGGTAAATACCCCTCCCCTCAGGAGCATCGCAGGCTGCGGGGCCTCTACACCATGCGTCCAGCTTCAAGCAGGGCCCGGAACACTAGAGGCAAAGGAGGGCTCCATCAGGGTGTCGCCAGGCACTGCAGAATGCGGCAGGGCAGCGCGTCGCTCATGCACCTGCGAAGGTAGTGCGGTGGGGGCCCCAGTTGCGCGCTGCAATCCAGTCACAAAAAGGCAGCCCTGGAAGCATCGGGCCTGCAAAAAGGAGTCGCAGCCAAAGATCCAGCGGTCCTCCTCACTCCCTGCTCCCACAATTGGGTGATCGCCGAAGTAGTCCGCCCCGCCCCATGTTGGAAGCAGTGCTCCAGCGACTATCGTGGTGTCTCTCATCAGCCCCTTCTTGGCAGGCCACTGAAGATGGCAGTCTTTTCCGGACCCTGAAAGTAGGTCGGGCGGCCACGTCTGGAGAAACCTGGGTCCCCAGTCTCGGAGCAAAAGGCTCCCAAACGCCAGGCACCTAAGGACGTCTAAGGCAGGTAAATCAGGGTAAATTTGGAACAGCAGGAAAAGCCGAAGCAAGCTTAAAAGCCCGCAAGAACTCACAACGAGGGCTAGCCGTGCCCTACTCCATTCTCTGCCAGACCACGCCCCTAAAAACTATTTTAAGTAGAGTTGACAAACAACATTTGTTTCCTTGATTACACTGTTTCAGAGCAACTGCATCTCCTCAATTAAGAGAATTACAGTGATATAAAAGACCGTATTTTAAATGATGAATGAAGATTTATAGCTTGCACTGACTCACTAACATCTAGTAATTGAGAAAGCTTGGGAGGGAAACTTTTCTGAAATGCATGAAGTGCAAGTTTGAGATTGTTGTTAAATCAGTAAATAATGTACATCATAGGGCACATGTATTGTAGGTTCCAGATCGCCCAAGTGCCAAACACAATCCAAGCAAGCAGTGTGTCTTCGTAAAACACTGAAGAGGGACTTCAACTAAAGGAGTGATGTGGTCCTGACAGTTTCAAGCAGGGCTTCAGCATACTGCCCCCTCTAATAAGGAAATTTATCTGCGTGATGGTGTCACTCCTTCAGCATTTTTAGCAAAAAAATCCAGGGCTGTAAAAAGGTAATCCCTTAAAGGAGAGAATTCCACCCATGGCCAACTGTCAACCCATTAATGCCTGGCTGCTCGATAACGCTTAGAGGTGGGGTGAGGCAGCCAGGCAAATCTTGGTGCAGGATCCAAGTTCTACATGACTGAAAACCTGAAGGATAGGGCCCCAAGGCCCTAAAGATGAGACCATCACTGATGTGCAGCCTTTAAGAGTGTGATCACATTGGAGTATATAGAGTACAAATCTCTTTATTTCAAACAATGCCAAGGACGTTGGTACATACATCATCATGTCTTGTGTTCCAAGTGGACACTGATTCGTATTATCATGGCATTGATTAATATCCACAAGAAAAGAAAAACTTCCCAAACACCAGACCCCCACGCCCGCCCCCCCCCCCATGTATGTGTGATACGACATCCAAGTACAGTACTAAATCATGTCTAGTTAGGAGCAAGGGATAATTTCTGACGGGCGCAGGAGACAGAGGCACTTTGGGCATGTCAATTCCCTGAAATCTTGCGAGAGGAGGGATAGATAAGGGTGCCAGCTTCCCAAAGGATGCTTCATGATTAGTGAGCATCAGAGACATTCTCTCCATGCCTAGGATGTTCCACAGCTGGTGTACTTGTGTCAAACCCCAGTGCGCTAGAATGTTCTGTAACGCTGCCCCAGAGCTAGGCCCATCTGTCTGCCCCGTCTAGACTTCAAGGGGTATGTGAGAGGATTAGGAGGGGAATCTGGGGATTTGCGTTTTAAGGTGGGTGTCGATCTCGTCGACTACTTGGATCCAGAATGACAGGAGCTGGGGGCAGTCCCACAATATGGGAACTAAGGTTCCTTGGACCCCACAGCCCCTATAGCACTCGGCACTATGGTCTGGGCTCATGCTATGTAACCTGACGGGTGTAAAATACCAATATGAAGTCATTTTAACGAATGTTTCAGTGAGAGAGGTGTTACAGGCGGTGTGTCTCGCCCTATAGTATATGTCCCCCCATTCTCTGCCGCTCAAGTGCCGGCCTAGGTCTTGCTTCCACCTGTTTTGGCTGGCCTTATATGCATGTCTGTTGCACTGGTTCAGGAATGTGTACATCTCCGAGATAAGCTGTTTCCCTGAAGAATGGGAGATCAGCCATTTCTCATATGGTGTAAGATGCCTCTGAATGTTGGGTCTTGGGTCTGTTGCTTGGGTGTAACAGCCAATGACGGAGTTGTAGGTAATGCAGTCTTTCAGATTCGGGGAGGCAAAGTCTGTGTTTAGTTGTGTGAAAGGTATCACCCCCTCTTTGTCTAGCATATGCCCCATTGAACTGCACTCAGTTCGCTTCCTAGCATAAACTCTTCTGGGTCAAGCCCGGGGGTAGTGTCTGGATTATCAAACAATGGTGTTCTAGGCGAGGGGAAGGAAGTCAGTCCACATTTGGTGCTCATTTTACATCCCACGCTTCCATTGTCACCTGTGTGATAGGGGAAAGGTATAAGATTCCCTGGTCTGTGTACTTTCTTAAGGAGGAGGACCTTCCAAAGGGAGGTGCCTGCTACAGCCCTATCCTGGAAAAGCCAATGTTTCTCAGGACTCTGGTTAGTGCCATTCCACCAAGTACTGCATCTGGACTGCCCTATAGTACGAGAGGAGATCCAGCATTCCAAATCCTCCTTCTCTGGGTTGAAGGTAGCTTAGCTCATTCCTCATGCGGGGTTTCTCCCCATCCAGATAAATTGAAGTAACTCCATCTGTAACTTGGTAAACATTCCCTTCGGTGGGGCAAGCAGTAGTGTTTGAAATAAATAGAGTATCTTGGGGGAGTATGGCCATTTTGACCGCTGCTATCCGGCCCAGCCAAGATATCTGGTGGTGTCTCCAGTGAGTGAACTCACTTCTGACCTGTCTATAGAGGGATTGATAGTTTATGGAGGAGGTCGACTGGAGTGTGGGCGCCAGTTTGATCCCCAGGTACAGGTGTGCTGTGTTGGTCCACTGGATGGGGTATTGCATCCTTAGGCGGGTCGTCACCTCTGGGGATAGAGAAAGCTCCAACACTCTGGATTTCTCTACTTTAACCGGGAAGCCTGATGCCAGGCCGAACGCTCCCATCAAGAATGCCGACAAGGCTGTGGCCAGTGTATCCAGGGTCACCAGCACCTCGTCCCCATATAGACTCATTGTGTGTTGTTCCCCTCCAAAAACAACTCCTGTGATCTGAGGGTCATCTTACTCTCTTGGCTAGGGGCTCCATATAGAGAGCAAACAAAAGCGGTGACAATGGGCACCCCGGTCGCGTGCCCCTGCCGATTGAGAAGGGGTCAGAGATATGGCCATTGACACGTACCGTCGCGGTGGGCAGGTGATAGCAATTCAGGACTCGTGTCCTAAATTTGTTGCCCAGGCTGAAGTGTACTAGGACTTGCTCTAAGAAAGGCCAGTGCACTCTGTTGAAGGCTTTCTCAGCATCGATCGCTAAAAGCATTAGCTCGCTTTGGGTCCGTGCTGCCTTCTCAATGATGTGTAGAATGCGTTTGGGGTTGTCACCCGTTTGTAGAGAATAAACCCATCCTAGTCCGGATCTATAATCGAGGGCATATGCGGGCGTAGTCTGCCAGCCAAAATGCCTGTGAACAGTTTAAGGTCCACGTTTACCAAAGAGATAGGCCAGTAGGAACTATGCTGTCGCTTGTCCTTGCCTGGTTTTGGTATCACAGTTACGGACGCAGTCAGCATTGAGGCGGGAATTGCACTAGGTGCAGCAAAGGTGTTGAAAAGCCAGGTGAGGATGGGGCTAGAGGGTGGCAGAAAGTTTTATAGAAGCTGGGGTCGGAGGGGAGAGTATTCATCCAGGCCCGGCGATTTTGCGAGCTTTAAGCGGGATATAGTCGAGATGACCTCCTCGGGGCGTGTCGTTGTCTAGAGCCTCTGCTTGATCTAATGTAAGGTGAGATGTGTTCGCGTTTTAAAGATAGGCAGTGCTATCTGCAGGATCCAGGCGTTGACTAGAATATAACTTTGCATAAAATATTTTAAAGGAGTCTGGTGTGTCCTTGTTGTTAGTGATATGCCCTTTATCATGTGTCTGTAAAGACGGTATTCCCGAAGATTGCCATTAAGCATGCAATTTGTTGGCCAGAAGGCGACTACATTTGCCCCCTTCAACATAACAAGAGAGGCGTAGTGCCGCGTACTCCTCCCGGTCTAGATCTAGGCCTGCTAATTGGGAGCGCAGTGCGGTTAGTTGGTGCCAGATTTTTGGCACGCCAGTATGTTGGTGTATGTGTTCCAGCTCTGCGACCTGGGCAGAAAGGCTTTTTCTTTTCTTCTTAGCACTTTGTTGTCTGCGGCCGAGATAGCTATTAGTTCACCCCTAATGACCTCTTTAAGTGTTGTTGTCAGTGAAGTCATGAGTGATGGAATATGTGGGGTCATAAGCAGTGCATTGCAGGGGGGTAAGTTATAGTTAGCTCAGGTAACTATAACTGCTTGAATTTCACTGGTTTTGTACTAGTTAAATCTGTGCCTAACTATAACATTCCTGTAACCTTGGGTTTTTTCCAGTGAATTTCTAAGTTATTTTAAATTCTATTTCTCAACTGTAATGTCCTTGTAACCTTTGTTTTTTTTTAAAGTGCATTTGTAAAGTTTTTTTTATTTCCTAACTATAATGTGCCTTTTTGTTTTTAAAGTGAATTTGTACTTTTTAAAAACTTTTCTTTTTTAACCCCTTCGGTGCTCAGGACGGCCCCTGGCCGTCCGACGTCACGGTGGGCGTGTGCGGAGGACGGCCAGGGGCCGTCCGAAACACGCCCACTCATTAATTCTCCCGCACAGCGCCGAAGGGGTTAAACTACAATATTTGTGTATTGTTTGGTATTTTTTTGATGTTACTATTTTTAGGTCGAGTCTGGGCAGCGCATGCTCTGCTCTGCGAAGCATGTATTGAGGAATGTATAAAAGCTCTGCCCATTTCCCGCCCATCTTTTCAATTGACTCCTGTTACAGTGCTTTCAAAATCATTTCATTCATGAATAGACTTACTAGTCCCTCCTTGGTACCACCTTGTCTGCATTTGTAACCTCCCATAACGACTGGACTTTTTACTTGTGGGCTTAACAGGGTCTGCTTTATCTAGTCGGTGAGTACTATTTTCTTTAATCTCTATTCTAGCAGCCACAACAGGCTCTCCTTAACCCATCCTGTTTCCTGACAGCGCAGCGCCCAATCATGAACACTGCGCTTTTATTTAAAAAATGCTCCCTGCACAACGCTGCACTTTTGCACGTGCTGTGCTGAAAGGCTTAATTTCTTTTTTAAGTGCCCCATGCGGCGCTTTCACTTTAATATCGGCCGCACACCTTTCTTTACACGAACCGCGTCTAAAGAAAGGGGTGTGACCAACATTAAAGTTAAAGCGCGGCATGGGGCGCTTGAACTGAAAAAAACCAATTGTTTGTCAACTTCTAGGGGTAATCTACTAACAGGAACGTGCTTGAGTTGCGTCACACGATAGCGAACAAGCCCCGGACGTAGTCTTTGGACCCGGTAGTAGAGATCTCTGGTTGTGTGCTTCTGTAGCCCGCCCCTCAGCTCGGTTTTCTCCAATTCAAACCCGAAGGCTGCATGACATCATTGAATAGACAAGCATTTGCAGTGCAATAGGTCTCACATTTTCGAGAGTTTAATCTATTAGCATTGTAAATGACAATGCCTTTTATTTATGTTTTAAAAACCAAAACATAAATAAACGGCATTGTCATTTACAATGCTAATAGCTCAAACTCGTGTAAATGCGACACATATTGCATTGCAAATGCTTGTTTTAAGTTTGTCATAAATTGTGTTTTTTTTTGTTTTTATTTATAATCGAAATATTACATAGCTGTTAAATTAAAAAATTGTGATTTTCTTTTTAAAGAAACTGACGTGTACCTGGATGCGCGATGCCACATTGCTTTTTCCAAATTAAAATATATGGTATAAAAAGTTTTAATTTAATGTATGTGCTTTGTAAAACGGTTATAAAAGTAATGTTAATATAAATAATATGCATATTTAAGCTGTTGTAGTAAATTTAGGGACGTCGTGACGCCTCCGCATAATGTCACACTCGTATTTCCGGATATTTGACAGGTACGCGACTTTTGTAATACCGAAAAACATATATATAAAATTTAAAATATGGATTAGACCAAGAGATTTACTATTACATTTGTAAAACTACTATATTTGTAATTTAAATGCATATAAAATACTTTGGAAATATATTTTATGGGGTCACAACGGATTCCTTCTCGGTACGGGAATACCATGTGACTTTAAAAGAAAGGATCTTATTGGCTGAACAGCTTTCTATCGTACTACTTGCAAGGTCCCACCCAATTTCTTTCTTCTTTTTCTTGCTTATGTTGGATGAAGACCTTTTTGTCTTTTCTCTGATTGCTATATTTGTTTTTGGGTGTTTTTCTTCACTAAAAAAATGGCATCTGCAATACCAGCTGCAGAAGAGATTCAAGACATAGAGGAAGAGGAGAAACCTGCAAAGAAGAAAAAAGAAAGTATCGTATGGACCTTTTTTTCCATTCACGAGGGAGATAAAAAGGTTAATGCTCGGAAAGTACTTGTACTTTATGTAAAAAGGTGCTGTCTTGGGGTTCTGAAAAAAAGTACTCTTGCAGGACGTCATCCATGCTAGAGGATCTCCAGACCATGCATTCTAATCATCTGATAAGAGAGCAGCGAGAAGGGGGAAAAGGAGACCAAACTGAGAGGGGAGATAATGCTGAAACCAGCACAACTTTGTGTTCAGTACTTGATTCGCAATCTCCTGTTACATTGCCGTTCTAGGACAGCACTGTCTGAAATGTAAGACAGTGATGTGTGTCAGAGAGCAATCGATTGTGGCAATAATTCAAAGTGCAAAAAACCACAAATGTTAGTTTAAAAAAAAAAAAAAAAACGAAATTGCTGTTGCAAAATGTTTTTTCTGTATGAATGCAGCACGTTGGAATATCTCACAATAATTTTTGAAGAAAAAAAGTTAATCCTAAATCTCTACTAAATATAAAAACTACAAAAAAAGGTTGTTTTTTGAACCACCTAGTCTGATTAAAGAAATACAAATTAACTGCTATATGTATGCTTACAATTGTCTGTATAAGTCTTAATATGTGTGAGTGACACTGTGTAGATGGTGGAAACTTGGATATGGTTGTGTTATAAACCCAACTTACTTACTACTCATATGTGTGGTAGTGAGTCTGTCACATACTCTTATGTATAAGTGAGTGGGTCTGTGAACAACTGTAGCAGTGAATAATATAGTAAATGGATGGACTATGGGTGTGTAACTACCTGTCCGAATAAGTGAGTGAGTGTCATTGTGATAGTATGACTGGCTGAATGAGTGGTGTATGAGTAACTGTTTGAGGGTCTGGGTGGGTAAGTATCTGTATGGGTAAGTGAGTGGCTGTTTCAGTGAGTTTTAGGTTAAGAAAGTTAGTCTACTCTAGGCAATTCGAGCTGGGGAGGGGCACTAGACAGGGGTGTCCTCTGTCCCCCTTACTATTTGCTTTAGTACTAGAGCCGCTGGCAGTCTGGGTCAGTGGAGACCCGTGGATTAGGGGTTTGAAGTGGACCGAGGACCATGAAGACCGTATTTCCCTATATGCGGATGACATCCTCCTGTACATGGCCTCGCCTTCCAACTCCCTCCGCCGTGTTCTCCATATCTTCCACATCTTCGGTGCCCACTCTGGGTATACTATTAACTGGACCAAGTCCCAACTTTACGTGTTGTGGGGTGCTCCACCATTCAATCCTAGAGGGTATGACATTCCGGTAGCAACTGAGGGCTTCAAGTATCTCGGCGTCTACATAACGCCAGACCCGACCTTGTTCTACGAATTGAACCTACTTGCCCCCCTCACACGTCTTCGATCTGATGCCAAATATTGGCGGTCCCTCCCCTTACTCTCTTGGGACGTGCAGCCCTCTTTAAGATGTTGGCACTACCACGCTTCCTCTACGTGTTGCAAAACACCCCATATGTTATCCCTGACACCTACTTTGCCAGTGTAGACAGTGTAGTGCGGGGGCTGCTGTGGGACGGCCGGGCCCCACGCATTGCTATGAAAAAGTTGACGATGGGGTGGTATGATGGGGGTATCGCATTACCCGATATCAGGCTTTATTATCAGGCGTCCCAGTTGGTGGCTGTTAACAGGTGGGTGCATGGGGAGTATGACGACCCAAACTTCCGGACGGATCGGTGTCTTCTGGGTAGGGGGGGCTACAGCAGGGCACTTTACATGCACCCTCGCAAGCTTAATCTCACGGGACCCACGGCTCGCACAGTGGAGGTCTGGCACGGGGTGAATAGGAAATGGGGCTGGCATAACAAACTAACAAAAGCCACACCACTCTGGGAACCAGACCTGCTGGGACAGCTCAGCAATTGTCCTGGATTTGACAGGTGGAATATGATCGGTATCTCGACGGTGGGCAACATGTGGGTGGGGGGACACTTGGCAACATTTGCAGACCTACAGTCTAAATACCAATTAGCCCAGACCGAGGTGTTCCGATATCTACAAATCAGTCATGCGATTAGAGCATCCTTGCCCAAAGATGCACCACTTCCTGAGGCCTCTCCATTGGAGGATCGATTAATTTTTGACCCCATGCCCAAAAAGGCCATATCCCTCACATATAAATAAACTATTACATAATCGTCCGGACCCCTTACTGCGCCTAAGACAGAGTTGGGAGGCATACCTGGGGGACTTAGAGGATGACGACTGGCGCGATGCCCTAGCTTCCCCCAGAGAAGTAGCTATCCCAATGAGATTGCGCCTGGTCCAACTAAAGATCCTCCATCGGATATACTTAGGCGCGGGGACCTTGGTCAAGATGGGTACGAGGGATGACCCTCTTTGCCTCCGGCAATGCCATCAGCCGGGAACCTTTTTCCATATCCTTTGGGATTGCCCATCAATACAGTCCTATTGGAGCAAGGTCACGCAACAGATGGCGAGAGCAGGTGGCAAGGCGCTGAAGGCTTCCCCCAGCTATGTCTTCTAAATATTTGGGAAGCTACTGATCTAACACAAACTGAGCAAACATGGGCATCACTGGGGTGGGTCATTGCAAAACGAAATATCGCTCAGAAATGGGGAGTGGGGGTGGTCCCTGCTCTGCGCGATTGGGCAGCTGACATGGACAGAGCCATGATCGCTGAGAAAGATGTTTTTAAAAACAGGGGCTTCCCTAAGAAATGGGATCATAAATGGGGGAACTGGAACAGATACAGAGGTAGCATCTGCTTGTCCCCTACGGTGGAACTACGACGTGAGCGACAGAGACTGTTGGATATCTCTGACAGTGATGATGTACCCTTGCCTGACATTGCCTAGGGGAATCACTTCCGTATCAAGCATGAATGGGGCAGGTATTGTTTCCTAAATTACCCCACTATGTGTGCGTTATCCGATGGGGTTACCTGCAAACAACAATATGGCTAAAGGGTGGGGTTTGAACAATGCTTCCCAGATTTTAACTGTGTTGAATAATGTACTTCTGTGCCGCGGACCTCATTATTATGTCATTGCTGCTTTATGTTTCTTTTTTGTTTTTTCTTTTTCAATAAAAATGTTTATATAAAAAAAAAGAAAGTTAGTCTATAAGTTGATGTATTGAAGAAAGAATGTCTCTGTGAATGAGTGTATGTAAGAATAGTTGCATGAATGGGTATGTAAGTTGTATGGGTGTGTAGTAATTGTATGGTTGAATGAGTGCCTTTGTGGTTGTATTAGTGAATTTATAGGTGAGTTAGTGCTTGTGTCAATAACTATGGGTAAGTGAGTAAATGGATGAACAGGTAACTGTGGATGACTGCAAGTGGGTGTTAGTGGCTATGTTGGTGAGTGAATGGGTGTGTAAATGTGCTGCATGGGTAAGTGATTAACTCTTTGAGTCCAACACAATTCAAAGGCAAATCACACGTGTCCCCTCAGAATATGGCATGCTAAAAACACACGGTGATGTATCTTTAAAAAAATGTGGAAGCCACGTGAGTGAAAAATGAGCTAGTGAATTATTGGCTTAAAAAGTAAGTATGGTGGAGCAACCACCGTGGTAGCAGAAAGAGAAACTCACCCCTTTAGGTTTAGTAATACACGTCATCGACTCTCGGCAGTTCGGACACTTGGAATTACCTAGTGTCCTGAATAGAGTCGTACATAGACAAAATTAAAGACATCCTCAAGTCAGCAAGTAGCGTTACGAAAATGAGGGAGATAAGGAAAAAGGAACATGGCAACTGCTGTGGGAGCTAAAAGAATTGCAGGAATACTCACGCTTGCTCAATGGCAAGTACGTCGGCAGACCTACCCACTCACTGCCGGGATCCGGGAGGTAGTGAGCAGAAGTGTGGATGCTCGTTAAGTACACCGGGGTCCGGCAGGAGTGGGCGGGGGCATCTGCCCATTAGAACTAGAATCCTGTGAGGCAGGAGACGGAAACGGCCACCATCTTCTAGGGTGTTCTGGCATATTGTTATAGGTGAATCAATAAGTAGGCACCGTAGACACACACACGCCCCCACTAATATACACCAGTGCGCTGTGGGCTAGGTGAATAGTGTTTGTCTCTCTAACCAGTGTGTGAAGATAAACCAAGGGGTAATGTTTGGGTGCTACTGTAGAATCAGAACTAGAATGTCTGGACACACATCTGCGGCGGTGAATAATGGCCGACATCATGGAAAGTGTTTGAGGCAGGAGAAGGAAACAACCGCCATCTTGTAGAGTGTTATAGCATATTGTTATAGGTGAATCAATAAGTAGACACCGTGGACATACATGCCCCCACCAGTGTACGCGAGTGCGCAAGGTGAAAGGTGTTTATCTATCTAACCAGTGTGTGATTTGAATGTAGAGAAAAGATTGTGAGCAAGCGTGAGTATTCCTGCAATTCTTTTAGCTCCCATGGTAGTTGACGTGTTCCTTTTTCCTTATCTCGCGCATTTTCGTAACGCTACTTGCTGACTTGTGGATGTCTTTAATTTTGTCTCTGTACGACTCCGTTCAGGACTCTAGGTAATTCCGAGTGTCCGAACTTCCGAGAGTCGATGACGTGTATTACCAACCCTAAAGGGGTGAGTTTCTCTTTCTGCTACCACGGTGGTTGCTCCACCATACATACTTTTTGAGCCAATAATTCACTAGCTCGTTTTTCACTCACATGGCTTCCACATTGTTTTTAAAGATACATCAGTGTGTGCTTTTTTTTTTTGTTTTTTTTTTTTTTGTTTCAAAAACCTTTATTGAGGGATAGAAAGGTCACATCCACAGCGTTCTGCCTACATCCCAGTCGGGCCGGCAGCGCGGTTGTCAATGCCAGCCAAGGGCTAGACCGGGTGAAGAAGCACACAGCATGCCGCCTACAACCACTTCGGGCCGGCCGCGTTGGGGGAAATCATCAGCGATAGGGCAACAGCGCATCTGCTAACAAAACATAGCACCCTGTGACTGTGTAATATGCATCATCTTGTCAGTGTAAGGAAACCGTTGTTCTGGCCTGGAAAGCGGCACTGAGCCCGCTAGTGGAGTGCTGTATCTTTGCGGGGGAGTTCAGGCGAAGCGGTGTCCTATGTTATGCGGTATATGGCCGATCGCTAACGATTGGGAAGGGTAGTAGGCCCCGATGGTCTGGAGCTGACATGGCCGGACGTGCAATAGGTAAGTGCTGGGAGGGTCATGTGGCAAGTCCCACTCATTCTTCCCGCTTCAAGTGAGTGGTGGATAGGAGTGGGAGGGCCGTACCCTATTGACATTGAGGGCCATGCGCTGCGCGCTTTAAATGGGCACTGGCTGGTTGGGAGCCGACCACCCTAGACCGCCTCGGTCGGCTAGAGCCCCCGACGCCGGTCGAGAAGTACCCTGGGAGTTGGCGTGAGCGCTGCTCTGCGGGGAACTTGAAAAGTGGCGTGACCAAGAAGAGAAAGAGAGAAAGAAAGAAAGGGAGAAGGAAGAAGAGAAATAACAGTTCTCTGGCCACTGGTGGGAAGGGAAAGGAGGGCCCGGGAGGAGCGAAAGGCTCACCATGGAGCAGTCAGCCCTGACCTTGATGAGCGGCACGGTCGGAGAGGGTCAGGAGCAGGTCTTATCAGTCGTGGTCAATGTCGGGTGTGCCCCCTCTAGGCAGTAGTGGGTCCGCAAAAAGTTGCAGGGCGCGTAGGCGAGGAGGTACATAGCGAGCATGCTCCAGCCGTGTTAGGTATTGGATCAGAGGTTGCCAGGTACGCTGAAATTTGGCGTCCGTATGTGCCAGTCTGTGGGTTAAGAGTTCCATTGCTATGACCTGCCATAGGCGCGTGATCCATACCGGGACCGGAGGAGTACAGGCCTTTTCCAATGCAATGCGATGACCTGCTTTGCAGCAGTGAGCATGTGGAAAATCAGGCGCCAGTCCGCAGGTTTCATGGCTTTAAGAGAGGTAGGACGGAGGCCCAAGATAACAACTCCCGGTTCATTAGGCATGGGGTAACCCACTACTGCTTTAACATGATCAAGAATTTCTGCCCAGTACGGCACAATTAGCGGGCAGGCCCACCAAACGTGGAGGAATGAACCCAGAGAATTTAAGCATCGCCAACAAGCAGGAGCATATCCAGGGAACATTCGTTGGAGTCGAAGAGGTGTATAGTACCAGCGCGTCATAATTTTGTACGCGGACTCCTGCTGTGTTAACGATTTAAAATTACGCTGTATGTCCCGCCAGAGCTGCCTCCACCGGTCGGGAGGAATATCCGTCTCAAGATCTCTTTGCCACTGGGTTTGGTACGTGTGGGGTGATATTGTCTGTGAGGTTTGAAGGGCCTTGTAGGTCCGGGAGATCAGTCCCCTGGATCCGTCGAACGACCGAACCAGGAGTTCAAAAGGCGTAAGCTGACGCGTGGCGCCCTCCATATACGATGGGGCCCGCAACCAGTGGCGGATTTGAAAGTACTCAAGCCGCGCCGTCGTGGGGAGATTAAAATCTTCTCGACATTGTTCAAAAGATTTGAAGGATCCATCTTCAAAGAGCTGTTCTATGATGCGACATTCGCCTTTTGCCCAGGTCGGAAAGTCTGGTGGGCGAGAGGCTGGCTGGAAATCTGCGTTAAGCAGCACCGGCGTGAGGGGGGAGGGAAAGGTAGTAAGGCCTCGGGGGACCCCGCCTCTCTGTCCCAGATCTCCAACACAGTGCGCGTGGGGATAGCGATATAAGCACTTGGGTGTCTAGCAGATCTACCCAGCAAGGCCAAGTCCCAGAGTGGACGGCCCGCCGCGGCCCGGTCCATGTGGAACCAGTGCTTTTCACTAGCTCGCACCGACCACTCCGAGACGTACCTCAGATGGGAGGCCCAATAATAGGTCATAAGGTCCGGGCATGCTAAACCCCCGGTCTCTCGGCAGCATCAGAACCCTGGTCGACAGTCGTGGTCTTCCCCCGCCCCAGATGAAGGTAACCATTTCTCTCTGGAGGCCCAGAATATCCTTGTGCGGGATTGGTGTGGGGAGTGCCTGAAAGAGGTAGAGGACCTTTGGCAGAAGGGTCATCTTGATCGCATTGAGGCGTCCTAGCCAGGACAGGGGTAGTGACTTCCACCGGCGGAGGTCCGTTCGTATGGAAGTTCTACAGACCGGCCAGTTAGCCTGCGTCCAGGTGGAAAGGTCGGCTGTGATGTTGATGCCCAGATAGCGTATGAAAGTGGGGGCCCACCTGAAGGGATTAATGGTCCGTAGGTCTTCCAACACCCGTGGGGAAGCGTGAGATTAAGCGCACTTGATTTAGGAAGGCTGACTCGTAGACCCGACGTCAGCTCGAACTGAGAGAGAAGATCCAGGAGTGTCGGGAGAGAGGTCGCGGGCTCCGTGAGCGTCAACAGAAGGTCATCCGCAAAAAGGGCTATCTTGTGGTCCACCCCCCCCCATGCGGATACCCCGGATATCTGCTGATTGTCTGATAGCAATCGCCAAGGGTTCCACCGTCAAAGCGAAGAGCAGCGGTGAGAGTGGGCATCCCTGGCGGGTGCCCCTGCGTATGAGGAACGACGGAGTCAAGGCGCCATTGACGCGGATGCGCGCTGAGGGGGCTGCATATGGTGCCATTATGCGGGCAACCATAAGAGGCCCTAGGCCTATGCGGAGGAGGACCGCCCGAAGAAAAGACCAGTCGACCCGGTCGAAGGCTTTCTCCGCGTCCAGGGAGAGAAGGAAGGCGGGGATTCCCTGGTGGCGGACCTTCTGTACCAGGTGAGCCACCCGGCGCAGGTTATCCGCCCCCTGCCGCTCGTGAATACAGCCCACCTGGTCGGGGTCTATCAGGTCCGGCAGCAAGGGCGCCAGACGTTGTGCCAGTATCTTAGTGTAGAGTTTGGCATCTACATTAAGTAGGGATATGGGGCGAAATGATGCGCAGGCGGAGGGATCCTTCCCGGGCTTCGGGATCAGCACAATCTCTGCTTCAGCCATGGTTGGGGTAACGGATCCCGCCTCAGCAAATGAGTTAAAAGGCGTAGCAGGGGGCCCTGAAGCTCCGGAAGAAAGAGACGGTAGAATGCCAGCGTGATCCCATCCGGACCCGGGGTTTTCCCAGTCGGCATACTCTTCAAAGCTTTCGAAAGCTCGTCCGCTGTGATGCGTTCTTCCAATTGATCCCGATGGTGGGGGTTAACGGCATCCAGTCGCATGAATCCAGGAAAGGTGCCACGCGATCGGGGCAGGTATCGCCCTCGCCGTATAAAGTAGAGAAGAACGCCCTAAATTCCATCTGTTTATCTCGCTCTGAGATAGCCCACCCTCTCCCTGGTCTGGCAATTCGGGCAATGTGGTTACGGGAGATCTGAAGGTGGAGCCGACGCGCCAACATGGAGCCCACCTTATTACCCCCTCCGTAGAACTTCTGTTTCAGCGCAAGGAGTGAGCTTTCCGCCTTATTCACCCGGATGGCTTTGAGTTGGCCCCGGAGAGATGCAAGCTTCTTTTTTGCAGACAGGGAAGGCGCTGAGTGCGTTTGTCTCTCTAGTGCTTTAATGTCTCGTCCAAGGTTGTCCTCCACTAATCGGGCCTCCCGCCTACGGGCTATGGAAATAGAGGTGATAGTGCCCCGGATCGTAGCCTTAAAAGCATCCCATAAAAGGGGGGCTGGGGTTTCCGGGAGGTCATTGTGAGTAAAGTAGGTTTGGATGGCTTGTTTCAATTCCGCCACGTCTACTGGGTCACGCAGAACCTGGGGGAAAACGCCATCGGGAGTAGACCCCGGAGGTCTGCCTATTCCAGACAAGTTAATTTCTAGGTGCGCGTGATCCGAAACCGAGATGTCCGAGATCGCCGCATCTTCTAAAGAACGAGCAAGCGATTGGGAGATAAAAAAGAAATCAATACGGGAGTAAGACCGGTGTACATGGGAGTAAAAGGAGTAGTCCCGTGCATCGGGCTCCCGGTAACGCCAAGCGTCCACTAGCCCCAGGGCAGTGATATCATGCTTAAGTGATGCCGACATGGCCCCCGTACCCTGATACAGAGAGGTAGTGCGGTCTAGTCCCGGGTCCCACACCAAATTAAAATCGCCCCCAAGAATGACGGGGTCTGCCTCCTGGGCGAGGTGAAGCCGGAGAAGATCCCTAAGGAAGGTGTCCTGTGCGTGATTAGGGGCGTAGACGTTGAATAGGATAAGGGGTTTGCCCTGCATTGTGACCGCCAGTTTAAGGTATCTCCCCTCTCCATCGCGCTTGGTGCGGACTATCTGCACCGGAAGACCAGCCTTAACCATAATAGCCACTCCCGCAGTCTTTGTCTGCGCGCAGGCCCATGCCTGCAGGGGGTACTTAGGGTGTTGCATGCGGGGAGAGTCCCCGCGGAGAAGATGGGTCTCCTGCAAGAAGATAACATCGGGATCGTTTAAGAGGAGATACCTCCAGATTTGTCGTCTCTTGTTCGGTGAGTTTAAGCCCCGAACATTAAGGGACAAACATTTAAGATGTGTCATTGATCAGGTAGGATGGAGCACGTTCGAGTACAGTCACGCCCCCTCCCCCCTTCCATACTGTAGATAAGTAGCTCCCTGTGGATGGGTATGTGGCTAGGCGTTGCGGAACGTATCCAGCCCCAACCCCCCCCACGCGGGCATGCGTTGTATCCATCATTCCCAGGGACTCATGCCAGAAGGCCAGACCAACTCCCCGCAAACAGAGCCCCCCCAGGGCCAGAGAGTTAAGAAAAAGAAAGAGTGAGGGAAGCAAGAAAAGGAGGCAGGGAGTGTAAAGAATAACCAGCAACCAATTGGCCAACAGGGCCCAAAGAATCCAGTCCAGTCCTGGAGCGGCCCAGTGGTGAGAACCAGGGCGGCTCTGAGGAAGTCACTCCTCTTGGGGACTAAGGACATGGTGAGGGGGACCGTGGAGTTCAAGAAGGAGGGTTCGCAGCCCTCCCCCGGGGATCGACCCATTCACCTCATCATGGAGAGGGCGCGGGAGCCCACCAGAAACCCAGTCCGGGGACCGCACTTGAAAGGGCGACCGCAGCGGGCATCCCGGGCCGAGCACGGCCCGAGCCCCCGACAGGGGCTCCGCAGAGACCCAGCCAATCTCAAGAGCAAGGATCGGCATGGGGAGCAAGGTCCAGCACCACCGGGGCCCAATATGAGGACTGCCTCCCCACCCAAGTTCAATAGCGGAAGGAGAGTCCAAAGGCCCAGGGGCCGGGGAAAGCGGATCAGGCGTGCGTACTCAGCCCACGCCAGTGTGTTCAGGGCTCCGCGGCCCGGGAGAGAGGTCAGGAGAAGACCAGGCACTTGTACAGGTTCCAAAAAGGGATAGGAGGGAAGTAGCGCAGGCCCATGGCATTCAGCGGGCGCCCGGGGTGTCTCCCTTTGGCAAGGCGGGGTCAAGGGGGAAATGCTAAAAGAACAAACAATAACACTCAAACAACGAGAATGCAGCCTCGTAGTCATCAAGGACACCTGAAAACAAACAGTGCATATAACATAAAACTTAGCAACATCGTTTTGGCACTTAGCTGTCGTCCAAGAGCTGGGTCATCAGGAGAGGCCCGTCCGGGCGTCCCGAAAGTTCATAGGGTCTTCAGTAGGCCCACTCGCAGGAGGCCAAGCAAGGCGTCTCCCAGTGGGCCGCCCCGGGCACGGGGGCAGAGCCCGGAGAACCATGGTAATCCAGGTGCAGGTGTGTCCGAAATCGTCCAGTTCACCCTCGTTAACCGAGGACCAACCCAGGCGCCAATGGCAATTTTCATGGGGAGAGGCAAGAGTGGACTCACCCATAAAAGGCAAGAGGCCATAGCGGCAAGTACTTTCCTGCAGATAGTTCTGCGCCTCGGGCATAGGCGGGCCATCCACCTCCCGGACCTACAATGTGTCTGAGCGGCTTCAGGAACACAACAGTTGCAGCTCTCCATCAGAAGGATACTAATACACGCAGACATTCTTCCGGACAAAATGAGACACCTGACCACTGGTCAAGAGTTATTTCCCGGCCCCGGGGTCCGAGGTCACTGCGTGCCCTGGCGTAAGGGTCCTCTCCGACGTCCGCTGGGGCTCCTCTAATGCTCTCAAGTGGCGGATTATGTCTTGTTTAGCCTGACTGGAGTTCGAGTTGGCCACCGAGGATCCAGAGCCCTGGCGCTTCACCCTGGACCACTCAGGGCGCAGTGATATCTGTGAGGCCGAATCTGCAGGGGTGGGAGAGGCGGGTCGGGAATCCTGCGAGATGTGGAGCAGTTGAAGTGCCTCCCTCAGTGAACGTAGATACCTCCGTCTTCCCTCCCAGTGAAAAATTATCGCGAAGGGGTGTCCCCATTGGTACCTGACGTTGGCTGCCTTCAGTTTGGCCGTCACTGGTCGGAAGTCCCGACGGCGGCGAAGGGTGAGAGGCGAAAGATCCTGGTAGATCTGGATACTGTGGCCCGCGTACTCCAGTTTTCCAGCCGCCCTGGAGGCCCCGAGAATCGCCTCCTTCTCCGCATAAAAATGCACTCTGGTCAGGATGTCAGGGACCAGGTTGGGGTTGCCTCGCGGGGGAGCGACTCGGTGGGCCCGGTCTAGCGTCGGGGGGGAAACGTCCTCATCCCCCCGGACAGCGTGGAGGAGGTCTGCAACGTAGGTAAGTATGTCCGCTCCCTCCGCCCCCCGCGGTACCCCTCGTATGCGGAGGTTGTTCCGGCGGCTCCGGTTTTCTAAATCCTCCTGTTTAGCCTGGAGCTCCACGTTCTGTTCTTCAAGCGACATGACCCTTCGCCGGAGATCTTCAAGGTCTTCCGTGCGGGAGTCTACTGTGCGCTCGATATCATCAACGCGGTTACCCAGTTCAGTGACGTCCCGGCGCACATCCGTCATGTAGGTCTTAACCTCCGTCTTTAGGGATGAGATCTCAGATTTTATCTTCTGTAGGAAGGTAGCCAATACTGCCTGCGTGATGCTGCCCTGTTCAGGGTCTGTCAGGTTAGATGCCATCGTAGGGGACTCCGGGCGAGACGACGAGGCGCCTTTGCTCCACAGCTCTTTAACCGAGGTGTCTTTGGTGGTGGTATGCGCCGCGGGCTTCGTCCCTCTAGGTTTGGTCATGTTGCTAGCGCAGGTCTTGGTGCAGCCTGGGCGGTCTCCGGCCAGCACCGGGCTCCCCCCCAGCGCCCGAACCCGCCCCCGGAGCGCTTAAGGTTTGCGGGTGATCAGGGCAGGGCAGGGCCACCTGGGTCCGTTCACCATAGAGGACGTCCACTGTTGTGTCTCACTGCCGGGTCCCCCAGAGCTTAGCTCCTGCGCAGTCCAAGTAGATCGGCCACTGCTCAATGGGCCACTGCTACCACCGGGGCCACTGCCCCCCTAACCGCGCTCTCCCAGCCAGCCTCTCCTAGGTAGTGTGCCGCTAATGAGTGGAGGCTGCTACACCGGCCGGGAAGCGGGGGACCTCCAAGCACGGACGAGGAGGGCCATCAGGTAGCCCTGGAGGTGGATGGCCGCGGCCTAATTTCTCTCCGATCCTCTCCTGTGTCCAGCCCGCTGCATCAGGGTCCTCGCCCCCCCCTCACCGATCCGTGGGGGCTCAAGGGCTCCTCCGGAACCCGCTCTCCTCGGTCCCCACCTCCAGGTATTTCAGGGCTCTACCGGGATAGCAGCTGGCGTCCCCCTCCGCCGGTCTCCACCGCTCACACCTGGGTGCAGGGCCCGCCCCCTGGATCTCCGTCAATGGGGGGGGACTATCACCAGGCCTCAAGCCCCCGGATCACAGCGGGCACCCCCTACCAACACGGGGCCACCCCAGTCCAGGCGCTCGCCGTACCTGATTCAGGAACTCGGGGGCAGCCCGTCTCAATCCCTCCGGGTCCCGGAGTTCCGCCGCACTCTTCCCACAAAATGGCGGGCCGGACCTCAGCCTCGTCCGTCTGCCCTCTCTGCAGGCTCCCGCTCTGCCGCCTCTGTCCGGAGCCCCCGCTGCAGTGGTACCAGCGCTCCCAGCGCGTCACTCCTCTCCCGGCGCCGTGGCCGCCCCGCGGGTCCGTCCGCCTGTATCTCCTCGGCCACCGGGCCTCCAGCTCCCAGTGTCCTCAAAATGGCGGCCGTGAGCTCCCCGACGCCGTCCCCGGTGGGCGACACTCGGGCAAAGGGCTCCCACCACCGGCCCAGGACCGCCGCCGGAGCACTGCTAATGATATCGGGGGACACCGCCTGTGTCCCCCGTGCTGTAGATCGCCCCCAAATCGCTTTAGGCCGACCCCGGGAGACGGAGCACCAGCAGCGTGCGTCCTACTCCATCCGAGTCCAGGCCACGCCCCCCAGCGTGTGTTTTTAGCATGCCATATTCCGAGGGAACATGTGTGATTTGCCTTTGAATTGTGTTGGACTGCATTAATGAATTCCTTGTCAAATACATGATGTTTTTGTTTTATTAGGTCAGTCATCCAATTACAGGTACCACTCTATAGGTTTTAGGCTGGCTTATCAGGGACACATCACCAGACAACCATCCACTGTATAGATAGCTTATATTTTTCACTCTGGTCCTGACGAATTGCAGTTAGATCTGTGGACTACTAGGCAAGAAACATGTTGACCACTTTACAGTATGCCATCCCTGAAACAATATTTCAGTAGTGCACCTTCCTGTTTTTAACCAGGTTGGAAGTCCTGCTGATTAAAATTATTCTCTCTGGAACTTCCGGATCCTGTTGTAATAATCACTTTGTTCATTCACCTGCACATCTTCCATCTACACACATAGGTCCCTCACCCCCAAGGCACCATACGGCACTTTGGAATAAAAGATCTCCGCCAAAGAGCCCCTCATAGGGAGCCCATCAGGTATTGCAGCGCCGACCTGACGAAGAGCACACCCTATAATGAAGCATGGCATCCAGCTGGGTGTGTGAGGGCCCTAATTCCAACAGGAGGAATTCCCCATTCCCCCTGTAATCTCTGAGGACTGAAGACCACCCAGTCCCCCTGTCCCCTCCTTCTACTATTAGGAACTGCATACCTTCTTGCATTGATCATTATTGGGGCATGTATGTTGGACCTTAAAAAGCCCCAAGTCCCTCTTTTTTGAGTTATTCAACTCCGTGTGAAATACTGAAAGTATGTCAGTGTATGAGCTTGAGAGTGTGCATGTAGCGTAGTCCTATCTCGAACTACATGTGTTAGCTTTTATGAACTTAGGTGTGTACTATATGGCCTAGCTACAGATTACCTTACGAGTTTTAATTATCAAGTCAGCCTAGTGGTAGAAATGGATGAACAGTCTCAACTGTACCAGGCCTGAGACATGTTTAAAGGTCTACTTCTCTTGATGGTTCAGTTGGTAGTGTTATTTGTTTACTAGATATTTGAATGTGTGTGCCAGTCACTATCTGGAGGTCTGTTTCCATAGGTAAGTAAGCTTATTAGTGCATCGCCGCCTCTGTTTGTGTTAACATTTATGCACATAGGAGCGTTCTGTATTGCCTAGCTGCAATACAAACAATTGTGTTGATTGTACAAAAAAAACCAGCAGTGCACAGTACATCATTGTAAATATGTACGACTATGCTTTACACTCACTTCAATTTGCTAATTAGTTGTTTCACCTATATTCACTCTACTAGTTAAAATAAATGGATCTGGAAACATTTTCTATTATTATAATACCTGGTACAGTACTGCGAAGAAATATTTACCACACTTGATTCCTGAAGACGGTTTTCAGAATATTATCCCTTCTAGGCCAAATGATGTGCAAAAGAGTAATTAACCATGCTGATGCAATTCAATCCAGAGTAATTTTCAGCACATCACCCACAATAGGCTGAATGATGTCCTTAAAAATTTAGTTGAAGAAATAAGAAGTAAGAATTTCATAGTTTGAGCTTTGAATTTAAGGTTGCTATTATTGCAATCCGTCCATCCCCTGTCACTCTTTAAGTAGACCGTATAGTGTCCAGAGGTTATATTAAGTCCTTCATGAAAGTTGATAGCCACTGTTGTATAAGTTATTCCAGAAATTGATATTTGACCTGCTTTAAAGTTTGTAATTTCGGTTTCCAGTTTAGATCCATCTGCTCTACATCGTTGCAGCACTAATGTGATGTTTTTTCCACTTCGTTGTATTTGCAGCGTAGACATAACCTCTGATCTACAATTTGGGCAGGTCATATTTTGGTTTGCAGTTTTAATTAATTTGTCAAAAGAGACTGATTTGCAATCTGGTCGTGTTTCGAGTATAGAAATCGCTCAGTATTTATATCCATAGTAGTTTTAAATGAGCAGTCTTTACACTGATGCTGCCATTTGTAACTTAGTCGACACAAGTAATCAATATTTGCTTGTTCTTCTAATATTCCAAGCATGACCTTTATAAATTCTTGTGCATTTTGTTGTATGTTGAGACTAAATATTACTAATCCGCTTACATATATCCAAAATATCTTGAATTTCTGAAACAGAATGTATTCTAGTTCTTTCACTGAGTAAACGTTGGAGTAAATGGTACAGTGCAGAACTGAACCTTTTTTCACAGTTTTGTTCAATTTGAGTAACGAGGTGGAAAATGAAACACTACATTGAGAACCACATTTGCATAGCAGTTGATACTGGAACTGTTTTCCAACTGGTGTCCTACATTATCTACTTCAGTTTCCGTTTTTTTCTTTTTTGCGCCTTCTACCTTATATAAGTTCCTTTCTTTTCATGTACATCAGTTGATTATTTTGTAAACTTCCGTTTTGGACACATTATCCGTTTCTCATAAATAGGGTATTGACCTAAATGAGGAACATATACACTTCTTAACCGATTGTACTCTCTTACACACTTTCCATTGGCACTAACTTTTTTCGCATCAAATACAAACCAGACAATGTTCTTATTCAAGACAATGCAACATCTGCCATTCCTTCTTTAAAAACACTATTACAGATATTCACAAAAGCTCAGTCTTTACTTAAACCTTGATATTTGTGAATAGTTGCAGCGTACGCTAGGGACACTGGGAACTGCTATCGTCTGACGTGCAAGTCATTTACAAGCAAAAAATGTACAACACTACGGCCAATCTGCTTTTCTCCATCAATCTGATCAAATTTTACAGCCAAGAATTCTATTTGTTCCCTGTTTGGAAAAGTAATGAATTCAATCATTTTACCTATAGCACCATTAACTAATCTTTTCTCTACATTCAAATTACATCGCTAAATAACGCAACAGGTTTTACACATGCGTAAACCTTTTTCTAAATTTGCAGTCTTCAATACAGACTTTTCCAAAGAATCTAAATTTGCTTCAAATTTTTCTGTTAGTAGCATTGTTACTCCCTGGTGTTTCAATTTATCGATAGCTGTAATTTCCAGAATAGGCCGTTTTTCCAATTTCAGTAGTTCTTCATTAACGTTGGAGCACTCTTGTAGAGTAGGCATTAAACAAACTATTGATTTGTCTTCTGCAATTAAATTATACATTAGTTGTGCTGGTGTATTTTGAGACGTAAACAGTTTTTTGATTAGTCTACTTTCTAAAGCTTGTTTACTGTCTTTTATCAAACTCCTATTCTTATATCTTTTAGAATATCTCCATATTTCATATCAGATGCTTCTTGCATATTCTTCACTAGTTCCTTGTATTAGAAATTCAGCCAAATATTAAAATTGCCAATGTTTCCCAAAGAATTCCTTGTTTCACTATGGAGAAGTGTTTCAAAAACAGGTTGTCCTTTGACAGGAGTAAGTTGCAGTAGGTCTCCGAAGACAATTAAATGTTTTCCTCCAAACAATACGTCGTACTCTGTTTTTAAAATCTGCTGCGTTTTCAATTGTACAAAAGCAAGCATTACGTTTGAGACCATGCTCACCTCATCAATGATTAAGAGCTTCATTTTCTTCAGTACGCTTGAGACTTCATGGCAAACGTCTCCAGATAACGTTTGGTATTCCAGTTTATCATCATGTTCAACAAGTTGCATAAGTAGTCAACGTAAAGTAATTCTTTTAATGTTGTGTGCTGCTAATCCAGTTGATGCTGTTACTACACATGATAACTTTGATTCTGTAGACCTGTGTAGATAACTGTGAGAACTTTAAGAAACGTTTTCCTGTTCCAGCTTGACCACTGATGTATTATAGAATAGCTTTAAATGATGAGCATTGTCATTCTTCTTATGCAGGAGTCCATGTTGTAGTTTCTCTTTTACTTCCATAAAGAATTTTTCTGTTCAGTGTTTAGTAGTGCTTCTAACTGTTAAAAATCGATAGTACCCTGTTTCGCTTGTTCCATTGCTGTTTCCACCTCATTCATGGCTTTAGCTGCTTCATTTTGAATAATTGGTTGTCCAGGAGGTTCTTGAGTCAGTGGTCCAGAACTTTGGCTACTTTGTGAACTTTCTTTGGTTATTTCAGCTGCGATGATTTCTTCTTGTTCAATCTCATCATTTAACATTTTCAAATAGATAGGAAAGACTGAACACTGAATAGTGTCTTTTATAGCAGTGAAAGAATCTTCATAGCAGTCATAATCTCCAAGTAATTCGGTTTAAGCACGCCAAGGCTTGAAGAGTTGCAGACGTGCTAAATAAAAAAATTCTCTCTTATCCGGAGTTTGGCAATTAAGTTTTCTATGGTTGATCATATTTCCTATGGCATGTTTGACCAAACATGCGTCACATCCAGTTACTGCATAATTTTCGTCTTGTATATTTTCTGTAATATTCCTTTTATACCTGTTGTGTTGAAGTACTTCATAGATAGGGGTGTGAAATTAAATAAAATATCTACTTGTTCATGTGATTGGTTGCTTTATACATCTACTTGCCCTGTATCAAAATCCGCTTCTCCCTTTTGTGCCATGTAATGTGTTGACAAATTTGCTACACACTACTACTATATCACAGCTGACGGAGGAGGACCGGTCCTCCCTAGACGGACAACTCACAGCAGTAGAGTTCAAACATGCGATCCGACACCTAGCCAAAAACAAGGACCTCGGCCACGATGGCTTCCCCATAGAATTCTATAACCCATTCTCCCAACAACTAGTTCCACAGTTGGACATAGTCTATAAGGCAGCGCTAGAGACGAGGTTGCTCCCTAAGACCATGCGGGAATCAATACTAGTGACGTTTCCTAAGCCAGACCGGGATCCTCTACTCAGGTCGTCGTATCGACCTATCACCCTGCTAACTGCGGACTGCAAAATACTCTGGAAGATCCTGGCGGATAGAATCACAGGGGTGCTCCCCCATCTGGTACACCCTGACTAATGTGGTTTCGTGCCAGGGAGAAACACCTCCCAAAATATACGTAGGTTGTTCCAGGTCCAAGATAGTGTACGGGGCAGGTTTCCGCGCGCCGTGTGCCTTGTACTAGACTTAGAAAAGGCCTTTGACACCCTAGCGTGGCAGTACTTATTTGAGGTTTTGAAGCGGGTGGGAATGGGGCCCCAACTCACTGCATATATCAAATTGTTGTACACCGATCTGACCACCCGGGTCCGAATAGGCAGGCATATCTTGCCCCCCATTCCGGTAACATGTGGAACACGTCCGGGGTGTCCTTTGTCCCCGTTATTATTCGCCCTTGCAATAGAACCACTGGCGATAAGACTGAGGGAGGAGGGCGAACTGTGCGGTATACCACTCTAGGGACGCGCACACAGTGTGTCCCTATACGCAGACGACCTCCTAATATATGTCCGGGACATCACAGCAGACCTCACTCCTCTTTGGGCCACACTCAATGAGTTAGGGGAGGCAGCGGATTTAAAAGCGAATTGGTCCAAATCCACTATCTATCCCCTTCACCCAGATAAACCCCATAGGGAGATCAGTGTGGGAGAGGCAACATTGTCATGGAAGGGGGACGCCCCAAGATATTTAGGAATCGGACTATATCGCACACCAAGAGATCTCCTTGAGGGTAATCATTACAGGGCCCTGCGAGGGATAAAAACCCAGATCAACTTCTGGCGAACGCTGCCCTTGACCCCCATAGGAATGGTAGCTTTATCTAAAATGATAATGGTGCCCCGTCTTTTATACTATTTTGTAAATGTCCCGGTGATCCCCCCGCGAACCTTCTTTTGAGAGCTAAACTCCGTACTGATATCGCTGATTTGGGGAAAGGGCCGCCGCAGAGTAGCTTTGACGACACTGCAGCTGCCACGAGACAGGGGAGGGTTGGGTGCCCCCTCCTTTGAGGCCTACTTCCTCGCAGCACAGCTGCAATGGCTCTCGCGTTGGACAGCTGGACGTCACCTAGAGGAGACAGAAACACAGGCGGGGACTCAGTTGACCCCAGAGATAACCCGGATGCTCCTTCCAGGGACCAAACCTAATCCGGCACATCCCCGGTTGGGGAAGGTGGCCCGATCCTGCATGTTAAGAATCCACCGCCTCTCTAGAGCGGCACCAATATACTCCCCATTGTTACCACTAGTGGGTCTCCCTAAAGGACGTGGGTACTACACAACTAGAGAATTACTAATGTGGACAGAACATGCACTCACCGAGGTGGAAGCCCTGTTCACTGAAGGCCAGTTGTCCTCGTTCGAGGGCCTGACGGAGGAGAGCGGGCTCCCCGCCGGACAGTTCCTTTTTCACAGGCAACTTGTAGCCGACTATAGGAAGACGTGGGATCTAACAGAAGGTGAACCCAAAACGCACCCTGTACTACACACGATATTAAAAATGGGAGCAGGGAGACACCTTATCACCTGGATATATAAATCTATCATGGATCTTACATGTATGCCACCAACGCGGCTCCGACTAAAGTGGGAGGAGGAATTTGGTCGAGTGCTACACGTTAACGAATGGCTCATTGCCCTGGAACACCACAAAAAAGTATCGCGTAACCAGGGCTTAAATATCCAATTCAACATACTACACCGCGCGTATCTCGCACCGGAGCGGCTCAAGCGTTTTTTCCCCGCAGCGCAGTTTGACTGCCTGCGGTGCCACACACCTGAGGCCACATTCATCCATATGTTGTGGGCTTGCCCCACACTACAGTCCTTTTGGGCAGGAATACACGCCACAATACTGACAGTCACAGGCCTGACAGGGCTTAATACATGGTAGGGTAGCGCCCTGGGGATATTTAGACGACACGGGCAGAAGAAGGTGGAAACCCGATTCGCGAAACTGGCCCTACTTCTAGCAAAGCGAAGCATTACACTACACTGGCGTTCATCGGACGGTCCCCCGATGGCAGCGTGGAGGGGGCGGTCAAGAAATTGGGCGCTGCTGAGGAGGATGCAATCAGACAGGAGGAGGCGCGCGGAACGCGACGACGCCCCATATCCATGGAGTGGTCGATGCTCCTGCATAGCTTTAAGCAAGCACTAGATACCCCCACAGAAACCCCAACTGCCACCCAAGCGACGCTTAGCCCCGTCATACCCCGTACCACACAAGAATCTCCTGAGTGGGTCCTTCTTCCCCCTGCCCCAAGTGGAACGCCGCACTTGTCCCTGTGAGAGAGCAACTCTAGGAGTTATCAGACCAGTGAAGATCAAATCCCTTAGTCCTAGCCCCATTTCCCCAAATTACGTCTCCCCAGTTCGGTTGTACAAATGGATTTTTTCTTTCCGGCGACACATACGTACAGTAAGGGTGCCCCAGTCAAACCCAAGAACTAAACAGTCCAATACGAAGCCCACTCTCACTAAACAGGCATACATACCCACACATCGCATGCACTACGACAAATAATTATTCTGTTGATGCTGTTTTGTCATGGTAATGCACGCACTGAATGTTAATTAACGATCACTGATGTTGTAAGATGTATACCCTATATGAAAGATGCAAAATCCAATAAAAGGTTTATAAATTTTTTTTTTAATGTGGTTACAAATTATGGCAGCAGTCTCATAATCAGAGACGCTATATCAGTGCTCCTACATAATGCCAGGGCTCTTACCATATTAAGGTTTGAATACTAGCAATTCCCTTATTTTGCCAACTTTCCAGAGATCTACAGATTGGGGCTGGAGGTAATGTTAAGCAATAGTTCCAGGGTTGGAATGCCCTTTTGAATCTGTGCAAACCTACTAACTTCCTTGTTTTAAGGGTTTTCAACAGCTCTTCTCTAATCTTTTCCCTTACTAAGAAAGGCTGGAAATTTACTCCTGACAATGGCAGATGTAAAACTTATTCCAGGGTTGGGGGGGAAAAAAGTGGATGGAGGGGAAAGTGAACTTGCAAACGCTCAACAGATTTTCGCATAAGCAAATCTAAACATACAAGTTTACTCGTACTAAAATGCAGTTCACAAATATTTTTTGTGACTACGACTTCTTGCCTTACTTCTGTGCATTCTTGTGAATTCATGAAAGCTGTAAATCTGCACTAATGCTAGGACATATACCATGGGTGCATTTTGAGATTTCTTTAATAATTGGTCCCTCAATTGGGCCTGACGTTAACCAAAACCTTTTGTGTTTATTAAGAGTCTGTCTTTCTTTCCGTTTATCGGCTGGCTTCACTATGAGTGACCGCATTCTGCTCTTTTACAAGGAGCATATTGGCACTCACAGTAGTTTTGTTCAGTGGCAGGAGCCAATGTGGCAATGTGTGCTTTGAGACCAACATTTGTTTATCAATACTTGTTAAAATGGTGAGGGCCCGGCAGCTTCCACGCCAATAAGGTTTTACAAAAACCATGCCAAAACAAGAAATGCATTGACAAAGCCAAAAGGCTGACCACCAATTTCAGACCTACTGACTTTGCCAATGCTTGTTTATTTTTGTTCCCCATAATCTTTTTTCTAACTGGTTACAATGATTTTTCCATTAGGAATATTTTTGGGAAATACAAGCATGCATCAACACATTTTATAAATGATGCTGCAAAGAAGTGATACCTAAAGTTTTACAGTAGTTTAGCAAAATGTTTTTTTTCCTAGTTGCATTTTTCTGTGTACAATTTATTTTGAAAGCAAAGAATCATCCATCTTGCTTTTAAGCTTCTGCAAATATTTGCATCTAGTCCGAGAGCATTCTGTGAGCATTCTACATAGCCTCAACTGCTAAACTTTGAAAACGTGTGTGCACATGTTTATACTGGAGCCGGTGCCAGTAGTGCTGTCTGAGCTTACATTTCCTTAAAACGTTCAGCCTAATAATAAAGGCTTTGCATTAATGAACCATAAATACAAGTTCAACAGCATTAACGTATGAACACAAAAATTACCTTAACTGCAGACACTGCCCTTCCCTGATCCATAATGTGGTACTGTAAACTGGTAGAAAAAAAGGGTTTGTGCTGCAGGGGGTTGGGCCTACTTGTCCCAAGGACAAAAGACACATGAAAACTTGTTGTCCTTGACCCCAAACAATATGTCCTGGGTGTCGTGCTATAGGAATTCCACACCCCTGACAAAAGCATACATTTTTCAGTTGTGGACTCTTTTTTTTTTTTTTTTTTTTTTTTTTGGGATAGTATGTATCCAACATATTTGTTTTAACAATATCAGTGTTTTCTGGCTGAAACTCTAAGTATTTGATTTCTGGGAAAGACTTCAATATTCTGTCCTGTGTGCTGGCTAGGCCCAGGCTTACCCAAACGATCCCTCTTGACTTTAAAAATAAACTGACCGAGCTCAACCGATCCGAACATTCATAGGATACTATCTCTCTATGGGAAAGCATCTTCATGCTGAAGCTGTACAATTTCTTGCTGAGACTCTTTTCTGCAGAAATCTCTTTCCACATCTCTTATCTCTGTCTTCTCAGATTTTGTAATGTATGATGTGACATAACGAGCAACAGCAGTTGAATTGTCTGCAATAAACTGAATAACAATGTTTGTATGCCACATGTTCAAAATGACTGGATTATATTCGTTAATATACTTTGAAGTTTCTGTTCTCCTTAGGTTGTATGTGTTTTTGGGTGATTTCCGAGTTACTCTGTCTTACCACTGAGAGGTTGTTTACTCTTCCTTAGGAAATGACAGGTCATGGGAATCCAAAACGACATCTTGCATAAAATGTACCTTGGCATCTATATTTTCAACTGCAGTATTTTCCACATCTATGACTTTGAAACTGTAAAAATTGTTGCTCAAGGTGTTTCCTCTACCTTCTTTTGGAATTGCACGTGACATACTGTATGATGAAAGAGAGGACAGCCTCATCACTATCTGTTCCAAATTAATTTTGGTGCATCCTTTAACCGTAATGACGTGTATATGAGGATCACCTCTGGTGTGGTACTCTTTTCGCCAGAAGAAATCAGTTACTTCTCCAAGAGGTGGATTAGTGGATTAGTTTTGTTTCAGACAAGACATCATAGCTTGAAACCTATGGTTAAAATATTGGCAAACATTGGCAGGATCCAAGGAACAAAGTTCTCCAGCTGTCTTGACTTCTGTGTTCTTTGTATTTAAATTTGCTTCCTGTGAGAATTCAAGCAGATCATCCCACGCATACTCTGCACATCTGAGTGTTCGAAACCAAGTAGATGTACCTATGTTTCTTAACATGCATTTGAGTTCACCATGATGGTGATACAAATATCCGTTGGTGCCATTTTGGCATGCTATCAAATTAAGTGACATTCCAACTGTTCTCCCCTTCCTTGAACTTTGTCCATTAGATTTTGTAGATGAAGTCCGGTTTTCAATGTATGGTTCACCGCATAAGAAAGTCCAGACAAATAACTCTCAAACAGAAGATGAAATATATAGGGAATGCACTGCCGAAATCTAGGATCTTCGGAGTATAATATTGTTGCACGGTATTCAGATGCTGGTGTCTGTACAGTTCGGTCATCAATCGTCAACCTTCTCCAGTGGGGAATAGCTGTGGAAAACGAGCTTCTAAATTTTTTCCGCCATATGCTCATGTGGGAGCTCCTTTTGCTGCTTTCATTTGAAATAATTCAATGGTATTACGATTACTTCTTTTGAATGAAGAGGATAAATGCTATAGTGCTCATAAATCTGGAATCATCCACTTTTTCAATTTGGCCACTTGAAGGTAATGTTTATCCTGTACATATGTTGTATCTTCAAGTGTTGTATTCCTCTTAGGGTGTCCATAAACGGGCTTTCCAGTATCATGTCCTTATATAGGCACAATTCGCCCTGCCCTTATATAGGCATAAAATCCCAGCCCTTATTTAGGCATTAAACCGTGCACTCCAAATACAGGCATGGTCTCTGACATCCGTCCACCCTAACGTCACAACGAGTTCATGAAGAACAGACCCTTAGGCTGCGGGAGTTTCCCTAGCCAAGGACTATTGATTTCTTCAAGGACTCATATATTATGCATGAACCATTATTCCTTAGGGCTTCATTCATGACGTCTTCCGCTGTCCGACTCACGTCAATACTAACATTCTTAGGTACTTCTCAGGTATAAATATACCTTCCCTAGCCCCTGTAAATCAGAGGAGACCTCGACTTCAGAGGAGCCCGTTTCCCGGCCTGACGCACTGAGAAGACGCTGTCATCCCTGAACGCAGAGAGTCCAGCTTCCAGTGATCTGACTTCCCTTGCGGGGTGTTGGAGTTCGAGTCTGGCAAAGAGATTCCTACCTCTCTCATTCTTCAGGTATGGAGCTGGCTAGAACCTAGAGGGAGTCTTGGCATACTAGGCTTAACATACTCTTAGTATACCATAGTAAGGAATACTTCACCTACTTCATACCTCTCCCGACACCTAGGTTAGGTTAGGTACATTGGGGTAGAACTAGATTAGAAACGCATCGTATGAGTACTCTCATTTTTAGTCTGTCATTTATGTAAATGCATATATACTAAAAGATAATGCTATCGCAGTATTATTTATTTCTACTGCTCATACTGTACATTATTTATCTCGCATACTGTCTTGTGATCGTAACAGCACATTTTACTTACACCAGAAACAAGACTGTTCAATAAATCTTTTATTGAAACGCCCGTCTGTTCTTTCTGTGTAACTTGGAGAAAACTAAGCATGCACGATTGAGCTGAGTGAAATAGTTATCTATTGTTTCCACGACTCTGGGACACGTTCTGATTCTAAAGGGAAACAAAGTGGTCATGTTTTGCGGCTGCCAGAAACTACTCCCTTCTTGTCGTCAAGGAGTTTCTAGTGGCCTCTGAGCTAGCTGGCACAAGTAATTAAGTTTAATATACTCGATAGGGACATACTGACCTTAGTCCTATGTGAAACCTATAGGATATATTATTCCAATGCGCAGAGCCTATTAGGGAAATAGGAGCTACACTACATGGCGCCCAACGGTCTGGTAAGGCGGTAATTCAACGTTAGATACTGAGTAACTCAGCCGTGCTTTTTCTCTCAGAGACCCCTACCCATATACTCCAAAAGACGTCTGGAGTGGGCAGGGTTAAATATCCACCAAGGCTACATAGGGCAGCACCCTATATATTAGCTGTTTGGTTTGCTCAACGTTGAAGGATACAATGTTCCAAAATATTGTGCACCTTATCTTTGTTTCCTTGAAACTTGTTCTACATTTTTCAAAAAACAAAAATGCCTGACTCCGACAATGACGCCGGAAACGGTGGAGCTGCGGCTGATCCAGCCCAAGCAGCAGTTTTTAACTTTACAGGTTTTATTGAAACCGAGGAGGGTGTTATAGACATCACTCCAAACTTAAGAAGAGCCATCACTCTAAAACTCATAAAACATGGCTTACCACCAAGAAGAGGTAGAGCAGTTTTCGTGATAGAGGCACACGAATCCTTTCAGACAGAGGTATTCTATTCATGGGTAATATTTCCTGAATCCAATCCAGTAACACACATGTTTCACTTCTACAAAGAAGATGATCCACCAGAGGAATACATTCCTTTCGAGGATATTGAAATTCCATTAACATACCAGGAGCATCAGCTCTGGTTTAAAGGCACCCTAAAACATCACAAAAACATTACCAGGCTCGGTCCACTAGGTAGACCAGGAGCAACATGGCCGATTCTAGCCGGCTACACACCTCATCCTGACATTGAAGAAATGTCGGACGAGGAATTACTTACTCAACTCACAGAGTTAATAAAAATCTACAGACAATTGGTCCAATATGTCATGCGGACTTTCACAGTCCAACCACCATTGACAATTCCAAATCAAACTCCTCACCAGGGGAATACACTAAAAATTACACCACAGACTCTATACGCAGTCATGGGTAAAATGCCCACAAAACGTGAGCAAATTCCATTTTGGATAGCTCAAATAATTACTCAAATCGAAGCAGTATTTCCAAATACTAGCCCGTATGAGAAACACAGAATACTGACAATCAGTTTACCAATGGGGATCACACCACAACTGGAAGACTGCACCACTTGGGGCTCAGTCTTTGCTGCCATCTATACTAAAACACATGGCATTCCGTCAATTGCGGTAATACCAGATGTCCTGAAACAAATTCAAAACGAATACGGGGCAGAGCCTGCTCTAAATTTAGGTATGAAATTACTGAAAATTTCGACCAGGTCTCAACAATAATATTATCTAATATTAAAGGGGAGGCAGCAGCAGTGGCGATCCGCCAAAAATTAAGGGAATTTGATGTTACAGAACATCAAACTGAGCTACCCAGAATAATTGAACAATCTTATGCAGAATTAGGCAGAGATAGTTTGGGTGGAAGACCAGTGAAGCCAAAACTATCTGAAAGTCCTGAGAAGGACTCTATTAAACAAACTCCTACATCTTCTAAAAAGAAGTGGGAAACTAATAAAAATAATTCAGAAAAACATTCTCAATCCCGAGGTAGGTCTCCTCAAAATGAGCCCTCTGAAAGGAGGTATAACCTCAGGAATAGGGATAATTTGAGAAAACCTGACAGGTATCAAGATACTGATACACGTTCCTCGTCCCTTTCAGATCTCATCGAAGACTTCGGAAAGAAGAGGACGATCGGAACATAGAGAAGAACGCGTGAAATCGAAAGACGAAAAACACGCTCCAAAAAATAAAGCAAAACCTCAATTCTCCAAAAAGAAAGTAGCAGGTCTGAAGGTCAGACATGCCGAGAATACTGAGAACACAACTCAAGAACGGAGAATGGGCTCGGACAATGCTGGACAGTGCAGCAGAAGTCACAATAGCTCGCCAGAACCTGAAGGAACTTCTGGAGATAGTGGACTTGAATGAGTACATTAAAGTAGAGACTGTAGACACCAGGGTTAGTACTCCACAAAAGTTATATGAAATAACACTCCGGATGGAGGGAGATAAACCTAGACAGGTGAAAGCACTTTTTTGGGAAAGACTATCAAAGGGCTATGACATACTTCTAGCAGAAAAGGACTGGCCTCCACAATTTGTCAGGGAGTGCCCACATGGCGAGGACATTATTATTATGCCTGCCTTCTCCAACCATATACCAATGCACCTAAGATATACATATGCCAGGAAATGGGCAGTGGCCCAGGCCCCAGCATTATATAAAAATCATGTAGGATGGGATGAGGACTCAGCTCACCATAAAATACATCTGAAACATGAACCAACTGCACAACGGCAGTACCCAATAAAGCAAGAAGCTAAAAAACAGGTCAGGGAGATCTTAGATCAACTTGAATACCAAGGGGTGATTGAAACATGCACCTCCTCAATGAACAATCCTTTGTTTCCTGTCTCCAAACCAGACAATACATATCGTCTAGTTTTGGATTACAGACACCTAAACACTTGTTCTAAAACATTTGCAGTTCAAAATGCACATAGCACAGCATTAATGAACAACATTGTGCGTAAAAATATAAAACCACATTAGACATCTCAAATGGTTTCTTTTGTCAAAACATAGCACCTGAAAGCAGGTACTTAACAGCATTCTCCATAATGGGGACCCAGCGTCACTTTTGTCGACTCCCACAAGGGTTCAAGAACAGCCCAGGGTTATTCTCAGCGAGGGTAACGGAGTTACTACAAATTTATGACAATGAGGCATTGTCCTATGTCGATGACCTCTATCTGACAGACGATGACCTGGAAAAACACTTGAACAGGGTGAGCACCATTATACTGAGTTTCGCCTCTGAGGGCTACAAGTTCAACTTTAAAAAGTCCAGAATTGCCCATCTCAAAGTCCTATTTTTAGGATATGAGCTTTCAAGTGAAGGCAAGAGCTTGGCAGCTAACTTTCTAGAGAAATGTGCGCTTCTCCAACGTCCAAAAACGCAAAAAACTTACAATCCATCCTGGGTTTCCTAAATTTTGGAAGAACATACATTCTAAATTACGCAGAAAGGGTTAAACCTCTCTACGCATTAATCAAACCTGATTTTTCGATCAAAACTGGACACAGGAACACACAGATCTTGCGTTCACTCCAGGCTAACATGTTAGCAACAAATCACTTACAAACACGCGTAAGTCAACGAAATTTGGTGATCCGAATAATTTCGGGTCAATGCGGATTCACCTACTTAACCTTCAATGAGGGTGAGAAAATACCAATCGCATACAAATCTCATTTGTACACACAAGCGGAAATGCGCTTCAGTTCAACTGAAAAAATTCTGACAGCAGTTCAAACCGCTGTAGCAAAAGAAAGAGCCTTAGCCCAAGGGAAACGCATTATTGTCGTAACCCCGGTACCAGCTTTAGAAGCGGTCACAAAAGCAAGCATTCCAAATGCTAAAGCATTACATCCAAGATGGATACAATGGGTTAATTCTCTTGCTGCAACAGATGTTGAATATGTTTTTGATCCAGATTTAAAAACACAAGCATTCCTGCAATATGAACAAGAATGTCCTCTGCCTACTAAAATTCTGCCTCTCGATCAGTACGAATTCATAATTTACACTGACTGATCCGCACAGCCCGCAACAGGGAGTAAGCAAGCTTACAGTGCAGCGTGTGCAATCGTTAAAGGTCGCATGCGAAATGGCATCTTCAGACCTATGGTCACAAAAACTCAATCTCTAGGAGATTGTACAGCTCAGCGAGCTGAACTACAAGCATTCAAACTGGCACTTGAAAGTACAGATCGAGAATTCCCCACACTAATAGTGTGCGATTCCTTTTACTGTGTTCAGTCGTATAATGAATATATACAAAACTGGCTTGAAAATGGTTTCAAAGATGCGAAAGGTGGCACAATAAAGCATAAAATGCTTTGGGAGCAAGTAGTTCAGTTGAAAAACGAACTACCAAAGGCTCACGTGATCCACACACTGAGTCATCAACGTGATGGCGTTCACGTTGCAGGGAATTAGATGGCTGACGAAGCCGCAAAGGGGGCTGTTCAGACGGCTTCCGTAGCTGCGATCACTCGTTCAAAAACAAAACTAGACGGTGAGATAATGTTGGCTGTCAATGCTTCAAGCAAAGGCAGCAGTGCAGCGTTACCAAAAAAGTTTCCACTCAAGTACTCTTATGTAATTGATGCGAACAACGTTCCTTTTGCTCGAATCCCTGGAGTGGGGGATAGGGTAATTCCAAACATGGAACGTAGAGCAGCCTTGATTTATGAAACACATTTGGGGGAGGGTCTGTCACATCAAGGGATCTCTAAAACAATTTTGACGTTAAAAGAGATGTACTGGTGGCCTGGAATGAATACAGAAATTCACATATTTATCAACAACTGTTTAGACTGTAAATTACAGCGAGAGAGCCACCAGACACCGTGCTGCGAATGCGGCAACCCAGTACAGACACCATTGTTAGACAGCATTAGACTATCTACGCGCCTGCGTCCTACTGGACAAGTGCAATCCCACAAATACTGAATCTAGGTTCCTATGGATATGGCCTCAGCGCTCGGCTGACGCTCGAACTGTTATAAAAGATTTGCGAGTCTTTATCGGCACATACGCAATAGGCACGCTACATTCTGACCAGGGTCCTGCGTTTAGCTCTCGAGCTTACAAAGAAGCCATGGCCAGTCTGGGCGTTGCATTGCGGTACTCCTCTCCATTCCATCCTGAGGGAAATTCGGTTGTGGAAAGGAAAAACCGGGTCATAAAGCAGTCTATAACAGCTAGGGTATTAGGTTCGGGTGATGGGTGGGTCAAACACCATAATGGGGTCCAACGCTCATTGAACAATCTGCCGAGAAGTTCTCTAGGGGGGGTCACTCCATATGAGGTCCTATTTGGGACAAGAATGTGGGTACCAGACCTTGAACACGTAGGCACAGTGGTGGAAAATAAACCGTTTGATATCAAAGATCGTTTGGCTGTTTTACAGGAACTGAATGAGTTAAGAACCAAACAAAGCAACGTATTCCTACAACCAACCACCACTGGGGAAAAATCGGCGGTCCCAGCAAGGCCTGTCTGGATTCCAAAAGTTGGGGATCTAGTCAGAGAAAAGATTGCGGACAAGAAGGAATTTGGACCTTCTTACAGACAACCAGTACCTGCCCTAGCAGTTTAAGGAACAAGAACAGTACTTCTGCCGCCCCTTGCTGGAAGAAAGGAGAAAAGATTTGTGTCCATCGACCTGATGAAACCACAGTATGTGGCCAATACTAAATAGTAGGCCTCGTGGACTCCGACCTAGTAGCAGACGCACTCCTCTCGCTACTATCCAAGAGGTTCAGACTGAAAGACTGATAACAATCGAGAATTCAGCTGTAACAGATGGAGGACTAAGCAACAACGCTATGGAACTCATCCCTCTTGAAAACCAAGTAACAGTTCGTCCAAATACGCCTGTCTACACCAATGTAGCAAGTGATGAACTGGTTCCAGTGATTTCTACAAATCCTGATGCAATTCCAACAATTGATAGAACTGCTTCTGGCTATTTCATTAACTTTGATACGTTCTCAGAAGATCCAAGTGAACCTGAAACGACGCCAGCATCATTCAAACTCAAGCAGCAAGTACAATACTTTCTTCACTTTCTGAAAAAGGCTTATCTGGTTTCTCCATGGATTGAACTCTGGATTATATCTGGACTTTTTGTTTTCCTGCTCTGGCTAGCTTTGGTTACAACTGTGAGCGTGCTTATAAGTGGCAGATACATCCATGTGAACACGGAAGGAAAAGATGTGAACGTACTTTTGAAACCTCATAAATCTTCCCATCGTGAAGCAAGAGACTTGTCATCAGTGAACATCACAGCTGTTCCTATACAGGATGGTATAGTGTGGGACAAAACAGATTTTGACATCTTCGGCCCGACGGAACAATTGAACACATCCACATTTGTTTAAAATTTCACTAAGTGATCTAATTTCGTCCAGTACCTATTCTGATGATTGGGACTTTGAGACTGTTAACGACATAATGTATGACCTAGAAAAATCTGCTGCGTTTTCTAAAAATGAATATTTAGAGGGTTCATCAGACTATGAACAACTGTATTGTTATAACCACTATGGTCATCATTATTTGCATAAATCTGCATATCCAAGAAATGTGTTTATGTTTAACCAATGGGAACATTGTCTTACACCACCTAAAGGTAGTTCAAAAACATTTGCTAGTAAGTTTCCATATTTTTCAGGTTACAATACATCTGACCCAGAAACATTTTACTTTAGAAATGTAAACAAGACAGGACTGAAAATTATGTTAACTAATACAAAACAGATTTACTGTGCAGCATTTATTGCCCAACTGTCTAGACAGGGTTTCGACTTATGGAAAGACACAATAGACACAAAATCTGTCTGGGGTACTAAAGATTGGCAAGTGCAGGGGATAGAAGCTTTATTTAGAGCCTGTATCATCCCTGAACAAATAATGTTTTTGAATGAAACCATCCAACAAACATCTTGTCTTGGATTAGCCAAGATCAAGGAGATGAACACACCTTCTGTACCAACACCTGCAAGTGATAACGATACACATGCAGTGGTGACAGTTGACAATATACTACAACTCAACAGATCTAATCCTGATTGGAGAAAATGGTTGATCTGGCCCACAGACACGAATAACTATCAGGAAAGCTTCCTGAATAAAACTCAGGGCTTTACTATTCATAGGCCAGACCCAAGATACGTCCAAAGACAACATCCGGGGGTAGTAACAACATACAGTGTAGGAAAATTATGCCTCGATTGGCTGCATAAGTCTACACTACAGGATGTGAAACAACACTTATCCTTACTTAAAAAGGACGCAGACCTTAGGGAATTCTTGCTTGGACCAAGAAAACCGCGTCAAAAACGTTTCATATATGCCGGCATTTATGCTGCCTATAATGAAGCATGGAAAGTATCACAGATGGAGGCCGCAGAACGAATACGTGAACTTGATGGTATTAATTTAGAGAAAACACTCTCTGTGGTCGACAATGGGTTAACAACTTTGTCCTCCAGAATATATTCATTGGATGGCATTGTATCCTCTGCTATCGACATACTAGAACAAGATTTGGCGATGTTACAACACGGTCAGTCTCAATTATGTTCTATTGCGTTATTAAGCTGGACGTTGCAATCTTTGCGAGCGGGCTATGTGCCTTGGCGTTTTATCAACACGTCAGCTCTGTTTGCAGAATACAATCTGACTGATAAACAGATCGAATTGGCACAAAGAGGAGCAAGGTATACAGTGCTGAGCATTGAAAAACTGGAAAAATTACCATTCACAGTGGCAGAAAAACCCGCTACAGAATGGCTTATTCATGGCAAAATAACATTACCTGTGACTACTTTTCAGTTTCAGTATTGTGTCAGACAGATGCAAGCAGGCAAATATGAAAGGTTGGGTAAGGAATACATTAAGACATCTTGGGATTTACCGTATACATATAGATGTTGGAGTGGGGATCGTGAAGTGTTTTTGAGCGGTACACTGTAAACGTGCACTGAGCGGTTCACTTATGTCAGGACATTTCTTTACACGGGGCTTGTAATGGTTCTGTGGCAAATTTGTCTTGCCATCAGCAGGGTACACCAGCTGCTGTGATTAATCCAACGTTTGGACAACTTTCTAATGGGAGTTACCTCATGTTGAATGATCAGAGTTGCTGCGGCATGTTGCCAGGCATCCCATATCTAGTAACGGTCAACTCCAGGGTCACTTGCTGTATACAAGTATTGTTTGCCCCAATAGACAGTCAGGGAGTCGCCTCTATGGCCTTCGCTGAACGTCTCTTTTATAAGATTTGATACTTTGAGCAGAATGAAAGCCATGCTTTTACAGCAAACAATGCCTTTGACCTCGGCCAAAGAAACCTATGATCTACAAGTAGCAAGGACTTCGGCTGAGATACAGACTTTAATACGTACAAACTGCCCTATACATTTCGTAGAAATGATAGGACGTATCTTCAATATGTCTGATACAACCGGAATTGTACATGTATTTAAGAGCATCTGCTCCGGTCTGTTAGCACCTTTCCAGGCAATACTCGGAATCATCCCGAACTTTGCACATTCGGTGTTTGGTGGCATACCATTAATTCTAGCACTTGTTGCCGGAATTCTATTTCTCTTCCTGCTATTGCGCTATGGCCAGCCTATTCGCAGACATCACTCCGAGCGAAATGGAGAAAGCTCTCCTTGAACGAAAGTGCCGTGAGCGAATAGTACAGCTATTGGGCATGACTCGTCTACGGGACCTGAATACCACGTGGTTCCTGTCATTCAGACCAATCTGGCAAGATTGCATCTTACCTGTTCTACGATGCCTGCTATGGGGTGAAGAATGCGTGTTAGACACTTGTCTCACATTTCCATCAGCAACGCCAACGGATGTCGATACTTTGCTGGTCCCGATAACGGCCCATGCTCTGTGTTGTCCCCAGAGGCTACCAATCCTGATGTCAGCATTCATTGAGATCTCACAGACGCTTCCGGCTGCTGCTGAGGTACGAGAAAGATCTACAGGCACACAGGTAACAACGGACGCGAACATTGCTGCGGCAACCTATGCTGGAAGCGAAGCTTCACATCTCTGTGCAATTAATCTACTACGCGAGGTGTTCCAACTGACACCAACTTCGGTGGATGATGTTTTGTCTATAGAAATAGATGATCTCATGTTTACACCAGACCCGTAAACTGACTGATTCAGCATACAGTGTTCCAGAGATGCAGTAACAATTTGGCCTTCATTTTCAAAAAACTTGGAACTCTACCAAAATTGAACTTTTTTTCCCGTTTTTAGAACGAAAATGGCACTTCAATCTGCTTAAAGTAGAACTAGCCTTATAGTACAGACTTCACGGTACTTCCACAGACACTTAGTCATCTTGTGTGTCTAAAACAGTTCATTAATTTTCATGAAATGACTTTGATTTTTGAACAACTTATCGATCATTTTCTGTCACATGTAAATATTACTGCTTATTTCATTCCAATTGCATTTATTTTCGAACTTTATGCCTGAAATGAAAAGCATTTGCTTCAGATGTACAGTACCTTTTGCATTTTTTACTATGTTTTTTAATGCTTTTAAGAAATATTTTTTAAATATGCGGTACTCCATTTAATGTTTAGCATTTTAAATGTTTAGCATTTTAGTATTATCGTATCACACGAAAGTGGAGTGGGTGTTTTATTCCTCTTAGGGTGTCCATAAACGGGCTTTCCAGTATCATGTCCTTATATAGGCACAATTCGCCCTGCCCTTATATAGGCATAAAATCCCAGCCCTTATTTAGGCATTAAACCGTGCACTCCAAATACAGGCATGGTCTCTGACATCCGTCCACCCTAACGTCACAACGAGTACATGAAGAACAGACCCTTAGGCTGCGGGAGTTTCCCTAGCCAAGGACTATTGATTTCTTCAAGGACTCATATATTATGCATGAACCATTATTCCTTAGGGGTTCATTCATGACGTCTTCCGCTGTCCGACTCACGTCAATACTAACATTCTTAGGTACTTCTCAGGTATAAATATACCTTCCCTAGCCCCTGTAAATCAGAGGAGACCTCGACTTCAGAGGAGCCCTTTTCCCGGCCTGACGCACTGAGAAGACGCTGTCATCCCTGAACGCAGAGAGTCCAGCTTCCAGTGATCTGACTTCCCTTGCGGGGTGTTGGAGTTCGAGTCTGGCGAAGAGATTTCTACCTCTCTCATTCTTCAGGTATGGAGCTGGCTAGAACCTAGAGGGACTCTTGGCATACTAGGCATACTAGGCTTAACATACTCTTAGTATACCATAGTAAGGAATACTTCACCTACTTCATACCTCTCCCTACACCTAGGTTAGGTTAGGTACATTGGGGTAGAACTAGATTAGAAACGCATCGTATGAGTACTCGCATTTTTAGTCGTGTCATTTATGTAAATGCATATATACTAAAAGATAATGCTATCGCAGTATTATTTATTTCTACTGCTCACACTGTACATTATTTATCTAGCATACTGTCTTGTGATCGTAACAGCACATTTTACTTACACCAGAAACAAGACTGTTCAATAAATCTTTTATTGAAACGCCCGTCTGTTCTTTCTGTGTAACTTGGAGAAAACTAAGCATGCACGATTGAGCTGAGTGAAATAGTTATCTATTGTTTCCACGACTCTGGGACACGTTCTGATTCTAAAGGGAAACAAAGTGGTCATGTTTTGAGGCTGCCAGAAACTACTCCCTTCTTGTCGTCAAGGAGTTTCTAGTGGCCTCTGAGCTAGCTGGCACAAGTAATTAAGTTTAATATACTCGATAGGGACATACTGACCTTAGTCCTATGTCAAACCTATAGGATATATTATTCCAATGCGCAGAGCCTATTAGGGAAATAGGAGCTACACTACACAAGAACATCAACTTTCTCATAATAAACATTTTGTTCCATGTATAATGTTGCATTTCTTACTTTACTAATCTCTCCTGACTCTTGCCAGATTTTTCTATTCTTTGTGGGAACACCATTTACTAGAATAAGCAGTGGTTCATGATCCTCTCTGCCTACACAAATAGTTTTAATATCCTGCTTAAAATCTAAAGGCAAGTATATAACCCTTCCCTTAAGGCGTATTTGTAAGTCAGTTGGTGGGAGCTTTCCAGTCTTAGACTCCATACAAACTATGGCATGGAATGGGTGTACAGATTGAATTAAAATAGTGTGAATGGGCAATGAACACTGAGGCAGGGAGGACGTATGAACAGCAAATGTATTGAGTCTCTTCCTTCAGAGCTATAACAATACTTGTTCTTCCTCCCGGCTTTCCGTCGGGGGGGGGGTGGCGGGGGGGAGGGGGTGATGCACAGGACCTCGTCGTCCTCCACCAATCAGAGTTCACGGGGTATGCAAGAAAACAAAAAGGAGATAGGTATGAGATAAGTGGAAGGGAAGTGGGGGGACTCACACCAACACCTTATTCCACCACCATGTGCCGGTGAGATCATCAATGTGCACACGTAGCCTTTAGGTGCCCGTGAGGTATGTTAGCGTTTTAACCCTCTCCCGCCTCGGCTATCGGTGTTGCTGTGGCTGAGGACCCCCTCCCGATCTACCCCCGGATACGCTCTCGTACTTCTGGGAGGAGCGTGGCGGGCTTGTACGTGGTACCGGATAGGGTCCGGCTCCCGTGCCTTGGCTTCCTGGCATCGCAGTCCTCCGGCTGGATTCGACGCCCTTCGTCCTTCGTTACCAAGAGTCTCCTCACCACTCTCTAGGGGGATGTAGTGCCCTTCGTCCTCGACTTTCCTCCTTGGCTCCTCATACCGCTGGCTTCTCCGGCTTCTCTCTCATTCGCTTGAATCACCCGAATTTCCGGTTATGAGGACCTCCTCTTCGACGTCGCAGACCTCCATTGGTGCATGTGACAGGGTCACATGGGTCGCTCACGGCTCAGGGAAGCGTGGTGAATTAAAGGGGCCGGTACCTCCTTCTGCATATTTCCCCAGGGGAGACTGTAAGAAAAATACAGGAGACACATAAGGGGGCAAACTGTTGTTGTTCTCCTCTTCCTCCTGGTCCGGTATGGCCACATCGTGACACATCCCCCCCCCCCACCGCCTAGACAGTTCACGATCGGGGAACTGGGAAACATGGGACAAGAAGTCCGCGTTACCGTTGTCAACACCCTTCCGATGACGGACCTCAAAGGAAAACGGCTGGCGGGAGAGAAACCACCGCCAGACCCTGGGATTGTTCCCTTTATTACGGCTTAACCACTGAAGGGGCACGTGGTCCGTGTACAACACAAACGAGGAACCCTCCAGGTAATACTGCAGCTTCTCAACAGCCCACTTGACCGCCAAGCACTCCTTCTCAATGATGGGACAATTCCGTTCGCGAGGAAATAATTTCCTGCTAATAAACACCACTGGGAGCTTCAGATCCCCCTCGGACAGCTGCGACAATACTGCGCCAATGCCTGACTCAGAGGCGTCTGTCTGGAGGATAAAGGGTTTCGTAAAGTCTGGGGATATCGGGACAGGGCCAGTGGTGATGGCATGTTTTAGGTCCTGGAATGCTTGACGGGCTTGGGTGGAGGGCGAGAGGAGGTCTTTTGATCCTACGTTTTTCTTTAGGAGGTCCGTAAGAGGTGAGGCTATCTCGGAGTAGCGAGGAACGAACCTTCGATAATATCCCAGTAGAACTTTTTTTGTTGTGGGGAAGGGCGTATCACTAATGGCTTTCACCTTCTCTTGTTGTGGTTCAATGACCCCATTCCCTAAGAGGTACCCCAAGTATCGGACTTTTTGATATCCCACTCTGGATTTTTTTGAGTTCACATGGAGACCTGCACTCATAAGGGCTGTAAGCACTTTCTTAAACTGCTCTAGATGATGTTCCCAATCTGGACTATAGATTACAATATCGTCCAGGTACGCGGAGGAGTAGCCACGGTGTTCCCGTAGAACCCTGTTCATAAGTCTTTGAAACGTGGCTGGGGCTCCGTGTAAACCAAAGGGGAGGACAGTGAACTCGTATAGTCCGGAGGGGGTAGAGAATGCTGTTTTTGCCTGGTCTTGTGGGGAAAGGGGGACCTGCCAATACCATTTTGTAAGGTTGAGCGTGGTGATGTATTGGGCCTCGCCTAGTTGTTCTATTAATTCGTCGACCCGTGGCAGGGGATAAGAGTCAAATTTGGTGATGGCATTCACGGCCCTGAAATCGATACAAAATCTCACGGACCCGTCTGGTTTGGGCACTAGGACCATTCACTCTGAGAGGGACGAATAACCCCCATCGCGAGCATGCTTTTGACTTCCTCTTCTATTGCTTTCCTGCGAGATGCCGGGATGCGATAAGGACGTTGCCTCACCACCTTCCCGGGTATGGAGGGGATACAGTGTTCAACCAAGGAAGTTCGTCCAGGGCTGTCTGTAAAGATTGACGAAAAAGGGGTCAACATGTCTTGTAGGGTCTTCTTTTGTGTTTCAGAAAGACCCTCATTCACATTTAGCATAGGTAGAGTAGATAGGGTGGTTTTGTGTTCTGGACTAACCACAAGACTGTTTTTAGGGGGGTGGGCCTTACCACTTTTTCAGGAGGTTGATGTGGAAGATTTGGGTTTTGTTCTTACTGAGGCGTAAGCGGTAGGTAGTCAATCCTATCTTGTCAATTACTTCATATGGGCCTTTCCATTCTGCTCGTGTTTTGGGTAGGGAAGATGGTAAAAGGACCAACACCCAATCATGTATCTGGAGATGACGCCATCTTTTCCCCTTGTCATAAAAGATCTGTTGGCGTCTCTGGCCCTTTTCGAGGTTGGCATGGGCAAACTCACGCAACTTATGTATGCGTGTCCTCAGTCCCTGGGTGTAATCAAACGGGTTTCTGTTCTCTTCCGGTTTCTCCTGTTACCAGGCCTCTTTGGTCATCTCCAGGAGGGTACGGGGCTGTCTCCCGTATAGGAGCTCAAAGGGGGAGCATCCCAGACTGCTTTGTTTCTGACAACGAACGACGTACAGGGCCAACGGGAGGAGGGCATCCCAATCTTTGCCCTCTGCTGTCCTCATTTTCTTCAGGGTCAACCTAATAGTGGCATTATACCGTTCGCATAACCCATCCGTCTGTGGATGGTAGACTGAGGTCTTTATCTGGGATATGTCTAAAGATTTGCACACCTGGCCCATCAGACGGGAGACAAATGGGGTGCCTTGGTCTGTGAGGATTTCTCGAGGAAATTCAACACGAGAGAACAACTCCAGCAGTTTGTCGCAGATATTGGTGGTATTTGGGGTTCTCAATGGAAAGGCCTCTGGATACTTGGTGGCATAGTCAATGAGGACTAGGGCGTATTGGCTCCCTTTTCTGGTTCTTGGTAATGGTCCGATGAGGTCCATTCCTACCCTCTCGAAGGGCTTCCCAATAATCGGTAGGGGTTGTAGGGGAACAGCAGGGGGTCTATAGGGGTTTTTCTTTTGGCATATTTCGCACTCCTGGCAGTACTTGGTGATGTGTGCATGTATGCCAGGCCAATAGAAGTGTTTGAGGATATTCTGATTGGTTTTTTGGGCTCCTGTATGACCCCCTAGCAGGTGGCTATGGGCAAAGAACATGACTTGTTCCCTGAACCCCCTGAGGGATTAGAAGTTGTTTAGGACTGGAGGGGTTCCCCTTTCTATATAGGAGGTCCTGTTCTACCATAAAGGCGGGGCAAGTACCAGCGGGGCCAGAGGGGGAGGAAGCCTGTTGCCATGCGATTTGGTGGGTGGGGTCGTTTTTCTGGGCGTGTCTGAAGTTCTTATCGCCTAGCCATGGGGCCTGTGTGAGCAGGATAGGAGAACTGCCCTGGACAGTCTTGACCATGTCGCGGAGGAGATGTAGGAATTCAGGGTTGTCGGTCCCTAAGATTAGTATTTCTGGGAGTCTGGGTAGTACCCCTACTCTTACTGGTACACCTTCCCCTTCAGGTAATCGTACCATTACCTGGGCTACAGGGTATGTTTTGACATCTCCAAGCACGCACATTATGGGCACCTGTTGATGTTCAAGGAGATATTTTGGGTGGACCTGGCCGCTTTGGATAAGATTGTCTACAGCCTGAGTCTAGAAGTGTTTTTACATATACCCCATCGACCACCAGACTTACATAAAAACATGTACCCATTCCTTCTGTAAACAGGACATGTCTGGGAAGATAGCTGACGTCCATGGGCTCGTCGGTAGGTTTCTTCTGTGGACAAAAGCGTGCTATGTGTCCCCAGGTACCACCGTCAAAGCATTGGGGTCCCTTTGTTATCATGGGTTCAGGTTTCAGGAGGCGGGTTTTTGGTGGATCTATAGGGGGCTTGGTATACTTCTTCTCTGGTCTCCCTACATTGGGTCGTATGTTCTTAACCACCTCCCAAGAAGTCGTTCTGGGTTGAGCTCTAGAGTAGGTGGTGGCCATCTCCACTGCTTGCCCCAAGGTGAGGTTTGTATGTTGTCTAAGCCATTTCTGTGTGGGGAAGGGAAGGGCCTCCATGAACTGTTCCAGATAAATTAGGGACATTATCTCCTCTTTTGAGTGATCCTGAGGTTTCAGCCATTTGTCGGCGGCGGCTTTGAGTTTGAAAAGCAAAGTTTTTGGATTGTCCCCTGGGGTTCCTTTTTGTTTTCGGAAGCAGACTCTGTATGATTCCACGTCCATACCGAGGTGGTCTAGAATGAGCTCTTTCACCTCCCTATAGAACGTGTTTCCTGTGGGGTTGGCCACTTGGTACGCTGCCTGGGCTTCACCGCTTAGGAGAGGGGCTAAAAAGAAAGGCCATTTCTGTTCGGGCCACCCGGAGGCCTTGGAAGCCCTCTCAAAGTTCAGGAGAAATGCTCCGGGTCGTCGCCTGGAATATACTTATGCAGTGGTATGGTGGGGAACCCTGCTTGAGTTCCTTGTCTGACTGGCATTTGGGCGGTGACCTGTTCCTGCTCTTCCGCCGCTTTATGGATACTGTCCAATTGCTGCGCGATAGTCTCTCTAAATAGTTCCAGGTCGGCTTGTGCTGAGGACATTTGCCGTTCTAATGCCCATTCCAGTTTCTCCTGGCCCCGAATGAGCTGTTGGATTAAGGTCTCCATATCTGGCGTCCTATGGAGCTATCCCCGGTATCTCCACCACGTGTGAATGGGCAGTGAACACGGAGGCAGGGAGGATGTATAAACGGCAAATGTATTGAGTCCTTTGCTTCAGAGATATAACAATACTCGTTCTTCCTCCCGGCTTTCCTTCAGAGGGAGGGAGGGGGGGGTGATGCCCAGGACCTCGTCGTCCTCCACCATTCCGAGCTCACGGGGTATGCAAGAAAACAAAAAGAAGGAGATAGGTTTGAGATAAGTGGCCTGACTTATGGCCTGACTTTAAGGAAGGGGATTGGGGGGAGGCAAACCAACACCTTATTCCACCACCATGTGCCGGTGAGATCATCAATGTGCACACGTAGCCTTTAGGTGCCCGTGAGATATGTTAGCGTTTTAACCCTCTCCCGCCTCTGCTATCGGTGTTGCTGCGGCTGAGCACCCCCTCCCGAACCACCCCCGGATACGCTGTCGTACCTCTGGTAGCCACGCTCCTCCAGGAGCGTGGCGGGCTTGTACGTGGTACCGGATAGGGTCCGGCTCCCGTTCCTTGGCTTCCTGGCGTCGCAGTCCTCCGGCCGGATTCGACGCCCTTTGTCCTGCGTTACCAAGAGTCTCCTAGTCACTCTCTAGGGAGATGTAGTGCCCTTCGTCCTCGACTTTCCTCCTTGGCTCCTCGTCCCGCTGGCTTCTCCGGCTTCTCTCTCCTTTGCTTGAATCACCCGGGTTTCTGGTTATGAGGACCTCCTCTTCGACGTTGCAGACCTGCATTGGTGCAC